>OY776086.1:3111593-3766176 GCA_963675205.1 Catocala nupta | reverse complement strand
ATTCTAAGAAAACGAACGTACTTCCACAAGTGGAAGAGTTTGCCGTTGTTATTTACTTAGTAAAGGTATAAGAGAGCTCGCACGGAGAATTGTATCACCCTATTAGAGAAAATCGACGCGATGACGTAAGTCTAGTAGCTCTGTTACTGCATCCACCTGATGAGTGGTCCTTCAGGTTTCTGCACGCGGTTTGCTCAGATAGGTACTTGTCCTCATTTAATTCAGCTTTCTGCGGGGAAGATATTATAGTGCACTAGAGTGTGCTCAAACACAAGTGCACTCTCTTTTCCCTAACTATTTAATCCGATGGGACGGCAATCCGACATGATTGGAGAGAGATCAGGTGCAGAACCAGCTTCTTTTCGTCACCGGCTACCGCTCCTAATAACTTTTTGTTGGCCCGATCCGGAATTCGAATTTAAGTCATCCAGAACCTAATCCAACATTATTCATGCGCACAGCGATTTTAATAAATTAATAGGTACTATACCTTTTGACTGCCTTATCGCACCCGTAGCACAAGCTTACGCTAGGCAAGGAACCCCAATATTCTCAAATTATCTTTGTAAGCAAATCTATCAAACTATAATCTATCAAAGTAATAGCAGCTTCACAATTAAGATGTGCGTCATTATTGTGTACGCTAGACTAATTATTGTTGTCAATATTGAAAATAAAATATTACCTTTTAATTGGGAACAATTACTCTTTGTACTGTAAGTCTGTCGTGTAAATATCCTTATTAAAATTATAAATGCGAAAGTCAGTCTATTTGTTGAAGTGAAAACTTCTTTAGGCGCGTTGAGCACTTTTTGGGTGAACAAAAATCATGGAACTCGCATCATCGTCACCGAACGCTTTCCATGAGCTATATGTATACTGTGTATATATGTGTTCTTTTTGGGTGCACAAAAAGCGTGAAACTCGCGTCATCGTCACCGCACGCTAGTTACTTAGTTTTCACTTCTAGCGGCAGTCCCTAAAGACTGCCCTTTTTTATTACGTTTTCACGCCTTATCTACTTGACCAATTAGCATGAAATTTCGCATACACGTTGTAAGGGTTAAAAAATACCTAGTAATTTACTAAAATCATTATTTGATAACTTAATAGCTCATGTTTGCATACGGTACTGGATTCGATTACCGGTGTCGAGCAAAGTGTAATTTAATTTAACTGATTGGAATATTTAAGTGGCAATGTGGATTTTAGAAATATACTCAGTCAGCTCAGATGGCTTTAACCTCATCCTTCATAAATGTCCTAGTAAATAATTGTCTAGATTTCATTCGGTAATACAATACAGCCGTCGGAAAAATAAGGGATTAAATATAATGACCATCAAAAATACTAATTGCACAGCATAACGAGCACCTATACGCTTCTAATCACTGCATTCCGTCTCGGAAGGGTTAGGTTATGTTACATTCCTTCTTAAACCCATCCAAAAATAGATTACCTTTACAAGATGCAGGGATCTATAAAATAGATTGTAACTGTGGACTCTCAAAATAGAACATATAGCTGATGTTAAACACCAACGCTCGTTGAAGTCTGCCGTGTGTAAAAACGTGCAACAAGGGACCAACCACTACCTACAATTTGAGAAACCACAGATACTCGCAAAAGAACACCGATTCCTACCAAGGATGCTTCGCGAGGCTATTGAAATTAAAATGCATCCTAATTTCAATAGAGAAGATGGTTGGAATGTACCACCAGCTTGGGATCCAGTAATTCAAATAGACAAACCCAAGAAGAAGCAAAACACCGCCAGACTTCATGTTAATTTGATCTCATTCTGCGTAAATAGAAACACCAAAGATTAAATTAAGTTCGGGAACTTTGAAATAACTAGGTACACTTCAGAACATTGAGACAACTACCATCTTAGTCTCCTCGTGAACATGGCTGCTGTAAAGCAACCAAAACGTCGGGGCAAAGTGTAAACTTAAATATATTTATAGTTTTAATTAAATTAAATAGCTTAAATAGTAGCAAAGTTCAATAATAGTAGTGTTAGAGTTTTCAAAATTATGTAATAAAAGTGTTTTAAAGTAAAATAAACAACGCGACAAAATCCGTATAAGGTGTTTAATTTCAATCTTTTTAAATAGGTATATTTTGCTGTGCAATTAGTATTTTTTTGCTGTGCAGTTAAATACTAGCTGAAAAATAATAGGCATGTATATACATAACCACGTTGTATGTACATATATATTAGTGAATGAGTACTTATCGTTGAATACAATTGTAAGTCTAAAAGGCCACTGGCAATCGACAATAAATTGAGCAACTACCTTTTTAAATAATTCTCCTTTTGTAAGAATCCACACCTAATTTGATAAAAAATTTAGTTCACCTATAAATATACTGCTTTATATTAAAGCCATATTTCTAACTGCGGTTTTTCTATTAAGTATACGTTATTAAACCTATACTTAACGTATGAAGTGCGCTTATTAATTACATACATCGTTCTAGGAAATTGTATTCTATGAATACGTTATATCCAAGCTTATAATAGTATCAGTGCATTTTATATTAATTTATATGCGGCGGTTTGATGTATCGGTATTCATATCAGTATCTAGGTCAGCGGTAGCTATCGCATAAATCAGAAAGAAATTGAAGGCTGCATTCAGAAATCCTCATTCAATATTACTGATTTATTTGGTATAGATAATGCTAACGTTATGAAGTTAGTCTAATATACCGATTACTAATATTATAAATACGTATGGCGTAGTAGCTTAAGTTGTTGACAGCGGCACTCATTTTTGTATTCTTTCCATTCCTGCGGTAAGGGGCGTTTAAGAGCTCGTTTGTAAATCATCATTATTATTTTTATAACAATGAAAAGAATGTTCATTGATGACTTACCTGTAATAGCCATGATTTCTGTAAGCTGTTAAAACTTAACACGTGTTCTCGCGGCCTGCGCTTGCACAACGCTGGTCGTGCGTGACTAGCGCAGGGTGCGATACGGGGTCGGCGGAGTACGGGGTCTTATAAAGCTCCGTTTCACACTGTGATAAAATTTTATTTCTTAGTGCAGTACGAGGTCAAAGTCTATTAAGGTAGATACACCATTGCATTCTGTTTTAATAGGGCATCTAAGATATATATTCATCTCTTTCCTAAACTAAATCAAATTGAAGTTACGGCCTACGCACGGCAGAAAAGACTATGTTTTTCTTAGCCGCACCGCACGGGAGACACGTACGAGGCGTATTGGACCTCGTTCCACACTGAACGTGTTAAGTGGTTTCTACAGTGAGTTCAGTCCCCACACAATGAAAAATTGTGTGTTAATAGTTTTGAGTCTGGGCGTTTTTAGTGTCCGTTGCTTAAATATTTGTAAACTCTTTCGCGACAGAGTTTGTATCCGATCGAATCCCAAACAGTACCAAAAATATGTCATTCTCAACGAGATGAGTGTAAAAACCCAGGATTCAACCTCTTCGTCTTCATGTGAACTTTTTTTTTCATCATCTTTTTGTTATGTCCCTTTGCTGGGCAAAAGCCTCTCCCTTGGACTTCCAAATCACTCTGTTGGTGGATATCCCATGACTTTATGATATCTCGGGGGTCTTTTAATCCACAGGGCCCAGATTCAAATTCGACCGAGGGATGACTCCAAGGTGTCTGCATACCAAGTTACAGGACAACCGGTCTAGTGGTTCCGGAGCTATGCCTGTCACTAACAGACAGACACATATAGTGTTTTCATTAACCTCTTCGAAGAAGACTCAGAGGTTAATAAATTGTTTGTTTCTGGTCTGGGTTTATTACTTCCATTGTTTAATTGACTGCACGGATGACGTAATGATTTAAGTGATCGCGTCGCCACCGCCACTGCTTCTCCGCCAACTGTTGCAGGTTCGAATCCTACACGGGACAAAACTTTGTCTGATCCACAAATGGTTGCACCTAATCTGGCTGTTTTTTGTGTCCGTTGTTTGAATGTTTGTAAAGTCCTCCGTGACACAATAATTATTCTAAGTACGGGAATTGACATTAAAATATTTAAAAAAACATGCGGGGCTGTCTTTGGGGACTGCCGATGGAAGTGAAAACTAAGTAACTAGCGTTCGGTGACGATGACGCGAGTTCCATGATTTTTGTTCACCCAAAAAGTGCTCAACGCGCCTAAAGAAGTTTTCACTTCAAAAATATTTGTAAAGTCCCCGTGATATACAAATAATTTATATTACTGGCGTTGTCTTAATTATTGTAAAAAAAAGAGAAAGCAAGAGACGGTGAATTTTGTGAGTTTGTGTTTATGTAGAAGGTAACCTCAGGAACCAATGCTATTTAAGAAAATCTATCATTATTAGAAAATTACTTTATTTTAGATTGATACACGCTATGTATTATGTTTAACACAGGCGAAGTCGGAGCGCTTTGCTAGTTTTAATAAAGTAATCTAAGTCAAGAGTTTTCTGCTCGTCGTTATTATATGTCGATTGCGTGGCAATGATATATTTTCTATCAATATTATCCTTTGTTATGTGATATTATCTTTATATTTTTCTGTATTCCCTCGATAACGTGTATGCGAATGCCATGATGATTGGTTGAATATTAAAGTCTTGAAGCGTAATAAAGAAACTCACATTCGCATTTATAATATTAGTTAGGATTAATAATCTTAGTCAATTATTTTCATAGAATTTGTATTCAATGTCTATCTGTGAATAGTGAGTACCGCATTCGTTGCTTCAAGTGGCAATAATAACTTGATGTTTGCTGTTTCGACAATTTAAGACAAACTATAGGTATTTGACTTTTACCTTGACCGAAATTTTCTATTTTCTTTTTTTTAAATTTTTGATTTATTATTTTTGTTAATAATTCTGTTCGGGAGTTTTTACTTACCCAACTGGCAACACAGCCAACCGTCGTTTTTCAAATATTAGGGTTATTGTGGAAGGGAAAAAGTAACTTGGCTCTCGGCGAAAGATCGCTCAGTGAGTGGTGAAGAACTAGCATTCAAACGAGTAAGACGTTCTCAACAGTCCAAGTAACTGCTGTGAATTTGGTAATATAGCCACATAATATTTTAGACAATCGAGTTTTATTATACTTGCATATTATATTTGTAAGCTATTCCACTGTTGTCCTCGGGCTTCTTCTCACTGCAAGTAGGATCAGGCTTGTCTACCACGCTGTCCCAGTGTAGATTAGCAAACTGCACATAATTATCTTCAATAACATTATGAAGACATGGTGGCGGATTTAGGTATAATGCAACTAAATGCTGGAACAATCTTCCCCCACCAGTACGAAATTTGACTAGTGCTGGTAATTTTAAATTTAAGTTAAATTTAATAGTTTTAGGCAAGCAAAAATCCAGTATTGCGTAATCACTAGTCTCTTTAAGTTCAATTTATCTATATTATTATATTTTATATTTTGGTTATGGAATTTATTATAATTAACGAAATGCCCCTGGTCATAATTAAACTTGTTTATGTACCTATTAATAAAAAAATTGTGTATATTTATATATTTTTTTATAAACATTATACTCCTTGTTATTTATTCGAACCTTTATCATTCCCAAGTCACTTGGGGTCGGCTTTTCTAGTCTAACCGGATTTGACTGGATATCAGTTTTTACACGGAGCGGCTGCCACCTGACCTCTGCAACCCAAAAGCTAACGATACCCTCAGGCTAGACTAGTGTCAGGATATTATGGGGCACTGACTTCCCGATAACGACTGCCATAGATGTTCACGGCAGCCGGGACCGACGACTTAACTTGCTCTCCGAGGCACAGAGCAGGCGATAATTGTCAATCAATACGCACATAATTTCGAAAAGTCATACAACTTCCGAAATTCAGAGGTGCGCGACGTGGGTTCGAACCCGAGACATTGCATTGCAGTCTGTTGGTCTCCGCACTGAGCTATCGGATATCTCTGTGTGGTAGTCGATTCAACTAGGCTATCGCTGATTTATGAAATAGTATGAAAGAAACACAGCGTTACCGATTATCTTCAAATCAAATAATACCATGGGTATAGCCTATGTACTGTCACTACATAAGTAAGAATAACATCTTTGGAGTGTGCAAAAGAAAGGCAACAGGTGGCGTTAGCGTCGGAGATTTAATTAAACTCGTGACGTGGATGGGTTTATTGTTACAGTATGTACGCCGGTGTTTTGTTCCTTTAATAAAATATACGTCTCCGTCACTTGCAGATGAACTAAATGTTTGTGAGAGAGGCTGCTTTGTTAGTTACAGTTCGCTTTGAAACCGGCGTTTTGTGATGTCTATGTTGGGTGAAAATTTAAACAGTTTCGGTTTAATATTTCTTTATTTACAGCTGCAGTTATGTCGCTTAAGGCGAACTAAATGTATTTTGGAATTTTGTACTAATGTATTTAGTGCAATTATTTTTAATTGAACTACTAAACTCGCATCTGAATCTTACGTCAACGTTAGTGTTTGGGGTTATATAATACATAATAGCCAATCTTAACGTAAATACAATTGCCCTCCCAAATGCTCGCCAAGGGGTATTCAACACCGCCTACTTCCTAACCCTGGGCTGCTATTGGCAATTTCTTGGCAAATAAATCCAATAAGGTTTGCTGGCTCGATCCGGGATTCGAACACGAGACTTCACACCCAGCAGTCGCATTTACTATAGCTACACCATTCAGGGAAATCATAGTAATAATAGTTGGCTGGCGGAGCAACAATCGAGTTCGATATGAGTTTTTAGCGGAATAGTACCTACGGCTGAGTACGATTACACTCAATCGTTGATAGAAACAGGCATTAGGCTGACTGATAACAGTCGTTTACCGTTATTTATGGATGCTTTTAGGATTAGAATTTGCATTTTATCTAAAGAGGTGCATGTTCTGTTAGTTGGATTGAGAATGTTCAGTGGAATCTTTGGTTAAAAAGGTTCTCGTTGGATCTACCAGCATGAGCTAAACAAAGTCTGCCAGTCAACTAGTATCTAAATAAAAATAATTGACTGCATGAACATCGCTGTTGTTTCAGTGGTCGCCTAGGCAATAATATTGTGTCTAGTAGGTTCAATAAGATGTTTCGAGTATGGGTGATATTTAGGTACATACAGAATACAGCAATTATATGTAACGCGAGAGCCGATTTCTTTAAATAAAAAGCATTTGGAAAAAGGTGTAATTTCGTCTCACTTCTTAACATTAGTATCTGCGCCGGCTCTGAGATAAACCGAGAGAAGAGGTCGCTCTAGGCGCTAGATGACAAGGGGTGTTAAAAAGCCAAATGCGAAAAATAATTGCCAACGGAAATTTGAGCATATTGAAGCGCACGATTGAAAATTATTTATAAATCATAAAACCGATGTAGACTTTACGTAAAGTGAAATCGTCCACCAAAGGACAATCTCGTTCTATCCTGATCAAGAGCTGGCGCTGATCAATACATATGTGTAATCACAGTCTTATCACACAATTTCTCTATGATTTTGTGGCAAATAATTTAGTCTCCAGAGAATGTTACGAAAACAAACAGACTACTAATTATATTTAGAATCCTTAGATCATGACATTATGAGATCAATTCTTTTTCAGCTATGACAGGCAAAGCAAAACGTGGAAATGTTTTATTCTATTTGTTGATTGACAAAGTGACATTATTCTAGATGCCTTAAACCATATCATGTGGAACCTGACAACTGATAAAATGTGGATGTATAATATATCTCTGCCTATCCCCTTGCGGGAATACAGCCTCGAGTCTAAGCATGTATGTGATGTATAATTGCCACATTTGTGTTTTCAGAGCCATGTCACTGTTGACGGGTTTCGTGGTCCGCACTCGTTCTGGCGACGGCAGTTGGCTCGGCTACGTATCCCGGTCAGACCCTCGAGGAGCGCTGCCTGCTTGGCTTGTTAACAGGTAACTTAATATGTTCAGTTATAGAATAATAGTTGTCCCCCGCAGTTTCACCGACGTGGAATCCGCTCCTGTGTCTGCGTGATGTCATATAACAGAAAGAACCAGAAGAAGCACAGGCATTATGGTGAAAGAATTTTAAATCGGTCCAGTAGCTTTTGAGTTTATTAATTACAAACAAAAATACAAATCTTTCCTTTTTATAATATTAGTTTAGATATAGATTAGCATAGATTTAAAAAACGTACGGCTGCTTCACGCTATTTCCTACATACGCTTCGATTTGAATAGCACATACGAAAGTACGTACTATTTCCCATAATTATTTACAAGTACATTTCTACCATTTATACAGCAGCGATAGCTCAGTGGTTCGAACCCGCGTCGCGCACCTCTGACTTTCGGAAGTTATATGACTTTTCGAAATTATGTGCGTATTGATTGACAATTATCGCCTGCTCCGTGCCTCGGAGAACACATTAAGCCGTCGGTCCCAGCTGCCATGAACATCTATGGCAGTCTTTACTAGGAAGTCAGTGCCCTATACCTAATATCCTGACACTGGTCTAGCCTCAGGGTATCGTTAGCCTTCGGGTTGCGGAAGTCAGGTGGCAGCCGCTCCGTGTAAAAACTGATATACAGTCAAATCTAGTTAGATTAGAAAAGCCGCCCCAAGTGACTTGGGAATAATAAAGGCTAGGGAGAAGAAGAAGACATTTTTGCCAGAATTGAAAAGCTTGTATCAAACTAATTTATAGTTTAGTGAATAAATTATAATCAACTATAGATTGTAAAAATCTCTTGTATTTGCACCTTATGTAATTCCAAATTGAGGATGAAGCTATTCTTGTCTACCGGGCACATTCCTGAATTGTGTGCTGCTAATGAGAATTCTTAACAGAAACATCAATATCAACTTATAATAATAATAACAATGTTCACCAGACCGAATTTCGGTCACGGCGGCCAATCTTAAGGGAGACGGGCCATCTGCGCAGAAGATATTATAGTGCACAAGTATGTGCGCAAACACAAGTCCATTCTCTGTTCCCTAACCTTCATGACCCAATGGGACGGAGAATCCGACACAACCGGAGAGAGATCAGGCGCAGGACCAACGGCCTTATGTGCTTTCCGAGACACGGGGTGTCTAACACCGCGAACTTTCTAACTCCGGGCTTGTATTGACATTTCTTAACAGAAAACCCAATATGTTTGGTTGGCCCGACCCGGGATTCGAACCCGAGACCTCATGCACAGCAGTCGCATTCACTACCGCTGCGCCATGGAGGACCACAGGAAGGACGAGGAAGATATCATACTCTAATTAGTAATTATAGCAGACTAGGTTCTAGCTCTCGGGAACTGTATTTTTTTCTAGTCGGTGAAAGTTACCCTATGTATTTTTCTGATCAGTCGAGTAGTTAAGAAAAGCCAGGTGGTTCAACTATAAACAATTTTTAATATTATTTCCTTATCTAGGGTTACAGCCCAATTGGCACCGCGTCTCGTTCAACAGTTACACGCGGCAGCGCGGCGCTACCCTGGCTGGAAGGCACTCACTGATCTGCCCTACCACAAGCCTTGGAGACACCCGGAGCAAGTGCCGCCACACAGGATCTCTTTAGCTGATGTAAGTCTTAAAATATAGCACTATGTCTAGCATTGGACCGTTCAGTCAGAATGGTAGATAAAGTTCAGGTCTGCCTCTGCAGTTCCTGTATGCACGAGAAGTTGATGATGATGCCTAACGGTTGCATGGGTTATGAATTCACTTCTATTGTTCCATTATGCCGCTTTTGTTTGTCTTACTTCATCCATTTATGTGATAAAATTTAACATGGTATATGAAAAGAAACTGACTGTATAAATATCGCAGTCAGTAGGTTAGCTTAGAGCAGTAGTTCCTAAAGTGGTCCAGGTGGACCACCAGGGGTCCACGCGAGACTCGACGGAGGTCTACATTGGCGTGACAAAAAAATGGGGTTCACAATTTGTATGGTGTCCACGAAAATTATTTTGAGAAATACCACTTCGCTGAAGACCCGAGAATTCTAAAAAAAATGGTCAGCCCGCCTGCTTTGGTAGAATTAGTCCCGAGAATTTAAAAAAAAATAAGGTCAGCCCTTAGAGCTTTGATAAAAAAAAAAAATTTTAGTCAAGGAATATGGTAGAAATGTAGCTGCAGGAGGTCCACCGGAACCAGCAAAATTTTGAAAGTGGTCTTTGAGAAAAAAAATCTGGGAACCTCTGGGTTAGAGTAGTGAATTTAATATGAGCCAAATCAAAAAGTTATATGTAATATAATCCACAAATAGTTGTACTGAAGCTGGTGTTATTGTATGTGGACACATGAATGTGTGTTAAATCTGCCGCAACATAGGGTTAAACCCTAACGTGGAAGATTTTTCTATGAACGGTAGATCTTAGTGCCGGATAAGATCACTAAGCACTAAGCTGGTTGATATTTCCACAGCGCTCATATCCGAAGCCGTTCAAGATCGTGAAAGGAGCGCTTTTAAGAGTCTTATAATCTTGTTTAGCGAACTCACCGATTGCTCACTTAATACCGCTCCCGGTATACATTTTTATATCTGTCGTTTATATGTTTGCAAAACCTCTGGATACCCGTGTAAGATTACCGATTTGTTGAAACAAAACTGTGGTTATTGCTAGGAATGGATTTTGAGGTTTAAAGCATACATAAGATATTTTTATGTGACGTAAAACACTTATACCTCATAGACCAGCTGCATTCGAAAAACTCTCTCTAAAATAAGAGAACTGAGAGAACTGCATCTCAAAGCAGAAGCCTTTTCAACCAGCCCTTCAAATAAAATATCTCCCAAAATATTTTGATGGGAATCTAAAATATTCAAGCGCAACGCCAACCAAGATTCAGTCAAACAAAACACATCAAATTGGAGAAAGTTAGAAACAATAAAATCGATAATAAGGGATTTAGGAAAAGTACAGCTTTCTAAAGTAACTTTAAGAATGATCGGGCTTCAAAGAGCTCATGTTTATGTAACGAGTTCCCGTGGTAACTTCGCCAGTTCCGCACTTCTTTCCTTACACTAATGAAAGAGAAAATGACAGTTAAAGTTGAAATGCGAACTTCTGACAGTCTCGTTAAAAGTTTTCGGCAGATCCCTCGCGTGTTCTCTCGATGACGGATGACGTATATTTGGGCAAAGAAAAAGATGCCGATATTTTTTTCACCTTAATTGTTATTGCTGCCTCATTGACGCTTACATTTACTAGGGATGGTAAAATGTCGGGACTAATTGCAGACTGTCGGTATTTTATTTTTGTTAGTGTTATACCTATATATATATATATATATATATATATATATATATATATTCTAAGCTAATGCTTTTGCTGTAACATGTTTATTTTATGTCTAGAATGAAAAAGTTAGTAAATAGATGACAAATAATGTCAATTTTCAATAATTGAGATTAAAAACAACTTAGGAGTGTTTTCTTTTATAAATTTTAAACTTTCGCGTTGCATGGTTTAGATGTAATTCATATCGCGAATAACGCGAGAGTGTGTATGGTTTGCCTTTTATGTGCTTTATGTTTCGACCAGGTTGCACTGGCCGGAGTTAAAAGCTTTTTTAAATTAACGAATAAAACAATGCCTGCACTAAATATAATCCATATATCGAAGGACTTTACAAATATTGCAACAACAGACGCAAAACGCCTTCAGACTGGTACATCCTAACTAATATTATAAATGCGAATATGATTTTGTATGTTTGTTATGTTTTCATGCCTTAACTACTTAACCGCATTTCATGATAATCATGAAATGCTCCATACACGTTGTCAGAGGTACAGAACGTAGTATTCATTCAGATTTTCATCCAGAAAAAGGCGAGCGTAGCCGTGGGCAAAATCTAGTTACTAATAATTACGAAGTATATTAATGCTAAGACAGCAGAAGTCTCACTTTCTTGTCTATAGAAATATTTTCAATATGCATAAGATTGTACTTACCTATAACCCACACCCGTGAACTTTACGGCTACGCATACCGAGATAAAAAGTCCTATGTGTATATATCTATATGTATATGCCATTGTTTATTTGTATGCCAAGTTTTATTAAAACCAACAGTTTACGCGTACGGCGTAATTGGAGTAATGAAACGATCTTTACCAACATTCACAATTATTATATTAGTAGAATTATCGTGTTTTCTTGCGTTGCGTAGGATTTTCACAGCGCCTTAATGATTGCGTATGCTGTTTGTAGAAGAGTTGTATGTAATTTATCCTTAAAGTATTATTATATGAATAACTGTAGATATAGAACGAAAACACGTCGCCGCCTCACCGTTTCGAGGAATCGTCGAAAACCTATTCTCTTAAATACAATTTCTTCGTTGTACGCATCGTTGAGTTTGTCGTTAAGACAGTCTCACCAACGACTGAATCAAAAATATGGTATTCACTAATATGTTAATTATGCTCGTTGACGAACTCAAGGCGTTCATCGATGCTTGTGATACGAAATAGGGCTTGAACAATTTTTGCCTTGTCTTGCCTCAAACACACGTTGCCTATAAGAGACGAATGCGAGGCTAGGCAATAACCATCATCATCATCTCAGTCGTAAGACGTCCATCGTTCGATATAGGCCTGCCACAAGGATTTCCATAGAGAGAATTCTCGGGCCACCCGAATCCAATTGCTTGCCGCGACCTTTACCAATAATACGTTCGAACAACAGCACTGCATAGTTTAAAAATGTTGCTATAAATATTTGCTTACATAAGTTATTCTGTCCCGGGTCAGTGCAGTTAAAACTAAAAGCTGTACTGAACTTTATAAACTTGGCTTGAAGTCAAAAATGTTAACTGGCCAAAATGGCTTCAACTCTCAAACTATTCCTTTATCTAAAGAATGTTAACGGCAACCTCTCGGCAAAATTATACTCGTAAAATATACTTTGAGCTCCTGCAGCTTAGAATATTCTTATGTTGATGATTTTAATTTAAATGCACTGCATAGTTTTTGAGTTTCCGTCGGTGACATATTCTTCTTCTTAGTTGTACACTCCTGGCGGAGAGGCTTTTTTTTTAGTTCTTATAGGTTTGTGTTTGACCGCGATCTCATCTGTTGTAAAGTGACGATGCAATCGACGATGGAGCACGCTTGCCTAGAAGATACCTATTTACTCGTAACTTGAAGTCATCCAGATTGTACTTATCGGGAACCACAGATTTAGGTAGCGAGTTCCACTCCTTTGCGGTACGCTTTATAAAAGTGGAAGCAAAACGCTTTGTGCGTAAATGTGGTATATCCACCGTGTACCTGGGCCGCTCTCACCTCTGACTGTCTGGTCGTCCGATGGTAGACTGGGGAGAGCGATCAAATTATGCAGTTCCTCAGTCGTGGTCATGGATTGTCTGAATGACTGGTTGCGGATATTGCGAGACGTCTTCGTCTCTTTCAATTTGTGGCACATCGTGTACATTCGGTAAGGGAACATTTTGTAGACGATTTAATAAGTTCTATTCATTTTGTGGGATTGGCGGGGAGAACATTGACCTCCTATTCTTCCTTGTATGATGTCCAAACATATTATCCGCATAGTGACATATCGCTTAAGTCAACAATTCGATTTAATACGCACATAAATTCTAAAAGTTATAGATGTGCACTTGTGGATCGAACTCGAAACTATTTAGTGGCAGTCCAACGGTCTCCCACTAGGCTTCTGATTCATTACTATTGCATTTTTTGTTATGCGATTTTGTAGCCAAATCTATGGACATTGGTACTTTTTAATAACGTTGGGAACTGACTTCATCGTCTCCTTATTTTGAAAATGATAAAGGTTGCCATAACTTTTTGAACAAGTTGAATAATTACAATGATCATATTATGGCAGAATAAGGTAAAGTAAATTTTATTTTATTTTGGGGATTTAATATGTAAAGAAACTCCAGAATCAGTTCTCAAGTATTTATTTCCTTTAATAATTATTGTAACACAATTATAATTTATATTAATAGTTTCAAAATATGCACACCTGATTTAATTCAATGCAATATCCGCCACTTTTACTTCACAAACTTATCCGATCACCACTCAACGCACGACTGCCCGTTAACGTTCCGCGCGTTAGTTTTATACTATCAAGCGTCGAGCAAAATCAGTGTTGTTTAAATAACAGATACAATTAAACATATTCAAATAATGCTTCTACATTGCTATACTATACTAATTTTACTTTACCTATAATTGCTAACAAATATAACTGTCTCTGGTGTAAAAATAGTACTGAAATAGATTCGTTTACAATGCTAAAAACTGGTACTGGAATAGATTTTTTCGTTGACAATGCTAAAGACAGACGGCGCCCACACAGACAAACAAAACTTATCAGAACCAATACACACCTTTACATCGCCGCCAAATAACTTACAATCTTAATCGATGTGAACACTTGAACACATGTACCTAAGTACTATGTATATAGAAGACGTAAACACAACAACTAAAATAATTACGCAATTAAAATAACATTCTAATAATAATTACAACAAGGTATTTAGAATTGTTATAGTAAGATTATATTGTAATCACTTAATTCAAAAATCATTTAGATTTAATGTTAAATAAACTAGATTGGGTAAGCTTGGATGTGTTTGTTGTTTGATAACATTGCTTAATTTGTTTTTATATAAGCTCCAGTGAACAGGTACACGTGACGTCTACAGCAGCAAATAGATGAAAACATTTATTTGTGTTTTACTTATTCACTTCTTTGTTAAATCATTATTATCATTTTGTTAATATTAGATCATTTGTGGGTAGCGTTTGTTTACCTTTATGTTGTGATTGATATACAGCGTGTAACAAAAAGGTCTGGTCATATTTTAGGATCGTAATGTATATCTGATAAATAATCTATGTCCCTTACCCCCGGGTCAAAACAAATTATTTTACTATTTTAAACATTTTATTTATTTATTGTTTAAACATCGAAACAAACGCATACATCACTATTAAAATTAAGCCTGGTTGGACATTTACGGGTTCACAGATGTCACCGAGGCAACGCTAGTGTTGTTTAAGTATCGATTAGAATGTGCTGACATTGATAAATCGATAAAAATTAAATGCTATATCTTAGTAAAAAAAAGGTATTCGGATTTATTTTTCGCGGTTTTCTATTGTAAATGAGCTATATTATGTGACTCTTAAACCACACCTTTCTGTTACACGCTCTATAAAACAAGATATTTGTATGTGTATAGTAACAAAACATTTATATTTCGGATCTATGTATGTATGATGTATGACTTATTTTATAGAACATAGTCCGCTAGCCACATTCGGTTTGACAATATTTTGTCAACAAAAAAAGCCAATTACTGCTTTTATTAAAAATCACTAACTCTAAGGAATACTTTGTCAGAGCAGATTATTTTTATACAACCGTGATTGAAAGCATAGAGCAGATTGTTTTTATACAAACGTAATGGAAAGCATATGTTACACCTGACCGTACGCGGTTACTGAAGTCTTTACTGAAGTTTTTCTTTCGCAATAAACTATTTGAATTGAATTTAATTGCTTGAAATACTAGCCATTATTAGGAATTAAAGATGGAATCAAAGGAAACCAAACTTATTTACCGAGCATAACATAGTAACAATGTTACTATCGTTTCACCAGTTTTCTGTAAGATGATAGGTAGGTACTTAACCAGTCGAGCGTTCGAAGCGTCTTCAAATAATTGACAACAGCGCGCGGGTCCAAAGGTTTTGTCTACTTGTTTACAAGGTTATATTCACAACGACTGTACCAATGTATTGAGTATAAATTTCGGTATTAGTGTAATGGATAAAATCCATTAGAATATGTAGATGATGTATGCGCACTTATTCACGGTAACACCTAGTCTATAATATTTCACTTCGAAAAACAAATATGTATGCATCGCCATGTGTTATGCATTTTTGCACGTGTATTCTACACGAGGAGTTATCGCTACAATGTTATATAGCAATTTACTACGTGAAGACAGCCTTTGTTTTTTGTAAAATGATAGCTGGCCCAGTGTGAACAATTCTTGGGTCGTGGAAATTTTACTGAAATGTCTAAAACGGAATATCTATTTGTGCTTAGCACAGTATTTTACTCCATATTAAGTTTTATCAAAATAAGTGGCATGCATAAAATGAATTCGCTCCATACATCGTATTAATATGAAGCTTCAGCAACTTCGTTCGTGCAGAAAAATGTCTTCTATTCCTTGTAATAACATAAAACCTTATTTGTTTCAGTGCGTAGACCCCGACGCGCCTCCTCCACCAGAAGAACCGAAACCCGATACGTCAAAAAGCAAACTAGTAGTCCCACAACCAAGAGAAATCGAGAGCCACAGCGTCGAGGACCTTGGAGACATATCTTCAGAGTTCAGCGTAGAAGTCGAAGAAGATACATTAGACCATGCACACGACTCGACGAAAAAGAAAGGGAAATTCTACAAGCTTGTTAAGTCTATGAAGAATAGGAGGAAAAGCGTCCAGGTAGCTAAGAGTGCGGATAATCTGGTGGATAAGCCGTTGGAAGAAAGGCATGAGAAGAAGAAGATGTTCAAGTTCCACAGGCGATTCAGCCTCAGCAGAGGGAAGGAGGATTGAGCTTATAAGCGTTGTGAATAGTTCAGATATTGAAGGTAGTTGAGGAAATTTTTTGAATCACGTGGTATGTTACGGTGTTTGTTGACCTACAATTAAACTATGATTCTGGTTATGGTAAAGCTTTTGACAACATTACAAGGACTCTATTTATCATACTTGTGAAGGTTTTGAAGGAAGTTATAGAATTTTTGTTTGAACCATTATATGGCGTAATATACATATATTTCTAAATTGTAAATTTAAGGTAGTGAAAACTAATATATTGGCATTTTGGTAATTATTGTTACACATTACGTGAAATTGCTTACTCAAACTCGTATCTGCAGCGATCGTGCATCAAGTCTATTGAACTTAGTAACTGTCTTTATATTGGTACCTTAATAATTACGTGTCTTGTGTATGACGAATAAATAATAATAATTTCCGGAAAATAAAAAGCATCATAGTAAAATTTATTTTGGAAAATATGCTGTAAAATAATTTTACTAGAAACTAAACAATTATTATAAAGACCAATATCACCTGTTTTCTACCTTTTCGCAGGCATTTGCATTGTAGCCAGTAACACAATGTGTCGATATTATCTTTAAAAAATCTCCTTCAAACTGCAATCGTAAAGTACTCACGTGATTTAAAACAATCCTTCGTATTTGGGTGACCGCGATTGGTCTTTAAATGCCAAAGATAAGTGTAATTGTTGATGTTAATCTTTCATATATTGGAGAGTGTAGCTTTCGTGTATATAACTCATTCTATCATGTATCTTACTAGGTATACTATAGTACAACTTCATGTACGAAAACGTTTTTGCGTCTTAAAGCTGGTTTTTATCCACTCAGAAATTATTTCAAATAAAGCGTGAAATATACATGTTCCTATGCAAATTTAAAGTATACTTGTACCTTTATTTTCCTGCGATGACAATTGCTCATCAGATAAGTGATAACAGTAACTAAAGGACATGGCTGTTTTATTGGTTCTACGCCAGTAATGTCAAGGAAACCATTTCGCTGATTTCCGAAAAGGAACTTTAAAGAATCGTTACGTTGAACGTACTTATACAGTGGAGGCAATGGCTCATCTGATGCTAAACGGCTACTGCCACTCAAGGATATGCAAGTCTTTCTTGCATTGCTTCTATAAAGCCAAGAAAATACAGTCAAGTCCTTACATTTTGTACAGAGAGGAAGAAAACGTGTACGGCTATCCTGGCCAGCCAGCACGCAGTGTGACTCCAAAATATTCAGAACGGCTAACAAACCTTGCTTGGGACAGGGTTTACTTCAATATCTATTAATAAACTAGACTCTGCCATCAGTGATAGGAGAATGGATGGCAGTAGCTTACTCTATGCATTCTAATACTGCAGATGGGACAGAAAGCCGTTGTCAAGTCTCTGTTTTGCAACCGAACTGTGATTTATGAGATCTGAGTGAGAAATCTGAACATGTTTATTTCATGTCTTATCATAGCCATGAAGAATGGACTGCGCATCAGCCTCCTAGGTTTGAACTAAATATGGCTTGAAAAGTGAGATAGGGAAATATACTATGTTGTCAGTTATTACCTTTATCTATAATTCTGACTATCCAACGATTTCATTTCGGGGCACCGTGTTTGTCATTATAGAACCATGGAAAAGAGATAGAGATACTGATCACATAGTATTTTATGACTTCATACTAAGTTATTTTATGAGACTATTTTCGAAGGTCTAAAGAAAGTGGAGGGGATAGACTGGCTGCGAAAGGTGAGGCGTTAAGCCCAAAGATTGGCTTATGTTAGCTTTGGACTGAAACAGCTAAGTAATTGATTGCTCAGTCCATTTTCTATGTATATAGGTCTTATATTATTATATAATCTGAGTTGTGCTTATTTGCTTAATGTTTACAATTTCCATGTTTTATATTATACTGGAATACTAACACCTAAAATCTATTTTATGTAAGTTTCTTGTGTTTTTATGTTCAATGACCCGATGAAAATGAACATCATATTTGAACATATCTGTATAAACGCACACCTATTAATTATCATCTATATAGAATAACTTGTCCGTATGTAAGGATATCTTATATTATAAGTTCTTTGCTTGAAGTGATAATTTTTCGTGCGTGTGTATGTATAAAAATATATATGTTCGTTTTATATAATAGACATTCTAAGCCTTAGCTGTCTACTAATATTTTTTATTTAGTATATAACAGTTGAATGTTTAAATGATATTTTAATATATTTGGAGATATAATGTCATGTCATTAACACTACGAGCATTGAATTGAACAAAGACACCAAATTACCCTCTTATAAAAGTTCATAGTTCTTTAAATGAGAAATAGTTTTTTTTATAACTTAAATGAACCTTAGCGGCTGTATTTTTCTAGTCAAAATGACCACACTTCGCCTGATAGTAAGCGATGATGTGGTCCAAGAGCAGTGGCCTCCACACCATCCTCATAGCAGCTGAGGCGATGTTGGCTAATTAAAAATAACGTTGAAATTGCTTTATACTTTATTCTTGATAAGTCAATTTAATTAATAGTCTATATTTAAATATCATTTAAACATTCCTCAATCAACTATTTAGCTTGACTAACTTATTTAATATAACAGAAAGATTTCTAGTTTCCGAAAGTTGCGTCATTCGCTAGTGTTCAAACTATTATAAATTCAAAGAGAGAGATGCTGTTAAAATCATGTTTGTATAAAATATAAGATAATTATATAATATATAAGATGTTGCTGTAGCTGTTATATAAACAATAAGAAATAGCTCATAGGTCTCGTGTTTATAAAACTCTTTACTATGAATACTAACAATCTTCCATTTTCCGATAGAAAAGAAATAATTCTAAACGTTTATTCGATTTTAAAGTTAAAACAGCATAAATAAAAATGGCTTTTCCCGCAATGTTGGCAAGCCTTATCTATATTCTAATTTTAAAGTCAAAACATATCTCTATACAAAAAACGTTACAATTTTTGCTATTTCGAACGATTATGACTTGCAATAAATTTGTTAGTATCTAATCAAAACAGTTTAGAAAAACATAATACGAGAGTTCACAATAGACGTGTTTTTGTGTAATTGTGTAAGAGCGAATTCCGGCTTAGAAAAGATTAACCATAGCACAAAGAGCCTCGTTTTTTTCCATTTAGATAGACGAGCGAATGATCGAGAGAAAATTAACTTTGTTGTTTAAAATGTGACTTGTTGTCTGATGTTTTAACCTAGTTTGTATATTTGTTTAATGTATATTAAAACATAATGTAAAGACAAAATGTTTTACTTCTCTAATCTCTTTTGCTGTTACTAATAAAGTACTGTATCCTTCTTTGCTAGAATAAAGTGTTTTCTTTCTTAAAATACATAAAGAGAAAGGTATAACTAAGAAATAGGACTTCAGTCTACGACCTCGACGATAATTCAATATTTTGTTTCATTCTGTTTACTTGTTTTGTTGATGGTTTAGCGCCAAGATCTATTATACGCTAAAGTCCATAATATCAACCATAGTTGAAACCGCGAAGAGAATTTAAACTTCTATCGTTAATGTTTAAACACGAAAATGAAAGTTTATGTTTTAAGAGTTATGTTTTCTGGGCCTAAGTAAGCATTTAAAGATATGAACAGTTTTATTCCAGAAGTGTAGAGGCACATTCAAGGTTCTGCTTCATAGCCATGAAGCAGAATCTGAAAGTATATTATATACACTATAACAAAAAAAATAAACGCACGTTTTCTATTCTTTATAATTTTAAGATATTCCTTTTATTAACATTCAGGAATTCAGCATAAAGCTCTTTTATACATTGACAAATTAGGAGTGGATACTACTTCTAAAGTATTAAGACACCCATATGTAATTTTATTTACATAGGAGGTGACCAATTTTAATTTTTATCTTGAATAAAGAGGTATTTCTTGCGTTACACCTGCAAGCTGCCGTTCTATACGTTAATATTCTATACATGTACACAAATCTATGTGTATCGTTATTTTTAAGCTGGTGTCTTAAATATTATATTAGAGTGAGTAGTTCGTGTAGAATTGATTAATATTTTGCTGATTTAAAACAACTAGCGAGAAGTTACGGCGAATTGTAATAATTAAGGACAAGCTTTAAGAGTTAAACAGAATAACAGGAAAATAATGAGAAAATTACCAAATATCGTATTATAAAACTCGCAGTACGTTTTGACCTTTAAGCGAATAAACATTTTATTTTCAGGACATGTCATTGTTACGAATATGTATATAAATGCAGATGTTGGGCATCGTATACTCTGCTTAAACAGACTTACTCACATCGAAACCAGGCGGAAGCGATCGTATTTTAACAAAAGAGTTATCTTACCTAAAATATAAAATATAATAATGTTTTTAAATCCAGTAAATTTTAAAAATCAATGATATTATTGATCTTTAAGATATCCTGCACGTTCTCTAGGTGATGTTAAGCTTGATATTCAAAACAATGTGGCCAGCCAATGAGAGCAAAAGAACACGACTGCACATTGAAATGAGATGGAAATACTTATATAACTTACAACAATTTTACGGACATTCTCTTTTCAAAGTAGAAACTATATTTTTTTAACAGCTGTGGTCCTCGATCTGCCTCTAAAATGATAACAATTTTGGTTATAGATTCATACGACTAGGATTATTTCATCTTTATACATATCTAAAATGAGATAATATGGAATGAAAGCAGCGCATTATTGCCTTATTATCTAACTTTTCCAGTCTTCACAGTTTATAAAACCAATTGGCCCCATTTTCGGCCCCAGAACAGATTATCCCTTACGTTAAGATTGCAGAGTGTGTGTCACTGTTCTTAGCGAGTGTGTGTTTATGTGTGTGTGTACGTGTATGTGTGTGCATATCAATATATTTGTTTGAACTGTAAACTCGTACAAGCTTTGTTACGTAATGTATTCACTGTATATGTAACTATTGGATAGATATTGATGTAATGTACCCTTTTCATATAAACTATCCTTCGTACTGTCTAATACGTTTATGATGTGTGCCTTCAATATTTTATCTTTGTAATTCTATTGTACTTATGGTTAGGTATACTTTCATCTTATTCATCGGCAATATCATCTTTACCAAGTTTTCTAACTTCAGACAACTTTCCAATATGGTATTATACGTATTCAAAGTAAATTATACATTATAAAATCAAATTATATTGGTATTCCTTTCATTGATTACACTGGGGAACAGTCACTTTGCGGCATAGTAAGTTGAAGTCAATTTTGTGTAAGTTCAGTATGCTGAATACCAGAAAAATATCAGATTTGTTAAATGTACTCTAGTTTATGAGATTAGACTTTAAAACTGGTAAACTATATTACTGAAAGAAGGTCGAAATAAAAATACAATTACATATTAAATATATATTTTAGAAGCGGCTATATAATAACGACAAGAAAACTTAAAAAATCATAAAAAATATATTAGTAAAACTTTATCTCTAAGCTTTTATATTGTGTTAATGTTCAGGACAATCCCTTATTAAACTCAAGAAAAAGTCTACCATCATAATATAGCTGTCCTATCGTCCTTGGCATCTTTCTTTCATTGTTTGTCCTGATGGAACCGTTCTTTATGTTGAATATCTCAAGAACCAGAGTCAATCCATACAATGTAAATATATTTCGGGTATGACTGATGAAGGTGTTAAAACCAGTAACAAAATTAATACCGCAAATAATATATATTTTTTGTTGCCCAGTGTTATATTGGAAATTTCCTATATGTTTTAAAAAATGAGTCATCGTTTTGTCAGTTTGTAATTTACTTTCGATAAAGTATACATATGTTATATATGCTCTTTATATCTGTACTCTGCAGAATCGTAAATATATAGTATCAAATTATTCAAAACGTGCGAAAGTTACGGTAATAATTCACGAAACAGTCAAGCATTTTTGCAAACAGTGTATTCTTAATATAATTTGTTATAAGTAATATTAATATTATGGTCTATATATTTTTAATAAATAAGTTTTGTTTGTTTTTAATGCTCAGTTTTGTGTAGAGAACTGTTTCAATATATCGATTGATTTATTTATGTATTACTCGTTCTTGAAGATAAAATCTGGCTACTTAATTTTGCTAACATTTTTGATCTTACTTTAACATTTTGATATGCCCCGTGAAGAATAATTGATTTGCATAAAAGCCATTGCAACTACAAATTAATCTATCTATTGTCTAGCTATTGTGTTTTCTCTTTTTAAGATGTAATAAATTTAAACTTGATTTTTTATGAATCTTAAGGGTTAATTTAGTACTGAAACTTACTTATGTAATCTGAAATTAAATATTATATTTACGAAAAGTTACCTTTACTTTATTCAACAACTTTTTGACTAATAAATATGTTAGAAAATAAATAGTTACGAAATTGTGTCTCTATGACAATAATTCATGATTTTAGACTTTAAAAGATAGATTTTTAATTTTAATGAAATTTCTAGGAAGTTTCCATGTTTTATGTATGTATACTGATTTTTATATAATTATAATATATATACAAAGTCATATCTCTTAGCTCCCCTTAATAACGTATATGTATGTATGTACGTCCGTATGCTTAGCTTATTTCATTTCTTTATATATAACACCTTCTCAAAATACCTACTGAGATGCAGAGAAAGTTCAGAAGTTACATACCTATATGCAATTATAAGTGTATTGGTGTTTCGACACCCAACTATTTATATGTTTATCTATGTTATCTACCAGAGAACAGAACAGGTGTTGTTTTTTCTGTCTTAATGTAATATTACAATCCTTTTCAATATACTTTCAGAGATAACTTCTGAACATTGTCTATGTGTTCAAGAAGGTAAATTGGGCAAAGCAAATTTGAAATCTATGTTATTGTTGTTATTACCCGGATAACATTCTATCTACATATGGATGTGTCCCGGGTTGTAAGAAGTAGCTTCAAAATTATTTATATTCTTGTAAATAATATAATGTAGGTTATTGATAATTTATTCGCACTTTAGGCAGAGGTGTAGCAATGTTGACATTGTGTAAATAGGCAATAATATCCTCTTTAGAATTGTAATGTAAACACCTAAAATACAATATATAAAGAGAATTAAATCCTTTGTGTCCCCGCTATAGTTTCATATTTAAATGTACCTTATAAACTCCGCAGACATAATCATGTTAATTTGTAACGAATTATGTAATCCTTTAAAAGCCACTCAGTTTTATTATGAAACGCCTAAACTTGATACTACGAATCATCTAGGATTAACCATTCTCTAGCGTACCTACGCTGTGTACAACAAGATTTTTGAGATAGATGAACTAAGTTTAGGGCTGACTAAGATTCAATTTCGTTATAAATCGCGTTTTAAAATAAAACCAATCAGCTAATACAGCTCTTAATAAAATAAATGGGCACAAACTTTGGTCTTTTCTCTATTATTTTACCTAGAGCTATTAAGCTAAAATTATTTGTATCTATTAGGGCGATTACACAATAATTGAATAAACCTTTCTTTGGTTTATTATATGGACTTGTAAATTCAAGTATGAAGTATATTTGAAAAGTAAACCAAGTCGCAAGACTTGGAAACTTCATTTCACATATTTTCGTGTATTTCTTTCAGCCTATCTAAACTTATAGTTGGCTAACAAAAAAAGCGATTGAATAAAAAGTGGTCTTGTTCCAATGTTCAATGTTCAACAAAAGTGTTTGAGTGTTTATGTTTTTACTTGTTCCAACAAAAACTGTGTACGAAACATTATACGCTACACCTCGACAATGTTGATAAACATATAGTTATTGTCACGCAACGCGGTTGAGCAAATGTTTATAGTCATGTTATACTGTTCCATTTGTTGATCCAATTAGTTTTAATATAGAAAATATACATTATGGCGAAACACCTGTGTTTTATTTGAACATTGTGTTGTCTTTGTGTTTAGACCAGCTTTTGGAATGAACTGGAATATTTTAATACATAACCTGTCAATTGTTTAAATGCCCGCCATAAATGAAAGCCTATCGAGTCGAGCCACTACACAATATGTTTATACAACTATGGTGGCAAAAAGGGCACGGCTAGGTTGCAGTTACTGTTACTGTTTTTTATTACTGCTGGACATACCAGGCTTATCACTTGCTCGGGCTTAGGCCTAGACAAAAAGGGCATAAATATGGGATGAAGGAAAATAAATGTAAGAGCTAGATATGTGCCTGTGAGTAGGTGAAACACTTTACTCTTGTGAGTGAAGTGCTTTACCCGATGAGAATGATCTCATCGGGTATAACACCATAATAGTTTTACGCCGTATTCCTCTCAAAGGGTGTGTTACTTTCTCGGACATACTGCTACGTGCTGTTGCCAATTATTTGGCTTCCACCTAATATAACTATATGTATTTATTTTTATTTCCTACTTTAAATTACCTAAGTTTGCATTTACAGAGAAGTTTTTATATTTTCTATTTGATTAGTGATTTATTGCTTCTTTTCCCTAGCCTCAGGGTCGGTTTTTCTGGTCTAACCGGATTTGACTGGATATCAGTTTTTACACGAAGCGACTGCCACCTGACCTCCGCAACCCGAAGGCTAACGATATCCTAAGGCTAGACCAGTGTCAGGCTATTATAGGGCACTGACTTCCCAATAACGACTGCCATAGATGTTCATGGCAGCCGGGCCCGACGGCTTAACGTGCTCTCCAAGGCACGGAGCAGGTGATAATTGTCAATTAATACGCACATAATTTCGAAAAGTCATATAACTTCCGAAAGTCAGAGGTGCGCGACGTAGGTTCGAACCCGAGAACCTCTGCATTGCAGTCTGTTGGTCTCCCCACTGAGCTATCGCTGCTTGTAATTTATATATGATTACCAATTTTATAAATGATAAGCCTATGAATATAGGCTGCCTCTGTGGCACAGTAAATGTGATGCCTGTGCATAAAATCTCGAGTTGAAAGCCCGGGTAGAGCAAAGTGTATCTGGAATTTACTGTCAAGATATTCTCAATAGCAACAGTAAGGGCTAGTACTACCACCTCCAGATAGAATTTATCTATAAGATAAAAGTCTCACCATCTCTCTTTTTTTACCTAACATGAGTGAGACAGCATGCGATTTATCTTTCGGATAACTTTTACTTGTTAGTGGTAGGAGTGGCCGTAAATTTGGAATTGTGCTAGATAGGCACAATACGTTCGCCCTTTTTCGTGAGACATAAATAGCTGGTGACATATGGGTGTAAAAGTTTACTTATAAGGATAGCGACATGAAACTATAATATGTATTTATTAATCATATTCTAACTTTATTATACCAGAAATCAGTATAAGAGCTTTTAAGGGACAATTTAATGTATTTATGACGCCATTATTCACAGAAAAGGTAAAAGTACATACATACATCCTCGCAATAAAAGTGTTTTTATCTCTAAAGGTTTATTGTAGGTACAATCCAAATGACATAGTTTTTTTATATGGCTAACGCATTAGGTATAATAATGATTAGATATGTCCTTAATGGTGATATACTTACAATAAAAAATATTATATTTTGGCTTTTGCCCGCGGCTTTGCTCGGGAACAATGCTATTGCTGGATGAAAAGGTACCCTATCTCCTTGCCTGTGTCTCTGACAACGTGTTTGCAAAATTTTATGATGATCGGTCGAGTATTTAAGGCGTGAAAGCGTAACAAACAAACACACCTTTGCATTTCTAATATTAGTTAGGATTAGGATGTTATAGTATCTATACTATGTGTAATGTTTGTTAAGTTTGCATGGTCAAACCACTTAGCCGATTTTGATGTGCTGGATAGAGGAAAAAGGACTGAATAATAACGCATTCAAAGTTGTAACTAAAAAAATTATAGGTGGGTATATATTCTTTATATATAATATTCTAATAATAATATTCTATCACATACACACAACACCATCTAGCCCAAACTAAGCAGAGCTTGTACTATGGGTACTAGAAAATGGATAAACATACATATATTACTTTTTTTTTGTAAATACATACATATTACACATAAACACACCCAGACCAAGACAAACATCCATGTTCATGCACACAAATGTTTGACTTGTGCGGGAATCGAACTCGCGACCTCAGACGTGGCAGTCGGTTACACTAACCACTACGCCATCGACGCCGATATATATATTCTTTTTTTATTTAAGAATAGTACAATGGTAATTCAGTAACATTATACATAATACTCGCCAAAGGTTAAGTTTAACGGTGAGACACGCTCTTAAATTCTAGTACTTATCACCATACTTTAATTTATTTCTTTACTGCCAAAATTTTACACATAGGAAACAATTTATCATATTCTTTATTACATTCATATTTCTCTTTCTTACTAATTAAGTATTTTAACAGTCTTATTTGTAAGTTTTCAATGTCTTTTAAATATGTAGCAAAAGTTCTCCCGTACACAATTAGTCCGTAATTTATTAATGCACCTGCAAGAGCGAAGTAGACAGCTCTTATAGTAGCGGTATTCAGTACTTTACTTAATTGATAAAATGTACATATGATAGACTGTAGCCTGTTACAAACATTAGATATCTGCATTACCCAATTAAAGTTTTTATCAATCATTAGGCCTAAGCATTTATAATTGTGTACATATTGTAGCGCGTCACAGTTACAATTACATTTGTTACTATGAAGACAATGATATGTGTGTTCAATTATGCTTATATCATCTATATTTATATCTTTCGCGTTCTGATTGTATGGGGAATGCATATGCATGCACTTAGTTTTGCTTGCGTTTACTATGATGCCATTGTCATATGCCCATTTCGTTATCTCTTCAAAGACTGCTTGTTTATTTCTTTGCACTTGCGAGATATCTTTCGAGGCATAAACCAAACACATATCGTCTGTGTACATATATACCTGACAGTTGGCTACTACGTTTGCGATGCTGTTGACGTGCATCAAGTACCCTACGGGGCCGAACACGGATCCGGTGGGCTCGCCCAGTTTTACTGGCGCGTCCTTGCCGGCCACTCTGCTGTCAATGGTGCGTATTTTTCTGTTCGTGAAGTAGTTTCTAAACCAGTAATTAGTTGGCCCGCGTATGCCGCATTCATCCATCGCCTGAATCAGTATGTCATGGTCCAGAGTATCGAATGCTTTTTATAATCTATGTATACTGCTATCAGCTGCTTTCCCGAGTTTAATTCTTCATTTACGTAATCCGCAAAACTTATTAGAGTGGAGACTGTACTCCTTCTTTTTCTAAAACCGTGCTGCGTATCAGAGAGTATGTGGTTTGATTAAAAAAAAATCGCTGATTTGTTCCAACTGCTATTTTTTCGACTATTTTATCTATGACTGGTAAAATTGCTTTTGGCCAGTAGTTAACTTACTCTAAGTGGCGGCCGGATTTGTAAATCGGGTGAATAATGGCATTTTTATGTTGGTCAGGGTATACAAGGTTGCTATGATCCATGGACATTAAAATTGACAGAGTATGCCATATGGGCTCAGTGTAATTTCGAAACGGTTAATAACTCGTTAAGGAAGATTACTATCGACTCTTCAAAACACGAGATAGCATGGGCAGCCTCTTCTTCTCTACAGACTACTTAGTTTATGATATAGCGTTTCCAGTTTCCCACCTTTTCGGTATAAACTGGGAGCCGCTGTACCTTTCAGTGCCCGAAAGCACCTTCAGGGACCAGTTATAGACAGGTCTTGTCCCCAAATCCTAAGACCCAGTTCTCGTAAGCGAGCTACCTCGTACCCAAGTGGCACTATCTATTGTCCAGATAGGTACCGGAGCAATAAAGCCGCTCACCACTCGCGAACTCAGAGAGTTGCTAACGATATCCTCGCTGGGGCCGACGGAGAAGCCGCCTCCCATATTTCCAGTATGGTGCCGGAGCTGTAAGGCACGCTCTCTTCCCGACGTACATCCATACGTCTACCCTTTCTGGCCTACAAGCCGGGTATTGCCTGAGTCACCTAGCTATGACTCTTACTTGCTGAGCAGGCAAGCACCCGAGATGCGTCGTGACAGTGAAACCACACTACCACTTCGCTAAAGGCAACTCCGTGCCTCGCGTGACCAACTGGTTCGCCCTAGCCGCGCATGATTCCGACGCTCGAACGCCACGTGCTTGCCGAGCAACAAACATGCCATCCTCTGCGGCTAACCACATAGCCACTACGAGTCCAACCTCAATGTCAGGCACCGCGCACTCTAATCAGCGGCCGATAGAACACGCCTTTCGAGGCGCGATGGGCAAGCCCGACCCCGTAGTACCCTGATCCTAAGGGGGAGACCCGTAGTTTTCCCCCCGAACCCTACCTACTCGGGTGCTGACATTACATTACATTCCTTCGAGAACTTTTTGGAAATTAGTAGTTTACCAAACTGTTGTCCTTTGCCATTAAAGCAAGCGATTAGTACATTAGTTCAAAGATTCAAAAGTGAGTGCCGTGAAATCAAATTTAAGACCTCTGGTAATCTTGTAAGATTGTATCCAGTCCGACCTGAGATTCAAACTCTCTACATCATATGATTAAAAAGACATTAAATGAAATTTTGTTACGTACAAATCGTTTTAATTAAATTTTTTTTCAAGTTATCGAACCGTAAAGGATAGCTCGCGGAAAATCACAACACAATCAAATCGATTTCCAAGTAATTAATGTTCTAAAAGTGATTTACACTTGTCCACATATAATACTGACCAATGGCCTTCACATTGGATTGTCACTGGCCATTTGCTATTTTAATGTTATCTGTGAACGCGGCCGGCGCATATTAATTCGCGCGTAGCAGTCTACGGGTGATCGCGTAGCTTTCCCGCCAAAGTGATTCAAATTTTAAAAGTGACATAGTTATTTAAATTTTTGTATCTTTTTTGGCTGTCTGTGGATAAAATTTCAAGATGAAGATCAACTTGGATGATGGGGTAAGGAAATTTTAGGCTGCTTTTATAAATATAAATAATACGTGCTTATTTCATGGATTTAGAAGATTTTTGTTATTATAATTTATTTAGTTAACGTTTTACGTGTGTAATAATATACACCAATGCCTACTGTTTCGGAGATATTCTCGTAGAAGTGAGACTATGTATGTACGTTATTTATAGCGGCAAACTACTAAACAGAACGGTTTTGGACACTTGCTTGGGCTATCAACAATCTATCATTTTAAAAATGTTAATACCTAAATAAGATTATTACAGCATCATCATAGGTGACGATACCTAAGAAATCAATAATATTTCAAAACAAAAGATTTTTGTTACTTTTTCACGAGAGGGCTTTTGATCGCTTTCCATTTAAAATTCGATACACTTAATTACGCTGTGCGTGTCGTTTCCATAGTGGATGGTAATTGGAACATCCATAATTTGATAAAAATTCAAATCCACTAGTCACAAAAACGTTTCGTTTGATTGCTATCAGCTCATGTGTGCATTAAGTGTATCGAAACATAGACAACTATCTACTTTATTATGTATGGAATACATACATTCAAATATTTTTAAACTGGCCGGACTATAGCAGAAATGTATTCTGCCGTCATAAGGGAAAAAGACGTAACTAAGAGCTTTTTTTTGCCATTATGGTTTACACATATTTCGAATCAGTAAAAAAAGACGAATAAGCCATTAATTTATTTAAAAAAATATATATTTACTAGTTACCTCTTTTTTCCTTATGACAGCAGTATTGCAATGATAATATAACCCGTTTAGAAGCCATTTTAAATAATATTTAAATCGACGGGACATTTAAAGATATTATTTGCACAAAATCTTCAGCTTTATTATATTAAAACGGATGCAGCCAATTTCACAATGCATGCAACTTATTGAAGCCTAACTTAGAAAGTATCTGTTCCGAGTATGAGTGATCTTTGAATCCGTATGTTAAAATTTTTTAGAGTTACCGTGATGCAGGTTTTTTCGTGAAATACGTTCGTAATTAGAGTCAACTTTCATACTAGATGAATTTTGATCATAATTAAAATAAATAAGAAACCTATTGTCATAGTCATAAGGCATAGTTCTAGAGACTTTGATAGAATTAAGAATTAGACGACAATTGTTTTTTAAATCTAGTAGATGTTCAGCATCATTTGCATTATTTGCATTGTGATTAAAATTATATTGAGTTGTAACTTAGAACTATCAATTATTTTTAGTAAGTAGGTACTAGCTTTTTTCGCGGCTTCGCTCGCGTAACTGTAGGTTAGGTTAGTTTATGTTAGTAAAAGTATGGCGGGGACGCGATTGCATGTCAAAGTGATTCGCGCGGCCCCGCCGATTGCGGTTATGTCAAGGAACACCGTGGTGGGTTTGGTCGGTATTACCGGTATGTCGCTCACGATCTTTTCCCCGGTGAGTCTGACATAACCCCTAAGCCCCATGCGATAAGTCCTTCGCTCGCCCCTGCGGAGGAGTGCATACCCCTCAATGCATTCCAACAAGTAATAAAAAAATGACAGAAAAGTACGCTTTTTAAAAATAAAATATGGCCATATTACTCGGTGATAATATAAGCTACATTACCACCGAGTAACATAGCTATTTTATATATAAAGGAGAAATAATTTTTAAAATCAGTCGATTACTTTTTGAGTTAAATCGTTACAAACAAACAAACAAAACATCAAATTATTTATATTTATAATATTAGTATAGATAAGTATTTAGCTGAAGTCTTCACGAGTTAGTCGGCATACATGACGTACGTTTATTTATATAAACGTTTATCGCCGTCAAATAAATAGTATAGTAGTGTCCAAGCAGAAAGACATTTTTTTTTTATTTATCGACATGCTAAACCTGGCCAGGCTTTGCCGTGGCTGATAATAATTATATAAAGCTGATATTAGTTATAAGGAAAATAAATAAACGTATTATTCAACCGTTCCTATGAGAAACATAAATATAAACAATAATAATAATAATATTCTACCACATACACACAACACCATTTAGCCCAAACTAAGCAGAGCTTGTACTATGGATACTAGACAATGGATAAACATACATATATACTTCTTTTTTGTAAATACATACATATTATACATAGCAACACCCAGACCAAGACAAACATCCATGTTCATGCACACAAATATTTGTCTTGTGCGGGAATCGAATCCGCGACCTCAGGTGTGGCAGTCGGTTACATTAACCACTACGCCATTGAGGCACACTGTTATATGGAAATCTGTCTGCAAACCCGCACTAGGCCAGCGTGCAGAGCTGTTGCTTAACACTTCTCATACTGAGTAGAGGCCCGTTGCAGTGGGACAGATTATATAAAAGGCTGACTTTATATAAAAATGCAACGTTTTGTAAAAACATTAATTCAATCCAACGACTACTTTTCGGATTTTGAGACACAAATATACAACCAATATTTTACATTTTCTATTCTTTTTTAAGTCATCTCTCGCACCAGCAATAATGCCTGCTTGGCAAGCAACTTTACGTCAGAACAACCTTTTGTAGATCAAACAAATTTATCAAAAAAATGTTTATTATGTTGTTCACTTATATAAATAAAAACTTATTGAATTTGTTTGATTTTATTTTTTATCTAAGTCGTTATAAGCGTTATAAAGGAAAAGCGATACTTTTTTCTCGCTCATTCAAATCAGAGACAAATCGAGTTTACTTAGACAGGTAAATAATCCATTTGTTCTGTTTTTTATTTAAATGGGCTTAAACAATTTACCTTGGCCTTCAACCATTCATAGAACATTATATATCAATTGCGCATACCTATCACTTGAATATTAACTCCTCTAACTTGATGGCAAATAATAAATGTTTTTGTTTATCCCTCTCATCCTAGATGGGTGTATTAGGAGTGGGTTCACGTCAATAGTGCATTGTGCGACTACTGTTTCTTAGTATGATAATAATAATGTTTATTAACATTGAAATGTAGTACATTGCGTGAACCTTATTCTAGAACATAGAGTTAGCACAATACTTACTAACACTGATTCCCAAACTAGGCTATATCCTGTATTTTGGGAGGCAGCGCTCAGTCAAAACAATGCAACAATGGACACAGAAGAGAGTTATTACATACCTACTTAATTTATATAGTAGTTTCTAGTTTGTATGTGATTTTTAAGTCAGGAAGCATTGTCTTCTGTTTACGCGAATGTTATTCATTGAAATTAAACTACTATATACGGATTCTATCGCGTTGTTTATTTATCACTGTATTACAAAATTTTGAAAATATTACACTACTACTACTATTGATTTTATTTGACTAATTTATAAGCTAATAAAATTATTTAAACTATTAAATCTATTTATTTTTGGTTTACACTTTCCCCGACGTTTCGGTTGCTTTTCAGCAGCCATGGTCACGGGGAGTGAAGAGAAATTTTGTAATACAGTGATAAATAAACAACGCGATAGAATCCGTATATAGTAGTTTAATTTCAGGAAGCATTAACAATTTTGTCACCTTTGGCTATTTAATACTAATTTGAAGTCGTTGGTTGTGGGATCGAGAGGTCACCGCTTCGAATCCGAATCATTGCACTATCGACGTGAACCTACTTCTAAATTATAACACAAGCATTCTCAGATGGAGGCGTTAAACTGTTTATTTCTTATGAAATTAAAATTACACATATTTTTATATTGAGAGCGACAAATAAGGTACAGTCGCCGAAAATCGTCGTAGTGTAGAAATAATATTACAGGTATAATGATAAGTAAAACGCCAACATTAGGTAGGTACAATATTCCTTTATTCTTAAGAATGATATAAAACTCGTTAGCTTTATTACAAATTGTATAAATATAGTTTTAACAAAAAAGCAGAAATTCTAAATTCAACCTAATTCAACCCCTTGGACTCTCCATCTACTTTTTTTCTGCATCCACAATTTCTTGTTGATGCAGTAAGGCCGTGCCTATCATGGCTTTGCCCGTCTAGCTGAGTTTGAAGGTGTTTCGATAATTGGAACAAGCTGCACATTTGCTAGAACTATAAATAAGGATGAAGAGTTTCCTGATCGTGATAATAGAGTTTTTGTTGTCAGTCTTGACCTTGTGTAGTCTGAAAGTGATAAGACGCTATTTAGCAAACATTTTGTGTTGTTTGCATCGGTTGAAGAAGGTCTATGTAGTGAGTTCAAGTTTCAAGTAGGGGGACGATATTAGGAATCTGCTATTGGTTAAAAAAACCATCCATCCAATAAAAAACACATGACATAACCTTACATTTTTTCGATCGTTTATAATTATAATATTATATGTAATAACGTTAATTCTAACAAAACTTTCGTTTAAATAAGTCGAGCATCCATATATTTAACCGAGTTTATTAATATTTGAATCCAAAACTCACATTGAACAGAATTTTATTTTTAAATATCTTGTTGTAGAAGCGACATTCTACTTCCACTTTTTTGAAATGGCCTACCGAGATAACTAACTTTTGATCCGGTTCATCAAAACAAGGTTGCGGTAATTGGAAGATAAAAAAGAAGGGTACGAAATTAGGTTCGGGGACGAAATTTGGCGACTGTACCTTATAATCCACATTGATATTTATAAATGCAGCAGTTAATAACTTTAAAGATTTTGACGAAATTTGGTTAAGATAGCTTAAACATTGTCGTCTGACATGATGTATTGGGATCAGAAGAGTTGAGATATGGTTTTTTTTTAATTGTGCTTGTTATGTCACATTCAGCCACTGATTTAAAATACAGGCTTGTCACCACAAAGGTTTCTCACCACCATATTTTAACTGTTATGTACCAATTCAGGAAGTGTTAACACATTTTTATGGGAATAAAGATTTAAACCTTGACTTACGTACCTTGTTCCACGTATCGTTAGCAATGTTTATGGTCCCACATAATATGGGTGAATACACATTTCCAGATACCTTTCTTCTACTCAGCTTTAATGAAGAATCCAATAATACTATACAACTAAATTTGAGATGAACCTCTACCAGTAAGATGCCATAAGATCAGAGACTTATTTAGTATTAACAAAGAAGTAAATTACAGATGCCACCCAACTTGTCCGAGAGCTTACTCCCAGAGTCTCCAAGAAACATGCCGAAGCTCGAGAAGGCAGGCTCTATGGAGAAAATTGAAAGGACGAGGTCAATAGAGTCCTGCGTCAGCATCCCAACGGAGCAGTGCACCTGCGACGAAGCTAGCTACGGTATAGGTTACTATAAACTGTACTATTATTCTTTCACGGCTTTATTAGTGTGGAGGAACGTGGTGTGATGATCATTAACAAATGGAGTATCCTCCGACCAGTCTGGGTGATCATGCCTGGCGGCCTACGGTCCGACGGTTGATAATGGGAACTCGTATACATAACAACTCGATGTGTAAACTTCGATTGCGAGATTCAGGATTTTACAGTGCCATCTCTTGTCGGATTTCGTAACTACGTATTTTATAAAGTGTCTTTACACTAGTAAAAGTGGCAATGAGCCGATAGTAAGCGGTAAACTAGCAATGGACGCCAGCAACACCATCATTTAGCCACATTTTACACTCCACGTTGGCAATTTCCAATATCTCACATGCAGCTAAAAGCGTTAGCAAATATATTCAAAAGGTCCAACGAGACTATCATAATTCTGTATAACGGGTCTCTTTTAATAACCCGAAGAGTTTGTCCACGTAGGTGTGCTTTAAAAAAATATCTCACCTCACCGTCCTCTTAAAGATTTTAACCTTTTACTTTGTGACCTAAGTGAATAAATAATTTTTAACCTTAAGACCTTAATTGCACGAAAAGCGTAGTGGTTTAAGCGATCGCCTCGCCACTTTCACTGCGTCAAGTATTGTGGGTTCGATCCCTTCATGGGACAAAAATTTGTGTCTTGTGTAGTTTTTCTGAGTCTGGTTGTTAAAATGTTTGAAAAGCGTAAGCAGTTCTATGCCACAGGACAATTATACGAGATTTTATGCGATATCTGACCTTTCAAAAGAAGACGTTCCTCACAGCTTTCTTAAGGAGTCTGAAAATCCGTGACATCCCTCTCCCCTTACAGGAACGCAACACAAGATTATTTGGTTATTCTAAGCTTGCAGCCAAATAATCTTGTGACTCCTGGAGAGACGTCTTTTGCCTAAAGACTGTATTTGTATTTTTTCTTAAAACTGTATTTGTATTTCCAGGTGATGCAGTGTTCTCATGCTTCATCGTAGCCCCGCATGTGGTTAGCGTGTGGCGAGGGACCTGGGGCATCATGGAGCTGAACGCTAAGCTGTTCCCGTTTGCCCAAATATTCATCCTTGGCATCGTTATACACTCTTGTTTTGCGTTACTTAGGTAAGTAAACATTTAAGTCTATGGTAGTCCACCCTGGTCTTAACCACTTGACACCACTGCCACCTTTGTTACATAATATATGATACATACATACATAAATTCACGCCTATCCCAGAGGGGTAGGCAGAGACTACAGATTTCCATTTGCTACGATCCTGACACACTTCTCTGGCTTCATTCACTTTCATAACATTCCTCATACCCGCTCGCCGGTTTAAGGTGCTCTTAACCTGGCCTTTATTCAGAATGTCTCCAATCTGATCAAGAAACGTTCGCCTAGGTCTTCCCCTTGCGACTGTTCCATTCACACTAGCCTTATAAACTTTCTTAGTCAGTCTGTTCTCGTCCATTCTTTCTACATGCGCAAACTAACTTAACATACCCTTTTCTATTCTCGTCACTATATCCACTTTTATGCCGCATCTCTCTCTAATCACACTATTCCTTATTCTATCTTTCAGAGTCACACCACATATATTTCTCAGCGCTCTCATTTCTACAGAATTTATTCTGCTCTCATGCTTCTTTTGCTATACCCAACTTTCACAACCATGCATAAGTGTAGGTACTAATAGTCCTCTATGAACAGCCAAACGTGCCTTTTCGGATACATTTCGACTGTTCATAAAAGCGCGTAGAGCGCCATTCACTTTATTGCCAGCAATCGTTCATCTTTCAATATCTCCCTCATGTGTACCATCCCTTGTAAACAAAGTACCCAGATATACAAACTCTTTCACTTGCTTCACTTGTTCTCCATCAATCATAATATTGTACATCGTCATGCACTCCTCCCTTTCAAATACCATTACTTTCGTCTTGCTTACATTCATTTTCATTCCTTTACTCTCACAAGCATCATGCATAATAGTTACCATCGCCTGCAACTCTTCTGCCGATGACGCAAGTATTACTTGGTCGCCGGCATAAAGTAGTCATTTGACAAGTAACTCATTTATTCTTAATCCCCATTCACAATCTTTTAAATCTTTCAAACAATTATTCATGTATAGGTCAAACTGCCAGGGTGACGCTACATATCCTTGTCTAACACCTTTTTTGATGTTAAACCATTCTGTGTAAGTCCCATTTATCCTAACACAAGCTCTGGAATCGTCATAAAGAGATTTCAGAGCTCGTGTGAGGTTGCTATTCACTCCATACATGGACAAAACCGACCAAAGTTCATTCCTCACCACTTTATCATAAGCCTTTTCCAGATCCACGAATGCGCAATAGACCTTTTGACCTTTGGCCAAAACTTTCTCGGCTATGCTCCGTAAGGAAAAGACCTGATCTGTACATCCCATACCCTTTGGAAATCCCGTTTGTGCATCCCATATTTTCTCGTCGGTTACTTTCACAATCCTTTCAATTAACAATTTCGCATACAATTTACCGACGACGCTGAGCAAGCTAATGCCTCTATAGCTTTTGCAATCTTGTTGTGAGTCCTTTCCCTTGTATAAAGGTACTATGACGGCCTTGCACCAATCATTAGGTACACGGCCGGTATTCCAGCACAAGTTAAAAAGGCGGCACAACTGATTTACTATGAGACCCTGTCCAGCTGTCATCATTTCGACTGTAATCCTATCATAACCACCAGCCTTTCCTAATTTCATGCTTTTCAATGCTTTAATTATTTCATATATACTAATAGGGCGTTCATCACTCCTATCATTATCATTCATTTCGAAACTTTGCCCTTGCCATTCCTCTCTTTCAAATAAACTTTCAAAATATTCCTTCCATCGATTCAGTACGCTCTTTTCTTCATTCAATAAACTTCCATTCTTGTCTCTGATCGATTTCAGCTCTGTGGTTAGGGTTTTACCTCGAACCGAGCGAATGGATTTCCAGAAAAACTTTGCTTTAATCCGGAAATCTTCAGATAATCTTCTGTCAGACTCGTCTTTCATTTCCTCTTTTTTCCTTTTAATCACATCTTTCACTATCTTCTTCATTCTTATAAACTTATTCCTAGCTTCATTTACATCCTCATTCGTTGCTTCTTGTATTCTTTCATTGGCTCTGACAGATAGCCAGTCCAACCATGCGTGCTTCTTCTCACGTACTACCCCTTGCATATCTTTATCCCACTACACATTCTTAGATTTTATCATTTTCCTCCTCTTGCTCACACCGCACACTTCTGACTCTACAACAACCACTTCATACTTAAATGACTGCAATAATTCTTTTATATCCTCAATGTCACTAAATCTTTCAAATCTTTCTCTCAATTTATTGTTACACTCGTCTTTCAATACTTCATCTTGCAAATTTTCTACTTTTATTCGTTCTTGGACACTTGTTCGGATAGGTATATGGTGTCGCCATCCTTTGAAGAGGCTCCGAGTATCCGGCTCATAACCAAAAAATGGTCGGTATGGACACCAATACCTCTATATACCCGAGTGTCTAAGACATTCTTTCTCAATCTTTCATCCACTACAACAAAGTCAATCATACTACTTCTCACATTCTTTGCTTCCCTTGTATACTGGTGGATTCTTTTGTGGGCAAACATAGTGTTTTTCACACAAAGACTCCACTCCAAACACAGCTCAAGCAACCTTTTTCCATTCTCATTCACACTTTCGTCTCCATACTTGCCTAAAACCCTTTCGTATTCCTCACGCTTTACTCCCACCCAACTATTGAAATCCCCTAACATTATCAACCTCTCGTGTTCCTTGCATTTCCTCAGGACAGCTCTTAAACCCTCCCAAAAATCTTCTCTTTCTTCCCGTGCACTCTGAGACATACCCGTTGCCATGTTTACGGGTGCATAGACCCCTACCATGAACACACGAGTAATCCCCACTTTCATTCTCATCCATAGTAACCTAGCATTCACATATTCAAATTATTTTACGCACTCATTCATTCTAGCAGACAAAATAACACCAACTCCCTGACAGGCTCTGGTATTGGTAGGCACGCCGGACCAATACGCCGTGTAGGGTCCATGCCTAGTGGTGTTACAGCCTTTCCTTTTCGTCTCAATTACGCACAGGACATCAATCTTTCTCTCATTCATCATCTGACATACTTCATTCAATTTTCCATCCATCCCTCCTCCGACATGCAATGTAGCAAAACGGCTTTCCGTAGGCTATTTTTCGCCCTCGCGAGAAACGAGACGTGACGGGTGGCGAACCGCGTCGCCGCCATGCGGATAATTATTATCAGTAAGATCCATACGCGTTCCCACGATTGATAGGGAAAATACTGTCCACCTCCGCAGAGCCCTTTACGGAGGTAAGGTGGATCCATCCTGTGCCCTGTGACCACCAACACAGGCACCCTCCGTTCAAGACCAGCTTTCCCTCTGGCCACGAATCCATCAGCACGGGTCGGTTAACATCTTGGATCGGGGTTTATTTTCGGGTCTGCTCCCTGAAATTTGGTTTGACTTCGGAGTTTTCCTTCTCCAAGAATAATAATATATGATTGGTAATAAAGTTGAATGAAGTTGATATAAAATCCAACCAACAGAAACTATTTTTCTTTTTAAAAAGCTGCAGTAGTTATTCTTTATATCGCGGGGTTTTACAAACATTTAAACAACGAATACAAAGAATACGCAGACTTGGAACAACTATTTACTTCTGACTTCTCGGAGTTATGCGCGTATTTAATCTCTCATTGGCCTTTTTACGTAGGTTCCAGACGATATAGTCATTGTCCCGTGGACATGCATTTAGTTTCGTGGCTGTAATGTAATGTAAGCCAATTCTAGAGCGGCAGATTCTACCACATACTCTGCAAGAGAAACTGCCAGCTGGTGGATTGTTATCAGCTTCATGACGTCTCGCTCTCTTTTCCGCCAGTTTTCGGAACCAGGTTGTAATCTATAACGTGGTTATTCACTATAGATCAGATCAATCCAGAAATAGGACAAGCTACGCCGTAGAGACATGGTGTCGTGAGGTTAAGTTAAGCAGAGATTATTAAAAGATAGAACAACAATTAACACTTTTAATTAACTATGAAACTTTATATATGTGTAATTCACAAATTTACTGGGTAGCTTAATATAATCCTACGCGAACAGTAAGCAGGGCGTGGTTCGTATAAAAAGGACTCGCTGCGTGGTTCTTCTGAGGGAAGGACACTTAACTTAGGATGTTGAAGCCAAGGAAGAGAGCTCGACTGACACCGTCCTCCGCTTATATAATCCGGCGCCGGTCGCGGGTGGTGGCTAGTGACGTGCGCTTGCGCTCGACGGGCGCCTAGGCGATTATCGTCATAAGGTGTTATCGTGAATCACATGCCCATCGTGCACACGTTTCCTCCATTTATCGCAGTCTTCAGCGCCCTTCTCTCACGCCACATGATCGATCTCAAATGAGACCATATCCCTCTTGACGCAATATTTAAACCGCAGTGTGGGTCTTCCAATTCCCCTTTTTTTCGTATGCTAAGGCACCAAGCAAGACACGTCGAGGCAATCGAGAAGAATTCATATGGTGTACATGCCCCAACCATCGTAAGCGTTTCTGCTTTAACAGCGCTGTAACACTGGGTAGCTGTGTGATTTCGAGGATCTTCTCATTGGTGATCCTGTCCTTCCATGAGATCTCCAAGATGTTCCAAAGACAAAGCATATGGAACGCATTAAGACGACGCTCCTGCTTTTCGTATATGGTCCAAGTTTCAGCGCCGTACAAGAGTATAGACAATATGCATGCCTAGTAAACTATCAATTTTGTTTTTGCTGTAAGGTATTTGTTACACCATACTCTTGCACTTAACCGTTCAACCATGTTGGTCGCCTTGCCGATACGGATGTCGGTCTCCGCGACAACCGATAGATTGTTCGATAAGGTGGACCTCAAGTAACAAAAGCTGTCAACGACACACAAGGGAGCACCGTTCAGCAAAATGGAAGGCAATTCTGTGTAACCCTGACACGATACAACGGTCTTGTTAATATTTACGCTCATGGAGAACAAGAAACAAGCTCGGGAGAATTTAACTCGTGAGTCAACGTCGCTACCAAGGCTGCATCGTCAGCAAAAAGTAGATTGTCTATATATAAGTTCTCACGATAACGTTCAGACTTGAGAAGCGAGATTACATTGTATTGAACAGCTTCCCATCAGCCCTCGTGTGAAGGTGGATACCCTGCTAATCGTCACCAAAAGCAATTTTTAAAAGGAGTGCGAAAAATATACCAATCAGGGTAGGTGCCAGCACGCAACCTTGCCGAACACTTCTGCGCATGTCAAACAACTCCGAAGTATTGCCGTTAAATAAAACGCTACCCTTCATGTCTTCGTGAAAATATTTCACGAGGCGCAGCAATAGTGGAGGGCAACCAATATGCTCGAGTATTGTGTAGAGACCTTCCTTGCTGACGGTATCAAAAGCCTTGTGAAGGTCAACAAAGGCAATAAAGGTCTTCTGCTCTCTACACTTCTCCTGCTATTGAGGAAGTGTTAAAATCACGTCTATTGTGGAACGCTGGGCACGGAAACCACAATGAGATTCAGGGTATACGCGATCAGCAAGATTTTGAATCCTGGTTAAAATTACCCGACCAAACAGTTTGCCAACAATGCTTAGAAGGGATATGCCACGATAAATGTTGCATTCACGGCGGTCATCCTTACCCTTATATAGGGTTACAATGTTTGCATCGCGCATATCTTGTGGAATGTACCCCTCGTTCGAGCATTTCAACAACAGATTGTGCAGCATGGGTGTAATACACTCGAGTTTAATAATTTCGGCATAAATTCCATCCCCTCTTGGACTTCTACCACATTTAAGCTGCTTGACAGCCCTGATCAATTCCTCCGCGGTATGTGCTAGATCTAATTCACTCCACGTTGCCATTTTGGGTATGTTTTGTACTACTATGGGCGAGATGTTGACTGGAGTTGAGTAGAGATCGGTGTAATGTTCTACCCATCGTGCTAGTTGCTGGTTATTATCTGTTAAGACAGAACCGTCAATTTCCTGAAGAGCATAGATCGCGATGTTAAGTCTGTTTAGTTCTTCGTCAATAACAGTTGTTTCACGTAGATCTTGTACGTCGCCTGAGCCTCCACAGTTCTCCGAGAGACCTGTCCTCATAGTACGGACATTCCATGTAGCTATATGGACGAGTGGATGACGCATGGATGAGTTAATATTGGTTTTAATAAGGTTTATTAGTAGGTGTAGCATGTCACAGCGCCAACCATCTAGATATTTTAGTGTCCCCTACACCCCAAAGGAACAAGCCAGCGTTGAGGCGGATCAGCACCTTATTGACTGGGGGCTGCCCAGCTAAAGTGGGCGGTAACTGATCAAATAGGCTTACGATGGATCCTCCCACTAGTGAGAGCGACCCCTGGCGTCCGCACTTACGCGCCCATATGAACGGACTTATAAACAGCACCTGCCGCTCCCCGTGTTGGTATCCACGCATTTGTGGGTGAAGTGAGGATACTTCACTTGTCCGTGGAGAGGACTCCACGGACAATGCGTCGCCTAGGACACAATTAAAGAAACATAGGGTTCCCTAAGACCTACGTCACCCTCTCGACCAGCCAATACGTGTGGAGCCAGGTCAGTTGCAGGGCATCTGCCGCTTATTTCAGGTGTGACCCCAAGTCTGGATTTAATTTTGGAGTTTTCCGTCTCCTAGACGGATGCAAACCAATGCTGGGAGGCCGTTTCCTCCACTATATTTAGTAATACCCATTACATAGTTTAGTTAGTACAATTAAATAGTTTGTATCTATGACAGTGTAAGGTCGTTTCCTGACTAGTCGGTGCGGTAGTAGCGCGGCATCGGTATACTCTGTTGCCGAAACGATAACGCATTGCTCTCATCTACGCACCTATCATATTTAATAAGTAGTTAAAATCGCTTGCTTCAACGGCCAAGGGAGATTCCCCATAATGGTCTCGAAAATATAAAATATAAAATATAAGTTCGACCCGCAATAGGCCAGCGTAGTAGACTATAGCTAACCGATAAAAAACTAATGTGAGAAGTCACATTGATAAGAGGCCATACCTAACAGCGGGACTGTTATAAATGATATTTTTATTTAGGGCTGATATTAATATTATGAAAATTAGATCCTCACCACTTGACAGACTGGCAGAGGCAATTTAAACACAACGCCATTCTTTTTAAAAACTCGTAACGAAATACTTTTTGTCTCATGACAGTATCGAACCTACACCACTCGGATGACTGTCACACTCGATATGAGCACCTCAACCGCTGCGCTATTTGTGCAAAAGACTCCATTTTCGTTTAGATATAGAGATAATTTTACAAGAACGCAATATTCATGCAGCTAAGGGAAATATACGTAATACTTTAAGCACCGCCGTCATAATAGGATTATAACTTATGTTCAAGGAGTCATCTTAGAGACTCGAACACAAATACGCTTGTTTGCACTCAGTTTACGTTTGTTTGGTACAGCATTATAATGTATTATTATTCAACGTAAATGCCAGTTTTACCCTGAAATTATGTGTCGTCAAATATTTTTCTATAAGTTACCTTTAGGTATTCAAAGAGTTCAGTGTGTTATTTAAAGGTTACGGTTCCGTATAGTTAAATTTTATTTTAACCTGTTGAGTTGCAGTAGCACACCGGCGGTCAGGCACAATAGGTTTTTAAGACTCGACAGTGACTTGACTTGTCTGTTCTGTGTCGCAGAGTAGCTTACAAAAATATAATAACAAACGTTTACACACCCAGATGCAAAACAATTTGTGGATCACACAAATATAAATCCCGTCTGGGATTCGAACCCACAACCGACGTAGCAGCAGCAGCGATGCTACCAAGTGCCCGTTGCGTTAGACGTGTAGACGTATAAATAAATATTACATATTTGATTAATATATCTCTCCCTAATAAGAGTGAGATCCTGGTTTTTAAAATGCAAAAACAAGCACCGCCGTGTACCTCTAGTATATCTCAATGGCGTAATACTAAACGTAGTTGAGCATTTTAGGTATTTAGGCCACATCGTCACCAGTGATCTACGCGATAACAGTGATATAGAGCGGAGGCGCAGGGCGTTGGCGGTGAGGGGCAATATGCTAGCCCGCAGGTTTGCACGCTGCACGGCAGTGGTCCTTGTGACCACTGCCGTGCAGCGTTTTTGCATTTATAATATTAGTTAGGAAGTTAGAATGATTTAGGTTATGTATTTTCGAGTCGATTCGTGTTTAAAATAAGCAAAATAATAACCTCTATAAATATGAACCTCTGTAGATATGGTGAGAATAGTAAACCTTGTATTTCTTTTCACAGAGCAAAACTCCTGGAACGTTCTGTTGGTGCCTACAGCAATCCAAAGGGAGGTGCTGGGTGTTGGGTCACAGAACGCCTGGTGTCCAGGATATACACCTATATCTTCATTCTCAGCAACATCATGCATTGGCGCGGCGGATGGGGATTGTTCGACCAGTTTGTAGATACCGTGATTCCTAACAAGCAGGATCCACATAGGTAAATTTAGTTATTACTGCCTCGTAATTTAAGTACCTACGTAATAAAATTCTGCTAAAATGACTCGAATGCCGGGTCAGACCAACAAAAACTTATTATGTTTTTCTGCCACGAAATTCTTGACAGCAGCCCGGAGTTAGGAAGGTGGCGGTTACTTGCCTCCGTGTCTCGAAGATCCTGTAAAGCTATTGGTCTTGTTCAATGTCTGTCGGATTACAGTCTCAAGAGTATGATATTTAGCCCTAGTGTATTGAATACAAGTGCGTTAGCGCACACGACTGTGCACCATAATATCGCCTGTGTAGATGATCTGTCTCAGTTAAGATTCGTCGAAGAGTCGTTCGTCGATGACTCGAAGGTTGGCGTGGCCAAAATTCTATCTGGATGATATTGTTCTTTATTTTCCAATTGTACTTGTTGTCAGCCCCATTAGTCGCAGTTAGTAAGAGTCTTTGCTCCGGTAAAAATCTGCAGTTGATAGTGCCATATTATTATATTAACTTAGCAACTGGTTTAAAGGGATGCTTAGATTAGTAAACATAGTAGATAAAAGAGTTTTAGATTTTTAGTTTTAGGCTAGGAAGATTTCTAGTTATTTATTGCAGCTATCGATATATCAATGCTTTAGCCATATACCTATATAATATTAGCCCTGTATTAATCTGTCCCACTGCTGGGTACGGGACTCTTCTCAGTGTGAGAAGGGTTAGGCCATAGTCCACCCGGCCCGTTGTACAGAGTTGGCAGTCTTCACGTATCTTCGAGAACATTATGGAGAACTCTCAGATATGCAGGTTTCCTCGCGCTGTTTTCCTTTACCGTTAAAGCGAGCGACAATTAACTATTGAATAAGCACATAACTTCGAAAAGTCAGAGGTAGTCTTGGGATCGAACTCGAGACCTCTGCGTGGTAATCCAACGATCTCCCATCCGCTGCTGTTATACTTTCGCCATAGATAGTAACAAAACAATTTTGGTGAAACACCTTCATCGAATTGAACGGAAAGATGGCCAGTTTGTTAGAAACTAGTAAGGAATGGGGGTCGAATCCTGAAATCATGGCTGCCTCGATGGCGTAGTGGTTAGTGTAACCGCCTGAGATCGCGGGTTCGATTCCCGCACAAGTCAAAAATTAGTGTGCATGAACCTGGATGTTTGTCTTGGTCTGGGTGTTTCTATGTATAATATGTATGTAAATTTACAAAAAAAGTATATATATGTACATATGTTTATCTATTGTCTAGTACCCATAGTACAAGCTCTGCTTAGTTTGGGCTAGATGGTGTTGTGTGTATGTTATAGAATATTATTATTATTAAATACAACGCTAAAGCGGCTGTAGTAGAATGATTAAATCGAGCAAGAGGTCATGGTCGAATTAACCGTGAGCCTACTGCCGTTTTTCTCTCAGTCAGTAGCCTAAACATAAAAATATATTACGCATACGTCTCGCCCTATTGTGATAGTTCATAGAAACGACAATTGATAATGGCTATAAAGTCTGAATAAGAAATATTGCTGTCAACTCCTCACGAGCATATTGTCATAATCACACCGACACATCTTTATTATACTATTAAAGGCGTAAACAAGAAAATAGAACCGACTGCTCTATTCATCTTTACATCATGTACAGAGTCACACCTGTCTATTTTTATGGGGTAAGCAGAAATACCTTTTCCATTTGTATTTCCTTAGCAGACTGCTTCATGGTGTAGCAGAGGTCGGTAGTAAATGCGTCTCTGCTGTCCATGAGATCTAGGGATAGGTTTTCGGGTCGGCCAAAGTATTATTGGTTTTTTCTGTCTAGATAGATAGATCTATATTTGCTATGAATGTAGGTATTACAATAAGATGTTACAATCGCTTGAACAGAAATCGTGTACATTCTGCTGTGAGGCAGGAAAAATTTTTTTTGATTTTTTTTTTTGTCATATAATAATAATAAAAAAGTAATTAATAAAAACTATGATTATAAAATTCAAGGTAACAGCATTAAAAATATTTTAAGAGGTTGGAATCTCAAATGCGTATTTATTTATTGTAATTATTGCGTTCAAGCAAACAAACAAACGAACTCTTCAGCTTTATAATATTAGTATAAATATTTTTTAGTTGCAGCATGGCACGTAGAACTGATTTGGCCATATGTAGGTATAAGGTAAGAATATGTATGTATGAATTTTCTCAGCTGTTATATAAATCTTTATATATGTATATAATTCTTATATAAAGATTTATGTGTATGTCACTAAACTCCTAAACAGCTAAACTAAATATGATAAAAACATCGTGTGGGTATAGTGTACCAGTAGGTTAGACCCGATAGGTGGCGTTGCAATCAGACAGGATAACGTTGGTTGGGTTTGCTAGTCACTACATATCATACAACAAAGTCCCCTGCCGTATCTGTACGCGATAATCTCAAAAACTACTGAACAGATTTTCATGCGGTTTTCACCAATAGATAGAGTGATTCTTGAGGAAGGTTTAAATGTTTAATTTGTTAAGGCTTTGTACTGCCAGTGCGAAGCCGGGGCGAGTTGCTAGTATTATATAAATTGCTAATGGTATATTTTGTTCCTAGGCCAGTACTGATAGCAGCGATGACGGTGACGTTGTACGTGATGATCACCGCACTGCGGAGCTCGCGCAACCTCCTCGCGTCTCCTTACTTTCTAGTCACCGATGGAAAAGAGCCCACCTATATATTTGATACCAGATTTAAAGTTCCTGTAAGTATTATAAATATTTTATTTATAATAAGATAAAGTGAGGCATTCCAACAGAGTCAGCTTCAGAAACGAAGGTTAACTCTACCTTACAGAAGAACACAGTGAATTTATCCGAAAATATAGTATGAATTATTTATTTTAATTTGAAATAATAGTTTAAAAAAACTAAAAACACGCTTTTTACAGGCTGTTATCAAAATATCTTAGAAAGCACCTAATGCTTTTTTACATAAAAACGATTAAATTTTCTACTTCTTAGTTTGCTTTTTTAATAAAGCGTGTTTTTTTTTTTTGGGCTATTACTTATGTATATTTTTTAAAATTAATTTTAAAATCTAAATTAATGTATTGTCATCGGTCCTTGATAAGTATGCCATATTTCGAGTTAATCCGACGTTTTGAAAGGGGTCAAAATCATGTTCAAAGTTTCCGTTATATACATACTAACATACATACGTATGAAGCTAATAAAAGCGTGTTAAAAAGACTATTTACGTACTATGTGTCATTCCTGTGTCGGTGGGAAGTTTACAAACATTCGAACAACGGACACAAAGAACACCCAGACTTGACACAACTATTTGTGGATTACACATTTTTTTTTAAGATTTCTTTATTCGGTTTTCGAACTCACAACACGCAACGTAGGCAACCATTTAAACGGCTACGCTATCAGCGCAATCAATTTGCTGATGGTAGGAATGAGTTAGCTCACCTGGGACATTACTAGCCTCTTACAGGAAACCGGCATAAGAATAGTAAAACTATTACTGCGTTTCGTCTGGTTAATTAGAGTAGCTCCTATACTTAAGTAATTTATGCAGCCTACTTAGAAAATCACGCGTTGATAACCTTACAATATTAAATATCATCGGCATCTGGCATCGTATAAAATCTGTTTATATTTTAAGGGAGTCGCCCCGATTCTTTAACAATGCTGTCCTTGCTAAAACTTTAGATATTTACCGCAACAATGTAAAAAGATGTATCTTTTAAATATTTCCAATCACTAAAAATTACTCAAACACGTATATGTATACATCATGTTAAAAGGTAAGCTGCTATTGCTGTTAGCACGTTTCGGGACACTCGACTTTTTGCAAATGTCATGATATGACACTACAAAATCCCATACATTTTATCATACCGTCTATAACCGTACTACCATATTACATACATGTTTAATTTTTTTAATACGACAATTACGTCCACGCACTTTGACGCTTAGGGACGGAAATGGCTCAGTCTACGCTTTACGGCGGTGTGAATGTTTTGTTTTGGTGCATATGCACTGCGTATGTGTGTGTTTAAAAATGACTAGAAATGAGTTTACTGTGTCACCTACGAACGAATGAAGCCGCGTGAAGCGACACGAGATCACGTGCTTCCTAGAAATGTTATGGAAAAGCTACGGCTATCGACGGTTTGCCAAATTACATGAAATAAAGTTCGCCACCCGTAGCCGTACTATCACGTTACGATATACCGAGATAACGTCGAAAAGCGGTCTGTCCCCGTAAGTGTTAAATATGTTAAATAGGCTTAGGGCCTATTTATCATAATTATGTTCGTGGACTCTCAGGCATTTTTGTTTTCGCCGGCATTATTTTCCTTTACTATTTATGTTTTAAATAAACAAAGACTCTGTCTACAAACATAATACATTATTAACGAACACAAAGTACGCCCGGACTTAACACTATTAATTGTGGGACAAAGATTATTCTTTTTTTATCGTTACACAGCAATGTGATTTTAACGGACCTGATGGAAAGCCCAATTACAATCCAGAGACAGTGACGACGAGGAGAAGATAGATGTTTTCTAATCGTCGTCAGTGTCAAGCCGGCCTGACCAGATGCTTCTTCACACTACGTTTGAAGGACCCAATGTCATATAAGGGATGGAACACATTAGCCGGAAGACTGTTCCAAAGTTGTATGCAATGGCATAAAAAGGAATTGCTGAACCTTTTGGTGCGAGACGGGATTGTGCTAACCTTCAGTCGGTGATTACGAAAACCGTCACGTGTGGTTCTCAAAAGGAAGGGGGAAGGTGGGATTAGGCCAAATAACTCTTCGGAGCATTCGCCATGATAGAGGCGATAGAATACGCTAAGGAACGCAATGTTTCTACGAAGTTGTAGCGGTTCAATGTCCTTCGTAACCTCCTGGCTGTCGATTTATACGTACGGCATGACGCTGCAGTTTATCTAAGGCATCGAATAGGTACTTAACGGAACCATTCCAAAGGTGCGAATAGTACTCCATGCTGCTACGGACTTGGGCCTTGTACAGCAAATACCGCTGTTCAGGAGTAAAGAAACGCCGCACCTTGTTTAGAATCCTGAGTTAGCGTGCAGTTGTGGTTATTACACTCTCGATGTAATCCCTAGAGTTAAGGACGTGGTGGATGTCTATGCCTAGGATGTTAAGACTATCCTGGAGTGGCAGCGTGGTGCCCCGAAGAGTGGGAAGTGGAGAGAATAGGGTTTTTTTTTAGATGAACGCGCACACCTGAGTTTTCTTAGCACTGAACTCGACCACGTTAGATGAACCTCAAGCAGATATGTCATTCAACAATATCACATAATTGTTTTGATTTACTATACTAACTAAAATTCAATGGCGTGAAAGATAGTGACCGTGAATTCTTACAGATATATTCATGGACCTTTGCATAAACCTAACAACTTACCTAAATGTAACTTGATTAAAATTTAGTAAAATCACTAACATACTTTGACAATTACAAGTGTCACTTTTGTGACCTAAATAAATTAATGATTTTGTACCATGACTAAGTAACTATAAAAGTAAATTGTCTGAATTTACGGCCATGTTATATTTTTTTTTAAATCTTCTCTTATTGTTCTATAGTAAGTAATAGTGTTCAAAGGTCGTCCTGACCGAACAACCGGAATGACCGCCAATGAGTTAGGAAGTACGCAGTTGCGTCCTGCCCTACTGATCGTGATTTGTGAGTTATTACTGACCGACCTATGAAGAGCCGTATAAAATATACGCAATGCGCAGTACTTAAGACATCAACACATATTGGAATACTCCGCAACATTTTATTAGTTAGAAGATAATGCTTTTTAAGTGACTACGTCTTAGAACTCAGATGCTCAGCTTTAGAATCAGTTCAGCATAGCTCAGCCGACAGTACTCAACCTCATTGATCACCACATAAACTGATGATTATTATGTGATTTGACAGTACTAAAATGAAATGCATATACAGCGTGTAACAGATTGGTGTGGTCCAATTTTAGGGCTGTAATGTAAACTGATAAATAACCTATGAGTAGGGCACACGGGAATTTTTTTTTATTTTTCCTATTTTTGTAATTTTATTTCTCTACCGGATTTTCCCGCATCTTCGCTCGCATAAATGTAGGTAAGCTTAATTACAGTACCTTTTTCTGGATAAAAGGACCGCATGTCCTGTTCAGTTCCGCTGACAACGTGTATGCAAAATTTCATGATGATCGGTTGAGAAGTTATGGCGTGAAAGCGTAATAAACAAATAAACAAACAAACTCACATTTGCATTTATAATATTATAATCGATAACCGATCACTGGAAAAAAGGCATATAGTACAAGACGTTACAGAATGAACCAATGTCGCCATGGTTTGATGTTTGTACACAACCGACAAACCTTAGTTATAGCTTTCAGACTGCGATCCGGAACGTTTCACTTAATACATTTGCTTATATGATGAAGAAGGTTCCATCGCCTCTCTGTTCCGAGTGTGGCTTATTAGAAGATGCGTTACACATCATGGTGGAATGTGTCCGGAACGAGGATATTAAAAATAAAATGTTACTTATGACTAAAGATTTGAAGGACCTGGGCACTTGTAACAGAATTTTGGCCTATCCTCTATCTGAGGCCGCTATTGCTTTATATAAAATTACTGCGTGTGGAATGCGGCGACGTTCACTATGCACATGAATGTTATGTTTCTCATTTTTATTTTTTTGATATATTGTATGTGTAGAACTAATGGAGTGAAAAAGAGAGCCGCAGAGTGCCGGCATACATGCCGTATATAGAAGGAGTAACGGACAAAGTTGGAACAGCACTGAAGAAATACTCCATAAAGACTGTATATAGTCCGTTCTCCAAAGTAGAAAGCTATCTACGCACTCCAAAGGATGTTATCCCTTTTCAAACACCTGGCGTCTACAAGGTAGATTGCAGTTGTGGTAGTTCGTATATCGGACAGACCAAACGTACAATCGCTGAAAGGGTCAAGGAACATATCACAGCTGTCAAGAACCGGTTAGTAAACAAGTCTGCTATAGCCGAGCATTTGCTGGAGTCTGGACCAAACCACTGGATTGAGTTACATAAACCACAGGTTTTATCCACCGATCGTAACTATTACTCCAGGATAGTATGTGAAGCGGTTGAAATTAAGAAATATCGCAACTTCAACCGGGAGGATGGATACCGTTTGTCTACATCTTGGAATCCAGTCATCAGCAAATGTAAACGTCGCCGTAGTGACTTAGGTAGCCAGTGTGTAGACGTCGTTAGTGTTGTGTGTCGAAATACCGACAGTGTGAATATAAATAATAGTGACCAAGTGAGGGTAGTTGCCGAAACCCGCACTTCACGAAGGCGCCGCTGAGCTCACATTAGTCAACCCGTGACCACGATCGATGCAAGTCGGTCGAAACGTCGGGAAATTAATAGGTATTTATTACCTTTTAAATACTTTATCGCGAGTAAGACCCGTTGTCTAACATTATATTAAGTATAATGGAGTGAAGTAGTCCTTGGGATTAAAGCTTCTACAATAAAAAACAAAAAAAAAATTAGTCAAGCAGTTAGCATTATTTTAAACATCGAAAAGACGGTCATTTTCAGGTTCACTGAAATTACTCGAGTCAGCTGTTAGTAGTAGGTATACTTTTGTATCGACTGACTGTATACTGTTAAGTCGATAAAAAGAATTTGCTATATCTGAGTGAAAATAATGTATACGGATTTTTTGTCGGTTTGTACAGTACAATGGTGTACAGGGGCTATACTAATTAGGGACGCTTAAATATAACCACACCTTTCTGTTACACGCCGTATACATAAGGTTTAGTTATACATGAGATTGCTGTTTTTTTACAACCAATTCTATGATATGTGACTCGTATTCAAAATAAAACGATAGTCGTGCAAATAATTTTATAACTTGCTAGCGACCCGCCCCGACTATGCATTAGGAGCACATTTGTTTTTGAGAATGCCCTTCGAAAAAATGCACACAAAAATAGAAAATGTGTATTTGGTGTTAATAATGATTTAAGATTATTCTTGAATTTGTATATTATAATAAAAGGTTTTGAATTATTTTAGTAGTTTTAATGAAATATCCAAAGGAGACCGTCCATATTCGGCTTGAACAATCGTCTTATAAATAAAAGTTTTGTTTTAATAAATGTTGGTTACCGTCCAGTCGTATGAAATGACGTATAATAAAAATAACTTTTAAAATATTTTCATTTGGTTTAAAATGTATAACTGAAATCAATCCAAATGACTTGTGTGTGTTGCCTAGTAAAAAACAGTGGATAAAAATCGGAACAAAGTGTTTAAAAAAATCACATTTAGATATATTAACGAAATCTGAAAATACGTTGATATTTTTCATTATTTACTATATTCATATTTTAATACGACAATAATAATGAATTTAAAAATGATATGATATTTGATAAAATATAACAAAATTGTAAAATGTGTTGGGTAATTTATTTACATATTCTAGCAACACTTGACTTATCTGTCAATTCTGTTTCGGTCATTCGCTTTGCGTTTGTTTGCTCGTATAGTGGATATAGTCGTGATTTTGTGTTTGCTATTTTGTGTTTTATTTTATTATTTAACAAACTTGATACTAAGCTTCATGGAATAATGTTTTCTTTTTAGTTTAGGCTACTGAAAATTAATATTGTTATTACAATATAAAATTGTTCACGCCCAGGCCAGGGTCCCATTCAAGGTCGTCGGTCTCCTTTAATAGGCAATGTCTTAAAAATGGTGTCTATTTTGTGACAATTTTGATGACTTATTACGAAAGTATGCCACATTTTTTATGAAGTCTTTTAGTGTCATTTTAATGTATATTTATAAGGAAAACCTCTAAACTAAACAAATATTAACTCAAATTTGCATTATTCATTATATAACAGATAACATTGCCATTATGTGACAACTGATGCAATATAGTTATCAATTTTTAACTTTTTGAAGAATAACTCAAATGCATCTCTTACTTTTTTTTTGTATGAGAAGCTATCTATAATATTTAATATGTGTGTATATTTAGCGTTATAATTATAATAATAAACATAATTTATTATAAAAATAAATTCTCTAATCTATTTGGTGGCCGTCATCGTAAGCAGCGGTAGCTCAGTGGGGAGACCAACAGACTGCGATGCAGAGGGTCTCGGGTTCGAACCCACGTCACGCACATCTGACTTTCGGAAGTTGTATGACTTTCCGAAATTATGTGCGTATTGATTGACAATTATAGCCTGCTCCGTGCCTCGGAGAGCACGTTAAGCCGTCGGTCCCGGCTGCCATGAACATCTATGGCAGTCGTTATTGGGAAATCAGTGCCCCAGTCAGTGATCCTAACACTGGTCTAGCCTTATCCTAACACTGGTCTAGCCTTAGGGCATCGTTAGCCTTCGGGTTACGGAGGTCAGATGGTAGCCGCTCCGTGTAAAAACTGATATTCAGTCAAATCCGGTTAGACTAGAAAAGCCGACCCCAAGTGACTTGGGAATAATAAAGAATGGCTAGGGAAAAGAAAGATAATTTATAACAGTCCCGCTGCTGGATATAGCCTCTTATCAATGTGACTTTTCGCATTAGTTTTCTATCGGTTAGCTTATAGTCTACCACGCTGGCCTATTGCGGGTTGGCAGACTTCACATATTTTCGAGACCATTATGGGGAACTTTCCCTTGTCCGTTGAAGCAAGCGATTTCTAACTACTTATTAAATACGATAGATGCGTAGATGAGAGCAATGCATTATCGTTTCGGCAACAGAGCATACCGATGCCGCGCTGCTACCGCACCGACATGCCAGGAAACGGCCTTACACTGTCATAGATACAAACTATTTAATTGTAGTAACTAAACTATGTAATGGGTATTACTAAACATAGTGGGGGAGACGGCCTCCCAGAATTGGTTTGCATCCGTCGAGGAGAAGGAAAACTCCAAAATTAAACCCAGACTTGGGGTCACACCTGAAATAAGCGGCAGATCCCTGCAACCGACCTGGCGCCACACGTATTGGCTTGCCTCTCCTGTGGGCCCAGCCAATGAGGTCAAGAGGGTGACGAATGCCTTAGGCAACCCTACGTTTCTTTAACCTTTTGACCGCCACAGTCATATATACACGACAAAGCAAAATGTGTCCAGCACGCCACGGTCACGACTACATGACAAATTAAAGGATGAAATCATAGCTTGGCGCCGAGAGCACGCTTTTACTTTTTTGATGTGGTGGTCAAAGGGTTAATTGTATCCTAGGCGACGCATTGTCCGTGGAGAGGACACCCACATCAGTCAAATGCGTGGATACCAACACGGGGAGCGGCAGGTACCGGTTACAAGTCCGTGCATATGGGCGTAAGTACGGACGCCAGGGGTCGCTCTCGCCAGTGGGAGGGTCCATCGTAGGCCCATTGATCAGCTACCGCCCGCTTTAGCTGAGCAGCCCCCAGTCAATAAGGTGCTGATCCGCCTCAGCGCTAGTTTGTTCCTTTGGGGTGTAGGGGAGGACACTAGAATATCTAGATGGTTGGCGCTGTGACATGCTACACCTACTAATAAATGGCAAAACCTTATAAAAATTAATATTAACTCATCTATGCGTATAGATACGTGGAATGTCCGTACTATGAGGTTCGGGTTGCGGAGGTCAGGTGGCAGCCGCTCCGTGTAAAAACTGATATCGAGTCAAATCCGGTTATACCAAAAAAGTCGACCCCAAGTGACTTGGGCTAAGGGCTAGGGAAAAGAATTTGGTGACCGTCATAAAAAAGACGTCACAACATTTCCTAAGATGCGTGTACACCGGCGGCGAGTGTAAACTGTGGCTATATTTTATAGATTAGATTAGAGTATATATGTTCATGTACAGTATGATTGAAAACAAAAACAAAACACAGATAAAGCAAATCAACAATTTTTTTTAATAATCATCATCAAATCAACATATTCGAGTAGTTATGTTTATAATATATAACCATCGTTCTTTTTATTTATTCTTCTGGCCGTTCATTTTGAAGCCTATATTTTCGGGTCCTCTGGGTTTCACTTTGAGGCATTTTGTAATTTCTGAAATATTGACATCACGTCTGAAATGTCTCGTGGGCAGTTATGTCTGTTTTTTATCTCTTGCTAAGCTTCCTCCACTCTAAATTTATTCACATTTGGAATATAATTATTGTCTCAATGAGTTATCTCCATTCTAAATTTATTACAGATGTGGATAAATTTAAATTGTTGGTGGCCTATTGCGTTCAATTTGCTGTTCCTACTCTTCCCATATATTTAAAAGTCTTAACACGGTACCACGTACTCGACGATTTGTACAATGATTACTTTGTATATGTTGATGCTTGCTAAATATGTAATTGATAAAATAATAAAAAATACACATCAAAATTGTCTTCCAAGCATGTTTATTTTTTCAATATTGTCACAACCATATTTTCAAACTTAAAAATCAAAACCTCATCTAAATACAAAATTTTATTCAAATCGTTCATGTGTCTTCTTGTTATAATAATTTATTAATTAATCGTTGATTAAATAAAAACATACACACAAGAATCGCTCGTTAACGGTTTAAAACGACATTGTTTAGAAACAACATACCTTATATAAGGAATGTTGTTTCTTAACAATGTCGTCTTAAACAGTTATTGTATATATGTAACTACTTTGATTCTTTTTCCTAAGACATTTTTTCATATGTGTAATTCATATGAATATTGATATACTTAATAGGCATTGACGAATTCGTAGCTTTATCGTCACATTTTCGGTCTAGGTGACGACAAATAATGTCACCATATAGACGTCACATTTTTCTACTTAGTTAAACAAAATCTTTTCTTTTACTTGATTCGTTAAAGACTATGAATATGATCCTATGATTATATAACGTTATAGTATGAAATAATGTTTTTTCAATACATCAACCGTGTAACCTTAACAAACTATACCTTCCTCATAAATTACTCTATCTATTGGTGAAAACTGCATCAAAATCCATTTACTAGTGTTTGAGTTTATCGCGAACAGACAGACAGACAGACGCGGCGGGGGACTTTTTATAATATCTAGTTATGTAGTGATAGTGAGTATTGTGACGTCATTAGGCCGCAGTTAAAGCCGTAATGTGATATTGCAGATACCATTGATTTTGCTGATTTTAGTTATTTATAAATGCACTAGCTGTCCCGAAAGACGGTTGAACAGGATAATCCAAAAAAAAAAACGAATCTTAACCATCTTCGAATCCACTTAAACACACACAAAAAAAATCATTCACATCGGTCCAGCCGTTTAGGAGGAGTTCACTGTCAACACACGTACAGACGAACTATATATATAAAGAATAGAACGGAACTCATCGACTTCCGTCTTAAGTACCAACTGATAAAAGCTGCTGAAAAGATACATAGAAGGCTAAACGAAACAGGAAGACAACTCGGCAGCACACTAGAAAGTTTTTGGTTTTTGTTTTAAGTCTTAGAATGACCAGCCTTCTGTGAGGTTGGAATAATATACTTTCTCATGATTTATACTACGGAAAACGGATATAAGGCCGTAGTCACAAGACATTGGCGCAGTGATATTAAGCTTCCATTTTTCTTTTTGGAAGCCGAAAGCCTGACATCGTCTCGTCAGTCTGCTGGCCAGGCTGAAACGACAAGCCAATTAAAAAGGTATGTTAATACTAAGCAAGATCGCGTTAACACCCGTTTTCCGTGGTAAATGTATGTGTACCTATTTGACTTGAACTGTAGTGACTTGAATTCACTAGTTCATATGGACACATCCATTTGTCGTGATTCCTGTCGTGATCGGTTCATTTTGAAAGTCGTACTATTGATTTCGCCAGTAACTTGGACTCTCAATGGCAAAGATATTGATAATCGGGGTTGAAAACCAAGCCGACTGACTAATTTAATTTTAGATAATTACGGTCTCTGTTGTCCTAGTAGCCGAAGACCAGTCGATAGTGCGTCATGGCTCTTAACAGCAATCTAATGGATTTTGTGACCCAAGCACAAGCAAAGATGCATTGTGCAGACGTGAATATCAAGCAATATGTTTCGATTGGTTCCAGGAAGGTTTTTAAACACTTTGGTATTTAGACTAGTCTTTTAAGATGATATATGTAACTCTTAACTGAACCGTTTCGGAGATATAGATGCGACACTGTATATAGCTATAAGAGCAAAAACGAGAAAAATGCATCCGCGTTACCGAAGTTTACAGCTAAAGTTATACAGCAAAATTTTTACGATGAATAGAATATTTCAGGGTTCTTGACGCTTACCTGTCAGCAAAAGATTTGACTGTCTATCTTTGTGGTACCACGGGTAGCGAAAAAATATTTTTGTAGGGTAGCAATACAAGGAAACCACTTATGAACAGGCGGTTTTACGGGTACTTTGAACTTAGTTGGTTGCACAAAGGGACTCGTTGCATTATTTATCCAACCCGTGCAAAACTTTGATTTCGGACCAAGTCTCCACATCGTTAGCTCTTTCTTCTTTATTGGAATAGACGTTTGCGGTATGTAAAGGAAAATTTAATTATACAGTTATAAAAGAGTAACAAGGCTTTGTCTGTAGGAACATTAAAGATACATTTGAATAAAAACCAGGCAAGTGCGTGTTGGACTCGCGCACGGAGGGTTCCGTACAAACTAGTTATTGATTTTGTAATATAACTACAAATCTACGGTTTTCGGCTCTTGTTCTCTTTCTTTACTTGGTTTTGATTCCCTTGCGAGTATTAAAATATGCAGCATAAATAGCCGTATCTTTTGATTTCGTTGACATAGAATTTAGTTCTTTTCACAGATTCAAAATTGCTACCACGCGTTTTTATGAAAAAGGTTCTTGTCAGATAGATGGTTAACGAAGTGATCTCCTATAAGGGTTCCTTTATCCTTTTGAGGTAGAGAACACTAAAAACTAATGGGTTTAAATATTCAGATGGGCATCAAGATCTGAAGACAAAACAATGGAGTGTAGATTTTTCCGACGCCATGTAATTACTACTGCTTAATATTTCAACTTAAAAACTGAGCTAAGACTATGTTTTATCTAATATTCAGAAGTACACGTTACACGTACACGTTAATGCCATCACGGGCAAATCTTTTTGTTTGTGTAAGACAAAGTCAAGCTTTACATTACAGAACATCAGAAGCTAAGTTCTTATGAAGTAATCGTACATTTTGTCGCAATTTGCGATACCTACACCAACTTCATTACTTTTGTATTGTGATTAGAATTTGCTCGGGCTCCTTCCACGTTCTTTCCCTATAACTTCGGTTATGCTACACGTAATCAGATTTTTCTAAGCTACGAAACTTTTATTTTGCAAGATTGCATTAAAATTTGGCATTTAGTACCACGTGTATACTGCGTTATTATATATTTACTAGATGTGCCTGCGGTTTCACCCGCGTTTATAGTTACTGCGCCGCCAACGTGGGTCGTACCGTGATGTTATATAGCCTATAGCCTTCCTCGATAAATAGGCTCTCCAACGCTAAAATAATATTACAATTCGAACCAGTAGTTCCTGAGATTAGCGCGTTCAACCAAACAAAAAACAAACTCTTCAGCTTTATAATATTAGAATTGATGTACGCCTAGTGAAAAGCATTGCAAGAATGAGCAGATTCTATTTTGTAGCATTTCCCACGTACGTATATAATCAAACGCATTATAAGTAAGCTAGTTATTAGGCTGTTATCTAAAACAAACAAGATGGAAGTATATTATATAGAAGTAGCGCTAGCAAACGTCAGGAGTAGCGGAGCGCGCACGTCACAGTACCGCGCGGGACGGGCGATAATGCAATTACACGGAGTAATCTGCGGTACGTACGCGCCGGTGGGACTCACTCAGTCTGCAGCCATGCGCGGAAGCACTGCGGGGCTGGCGGACACGCTAGCGAGCGGGTCGCGCGCGCACGCCGCGCTGCTGGAGGCAGCCGACGCGCTGTTCGCCGCCGCCGTGGTGGCGCCCGCCGTCGTCACCTACTGGCAGTCCACCTGGACCCTAATGGACCTCTACGTCCTCCCCGACCGCCCCGTCGCTAGCGCCGCCGTGTGCGCCGCCTTCGGACTGTGCTGTGATCTCTTGTTTTCCGTGTTCCAAGGCCAGTTGAGCAAACATCTCAGCCCCGACCGGGGCCGCTTGACTTACTACGTGCTGTCGCGGTTGTGTACGTATATCGCTGGGGTGGCGTGTGTGGGCGCCTGGCGAGGAGTGTGGAACCTTCTAAATGAGTGCACGGGGAACAGTGCGAGGACTCTGCTGTCCACCACGGCGGCGGCGACGCTGTCGCTAGCGGCGCTGCGGACTTTGCGGAACATTTGCGCGGCGCCCTTCGCCATAGCTGTGGACTCGCCGCAGGACTACTTCGAAGTTCCCACCATGTTCCGTACGGTTGGTACCTAACATCTCAGATATCGTCAGATTAGACTGTATGATCAAAACGTCCTAATGGGCCGCTTACAAAACAGAGCAGGGACCTAATATTTTTTCATATCAGTTTCAAAGTACCTAATGGATAGCTTCCTCCCGGTATGTTAAACGATGCTCGTAACGGTTATCAGTGTTCCGGAACAAAATTGGCAAACGGAACGCATGTGGAATGTCTCTATCTATCTCACACAATGTTATATAGTTGAAACAATTTTATATTTAATATACTGCAGCGTTGTTCTATGAGAACTAACCATAGAACTGCTTAATTCGCAGTGAATACACAATGGTTTGAAAAGAAAAATCATGTCTATTGGGATACCCTTTTATATTTATTTAAATCAAAGGCAAAGCTTAAAGATTGAAGCGATTTAAAGTTGATATTCATACTTATACCTACATAAACACTTAAACGCTATTTTGCTTTGTGTTGGAACATCACACAAAATATCACAAGACAAAGTTACCCATTCTCCTTCTCTTACGAAGAGTATGAACAGCAATCATGAAGAATATTAATATATATAAACTTTAGTGTTAAATAAATTAGGAATATTTAACACTAAATACTTTTGCCTTAGCCAAAACCGCTCATAAACTCAGAATATACAAATAAGTATATAATGTACATAAAGTTTTTCTCCCACGTTTTATTCGCCCCAGATTAAGACTCTTAGTGAAACTAGCTTAAAATAACTAGATTTTGTCAATAAATATCAACCCCTCGGGAACAGATCTTCTTCTGAATGAAAAGTACCAAATATCCTTTTTTGTAGGTACCCCTGACAAAGTGTATGCGAAATTTTATGATAATCGGTTGTGTCGTTAAGGCGTGAAAGCGTAACAAACAAACAAAATCACATTCACATTAAATTGATATAACAATAAAAATTAATAAACTCTAGTAGCGAGTTAGCTACGATTCTTATGCAGTTAGTTTACGTTCGTTGGTTTATTTCTTCTAAGCCTGGTGACATGCAGAAAATCTCTTTTTAATTAAATTCTTCTCTTTATCAAGCCAAAACAACATGCTCTGGGTTGAAGTGTTGCATTACACGACAGTACACTAACTAAACAGTTCGGTATATCCTCTTTGCCATGCGATAAATATGTGGAATTTTCTGGTTGAAACGTCCATTTGTGTCCATTTTCCATGATTTTGTACCTCTGAAAACGTGTATGCTAAATTTCATGAAGATCGGTTCAGTCGTTAAGGCGTGAAAGATTAATAATCTAAATTACATCGGCATTTCATAATATTAGTATAATTTATTTATAGGATAATTTATCAATAAAAATTATGAACGATCTATTATGTAGCACTTTATGTTCATTGATTTATTTCCTCTAAGCCTGATGACATGGATATAATCTCTTTTAATTTAAAGTCTTCTCTTTCAATCCAAAATAACATGCACTGGGCTGAAGTGTCGCCATTACCCGAAACTACAATACAGCTTAACAGTTCGGTATATCTTTTTAGCTGCGCGATATATAATTATGTGGAATTCCTTTACCAGAGAATATGTTACCTTCTTCACGCCTTGAGGTTTTCCTGTTTTAGGATTGCCTAAAGCCCGGTTCCTATGTCAAGTAACTAGTTATTTTATATACGGGCAGTTCAATTTTGTTATATTTCCTCTCATTGAATATGAGCCAGGACCGCAAGCACCGATCAGCAGCAAGATCAAAATCTTACTTTAAACTCTTTTAAAGTGTAAATTTTGCTTCTTTACCTATCCCATAATTTCAATTTCAATGCTTTATTGGTCTTATGTATTACATGTTGTTACAAAAAATGATATAAAGTACCAAATATGGACCCTGTCGGGCACAGCAAAATAGATAGAAGAGAAGAAAGGAGGAAGCCACTGTTTTAATTTTTATAATATTGCAACATAATATTAACCTTATATTCACTTACATGTTTAAATATTAATAAGAATATTCTTTGATGGCATAGTGGTTAGTGTTGTCATGTCGCTGACTGTCACTATCAGTGAGTGGTACAGGTTTGATCCCCGTACGGCAAAAATTGAGAAACATATATTTGTTGCGAGTCCGAGTGTAATTTTTTTTGTGTTTATAGGGTACTAGCGGATCCGACAGACGTTGTCATGTACACACGTAAAAAAAACATATCTGAACCATTCTCGAATCCACTTGCACACAAAAAATTCATCAAAGTCGGTCCAGCCGTTTAGGAGGAGTTTAGTTACAAACACACGCATAGAAGATTTATATATATAAAGATTAACCAGGTGTTATACCTGTATTTTTATTAACAAACGATTCATCAATATCAATATAAACTCAATGGCGTAGTGGTTAGTGTAACCGACTGCCACGCCTGAGGTCGCGGGTTCGATTCCCGCACAAGTCAAACATTTGTGTGTATGAACATGGATGTTTTTCTTGGTCTGGGTGTTTCTATGTATAATATGTATGTATTTACAAAAAAAAAGTATATATGTATGTTTATCCATTGTCTAGTACCCATAGTACAAGCTCTGCTTAGTTTGGGCTAGATGGTGTTGTGTGTATGTGGTAGAATATTATTATTATTATTACAATAGTAGCGCGGAGTTTGGCAATATGCCTTATAGTTGGTAAAAGGCTGTTGTCTATTTTACGAGGTATATAAATACAAATCTAGCGAAACGTGGATATAATAAACTAGCTTGTGCGCGCGGCTCCGCACGCATGATACCTACATCAAAAAAAAGCTTATGTCCTTCCTCAGCTTTTAAACTATATCTGTACCAAATTTCATCTAAATCGATTGAGTTGTTTAGCCGTGAAAAGGTAACAGGCAGACAGACAGTTACTTTCGAATTTATAATATTAAAAGTAAGGATTTCTGACAACATATTAACGATAGTAACGATATTAAGAGTGTGGGCCTTAAGAATATCGTCACGTTTACTATAACCAACACATTCACATTCTCATATATTTGTATTTATTTTCATCTTGTTTGGTTTTATCTCTACAATTCTTAGTATATAGTTTATATTGAATTATTTTTAACTAGCGACCCGCCCCGGCTTCGCATGGATAGTACAAAACCTTCACAAATTATACACCTAAACCTTCCTCATAAATAACTCTGTCCATTAGTGAAATTCGCATACAAATCCGTTCAGTATTTTTTGAGTTTATCGTGAACAGACAGACAGACGCGGTGGATGCTTTGTTTTATAATATGAAGTGATTTTAGAATTTTTAATTTATTTAACCTTTTATATTGGCTGCCGAGTTACAGGCTTGCCTAGTTTAGGGTTAATGTAACTCCGTATTATTATTTTCTTTGACAAATAAACTGACTGTCTACCTAAATACAAGTTTCAGTCTATGTAGGTATATGTGCATTATGTGAGACGCGAAAAATCGATGATATTATAGAGAAAGGCCAGGTTGAGAGAAACCTTAAACAAGAAAAGTGCATAAAAAACATAAATGAATGTACATTTATTTTATTACAGACTATATAATGTTTTTCTATTTACCCCTTCAGGATATTAAAGCGCGTATATATGTAAGTACTGACAATTATCGCGGTAAAAGTCAAAGTCGAAAGCCAAAAATAATTTATTCCTTTAGGTCATAAAGTAACACTTATGCAAGTCATAAACTTTGACTTTCATAAGTGTTACTTCGTAGTTCGAGTTCGTAAAGTTACTAAATTTACATTCAATTTAGAGTTTGGCATCCATAACACCATATGTTACTGACTATTTAAATCTTAAATAAAAAAATAAAGTTAAATACTTAATAATATAAATGGGTGAATCAATTCAGGTTCTGTAGCAATCGTAGTCATTTATAACAGACAATAGCATAATATGATTGCTCGTACACTAATGCTTTGTGACAAATTCAAAGGTAGTTCATAACTGAATATGGTTATCAATATTTACGTTTTAATGTATGTGTGATAGAAAAGAAAGATAGATTAATATCACAACATGATGTATTAAGTAGCTAAATTCACAAATATTAAGTACTATAAGAAACAAGCAACTTGTTCCATGATTCTTTATTATTTAAATAATAATCACTGATTGGATAATAATCGTTCCTTATTAGCCTGGTTTTAACTTAAATAAATTTGAACAACGGTAAATTTAAGGTTTCCATGGCCAGTAACAAGGTAAATTTTTTTTGTATAATCCGTATCAAAGTTGTTTGCAAAATAAGGATGTAATTACACTTTAAATTTGGATAAAAGAAAAGTAGGATGTTGTAACCCCTAGTACCAGATTTGTCTGTGTTTGAGTAGATTTCAAAAGTCCCTTGAATTTTAGAGTTTGAGTGTATCATTCGACTTAATATAAAGAAAATGTAAATTTTATGTAAACGATGATGTGGTCCTACTATGTTATAATTATTATATATATGTTATAATTATATATATACTAGCTGTCCCGGCAAACGTTGTTTTGACGTAAAAAAATGTTTTGACCAAAAGATTTAAAAAAAAATTTTGGGGTGGACAACCCTTATCACTAAGGGGTATGAAAAATAGATGTTGGCCGATTCTCAGACCTACTCAATATGCTCACAAAATTTCATGAGAATCGGTCAAGCCGTTTCGGAGGAGTACGTGAACGAACATTGTGACACGAGAATTTTATACATAAGATATATATATATATATATATAATTATTATTATAGTTCGTTGATATAAAGAAGTATGGCTGTTTGTAACTCAATCGCGTTTAAACAGTTCAACTGATTTTAATGTAAATGTACACTTAGATAAATAAACTAGTTAGATGGTCTGGATAACGCATAGAGCGCTATATTCCGGTAAATTATCACCAGGATAAAAAGCTCTACACTTCCACGGGATACGGCTAAATCCATAAGATTCAAGCTAGTATTTTTATTTAAAGAGGTTTAAAACAAAGAGGGTAATCTTTTCAGCTAAGCTACATGCTTGAGTTAGAATTGGCTTATATAATCTGTATATATAAAACACTTCCGTTACTGAGTGACTGACAGACAACGCACAGCCGAAACTACTGAACGCAAGAAGCTGAAATTTGGCATGTATGTTCCTTGGAGAGTGTAGGGGAGCATTAAGAGAGGATTTTTGGAAATTCTACCCCGAAGGATGTGAAAGGGGTGAAAAGGCGGGATATAACCAAATTCCACGCGGGCAAAGCCGTGGGCGGAAAGCTAGTGATGCATAAAATATAAGCTTATAGTATTTACAACCAAATAACTTATCTATACTAAACAGATAAATTAAAATACACAAAAATAATAAAATCAACTGTTAAATAGGTGCGGATAAGACCAAATCCTGAACCATAGCCGTTTTAAAAATAAATAAACATACATACATCTTTCAATTTTTTTATTATAACTGACTACCACGATAGTCCCCGGGTAGCTCATACGTGTACTGTGCTTATATGTCCGGCCTATCATAAAGTCTCGGTATCAATTCCCAGTCGGGTAATGTTAAGTAATCTGATAGAAATTTTCAATATTAAAGGTTCGCACTTTATTTTGACTATCGAAATATGTACTATATTTAAGATACCTCTGCTTACTCTCTTTGAGAAATATAGCATGTCTATGTATGTGTTTTAACTTCCTACTACCTGTAATTATCTATATTGTAAGTTCATTAAACTTATAAGTATTTACAAACAGACACCTGTCATGAGTAGGTACTTCACGATCAGCTGATGTGATTTCATTCACTCAATATACTGAGCATATGAAGTACTATACCTATACTTCTTACTTACTTATCTCAATTACTATTCAATAATATATTGTATAGTCGCCCAAGAAAGTGGTCTACAAGTTTTGACAAAAGCTTCTGTGAGATCGAATTATCGTTAAGTTTGACTTTTCTAACGGAGTGTAAGAGATCATAGACAAGAAGGTGAGTTGTTGTTAGTTGTGACAAGTCAAACTTGACACATGGTATGATGAAGAGAGCAATGGTTACTGTCATAATATTATTCCAAGGGAAATTCGACCTTGTTGTTTTTAGACGTTCAAATGAACCTCAACCGTAGGGAGACCACAGTTTTCGCTGACTATACTATGCCTGTAACACCTTGTAAAGGTAGCCGTGAGTTTCCTGAAGGTATCTATTCACATGCTCATCTCTTTGCTTGAATCTTAAATGAAAATTCAGTTACTTCAGTAAATTCACAAACTTATAAACTTTGGTGTTCATAAATGCTACATTGTGATCTAAATAAATAAATTATTTTTGAATGACTTTGAACATTGCTTCGCTTAATATAAAACAACGTCGCGTACCCCGTAAACATTAAAAGATATTTATTATATTTTGTTTATGTGACTATTTGAATCCTCCGTACAGATCGATTTGAAAGGCATGTTAGCTCTAAGAAATAAAACAAAATAAGAATGACTTCACTTTAAAACTAACGTATTACTTTGTTCGTTATGTATACTGTATAAAAAATACATACCGGAGAAGGACTGCCCTCTCACAGAATATCGACGTGAAACAGCAGTATTCCTACTGTTGTCTCGTTCGGTGAGCGAGAGTGCCGGAAGCCCAATCACCCTCTTTCCCCCTTACCGCTCCTTCTCCTTCCAACTTCCTTTCCTAAAGGATCGGCAATGCGCAAGTGATGCCTCTGGTGTTGCAGGCGTCCAAAGGCTACGGTGACCACTTACCATCAGGCGGGTCGTACGCTTATTTGCAACGTTAGTTGAATAAAAAAAAAGGATTTTGTATAGAAGCACGAAAATAGATTTAGGTAGGTAAATATAATTTCTTGCTTTTAGAAAATTCTTTTTATTTATTTATTGCAGAGCTTTCTTACTAGCTAAGCCATTTCATAGGTAGTAATAGGAGTAGTTAATAGTAGTTTCAATAACAAGAATGATTATATACTATATTTTGCCCGCGGCTACTTTCGCGTAAATGCCATACACTGGAACATTGAGACAACTACCATCTTAGTCTCCCCGTGACCATGGATGCTGAAAAGCAACCGAACCGTCTGGGAAAGTGTAAACTTAAATATAAATAGATTTAATAATTTTATTAGCTTAAAAATAGTAAAGTTTAATAGTAGTAGTAGTGTAACAGTTTCTAAATTATATAATAGAGTGTTAAATAAACAACGCGATAAAATCCGTATATAGTAGTTTAATTTCAATGAATAACATTCGCGTAAACAGAAGACAATATTAGTAACACTAGTTTTTCTGTATTAAAGATACTTTATGTCCTTTTCTGTTCCCTTGACAACGTATATGCGAAATTTTATGATGATCGGTCGAGTAGTTAAGGTGTGAAAGCAACACAAACAATCTAACAAATTCACATTCGCATTTATAATGTTAATAAGGAAGTAAGGGTACATTGACTTAGGAATTTACAGACGTAATTATGTGAGTGTGTGATAATGATATTTAAGTGATATTTATATATATTATATATTATATATATTACTTATTTTCGTATAAAACAATTAATGACTGGCTTTACTTCGTATTAAATAGAGCAGCGATAGCTCAGTGGGTAGACCAACAGACTGCAATGCAGAGGGTCTCGGGTTCGAACCCACGTCGCGCACCTCTGACTTTCGGAAGTTATATGACTTTTCGAAATTATGTGCGTATTCCGAAAGTCAGAGGTGCGCGACGTGGGTTCGAACCCGAGACCCTCTGCATTGCAGTCTGTTGGTCTGACTATATTATTAATAATAATAATAAGGCCTGTATGTCTATGGCGACTATTCGAGGGGCCCATCTAGTGAGTCGGCGAGTCACCATCTGCTATTCAGCCTTTGTATTGAGACAGTATATCAGGCAGACGCCGTTTTTTAAGTATAGTTTGCATTTTACCAAACCATTAAACACTCATCCCTATAGACCAGAAAATTAGATTTCATGTATAGCAATAGTCTCCTAAACCTATCGCGGCTAGTGTCTCGGTAAGTGTCCATCTTACTTTAAACTAAAACTCTCGAAGGGCCTCTGCATGTTGGACCCATGTTCCTGTGTAAGCCCCCCAAAAAGGCCGAGTATTTATTATATAAAGAGACACAAATCACTTAATAATAACCTTATTAACCATTCAATAATATACTTAATATAATGTTAGACAACGGGTCTTACTCGCGATAAAGTATTTAAAAGGTAATAAATACCTGTTGATTGCCCGACGTTTCGACCGACTTGCATCGATCGTGGTCTCCGGTTGACTGATGTGAGCTCAGCGGCGCCTTCGTGAAGTGCGGGTTTCGGCAACTACCCTCACTTGGTCACTATTATTTATATTCGCACTGTCGGTATTTCGACACACAACACTAACGACGTCTACACACTGGCTACCTAAGTCAATACGGCGACGTTTACATTTGCTGATGACTGGATTCCAAGATGTAGACAAACGGTATCCATCCTTTCGGTTAAAGTTGTGATATTTCTTCATTTCAACCGCTTCACGTACTATCCTGGTCTAAATCCTATCGATAGTCTAAAAACTTTCATTCAATAATAAACAAGTTCTTACAATGATTACAAGTGCATGATCAGACAGTACGGTTATATAATATGAAGAACGTGTTATTATCAGAATCGACAAAGCTTCCTACACTAGGCTTAGCCGGTCACGTAAGAAGACTTTTGAATACGAGTTACTTTTCTCTAATTAACAGCATTTGAAGAGTGTAATAAAAGTTATAGATAATCCTTGGTATGAACACTAGTAGTAATTTTATTCTTCTTAAATACAAGGATATAGTATATGATAGTAATATGATAATAACAGTAACGCAGGTTTATAAGCATGCAAAGAAACTTAGAAGAAATAAATTAAAAGCTTGTACATTAGATTATCATATAACATAGTGCTATGCTTGTCCATTCTCAATCGACTGAAGAAATTTTGGTATACTTTTTGAAAAACGTTTGGGATGTGATAGCACTTCGTAAGTATGTAGAGCATAATACCTTTAATAATCACTATAAATGCATGTGTTGTTGATTGGGTACCAATACGAGACAAAAATCCACGAATAGCTTTTTTACATGTAGAAATTATTTTAATCACAAGTAATTTTAATGTGGATTGCTACACGGAGGAGCCGAGTTTTATTCCAAGACATGCACTTCTGACTTTCTAAGTTATGTGCGAATTAAATATTTAATATAGCTCACTTTCATGATGAAGGAAACCATCGTGGGCAATCTGCAAGTGTAAGACATTTCCATAATGTTCTCAAAGATATTTAAAGTCTGCCAACTCACACCGGGTTAGCGTGGCAGGCTATGGCTTAACTCTTTCTACACTGACAAGAGGCCTATATCCAGGACTGATATTATGACTTAATATTTTATAGCATTTAATAACCTCTTGCGCTAGAATGATGTCTTAACTTCAAAATATATAGTAGTTAAAGGTTTTCTAAGCCCATATGACCTGTATTCTATACTTTATGGTTGTGATAACTAGAACTTACGTCTTTATGAGTTCATAGTAATATCTATAAAATGCGAGTGAGTTTGTACTGCTATTCAAAATATAAATACCCAAACTGACGCCTATATATATATTTTTTTTTATACAACTTATGTGACTAACAACCTTACGGACCACTATAGATGGTAAGTGGTCACCGTAGCCTATGGACGCCAGTAACACCAGAGGCATTACTTGCGCGTTGCCGATCCTGTAAATAACCCTTTTTGAAGAACCCTATACCGTAGTCTTGTGGGAAACCCTCGGCAAGGAGTTCATTCCATAACCTGAGCATTCGCGGGTGAAAATTCCTTTGGAACCGCTTGCTGCGGCACCAATTAGGTTGTAAGGTGTGAAAATGAAATCCCTGCCGATGGCGAGCGGTGAGATGATAAAAAGTAGCTGAGATCATCATCTCAAACAACTCCTCAGAACACAATCCATATTATATTTCTCTGAAAAGGATGTGCATTGCAATCACATATTGTTAAACTTCAGATTTAAAATGTCCGTGAGGCAACGGATTTTTTAAAATAGGAATTCCTATATAAATATAGTTATATATTTATTTTTTTAGAAAGGCAACTCCTGCGCTGGTAATTAATCCTGTGTCGCGGGGGGACTTACAAACATTCAAACAACGAACACAAAGAACACCCAGACCCATTATTTATGAATGGCGAAGTGATTTAAGTAATCGCGTCGCCTTTGTCCATGCGCCAAGTATTGTAGGTTCGATCGATTAGTTCAATGTAATCTACAACAGGTTGTTCCGTGTCGTGTCTGATGGCCAGTTTCACCACTATCAAGTAAAAGTTATTCAAAAGATAAATCGCACGCTGTCTCACTCTTGTTAGGTTAAAAGTAGAGAGGAGGCGAGGCTTTTATCTTATAGATAAATGCTATTTGGAGGTGGTGGAACAGGCCCTAAATATTCTTTGTATCCGTTGTTTAAATCTTTTAAAGTTCATCACGATACAGGAACTGTTCCTCGTGTGGTTGTTTTCTTTTAAAACTCAATTCAACTTTTGCACTAAGCCGCTTTTCTTTAGAGACCAACAGAAAAGCGACCCAGTTGGGCAGATTTTAAGTATTTACTTTATGTGCACTTTGATCATACCTGCCTCATTTTCGTAAAATAAAATAATCATTGCTGGAATAGCAAATATAAGTCATTCGTTGATACAACATTGTTATAATTTCTCGACTTAATAATAATTGAGTATCTTTTACGAATTCTGTGAATATGCATATATGTAGTGATTAGGTTTTGTATGAAAAAATAACGTTGTGTAACATATATTTTTACACAAACTATTTTATCATGAATATTTTATGGCAATGGATTTTATGATACATTTCATCTATTCTTGCAAGACTTATAGGCCAAATATTTTCTTAAATTATTATCAAAACCAGCAACCATCACGTAATTTTGTCAAATGAAAGCAACGATTCCAGTAGAACACTTAGCGACCGAATTTTAAATATCAATTGAAAATAATAATTATATACATTAAATAAGAGTACAATGCGGCGGTAGGCCAATAGCACAGTATGTACATAAATATACAGTATTGTAACTCGGCCGTATCTTTGAAATAAATGCCTACAGCCGCGCGGTACGTAAACATGCGATAGGGCTGCCCACCACAGCATTTTAATTAAATCTGCCTACTTTGAGTTTCTATCTATTTTTATGATTGTAAATGTTTTTTATTTTATTTAGGGTCGGTTTTTCAATCGTCAGATAACTTTTATTTGAAGAATAAATATGGCGGAATGACATATTTTCTATACAAAAGCTGTCAAAACGTCTAACATATTCCCCAGGTAAAAGTTATCTGACGATTGAAAAATCGGCTCTTAAACAAATAAAATACTTTGTGAATGGAATAGGAAGTGTTCAATAAAAATGCATGTTGTTTTTTGGTTAGTAGATTTAATTTAAAAAAAAAACATATTTATGTTAGATTTAAGACTTAATAACAAATCGGTCTTATAAATTTGCGACTAAAAAATATTTGCGCTTCGACTGAGATGTACGGAATGCTTTATTATTATATTTTAAAGTATAAAAAATCCGCATTCAAATATAAAGCTTTATTAAAAATTGTTTTGGGAAACATGGACAAGGAGGAGAAAAAGGAATATCTTTTACTTGGTTATAGATACCTGCAGCTACTTTACAATTTATATGTTTAGTTTCAAAAGAAGTTCGCGCGGTTACTATTTAAAAAACAACACACCGTCCGTTCGTCACTGCGGCGCATTCGCGACTGGTTGCGTGCCGAGCGCATGCCGACGCCGAGGCGCGTAGGTATGATTCGAGTTCCGACCGTTTGTATGAAGATAGGTTACTTTAAATTTATGTACTGTGCCAATGGATAAGGCATTGGACTTGCGATTGATGCGGTCGTGGATTCAGATCCCTCCCCATTGCACTACCGACGTGAACGCACTCCTAATACAAGCATTCTAGCTTAGTTGGAGGGGTTAACAAGAATACTAGTAATTTGAAACCCAAATTGCTAGTAATCTTTTATTAAAAAAAAGAAATGCTACTTATAATATATATAGTATTTTCTAAAAATAAGATCAAAACAACGATTATATTTGGTATAGGAATCACGAAATAGATATACAAAAACGACAATTTGATTTTGATTTGAACGGCCAAGAACTACATCTCTAGAAGTCGACCCTCTACTGGTGAAGTTTTAAACATATAATATATAGGTAAGATAGGCAAGAATACAAGGTACTTTCTTTTGTTATATACACTTCTTTTTTTATAATTAAGAACCGAATTGCTCTGATAGGATTACATAAACTAGGTATGGAGCCAAATGAAATTTTTGAAACTCTCCTTCCGCTTAGTATTAGTCGAATGTTTGTGTACCGGGCTTTTGATAGATACAATAAAACTTCCTCTATTTGTGACAGAAAAAGATCTGGCCGTCCATGTAGTATTCGTACGAAAAAGGCGACCGAAGCCTTGAAGGAAAGAATTCGAAGAAATCCTGTCCGAAAGCAAAGGATTTTATTTCGGGAAATTAATATAGCATCTAGAACCATATCGCATATTTTATTTGACTTAGGTCTTGCGGCCTATAAGAGACACACTGGCCATTATTTAATTGATGATTTAAAAATGAATAGGGTGATAAAATCAAAACAACTTCTTAAGCGGTAAGCAAACAGAGGTCACAGAAAAAAAAGCTACTGACGAGATTTTTTTTACTACTGAGCAATGTTTTACCGAGGTTATGCTCAAAGCTCTACAGAAGCTTTCCAGTTAAGTCAGCAGAGTACAACGCGGATATTATTCGACTTCCGTGATGGTTTGGTGGGGCGTTAGCTATCAAGCAGTGACTGGGCCATATTTTTGTGTAAAAGGTGTTAAATCATCGACACAGGTGTATCAAGATACGATTTTTGAAAAAGTGGTTAAGCCTCTTAAGAACATCGTGATCCATAACCAAGAATGTTCCTTTCAGCAAGACTCAGCACCGTGTCATACAGCTGGATTCACCCAGATTACAAGAATAAAAGTTTTATGCAATAGAAAAAACAAAGATTTTTCCTTGTAACAATATTTATGGCAAGACTATATACATTCAGGTTTAGGCGCGTAAATGTTAAAACAACAAACGAAGGCTGTGATTTCATAAAAAAATTATATTATCCCAATCTTAACTAATATTATAAATGCGAATGTGAGTTTGTTTTCTTGTATATTAGATACGCTTTAACTACTCGCTCGATCACCATGAAATTTCGGATACAATATGTTAAGGGAACACCATCGATAGTTTAGGAACACCATCGATATAAAATGAATGGCTTAAATGGTCACATTTATTGCTTTGTACCCGTTGCTCATAAAAAATATCTTACTTATTTGTGTAATGATTGCTAGAATAACTTAGCCAAAGACGAAGTCTTTCAGCTGAGTATTTCCATGATAAAAAGGGGTGATATATGTTTCTTTTCCACTCAACTTCCAGATACATAGTCTCACTATTAATAAACATATAATCTAGAAAGTGGGTGGATATGGTTCTTTATTCTGCTTAAGAGGGGGCGAGCATCTTGCCGTCTCCAGGCACAGTATCAGACACCGAGTGCTGTTATGGAAATTTTCTTGACAAAATATCCAAAAACAGGTCCTGTCTAAGTTTGAATCCTAAACCTAACCCAAGACTTCACATCTTCACATTAAAATGTCGCATTCACTACCGTTACGTCACCAAGGCAGTCACAGTCAGTATCTATTCCTTAATTATTTATTTATTCGTTTTACTGTACCACGTATTAAGCCGCATTCTCAATTTATAATAACAGACATACCTACTTTATCTTATCTTATCTTGTGTGGGGGCCAGTCAGTACAGACCGGAGACACTTCGACTGAGTGGGATCTTTTGTGTCGACTTCCCCAGTAACGACTGCCATAGATGTTCATGGCAGCCGGGACCGACGGCTTAACGTGCTCTCCGAGGCACGGAGCAGGCGATAATTGTCAATCAATACGCACATAATTTCGAAACGTCATATAACTTCCGAAAGTCAGCGGTGCGCGACGTGGGTTCAAACCCGAGACCCTCTGCATTGCAGTTTGTTGGTCTCCCCACTGGGCTACCGCTGCTCTTGACATACCTACTTAGTCATATAAAACTAATTTTACTGACCTGTGTGTATTGAATACTCATGTCTTCAATTAATGTTTGAAGATAGGAAAATAAAACATATTAAGCGGATAACCATTCAAATCTTTGGAGAAAATGTTGCGCATGCGCAATAGTCATGATAGCCTCCTTGCTGTTATAGCTTGGAGACTGGCACTAACTTTGACACTGGACGTAGTCCGGTAAAGAATTATTGCATGCAACTTGATTTTGGGAGAAGCGCGACACACGAGTTAATTTGTTATTTACCCATATGTATTTTAATGTCTGTGTTTTCATTTATTATTGTTCATAATAAGTATTATAATATAAATAAACCTGCAAATGTAACAAAAATGTAAATGCAAAGCTTGTATATTAACACAACTGATTCATCATTTACATTGCACACAGCGTCGCTATAAAACATCTCTTAGAAACTTAATTGTACATCGCACCGCTCCAAATCTTATACAATGTACATGTCTCCTACTGGAAAAAAGAAGGGAAGACATATATCATTATTATCATCATCGTTAAAATCTACTTACATATATGTTGTTGTAAGTATACGACACCATATTTAAGCAGATCCAGCGATCCTATTAGCTACAAGAACTCTACACAAGATCATTAGACTGCGCCCTTCTTTAGGGTTGAGGTTAACATCAACATAAATAGATAGATACATATATGGCTTCGCCGGTATAAGAAGCTATACACTATAAAAGAATACAAATGTGGGCATTTTCATTGTGAAAACGTTTGTGAAGAAATTCAGTTAAATAAATTATTATTATGTTTCTCTTATCACAGGTATTTTCTAACATATTATATTAAAAATACCTGGTCCTTTTCTTAGTAGCAATTTATTAAGAATTTCTGTTAAGAAGTTCTTAATAATTAGACCGGAGTTAGGAAGTTGGCGGTGTTTCACCCCTCTGCGTCGGAAAGCACGTTAAACAGTGGGTCCCGGCTGTCATGTACATCTATGGCAGACGTTATTGGGAAGTCAGCGCCCTCAAATATCCTGACGACTGGTCTTACCATAGAATTATGTTATTCTTCTGGGTTACGGAGTTCAGATGGCAGTCGCTCCGTGTAAAAACTGATATTCAACTAAATATCTTTAGACCAGATATAAGCGGACTCTGGGATAAGCTGGGATTAATAATCACTACGAAGAAGAGACCTGGTCCTTTGGGAGGCTTACACGGAGACATAGGTCCAACGTGAAGAAGCCCTTCGAGAGTTTTAATCACGGTGGGATGGAACACCTACAGCGGCACTAGACGCAGCATGCGTAGGACTATTGCTACGTATGGATTCTAATATTATATGGGCTATGGGTGTAGGTGTCCAACAAACAGTTGGACTGACTTGTACTTGACTCCGTTTAGATTGGCTACGGTGACCGAAATTTGGTCTGAAACACATTATTTCGCTGTCACAATTCTTGTTTAGTGTTTTTATACCTCTATTGATAGTGTGAATTTAGCGGCGCTACGCTGTCAAATATCATCTCGAATTCTAAATGCATTAAAATTGGACAGCAGATATGCGTAATATGCCGAGATTTGTATTCAAGTTAGACACCTATAAAAATATAAATTTATATCCTAAACACTATTATGCTAAAATAGAATCATGATATTCACGAATAATCGTATTTTACTACATCAAATCATAAATCTCACCAGGAATCTCAATAGTATTTTTTTAACCAAGTCATTATACTGCCGTGATACGGTAAAACGACGTATCTGATACATAAACGAAATTGAGTATTTGGAATCAGTAAAAAAAGACGCACCTGCCAGTATATTTATATAATTTTTTTTATATAATATGTAGTCTCTGCCTACCCCTCTGGGAAACAGGCGTGAATCTATGAATAAAATGTATTTTATTGGCAGATACGTCTTATTCCCTTATGACGACAGTATTGTTAACGATCGGAAAATATAAAAATACTTTAGCTTTACCGCTATCGAAGAAAGTATTAAGAGCTGTTATTCATATTGGCAAATATTTGTAAACAATTACTGTTTATGAAAAGCGAATCAGAAGTTATCTTTCGATTGCTTACTCTACCAGGGATAACAACCTGGTGGAAGCTCCACAGTAGTTATGTCAAATAACTCCATACTCATGTAGAATCTGCGAATTATCAGTCACTAGATGTTCCCGCGGTTTCACCCACGTTTATCGTTATTGCGCCGCCCCCGTGGGTCGTAGCGTGATGGTATATATATTCCTCGATAAATAGGCTATCCAACACTAAAATATTTTTTCAATTCGAACCAGTAGTTCCTGAGATTAGCCCGTTCAAGCAAACAAACAAACAAACAAACTCTTCAGCTTTATAATACTAGTAGGTATAGATTATCATTAACAGAAATATAAAATGAATTTTACTTGCAAATGTTATTTATTTTGCCTATATTGCATTATTTTTGTATTTCATACAACAATGTTAGCAAACAAACATTGCCTCCTGCAACCGCCTGCCTGGTGGTAAGATATTACCGTAGCCGATGATCTGCAATACCAGTTTCCCTCGTACTTAGTCGATCTAAGGAAAAGGAATTAAACATGAGATGAAAGAGAAAGAGATGAAAGGAATTAGAGAGGCAGGTATGTGAGCTGCCGGAACTTTAACTTCCCGAGCGAAACACAGTCACTAATGGTATTACGCAAACAACAGATTTTTGTAGAAGGGTGATGCTTCCTTGATTAAGCTGTCCGTACAATCAATAATGTCAATAGCGGTCTCATACTTAAAACTTTATAAGCATTCCATTTTTTAAACAAAAATAATCATTAAGGAACATTAGACAATAATTAAAACGATATTTATTTTATTGCACCTATTCGCTAAATAGTAGCGTTGGCTTTTATCGATAACATCTTTTAAATTTATTTGTTATATTTCGTTCACATCCACAGCCATTCACAGTTTTTGTGAACGACAAATTAGAGGAATTTGGTGTCCCCAAATACAATTTTTGACCGATCAAATTGGCTTACTTGTTTGCTGGTGAGATAAATCGACATATAGGTATATGTACATATTTCATAAGCACTTGAATGGATTAAGTCCTCAAAGATTTTATATTTTTATAACTTTTAAGATAAATAAATAATAATAATAATAATTTATTTATTCGCTCAAACACGTGTGTACATACAATAAAATCGCATGCAAGATATACAGTGAGAGAATGTTCTAGACATGTTTGCCATGTATAATGACGTGCAAATATAATTCTAAGTAAAACATAATATGCCTATGGATAAACTCGTATCAGTGATCTATTTCTATCACTTTATCTGATAATAACTACCCATTATGTAAATGTGTGTTAATTATAATAATCAATTTGAATTATAAGAATTTTTAAATAATTGTAAGAATTAGTTATAACAATAATTAGTCTATAAATGTATACAATGTCAAAGTAATATATAATTGTATTAAATCTCAATATATAATAGTATTAAATTTTATTTCAAATTAATCTAAACAGGACTTGATCATATGAAAACAAATTTATAATTTAAAAAGTCGCTTACATTGTAATAGGCCTTTTCAACTAGAATTTAATTTTTGCTTAAATGCGTCAGTACTTAAATCCTTCCAACTTTTGGGGAACCTGTTATAAACAATTGGAGCCATGCAAATAACACTTTTGCATCAGTGTAATCCTAGACGGATGCAGACAAAGTTTATCTTTATAGCGTCGATTACGGGGGAAGTATCAGCCATACGCGGAAATAGATTTGGATTCCTTTTCACAAATAAAGCCGTTTCTAATATATAAAGGGACGGTAGTGTTAGAATATTATGGCATATGAAATACGGTTTCCAAGAATCTCTTACGTCCAATCTAAACATTGACCTCAGGCATCGCTTTTGCGCTTTAAAAGCGATTTCCCTGTCAGTTGAATTACCCCAAAAGATCACCCCATACCTTAAAATCGACTCTGTTAGTCCGTAATATGCTGTTAGCAATGCATCTATATTAAGTGTCCACGACAGCGTATATAAAGCGAATGCATTGCTACTAATTCTTTTACAAATAGTCTCAATATGAGCCTTCCAGTTTAAGTTACGGTCAATTGTTAAACCTAAAAACTTTGTAGTATTAACAGCGTCAATCGTATTATTATTATATTGAATGGCAAAATTAGGAAATGTCAATGCACGTTGGCCAAAATGTATAATAACGGTTTTACTTATATTTATTTTCAAATTGTTGCTATCCAGCCATTCAATTGTTCTATTTAACGTATTATTTATATCTTCTTCATATAAATCTCGGTGGTGACAAGGTATAGTGATCGTACTGTCGTCTGCGAATAATGTCATAGGATGATCAATAGATCTCGGCAAATCATTAATGTATAGCGTAAAGAGAGAAGGTCCTAGTACACTTCCTTGAAGTACACCATAGATAACAGTAAGTTCTTCAGATAAAAATATTTGCTCTCGCTTAGTGTCACCATTTATCCTACTGATTTGCGTTACTTGTTTCCTATCGTGTAAGTAAGATTGTATGAGTTTTTGAGTGTTGCTGGGTATTCTATACGTCTCAAGCTTCCTTAATAGTATATCGTGCTGTAAAAACTATAATATGTAAGTTTGTGACAACAAAAGTTGACAATTTTAAATTAGACACAAAGCAATAATACTAATAAAATCTTATTTTGAATTTGTTAGTTTACCTTGTTACCACTTTGTAAATATAATTTGTTGCTTGACTTTTTCACTAGCTCAGTGTCCCAAAGTGGAACTTGGCCTCCGTCATTAAAGTATACCATTCCTTCCAGTTTAGCGACAAGTCAGACCAAACGGGTACATTCTTCTCTTTCAGGTATTGCTTCGATGATAAGTACTTATTTATATTTTTGTCCGGTATTAAAATATATCTATCACAAGACAAGCATCACCACGATTTGTCATGCGGCAAACCGACAATTACTGCTTGTAAACAAACTTTACAATTATATTGTATACTATGATTACACCAATGAAGCATAACTGATTTATTCTAATTGTAAAATTTGGTTAATTAAACCAGCCACGCTAAGCTTCACTTGACTATTTTAACAACTGGTCACATACTATTATTCGCAATTTAGGCTGTTAAATATTTTCCTCGACATCAATGGCCCTCGATATTTCCTTGACGACCTCTTTCTTTATCTTATCTTGGAGGAACAAACGAAGCATGGACTCGACCTCCACATTGCTCTCTGTGCCAGTTTAGCTGCGATGCTGAGTATAAGGGTCCATGTTTCGAACCCGTGCGTCAGTTTAGATATTATAAACTGTCCGATTTATGAGTACTTTTGAAGCATCTCTCATCCGAATTAATTTAAATTATTTGTAGATTAAAACTCTGTAATGAACTTTCTTGAGCTTGGTTGTACTATAGAATTTGTCACGTATGTCAATAAAGTTTACATAACTATCGATCTTTTTAATTCTTTTTATGCAACTAAATAAAGTTATGGGAGAGTTATGTGAACTTATAAATCTCTTGCTCACTGGAAGAAACGAAGTGTTATTGCTTCTACGCTAGTTTCTTGCAAGAAGTTAGTACTTCGCCGAGTGAGCCATCTTATTCTTACCATCAAATAAATGACTGTAACATTCGTCTTGCCACTAACTATTTAAGTTCTATCTATGTGTTCCAACTATTAGGTAAATTACTGCTATGTTCTAAACTAAAGTTCAGTAAAACATTCTTCAGTGCGCAAAATACCAAGCCTTTATGACTTTCGCATTGGTTAGGTTTGTTTCGCAGCAGACGTAATTGTGTGGTTTGTATGCCACCAACCTGTATACTACATTAAAATGTTAAAGATTTTGATCATATTTGGTCTTCAATGACTGAAACAATTTAGATGATACTTGGCAAACGGATAGCCCATATACAAAATCAACTCTGGAAAAAGAAATTTTGCTATGGGTTTTATGCTTCGTTTTTCAGTAAAGACACCACTAAAATCTTTCTTTTATTTCTTATTATCAGAATAAAAGTGGAAACCGTGCTGGTAAAGCCACGAGCAGTCATTTAGTAGTAATATAAATTAAAGACCTTTTCAGAGTCGTATAGGAGAAAATAGACGTGAAGCCTCTTTTCTCTGTCGAGTTTATGACAGCTATGTAAATGTCTATATTATTTATTTACAGAACAGCCGAGACACCGTCCTGTACATCTTGGACTGCATATTCTCGGTGGGGGTAGTGGGGTCGCTCGTGGTCTTCGTATGGAGGGGCTCATGGGCTTTGCTCGATATATTCCTGTTCCCTGAAGACGCGAGCAAGTCCTGTTGGACGTCACTGGTGAGTTCATTTGATTTTTCTTATTCTTTTCTTCTTTTCTTCCAGAGGCCGCCGAATTTCGCTTATCACGACAAACATTTTAAGTGTTATCCAAAGCTCAATAACGCAAAAGCATAAATGCTAAAATAACGCTTTCACAATTTAACTACTTGACCGATCATCATACAATTTCGCATACACGTTGTCCGGGGTACCTATAGTAAAGGACCTAATGTACCTTTCATCCAGAAAAAAGTGCTGTTCCAGAGGGATAAAATTTATTGCCAAAATCTTCAATATCGCGAGCAAAGCCGCCGGCAAAATCTAGTAATGTGAATGTGATTATCCCGCATTTATCATATTAGTTAGGATGTAAATACCATCATCATTCGATAATAACGACGTATAAAAATAAGTATTAAATGTTAAAATATTTAAACGCATTTTTTACTATACTCAGTTTGTTTAGGTATTTAACTAAAGGTGAACAATCTTGATGTGACTTTTTACACAAACACATATTAAACAAATAAACTACTGCTTAAACTAACGGTTTAATTGATTTAGTAATCGTTATTGTTGTATTTACATTGATCTCTAGCAGCATTTTATTTTTAAACTGAGTTTTTAGATAAAACGATAAAAAAGACACATCAAGATTGTTTACCTTTAGTTATATACCTAAACAAACAGAGTATAATTGCAAATTAAATAGTGACATGCAATATATAACTTACTTAATATTACGAACATTAAAAAAATATTAATTTTGTTGGAACTGGCGTTTTGCATTCTGTATCTAAAGGTTATACCATGGCTTAAAATAAAGCTGAGGTGGCTGTAATAGAAAAGGCCGTATTGTAAAAAAAAAGATACGTATTAAATTATGCAGTCATAAACATTTCAAGGAGGCTTTACTATCACTAAAGAAATAGCTCTTTACATAATAAGGCGTAGTGTGTAATTATAATTATCATTCTATTTTAATATTGTATACTCACAGATTTGCTTACGACTATGTACTCAGCTGTGTTTAAGTATCATAATAAAACATTTACACTACAATATAGTAATTACCTAATGGCGTTCTCTATAACCAGTTACACTAAATCATCCATACTAAACACATCAAAATAAAAAGCATCATTTAATAAAACTTAAAACATCAAAATATCCTATAAAAATAATAAACGGATAAAAAATTTCAATCACAATCATATGTCCAAACCGTACGCAGATCACACAAAAAAGTGTCCATGTTAAGAAGAGTGAGCTGATACATTAGATAGGGAAAAATAGTGTACAATTTTAATAAGATTTTGCATTGGTTACCACGATAATATTATATTTGTAATTCGGATGTCATGTTGCCATAGAGTCACACACATTTGCAACATGACATGATAACTTAACGTCCAGAAATGTAACCATATTTTTAGGCAATCTGTTACTTAACTTACATTTTGTCAGCTTGGTTTATGTCTTGTACCGGACAAAATTTCTTAAGAGAAAACCCCAATAGCACCTTTTTTGCCCAATTTATTTATTTATTTACTTAATTAGAACGACCGCAGGCCAGTTTTACTAACTAAGGACGCAACGTAGATACTTAGTTTAATCAATGACATAATTAACATAATATATACAGAATTTTTTTTACAAGAAAAATATAAACTAAAGAGGAAAATAAAACTGCAAAATCAAAAAGCGTAATAATATTCCTCTGCATCGTCGTCAATTGTCAACGTGCCCAGAAGACTGGCAGCATTGCCACGTTGAATGGCAATACTTATTCTTTGTGCAAAGAAAATACCAGCCCTCTGGTCACGCGACGGACGCAACTATCATCCTACCTTTTCACAATATTCCTTACACACTGACATTATCTTCTTCCATTCATCCGAAAACATATCACACTGAGTGTTGTCCGCAAGGAGAGAAGTGCCGTCCTATGAATAGTATCGCCTCACGCATAGCAGCCGCAAGTACTATCATTGCGCCTAGTTATAAACAATGACTATTATTCTTTATATTATTTGTAATAATAAATAAATAATATTTATACATGAAAACTGCAACTCCGACATTACACAGTAGTTAAAACCACTTTCTATAATTAACAAAATATTAAGCAAATAGGTTCAAGAGAAATCATACTATTTGCAAAGATGATTATTCAAATAAAACCTGTTTTATGAAAGAAAGTATTAAGATATTAAATAGTATGAAGTGTGATACAGTTATCAAATTGTACACTTTTTAAGGATAAATTGTTTTTGGTAGAATTTGATAGTTATCTTGTGTGTAGTATAACTGATATGGTTAATACTGTTCATTAAGATATTAGCAAAGAGGACATACGTACACACGTCAAAATAGAAATTGCAAGTGTGTGCGTGAACAACAGGCTATTGTGTAGCAAACACTAACAAATAGGCGATGATTTCACGCACACCAACATCTATGTTGGTATGCCCTGCAAACCTATTTATTTTGCTGTGTGTACATGCAGTATGTAGTTTTATTGTTGTCAAATATTGTGACGTAGAAACATATGTACATACATACATAGTCTTGAGTATCACACATCCACATTTCGCAAGGTATGGTTTTTGGACTCGCGTAATATGGGGCAAGCCTGTTGCCAGCAGTAATAGTTCCGGACTTCGTAGAATCTGTAGAATTTCTTAAAAGAGAATCCCCTTAAACTGTATAAATATCTAAAGTGTTTATGGGCTTCTCCTTTCATTGTAATTATTTGTTTGTAAACAACTTTATAATGCATGCTAAAGATCATATTTAAATTAGAATCGTTCTCTCTATTTTGTTTATGTAATTTAGAAATTATTTGATGACTTTTTTAAATAATATTTGTCGGTATTTCTTTGAATGTTTGTAAGAAACTGTACACAAATCTGTTTGTGCATAGCATTGCCATTGTCGTCCTCGGTGGCGTAGTGGTTAGTGTAACCGACTGCCACGCCTAAGGTTTCGGGTTCGATTCCCGCACAAGTCAAACATTTGTGTGTATGAACATGGATGTTTGTCTTGGTCTGGGTGTTACTATATATAATATGTACGGATTTACAAAAAAAAAGTATATGTGTATGTTTATCCATTGTCTAGTACCCATAGTACAAGCTCTGTTTAGTTGATGGTGTAGTGTGTATGTGGTAGAATATTATTATTATTATTATTTCCTATGTTCGATAACATTATTTCCACTACTACTTAAAAATCTATATTTTGTAAACAACCACCGATAAAAAATATCACAGCAGAATAACGCTATCATATTAATACTGCAATAAATGGAATCTAAATACGATGTGGTACAATCCACAACTATTTAGGAACTTAACACTAGGCAATGGAAATTTTCTATTGAAGTCCTTCTTTATAGAATATTAGCATTTGTTTGCGACTACTTTCGTAAGCAATACTTTTTACTGGATGAAGGTACCCTGTGTCCTTTTCGTAACTCTGACACCATATATGCAAACTTCATGATGATCGGTCAAGCAGTTAAGGCGTGCAAATTAAACAAATGAATAAATAAACTTACATTTACATTTATAACATTAATTAGGGTAAATGGAGTAAGCCATATTGTACGCCAATTCACTTTACACTACAGCAAGTTCGTTATAATAATAATAATAATATTCTACCACATACACACAACACTATCTAGCCCAAACTAAGCAGAGCTTGTACTATGGGTACTAGACAATGGATAAACATACATATATACTTTTGTTGTAAATCCATACATATTATACATAGAAACACCCAGACCAAGACAAACATCCATGTTCATGCACACAAATATTTGTCTTGTGCGGGAATCGAACCCGCGACCTCAGGCGTGGCAGTCAGTTACACTAACCGCTACGCCATCAAAGCCGACAAGTTGATAAAAATAAAGATAGTGTTTCTATTTTAAATGAAGGTTTCATCATCTCTTACTACTCTTAAAACATTAACAACTTGGTTATAGCAGCTAAATTTTAGACATCGTACTAGAGTTACGGATTGTATTGTCAATTACGACGTTGAGACTCTCGACGCTCAGAATGATTATAGTCCGAGCTACTGTGCCCGACCATCGCAACATAAAAAATCATTGTCAGCCACTCCCGTTCAAGGTATAATCCATATGCCGAGAAGAATTTTCGACACGTTTAAATAACACGATATTGATTCGTATTATTAGGCAAAACTTCATTGTCTATAAAATTGTATTATAATTATAATCTATACTAATATTATAAAGCTGAAGAGTTTGTTTATTTGCTTGAACGCGCTAATCTCAGGAACTACTGGTCCGAATTGAAAAGTTCTTTTAGTATTGGCTAGCCTATTTATCGAGGAAGGTTATGGGCTATATAACATCACGCTATAACCCACGGGAGCGGGGCAGTAATCATAAACGCGAGTGAAACCGCGGACACATCTAGTATAATATAACTAGCTAACCCGCGCAACTTCGGTTGTTACATATAAGATAAGAGAATTTACCCCGGTTTTGCAACATTTTTCATTGCTGCTCCGCTCCAATTGGTCGTAGCGTGATGTTATATAGCCTATAGCCTTCCTCGATAATTGGGCTATCCAACACTAAAATAATTTTTAATTGGAACCAGTAGTTTCTGAGATTAGCGCGTTCAAGTAAACAAACAAATAAACTCTTCAGCTTTATAATATTAGTATAGATAAACTTTGATACTCCGTAAGATTACGCTTAATCTAGGTACAAAATATAGGGCTTGAGATATAGATTTACAAACTGGAGACTCTAACTTCTAAACTAGGTGTGGATCTGTATCTTAGAAGTCAGTGCCACCTTCTGGTTGTTACATTTATATACCTAAGCCTTACGGTTACAATCATAGATGTATTTAAACAAAGGCAACAATCATAACATACATCTTAACTAATAATAAGTACAACAAAATAAAAAGAAATGGCACAAAATACATGATTGTAAGTAATAAAAATTGCTGGTTTAGGCAGCGTAGAAAAATTCCTCAGCATCGCTGTGCTGGAAAAGTACTCAGAAGACTGGCAGCATTGCCACGCTGAATGGTACCTGAAAACATTCATCTTCTCAGCCAAAAGACGTCCACTGCTGGACATAGGCCTCCCCCAAGGTCTTCCATGCAGACCGGTCTTGGGCTACCCGCATCTAACCGCAAACAATACTAATTAAAATTAAACGGATAATACGGCTTTTATCGCGTGGTTCATTACACTACTACTGTTTCTATAATACTATTTTGCTATTTCAACTTATCAAAACGATTTAAATTTATACTTGTCCCGACGTTTCGGCGGCAATTCAGCAGCATTTAAAAGTACGCGAAAGTATCCATATAACGCAGTTTAATTTCAATATATAACATTGGGTAAACGTAAGACAATATTATGACCAATTAACATAACAAAAAGAGCAATATAAAATCAGCCTGAAGATAGATAATCTGATATAAAAACGTCCACATTTTCCCCATATGGGTCATTACGTAGTAGTGAGTCAGTGACCACTTACTCGCTCGCAATTGGGGCCTTCCTCTCTCGTCCGTCTTGCGTCCCCCAACCACACGTACTCAGTTATTATTGTATTTTAACTCAGCTAGAATTAGGACGTATGGATTGTAAACAATATTCAACCATCAGTACACAATAGTACACATGGCTTATCTGAGAAGCGTGCTATAGTGTACTATTACAATGATTAACCTTTCAGGTGTATTTAGAACCGTATTTACATTTCTAGAACTAACATTAAGGCCGAAAAGAACAATATGAACTCAGTATTCCTATGCAATACCTTGTTTCATAGATCATTACTGCAAAGCCGATTATAATCTGGTGATAAGCATCTGAAAAGAACTAAACGCACATATTGTAGGTCAAAAAAGCTAGAAGAAGAAGCTTTGCTAGCTTTGTACGACAAAATGTTGTTTCAAATCATGTTAATGTTAGTTAAAGTGAAGCAAATAAGTACAAGCATGAAGATTATTTATTGTTAACACTTGCATTTAAATAATTAAATTAATTTAGTCGGCGTTTATTTGTATATACACAATTTCAAGTTATTTGAGTTCAGCCACTGACATTTTTCGATAAGCTATAGTTAGGTTTCAAATTACTTTATCATACACAATAATGATGATTTTCCATCTTTTACTGCAGTAACAGTTAAAGAAGAGTTATTTTAATCACAGTCCATTACTATAGAAACTTAATAAATTAATTTTCTTTTATAAAATACAATATAAAATACAGTAAAAAATTTGTTAAATGTTCAGTTACGTATGTTCAGTCGAATTGTTCTTTCATAAATGAGGTCGATTATTATATATTGTTATGGGATTGTTGACTAGGCTAAATCCACATACAAAATATATGATGCAGTCTCGCTAATGTTATATATTGTTTATATATCATAATATATTAACTAACGTCCGACCAGTGGTCTAAATTCGACCGTTATTATTACTGAAAATTTGAGAAACGCATATTATATGCATTACCATAAAAAAGCTGTCTCCAAATGTTCTATCTGTAACACAAAAGCTAGTCAATGGTGCCAATTCTATTGTCACAAAATTCTCTTATCTTAGCTAAAAATCTCTAAAATTTAGTTTAGTCCTGTCACTTTTAGCCATTTCAGAATACAAAATGTCGTTTGACAGGACTAAGCTAAATTTTAGAGATTTTTAGCTAAGATAAGAGAATTTTGTGACAACAGAATTGGCACCAATAGCTACTAAAAAGAACAAAAAAAAAAGAAAGTCGATTGACAAACAGAGGAGAGAAAGGTACTGAACTATTTTGCCTTGGCCATTTGTATGTATGTATACATACATACATACATAACGCATTCAATATTTTTGAGTGTAGTGAATTCATATGTGTAGTAAAATTATACTTTGTCACAATAAGAATGAGTTTAAAAAACTACAGTAAATAATTATATCCTTATGCTGTTATTTTTATTGTAATTGTTAACTTACATAAGCTAAACGTACTTAGATAATAAAAAATAATACACCTTTCACTAAATTGTTTATTATACAGGGTGTCCGGTAATTAATGGATAACCTGGAAATGTCTTATAGTGGAACTGACGGCTGTTCAGAAAAATTTGAAAAAAAATCTATCCTAACTACTACCTGAGTTATGTGTTTTTTTTTAATTACCATGTATAACTTTCTTGTATACTACGACCATAAATTAATGAAATCCATCGGTTTTTTGTTGTTTTATTATTAAACACTAATTATGCTAATAGATAGTCAAAAGTATGCTATGCTAATATAGCTAGCACTTTTTAATGTATCTTTTTATTTCTTTTGTTTTATTTGTTTTAATTTTTTCTGAACGGTCTTCAGTTCTACTATATGACATTTCAAGGTTATCCATTAATTACCGGACACCCTGTAAATCGATAATAATGAGACAGTGCAATCTTTTAGTAATTTGCTTACGATTATTGCCAATAGTGAACATCGACGGCTACAAAATGTGCACGGTATTTATTTATTTATTTATTCAGGCATATTTACAGGGTAAACACAGACATTTACATAAAATTAACAATTATCAAAGTGAATGTGCTACTCCATTACAAATATGTACAGCACTGGCAGGTAGACTACATACAAAAACTAAGAATAAAACTAAACAAAAGAAAAATACAACAAATAAAAACAACAACAGGGAAAACAATATTTATATGAATATTAGCAACTTATAATACGTTATTGCCATTAGTTATTTTATATTTAAAACTCTTAGAATGGTCATGAAAATATATCTAGGCTATCTTATCTTATGTGGGGGCCAGTCAGTACAGACCGGCGATACTTCGACCCAGTGGGATCTTTTGTGTCGACTTCCCCAATAACGACTGCCATAGATGTTCATGGCAGTCGGGATCGACGGTTTAACGTTCTCTCCGAGGCACGGAGCAGGCGATAATTGTCAATCAATACGCACATAATTTCGAAAAGTCATATAACTTGCGAAAGTCAGAGGTGCGCGTCGTGGGTTCGAACCCAAGACCCTCTGCATTGCAGTCTGTTGGTCTCCCCACTGAGCTGTCACTGCTCAATCTAGGCTAAGTTTTCTCCAACAATGGTTATAGGAGCTTAAGCGCCCTGGTAGGTCCGGTGTCTCGGTACTTTAAAAAATGGAAAATTGTTTCGGAGCATTTGGTTTAGGTACGCATATTTCTATACGCTCAAGGAATCCCTTTACCTGAGATAACCCTTTAAACAAACAACATTGGAACATGGAACATTGAGACAACTACCATCTAAGTCTCCCCGTAACCATGGCTGCTGAAAAGCAACCGAAACGTCGGGGAAAGTGTAAACCAAAAATAAATAGATTTAATAGTTTAAATAATTTTATTAGCTTATAAATTAGTAAAATAAAATCAATAGTAGTAGTAGGGTAATATTTTCAAAATTTTGTAATACAGTGATAAATAAACAACGCGATAAAATCCGTATATAGTAGTTTAATTTCAATGAATAACATTCGCGTAAACAGAAGACAATATAAAGGGTTAACTACATTTTGTAGAAATATTAAGTTCAGCATCATCTTCTATCTTGAAGTGTTTTTAATTTACGGCAGTAGGCAAGAGACTTACCTCACCTCAAACCGTTTAAAATTATACAAATCTCTGATTCTATTGATTCTATTATTTTTAGCTGAAGTAAAAACACGTTTATTAGCAATTATAATACTGCACGGGTGCAATGGTATAAATGGTCGTCTCGTTACTGTCAGCCCATCGAGTATTGTGAATTCGATCCTTACACGGGACAAAAATATTTGCAATCCGTAAATAGTTGTTCCGATTCTGGGAGTTGTTTGTATCCTATGTTTGCCTGTTAGTAAAGGTCCTCGCGACGCAGAAATTATTCCTAGTGCGTAAGCTTTTTAAAACATATTTTTGTCTGTTTTATTTCCATGTATGTACAAAGGCAACAATTATAACATACAACTTGATGAATGTTAACAAACTACTTATAAGTTAAGCAAAATAACAAGGAATGGCACAAAATGTAATGTTATACATATAAATTATATTATAAATATATGGTAATAAATACTTTTTAGTTTAATTTACGAAAAAATATCGCTAATTGTATAACCCGCTATAAGGTCATTTTATAAGACGAAACGAGAGTCACTCTCGAATCAAGATTCGTCATTTGAACGGATCTTGTTTCCGTTTTACTGTTCGTACCGGTACAGGAGGTGACTCGGCCACGATTACCCTATTTAGCATTTTAAACAGTGCACAATTATCCACTGCAGGGCGTGCTATTCTTAGCATATAACCTCATACAGTGGTCATGTGACTCGTGCACTTGGTCTTCATTTCCACGAAGCCGTGATGTAAGCGTCCTTTATTGCAACTGCCTATTATAAGCTAAGGGTTCAGTTCCTTAGGCAAAACTTATTTTCTTTATATAATGGACACGACTGACTACCTTATTGATAGAGGCACCATTGTATACCATACATGTAACCTTTGATTTTCGGATCAACCAAAATATTACGGGTTTTTTAGTTGGGAAAACTGCACCGAGAATTTTTAAATTAAAAATGCTCTACATTTCCAAAATCAATCTCTTGAGGAAATGTAGAGCAAATTTCCAAAAAAAATGTATGTAAGTATATTGACGATTGCGTTAACGTATGTATGTCGAGTAAGAAATAAGTATAGATCCCGCTTAATAGTTAGCAATTAGCGTGGATTCTGACAACATAAGAAGTATCTCAACAGCTCTGGAAAAAAAGGTCGCTTTGTTGCTAGCATAAGAGATCTAAATGACTACTCCGCCGAAAGATACTGCAGTGCCTATTCATTCAGAGACTCTGGAAACCTCCAATTCCTCACAAAGAAACACAAAATACAAAGCTATTTGACTACGATATTCTGAAGATACTTTTTTCAATCGGCCTGGCTCATGATTGAGTGGAATACCGCTATCCTTTTCCACTGTTAACCTAGCAATTATATCTTTGCGGTTTCCCGAGTAGGTTTTCTAGTACAGATTTCAGGGCGGCAAGCAAATATATGTGAGTCTTTACTCGTATACTTAGAAGTCGAATTTAATACGTCTCTGTTTTCGAACACCTACTTATTAATAATGTAGGTGTTTGGATGGTATTGTTACTCAATCATGCGTAAGCTATTGAAGGTATTTGGACGAAACTTGACACAAAGATAGACTATGCCCTGGATTAAGACAGGATTTTACTTGTAATCATGCGTTACTGGGGTTCACACTGGTGGGCCAAATCCAGGCATAGGCGAATTAAAGATTTGGTTTATACTGTGATGTTGTTTATTTGTGTCTAATAATAGGTTCGTTTCTTATAAGTTGAGCGATTCGTGAATTCTTGAACATTAGGACATTGTCAATACGGGCACGAACCAAACTGCTACGAATGTCAAACAGCTTCACGACTTATAACGGAAAACTCAAAAGTTTCTGCTATGTTATCATTAATACATCTTGCCTGGTCTTTCAAGGACGCAAAGACGTGTATCGTACAGAATATTACAGTAAAGCGAGTAATTTGTAGAATCGAAAAGTAAAGTTGATAAATAGTGTCGTAAGCTAAATATTTTTTTTTGTATTATAAATTTGTTTCCAGGATTTTAACATATTGATGATGACCATGAAGATATAGAATTGTAAATACAGCTTACCTGATTTTATGTTAAAATCAGTAATCTAGCATTTTAATTTTTTGTTGGATCGTTTTCGAGCAATTTCCATCATGTCATTAATATCAGCGAAAGTAATTGGCATCAGTAAATCAGCTTATGTGTTTCACAAGAAATTCTTCAAATCTTAATTTTTCAGAGCCATATTCATATTTAATACCTACTTTATTATTCTATGAGCTTTTATTATATTTTCCAAGAGTTTTACCTTAAATGAGTTTTCTGTATTAAAGGCTAGAAATGCCAAAGATATTGATTTATCTAATGGATCCATTATACAAACTCAAAATATGACGTATGTCGTTGACACAGTACAATAACAGCACGTGGGACGGAATAAAACCGTCTTCATTAACAAACATGTTCGAGCATTTACCTCATTATTTAGTTCCTGAAACGGCAGACGTCGTTTTGCACGCAAATTACGCGCTTCTCTGTGAGGCTATTTGCGTCCCGTGACGTCAGAGTTCTTCTTATTAGATGATGGACGACAGTGATAATATAATTTAATATGCTTAACGACACTTCATCGGATAAGAAGTGACTTCCTCGTGTTAAGGATGATTTATTTCCAAGACCAAAACATCATAATAGCACGTCTGGTAACTACCTATTTTTGCAAGCATACATGGTCGTCGTTGCTCTTCGAGATAAGGTGATCGCCTTATCTTCGAAGAGCTAGGCAGAGTCGTATTACACCCATATTTTGTCCAGTTTGTTTAGGATCCATGAAATATTAGGCGACTCTTATGTTAGATATCGGGCACATTTGACAGAATAGTGATTAGTAAAATTGCCAAGCGCCCTGGAAAATCAATCTATATTATCCGTTAATACCAATCTCTTCCGGTACGTCTAATATGAGATTATCCTAACTATATAATATTATAAATGCGAATATGAGTTCGTTTATTTCACTTTCACGTCTTATGGAGTCAACCGATCATCATGAAATGCCTACACGTTATCAGTGATATAGAAAAGGACATAGGGTACCTTTCATCCAGAAAAAATAACTGTTACTAACCTTCCTAACTTAACCTGCATTTACGCCAGCAAAGAATCCGGCAAAATATTGTACAGGTATAACATTTTTTTTTACGACAAATTTTGCTAACTAGCATACGGCCCACCTGATGGTAAGTGGTCACCGTAGCCTATGGACGCCTGCAACACCAGAGGCATCACTTGCGCGTTGCCGACCCTTTAGGAAAGGAAGTGAAATGAGAAGGAGCGAGAAGGGGAAAGAGGGTGATTGGGCCTCCGGCACTCTCATTCACCGAACGAAACACAACAGTAGGAATACTGCTATTTCACGTCGATATTCTGTGAGAGAGTAGTCCTCCCCCGGTCGAGCCGGCCCATTCATGCTGAAAATCCGCAATAGTCTTTGACCAATCTGGTAGATGTAATACGGATTTCTGCCGTATTACATCTAGATTTCTTGCCATTAAATCCTACCATCAAATTACTTAACCCAAAATTGAAGGCGATCAACATGACTGCTACAGATAAGACTAGACCAATGCAGTACTATAAAATAAAATCCCTATCACAGTGGTTCTGGGTTCAACAGTCGTCGAATAATGTAAACAAATTTAAACAATTATCTTAAGTATGAATGTAAATATTTACAAACGTCTGTTATGATACTTAACCGTTGAAGATAGCAACAGTCTAATCTATAGTACCGTAGTTTACAATTTTATTTACACATAGTAATCATAAAATTTACTACTCAGCTGTAGATATTGTAATTTGCTTAACATTTTTTACTACCTAGATTGCATAAAGCCGTTTGCCACCTTACATACATCACGTCTTTACTCCGAAGGTATGCAATAAAAGTTTTTAGACTATCGCGATTTGTACACATACTAACTAAAACTATAAACGCGAAAGTTTATAAGGATGTATGGATGTTTGTTACTTTTTCACGCAATAACTACTGGACCGATTGCGATGAAACTTAGTATGTAGGTAGCTAGATTCACACGTAGGCTACTTTTTATCCCGATATTCCCACGGGAACGGGACTTACGCGGGTAAAACCGCGGGGAAAAAAGTACTTAATATAATGCTCGGTAACGAGTCTTACTCGATCCACGATCGATGCAAGTCGCTCGAAACGTCGGACAATCAATACGTATTAATTACCTTTGAAATACTTTATTGCGAGTAAGATCCGTTGTTTAGCATTATGTTAAGTATATTTAGTCGACCTCAGGCGACTGCTACCCCTGAAGTCACGGGTTCGATTCCCGCACAAGTCAAACATTTATGTGCATTGACATGGATGTTTATCTTAGTCTGGGTGTTTCTATGTATAATATGTATGTATTTACAAAAAAAGAAAAAGTATATATGTATGTTTATCCATTGTCTAGTACCCATAGTACAAGCTCTGCTTAGTTTAGCCTAGACGTTGTTGTGTGTATGTGGTAGAATATTATATATTATACTTAACACTAACAACACAGTCCTTCCTTGAGGATCTTGGCAACCCTAATCAAAGCAGGAACATAACACAAGGTTGTTTATCTAAAATTTGTATTGAGCGTAAGTACTCCCGTAGTCGAGCTGCTTAAGCTTAAACGAATCGGGGTCATACATGTATGGGAATGGGACAGCGCGTTACAGAGTGTATAGTTTTGTCTTGTTGTCGCCCATACTATGACAATACTTTAATTAAAGAATAGGGGTAAGGCTACAGCTTTAAACTGCACAGTTCTGAAAATTTTGTAATACAGTGATAAATAAACAACGCGATAAAATCCGTATATAGTAGTTTAATTTCAATGCACAGTTCTGATTATTCTTATACATGCTCTCGTCATTTTAGTCCACCTAATTTGTGCTTCAAATTACTAATAATCTTAATTTTTGTATGGGGAGTTAGTTTATGTCGGATTCAACGGATGCGGTTGAATCTATAACATTGTAAGTTCAATGCCAAGGTCCGATTAATTGACAAAAAGAAAACTTCTTAAAAAACTATATATTCCGATTAAAGTTAATGGATGAATGAAAAATCATTTATTTTGATCGATAAAAACAAAATGAAAATATAAAGATTCTATAAAAAAGAATGCATCTGTAATCCTTAGCCGTTACGCTTTAACAATAGCTTAAAAAATAGCTTATTTAATTATGACCTTGTACATCAAAGAATACTCCTTTCCTTTTTTCAATATTTTCTTGATTTCTATTTAGTATTACACTAAAATAAGAGAAATATAGATCTCTTTGTTCATTTGCTTTTCATAATTCTGCCAGCATGCAGTAAGTTGCTCACTGGCCAACCTGTGTTTTCCAACGTACCTCGAATTGAATTCCAAACTTGTTAAATAATGTAAATAAATTTGTTAATTAAATAAAGATATAAATATTTACCAGAAACTGTTATGATAATAAATTGTAGAAAGAAAGTAAATTAAGAGTATAGAAATACGGCGAAGCCCGCGACTTAAGATGAAATGACGCGAGATAATAGTGTAGATAGTTTTTTTTTAAAGAGTTATCGCCCGCCTATAGAATAATTCCTATGTAGGGTCTTTATAAACATTCAAACAATGGACACAAAGACCACCTAGACTCGGACAACTATTTATGGACCACACAATTTTTTGAGCTATGTGAGCTGGATGGAACTCACAACAATTGGCATACTGATAAAGACAGGCTTCTACAAAAACCATTACACCATCCATGAAGTTGATATCAGCATAAATGGGTAGGGTGGACTGGTAAAGTATTATTCTTTCACAGAATACCGACGTATAGCAGCAGGATACGTAGATATTTCGTTTTGTTCAGTCAGTAAGGACGCTGAGAGTGCAGTCACCCTCTCGGTCTTTACATTATTATGTCCTCTTCTTTATATTACCATCATAAAACTACGTAAACTGCTTACAATTAGACAGCAAATCGTGTTCTTGTTCGCATCCATGTAACTTATGGTAACGAACAGCTTGGTTGTTTTGATGTCGCTTTATTCGCTTCAGTAATGTTAAGGAAACGTAGTCCATGAGCGGCGGTTATCGCTTACGATCAAAAGTGTCGCTTGCTTGTCTTCTCAAAGCAGTTCCAAAACCATGTTTTGTAGTTTCATGTTTCTATTCGTAAAGATTTTCGTGAGACTTCGTCCTAGCAGATTTGTTGTTATTATTTTTAAGGAATACTTTTTTATTGGTTTATAAATTGCTCGTATTCTTATTTCCAGTTAAGTTTAATGGCTGTCTTAGTCACCTCGGAAAGCGAGGCATCCCACGATCTCTCAATCGGTAGTCCAATGGCTTACCCATTGGTACCTTCCATTAGCTTAAACACTAATATATGTATGTACTGTGCCTTTGTTGTCACTAAAATAATATTTGCTACGCTGCCATCTATATATTAATACGTGAAGCGAAAACTTTATACCCCTTTTTACGAAAATTGCGCGGACGGAGGAGTATTAAATTTGGCACAGTTAAAGTTTATATGAAGAAGGAGTGGCGAATCCTAATATTTTTATAAAATGTGCATAAGAAATAAATTAAATTAATAAAAAACACTGCACGCACACAACACACGCAGTCGATTCGCGTTCGTAGTATTTCGGCATTGTTCGGCCGATGTCGTAGAATTCTTCGTAACTATGGTTACATATGTATGTGGAGTAGGTGACTAAATAAAATGTGATTATAAGAGTATAGATAAAGACAATAAAATCTTAATAACGATCAAACTTATAATTTAATACAATTATGGTCGAATTTCGATCACTTCGCGGCCGCTAGTCCTTATTAAATTGCTTCCTCCTTCCTCACACACTAGTATACTTTTAACGTCTTTGCTGACACATTACGCTCTCAGTAAAATTTCTCAGTCCTATATTTCATAAAATCAAGACACAGTTGCACGAAATGTGGAACCAACATTAAATTCTAAAGCAGTATTTGACTGCACGTTTGAGTACTCTGATGTGTTTGAGTACTTTGTACCCGCCGGAGCTCTGAGTGGTTCAAAGTACCTACATAAAACAAAAAATTGTGTTACCCACAAATACTTGTTTCATATCTACGTGTTCTATACATATATCAGTTTTTCAAATGTTCATTATGTTTTAATTATTTGTAATAATATAGCTGTATCCCTCACTCTTACAAATAATATACAGCCGTGATTTTGAATGTATTTGTAATGTTCTTCACGAACATACGAGAACTAAAAGAGAAAGTCAAACACAAGAAATAAGATAATACAATATAATCTGTCTTTTATCTTTATTTGTACTTGTTGAAATAAAAAACATAAATTGCTGAAAAAACTGAGTACTTTATTTTGGTAATGTATTACACAAGTCAGGAACAAGAAGAGTTAAAATCTTGACAGGTTAAACTATGTCTAGCATAGATAAGATATAATAAGTTTGCGTCTATAAAATAATAGATGGCGCTATGAGTATCAAAATGGCTAACATAAGATTATTAATATTTACTAATATTACAACACGCCTCCTTAAATTTATAATCTTATATCTTTTACATGAAAAATACAAAAGAAACAATAATTTCAAATACACTACATTAAATTTAACTCTAATCTATTTTTTAAAAATTTGGATTTATCTAAACTTTTAGTTAAAAGGTCTGCTAAGTTAAATTTTGTATCAATTTTTACAATATCAATTATCTTATTTTCATAGTTCTCATTTATATAATGGTATTGTACTTCAATATGTTTTGAATTTTTTGTGAAGTTACCATACTTAGCAATAGCAATGGCACCCGAATTATCCTCGTACATTTTAATTGGTTTACATAACTTAATATCAAATGATTCACATAATAAGTTTCTAACAAAAAGTACTTCTGAGACTGCCTCTGACATAGCTATATATTCTGCAAAAGTTGAACATTTAGTTACAGTATTTTGTTTATGTGTTTTCCAAAAAATTAAGTTTCCAAAAAATCTAATAATAAAACCTGAAGTAGACTTTCGATCAACATTATCTCCTGCATAATCAGAATCTACCATACAATCCAATATTTCGGCATTTGCATTATCATAGTATGTTAATTTCAAATCCTTAGTTTTATACAGATATTTCAACACTCTCATTGCATATTTAAAATGTGTTTGATTGTAACAACTTTGATATCTGCTTAAATAGTTTACACTGTAAGCTACATCTGGCCGTGTGCCTGTACTAATATACAATAATTCACCAATAATATTTCTATATTTTATGCTTTCATCAACTACTTGAGATTGCTCTAATTTTAAATTTGTTTCCATCGGAGTATCATATAACTTAGAATATTCTAAATTATATTTTGCAGCCAAAGATTCAATATATTTTGTTTGATTTAGGGTCATTACATGTTTATCATCACTATAATCAATATCTATCCCAATATAACTTTTAATTTTTCCCAAATCCTTCATCGCAAATCTTTTCATCAAACTAGTTTTAATCTCTTCTATTATATTTTTATTTTTACTACAAATCAAAAGGTCATCTACAAATATTAATATATATATTGGATCTTTATTTGCTCTATTTACATATAGACAGTAATCATAGTTACTTCTAACAAAACTTAATGTTTGAATAAACTTATCAAAACAATCATACCATACTCTAGGACTTTCTTTGAGACCATAGAGAGCCTTTTGCAATTTGAAAACTTTATTGTCTCCAGATTCATAACCTTCTGGTTGATTTATATAAACTTCTGACTTAACATGACCATTTAAAAAAGCTGTCTCTACATCCATTTGTTCAATAAATAAATTATTTTTGCAACTATATGACAATAAAATTTTTAATGTTTGCATTTTACCTACTGGCGAGTAAACATTCTCAATGTATTCCTTTTGTTGGAATCCTCTTACAACTAACCTAGCCTTAAACACATTATTATTTTTCTTTTTATAAATCCACTTAACATCTATAACATTTTTATCTTTCGGTCTATCAACAAGTTGCCAAGTATTATTTTTATATAAACTGTTTATTTCAGAGTTCATAGCTACTTGCCATTGTTTACTATCATGGGAGTTCATCGCCTCCTCAAATGTATTTGGTACATTTGCATCAACATAATTGACATAAATAAAATGAGAAATTGGAATACCATATCTATTAACAGGGACTCTTTTTCTTTTTGATGTTTCTACAGAATTTTCTCCGCTATCATCTAAACAATTATTTTTAATCAAATCTTTATCATTAGTATTTATCTCACTGGCATCTTCAAGATTTTCATCACATTCATATTCATTCTTAAGCATTTCATTTGACACATTTGAAGTTACATCATTATCTAAATCTTTATTTTCTTCTCTTTGATCATCTAGTTTTTCTAAGCAAATTAATTGAATGTTATCTTCTACTACTTTCACATGTCTAGCGTTAATTATTCTGTTTTTCAATAGAACTCTATAACCATTTTCATTATAACCCACAAGAACTCCTAGTTGGGCTTTATCATCCCATTTACTTTTTCTCAAAACTTCAGGAACTCTGACAAAGACTCTACTCCCATATATTTTTAAATGCTCTACATTAGGTTTAATTCCAAAAAATATCTCAAATGGAGTTTTATTTTCAACAGTATTTGCAATGGTTCTATTCTTTAAATAAGCTGCTGTTTTTATAACCTCTGGCCAATATCTTCTATGAATTTTAGCTTCTCTCATTAAACACCTACCTATGTCCATAGCGGATCTATTGTAACTTTCTGCTACGCCATTTAGTTCATGAACATAGGGTGGACATGGTAACAACTCTATACCCTTTTCTCTAATAAAATCATAAATATCCTTATTTAAGTATTCCTTACCGTTATCACACTGTAATTTCTTAACCTTCTTATTGAATTTATTTTCTACTAAGTTCACAAATTCTATAAAGCAACTAGCCGTTTCAGACTTATTTTTAATACAAAATATTCTAGCACATTTACTGTAATCATCAATAAAAGTCAGAAAATATTTCTCCCCGCTATAACCAGTTGTGTTATGCGGCCCGTTTAAATCAGTATGAATCAATTCCAAAATCTCGGTAGTCTTTCTTCTATTATTTTCAAAAGGTACATTACACATTTTACTTTGAATACAATTTGAACATTTCATTTCAGTGTTTTCAATTTTGTCTGGCAAACCATCCACTAATTTATCACTAATTAATTTATTTAAATATTGAAAGTTCACATGGCCAAGTGCCCTATGCCACTTCTCTTTATGAGTCAATTGAATTGAACTTACATACATATCATTTTTATAACCTTTGGATACATAACTTTTTATACAATACAAATTGTTTATTTTATCAGCAACAACTATTAACTCTCTATATTGATTATATATTTTTGCATTTTCATTTTTGGCAATAATAGTGCAACTCTTAGTTATTTTGGAAAAACTAAGCAAGTTTTGTTTTATACCTTTCACAAAGTATACATTTTTTAAATCAATGTATTTTTTATTATAATAATTTTGAAAATAAACTTTTACTGTACCTACTTTTGTCGCTTGTAATGTTTTGCCATCTGGAAGTTTTACATCCACTGAGTTTTTCAAATCAATGTAATTACAAAAATAACTTTCATTATTGACTATGTGATCCGTACAACCACTGTCTAAAAGCCAATTTATTTCACAATTATTATCATATTCTTCCCTTATCACAAACCCGGTTAAGTTATTTATTTCTGAACTGCATACTTGTAATGTCCAGGACTCAGATGAAAAATGATTGGACGACTCACCTCTGGAAGAACTTTGGCCTCTACCTCTGCTGCGACCTCTATAGAGTCCACCTCGGTTAAAAACTCGTTGGCCACGGTGTCTGTTTAGTCCTTGGTTATTTCTCTGCGCATACCAGCAGTCATTCTTCATATGGCCCAGCTTCCCACATACAAAGCATTGGGCATTTGTTTTAGTTACAAATGTACTGACATTGTTTTTCTGATTTGGTTCTGAAGAAGTCATATTTTTCTCTTTTATTTTTGACTGTACATAATCAACGGTTCGTTGTTCTTCTGGAATAACATCAAGAAAATCTCCAATATAACTATAGCTCGGTGGCAGGGCTCTAAGTAAATATCTCAAATTCTCGGATTCATCTATCTTTCCTCCAGCCACTTTGAAATCATTTATTGTTTTCTCAAAATCAACAAAGAAGTCTTCTACTGTACTATAATTATTCATTTTTATCTCTTCAATTTTTCCTCTGCATATTATTTGCATGGCTGTAGACTGAGTTAGGTACATCTTGTCAAATTTGTTCAACATTTCAAATGCGGTTTTACATAAACTAATATATTCCAATTGTTTGTCCGATATTGTACTCATAATAATCGTTCTTGCCTTTAAATCCTTCTTTTTCCATTCCGCCTCAACATTTTCATTTTTACTCGGCGCTGGCATCATGGCGGTGGCCGGCTCGTGGCATTCTTTGTACTCTAGTAGGGTGAGCAATCTCAATTTCCAGCTCGAATAGTTGGCTCCATCAAAAATAGGCAACATGATGTCCTCAATTCTTGCCTGCGTGGCCATTTTGATGATAATTGCGTTTGATTTTACTGAATTATTAGAATCTTTCTCAATTTTGCATAGACACGCGGTATAACCTCACTCACATTTTCACTTTCTTGATATTTCACTGATTTTACTTTTATACTGACTGATTTCAAAAAACTACGGACATTACTATGAAAACTGACGAACCACGCTCTGCTACCATGTTGAAATAAAAAACATAAATTGCTGAAAAAACTGAGTACTTTATTTTGGTAATGTATTACACAAGTCAGGAACAAGAAGAGTTAAAATCTTGACAGGTTAAACTATGTCTAGCATAGATAAGATATAATAAGTTTGCGTCTATAAAATAATAGATGGCGCTATGAGTATCAAAATGGCTAACATAAGATTATTAATATTTACTAATATTACAACAGTACTGTATACCCGGGTGTTTCCACTGTACGTCAAACATCGTTATTTAAAGATTTGTTTACAAACTATAAAGAAATTATACATGGAAAGCCTTATGGCCCGCTGACGATAACATCAGCTGATGATAAGGAAGCACCTACAATTAGAGTTTACGATGTGTACTTGGGATTAGACAGGCGCCTCGATTTACGTAATGTCTGTTTTCATATTGAACTTCTGTGAAAATATTTAGGTATTGTTTGTCATAATACATGTCAATGATCTCTGCTTTTTTTCTTAAGCGAAAGGTAAGGCAACTTGAGCATTTAGCCGTAGGCCGTTCTCAGAGACATAACTGTCATTATTGTGCACCATCTATGCAATGGCGCGCTGTCAAATACAATCTTTGTCTACAATAGTCTGTGGAAGAGTTACATTTTATTATGCGCAAAATATTTTACATACTTATTACATAACATTTTTTTGAAATTAAACTACTATATACGGATTTTATCGCGTTGTTTATTTATCACTGTATTACAAAATTTTGAAAATATTACTCTACTACTACTATTGATTTTATTTGACTAATTTATAAGCTAATAAAGTTATTTAAACTATTAAATCTATTTATTTTTGGTTTACACTTTCCCCGACGTTTCGGGTGCTTTTCAGCAGCCATGGTCACGGGGAGACTAATTTAATAGTTTAAATAATTTTATTAGCTTATAAATTAGTCAAATAAAATCAATAGTAGTAGTAGAGTAATATTTTCAAAATTTTGTAATACAGTGATAAATAAACAACGCGATAAAATCCGTATATAGTAGTTTAATTTCAATGAATAACATTCGCGTAAACAGAAGACAATATTATACATAACATTTTCTTTGATAAATATGTATATCTTTATGAATTTGTTTTATTTAAAAGTGTTATTGTTTTCCAAAAAATACTTTTATCCTTGGGTTTGCGCTAGCCCAGTGGGGAGACCAACAGACTGCAATGCAGAGGATCTCGGGTTCGAACCCACATCGCGCACCTCTGACTTTCGAAAGTTATATGACTTTTCGAAATGATGTGCGTATTGATTGACAATTATCGCCTGCGCCGCGCCTTGGAAAGCACTTTAAGCCGTCGGTCCCGGCTGCACTGAACATCTATGGCAGTCGTTATTGGAAAGTCAGTGCCCTATAATATCCTGACAGTAGTCTAGCCTTAGGGTATCGTTAGCCTTCGGGTTGCGGAGGTCAGCTGGCAGCCGCTGTACGTATAAAAACATGTAAAAACTGATATCCAGTCAAATCCGGTTAGACCATAAAACCCGACCTCGAGTGACTTGGGAATAATAAAGGCTAGGGAGAAGAAGACTTTCATCCTTGGGTAATTTCAGTATCGGTAAGATGTAAAAGCAACAGATTAAGGAGGCTTTCAGAACCAAAAGAGAGACTGAAAGATTTTTATAACAAGTGGCGTTAAAAAAATATTTTGTGATATTGGTGATGTCTCTGTTAGTTTCAATCAATTTAATAAACAATTTTACATTTGCAACTTAGTCTAGACTCTAGACCGTTGAATTAATAAGTACTTACGTACAACTAAGTTCTCTTTATTTATTTATTACATTTCATGCTCCAAAATATATGTACACGCAGACGAGTCTGCGTACGTTTAAATTCTTTACTATACAATATGGTCCACAATTAAACTTATTTTTAAAAACATAGCTGAACTTCAAAAGATATTTCATTTCTGCTACATAGGCTGTATGTAGCATTACTTAATTACGTAGAGCTACGCCGTAGCAAGTTCTACGAGGCTTGAATCTCTTCCACTAACCAAGTGTTTATTTGCCCACAGGCAGTCGGCTATGCCCTGGTTGTGGCGACGTTCGCGCTCCAAGCTCCCGTACGCTGGTCAGCGGCGAGGCTGCACGGAGCACCGCGCCTGCTACTGGCTGATGTATACCACTTCGTGTCGTTTTTAGCCACCGTCAACGTGTGGAGAGGAGTTTGGGGACTGCTGGATATTTATTTCTTTCCTGGTAAGTGTGAATGCCCGTCCATTCATGGATATACTGTATAAACTTAAGTAGTTAGGTTAGGTTAAAAAAAAGGAAAGATTATGTAACGTAGGGTAGGTTATGTAGGTTAAGTTATGTTAGTAACAGTTCTTTTCTAAATAAAAGTTACCCCATGTCTTTCCTGTTCCTATGCCAAAGTGTATGCGAAATTTTATGATGATTGGTCGGATAGTTAAGGTGTGAAAACGTCACAAACAAACTCATATTCGTATTTATAATATTAGTATATAAACTGTTCCACTGCTGGGCACAGGCCTCTTCTCAGTGTGAGTAGGATTAGGTCATAGGCCACTACGCCGGCCTAGTACCGGTATTTCACATACCTTTGAGAATAATAAGGAGAACTCTTACTCATGAAAGTTTTCTCACGACGTTTTCCTCTACCATTTTAACTAGTGATAAATATCTATTTAACGCTCATAACTTTGATAAATTAACGGCTCTCGCGCGCTGTGGGATCGAACTCGAGGTATTTGAGTGTCAATATTATATGATCTTCCACAATTTAATAATTTACTATCGAAAAAATGAGACAAAAGCCGTTTTAAATATTAATCTTCTTTCCTAATCTCCGGTAGTGACTATAAATTACAACAAATTCTTACCATCATAGAACCGTTTATTATATTACCGAATATATATATACCGAATATTACCGAAGTCTATAGTCAACATTAAATCAGGTTTAATGTTAGAATATCAAGTGCTTCACTTATGGTTTATGCCTCTTAAATGTAATTTGGTCGCTATGTTTATCTACGTACATACATATATAAATACCTTACTATTTTACATAATAGGCCTATATCACTAAAATGGCAAGAAATTTAATTATACCTACTTTCCACCTGCTAAGATTTTAGGCCTCATGTAATAGGAGATAAAACTATTACCATCCAGACTCCGTGCTGCTCCAATTATTTTGTAGCAGCACGGAGTTTTCTCAAAGAGTAATTAATCCAAGATATATTTTATATTTCCAGAAACACCTAAACTTAGCAACTGGAGTTCCCACGTCATCAGTCTTACACTCCTAATACTCCTGAACTGCTCCAACTCAGTCATAGTTCGAGGAGTATACATCGACGCTGAAGAGCCTGCGGGCGAATGCGTCGTTTTCCCCTGCCATTATCTTCGGCTCTTCTTCCACAAAGAAAGAACTAAGAAAAGACACAGAAGAGCTCTTCAAGCCGCTGCCGCTGCGGCCAGAAAGCCAGAAGAAGCGAGTCTTCCTTTACAAATACCAGAAGAGAAAGTTTAGCTAAAGTTTGGTATGGTGGAAAGTTCCAAGCTATCGTAAGTTTGACTTGAAATAGTGTGGACTACATTAATATGTTAGTGTCGTTCTCCCCAGTGAAGAGTGTGATCTTCAAAGTGCTTCCAAAGGGGAATCATCATCAACATTATGTTCGGGCAAGCGAACTTCTTGAAGCTATAGTTATATATAGTTTTTAGAACTAAAACCAATGTTAGTCTTCCAAGAGAAAACATTTTTAAATTCACTAAGTCTTATGATGAAACTATTACTTTATATGTTGTGATAATATTCGTGAAACAATTACATTTAAATGAATGTTAAAAACTACCTCTGTATTCATTTAATTTTAGTTCCTATAATTTGCCGCGTATCAATGTTTATTGCTATTGTAAAAAATATACAGGCCAAACTTTTTAGTTGTGACACTTTGTGCGGCAAACCATAAACAAAAATATACTTACTAAAGAAAAGTGTTTTTGGCGCGAAAGAGTGATTTGTAAAGGGAATCAAAATGGTGTTTCGCGGGCAAAACTTTGATTACAAATATATTTGTTTCATATAGGTACATATTTGTTTCTTAGCTTAATTTAAAGTTAAGTATTCGTTCTAAGTCAATTATTAGTCTTTAGTTGCACTAAAGACAGAATATGTAAATACGAAACAATAAATATGTAAGCACTAAGTTATTATAAGTTTTATTGTTGAAAGATAAATAAACGTATTGATATCTTATCTGTTTGTTTTATTATTAACTTTAGTTATTGAATTAAAACGACTGTTCAGATTTACGATGTTAAATGACCGCGTTACAAAATATGGCGTTGTGAGATAATGTCTGTGTGTGTATGTGTGTAAGTGTATATGTGTGTATGAATCAATTGTTCTAAAGAATAGGGTTGGGTCAAACTAGGCCGCACTGTTTGTGACCTTTGCACCAGTAAGTATATTTTCCAGGATTGTTTCTTATTAATTTTAACTGGGTGTCAAAGATATATTTATGTACGTAGGTATTAATAATCCAGTTTGCTGGCGATTATTCAATATTTTAATATTAATGAACAAATACTTAATCACAGTAAAATTGTACTCCTGTACGCGTCTAATCGGATTCGCGGTCCCGGTGGAAGAGGATTGAATATAAAGAAACTGTTTTCATATTATTGACATCACAAATACACAACAAAAGCGAGCCAGTCCACAATTACTCGAAAGCATGATATTATATTGTATTAAAGCCGTGTTTATATAGAGTATTCCACTATATCTGTAGTTAACCACACATAATATCCATGCCAAAAATACTTTAAATATCTCACGAAATCCAATTTATATTAAACATACTATCTCATAATCGCCTATCTCCAATGCTTAATTACGATAATTATCTAATTAGGAACTCAGTATAAGTCAATTAGGTCAGTTTTGGTGTATTTTCCTATGAAATATTATTTACTTAACCATCAAGATTATCGTAGCAAGTAGAAATACGTGCGTCTCTACCTTCCTTTCCAGGAAAAAGACGTAAGTCTATGTACGTATTGAGATAACGCCAATTGTTTAAATGTCTGCTTTAATCATACATAAAAGGTTACACAAGATTATTTAGCTCTTTAGGATGTGAGTCCATCCTCAGTCGAGCTGCTTCAGTTCACCTCGTCAATCGACTTACGAACGCCGGCGTCCAGGCACAATTATTGATGATCATTATGTGTAAATATGGTTAAGCATCAGCTTCACCAAAGCTTTACCAGCCATAAGCCAGCTTTAAGATACTGCTGTGTCCCACCTCTACACTCTAAATCAATGAATAGAGTACACACTAAGAAAGAACTCAATCCGTTCATAATATCATTAGCTGTTCAACTACTACTACATCTCATTGAAAAACTCGCTTCAATTAAAAACAATCAATCAATGAACTTTATTGAATTAAATGCGCGTACATTCAAACTATCGCGCAATTATTCATAATTATAATTAATTATGCGACTACGGCTGGAGAAAGCAAAAATACTTCCCCGATACATGTGGTTAAATATAGCCTTTGGAAGAACACTAGAGGTCCTCGCCCTTTTCACTTCTTACATACATAATTACACAGTTATATTGACCCTTATGACTATGAGAATAAATTCACGGATTCATTGAGACGGCAATGATGCTGATAAGCTATCGAATGAGTTACGTGTATTATTACAGATGCATAAGACTTCTTTAGTTTTGCTACTGGCTTTTGTTAACTGTACTTACAACGTACCAAGCAAGTAAGTATGTACACGATTATCATAGGCTATGGACACTTGCAGTACCTGGTGTACCGCTCACTCGCTAGCTAACTCTACAAAAACGAATTTGCTGTGTTACCATCGCCCTTAAGCAAATATTGCACTGGTGCCCTGATGATAGTACGGGGTCTCTTAAAGTGGCCTGTAAATACAAGGTTGTTAGGCTGTAATTATTTTTCTGTGAGTATGTCAATCCCCAACAGTTTGGGCAGCTTCATTTTGTAAGGTCTTCCAGAAACGCAAATATCATCAAACCTGGAATTACTTAGCTGTTAGCGAAAGATAAGTAACTGGTGTTTCTCGTAAAACTTCACCAGGAGCACAACAAAATTATATAACAACAATCTTTTGTACAAATAGACTTAGTCAACTCCGTCTCCGAATCTTTTGTATAAATTGTAGCCTTCTCAAAGATTTTGCCAACCGGTAGTGGCCTAGCGTGGTGGATAGGCTAACCCTGCTAACACTGGGGATGGCCATTAGCAATACAATTTATAAACTGTTATTAGTTCCATAAACAAAAGAACGAAGCAAACCCGTCACACAAACTCAAATTCGTCACACAAACATCGTATCACCAAAACAAATACAATAATCAGGCCCCAAATTATCGGAAATTTCCGAACAAACATACATTTTAATTAATACATTAGCATCTACTCTACCTACCGCGTCGCGTTTTAAGTTGTAAATATTGTATTATTGACAATTATTTACGATATTCTCTTATTATCTGTGGACATATGCTTTAAGACACACATACAGTCAGCAGACAATGTTTATGTCTGCTCATACTGTGATATAAATTACGTATTTATAAACTATTCTTAGACATCTTACGTGCCGAGCTGAGATTACAAAGAAAGGAGGCAAACCAGTTTCAACTGATATACATATATTATCTGACATATTTATTTAAAATAGCGGTCGCCTAGTGGTCAAAATTCGACAAAAATTCCTAAGCATAATGTATAGGTAACCATAATTACAAAGAATTGTAGGACGTCAGACGAACAATATCGAAATACTACAAACGCGATTCGACTGTGTGTCAAATGCATGGTTGTATGCGTGTAGTGCTTTTTCATTATTTTAATGGATTTCTTATGCATATTTTATAAAATATAAGGATTCGTCCATCCTTCTCCATATAAACTTTAACTGTGCCAAATTTCCTACTCCTCCGTCCGCGCAATTTTCGCAAAAAGGGGTACAAAGTTTTTTCTTCACGTATTAATATATGGATATATACATATATTTAGTTACCTACATAGTCTAACGCCTATATCTCCGAATTAGGCAGGAGGCCGTATTACATACATGTTCTGGCAGTTATGATTTTAGGTGTCACGCAACAGCTGTCGAGCCAGGGTAGTATAATTCCAGACTTCGTACTGTTAATACTAATAATTTCTTAACAGATAAACCTAATAGGCAACAGTTTCCACGATCTGGAAATTAAAATTGAGACGTCATTGTGCATAAAGTCATGTCCGAGTCAAGCAGGCTTGGTTAAGGCTTTAGAAAATCTTCAGTAGCAGCCCACAGACTGGAATAGGCATGATGACAGAGTTAAAAAAAAGTGATTCGAATTAGTCCATCTTTTAGACTAACAAAAAATATTGGAAACCTATTTTTTGTTTTAAAAATATATATTGATATAGCGCATTAAAATTCGGGAGTGGGGGCTTGTGACGTCACTGTCCTATAAAATTTGTACTGACAAGTGACGTAACACGAAATTTAAACGCGTTGTATCTTCGTTATTATTAGTTTGTATGACACAAGAAAAATACGCGTCCATTATTTTTTGCTAGTCTTAAAGACAGACAAATCTTTTTTTTAGTCAACATGACTATTGTTTTTGGAAGACGTCACTAGGTTTGCACTCAATTACGAGAATCTATAGATAGCAAAATATAGGTAACTGCTTTCATTTTAGCATAGGCATATGCTTTCAGGGTTATAGGTGTGAGATTATATATTTCTGTAAAATACTACGACTCGAGGCACATACCTAGGTATGTTTAAAAATATTTATTTATATGACAGATGATGATGATGTAGAGGCACGTAATCCGGCCCCATATCTGTCCTAAGTCGTAAGTAAAGTGGGTCTCGCGACTCTTTTAGAATACTTCTGGTATAATTTAACTTTTTTAAATATATTAGTTGGTATTGATGCCCTTATTTTTTGTGCAGTTCAGTTATCTTTATACTGTAATAGGATTTTCAAAAAATTCTCAATTGTTTAGAAATTCAGAATGTCAGATGTTTAGAAATGGGTGGTGTTTCAGAAAGAACGTAAAGCTGTTGATCCTGCACCTGATCTCTATCCGGTCGTGTCGTATTTCCGTCCCATGGGGCTATGAGAGTGAGGCAATAGGGAGTGTACTTATGTTTGCACACACAATTGTGTACTATAAGATCTTCTGCACAGATGGTCAGCTGACGTTAAGAGCCGTGGCCGATATATGTAGTCTCTTTTAAGAGCCGCTGTAATCGTAATTTGCTCTGGAGGATTCTTAAAAAAGAAAGTTACAGGTACACTTACATTAGTTTATTATACAAAACACCATTTAGAATTAAAAAATAATGTTACAAAAGTTTGTTAATACATACAGACATAAGATATTATACTAAAACCGTACAGTGAAGTCGGTGTACGCGAGCTTCGCTACGTACTCCCAATTGGTGAGGTCACATTTCTCGATCTTGCAGCCGGGAGACCCAGTGGTACTCAGCCAGTCGATCCTGGAACATATACACCAAACTATTAAAAACGCTGCCTAGTTTTAATGTCTTAAGACCATTAGCAGAACCAGTAACTGCTTGTCATGGAGAGGAAGAAGGAGGGAGAAGCAGGCATGCCTCTTTTTGATTGTACAGATGGCGTTATCGTTTAAGTGATCGTCTTGCCACTGCTGTTGCGCCGAGTGTTCTGGGTTCGATCCCCATATGAGACAAAAAATGGAGTATTCTATATATAGTTGTTTCTAGACGAGTTGTCCTTTACTTAAATGTTTATAAAGTCCCCCGCGATCCAGAGTTAACAATCAGTGCGGAAGCAGTACTGTATAAAAAAAAACAATATATCTACATATATGTACTGTATGTTGTTACGAAAAATTTACTTTTATACTAGCTTGTTCGCGGTTTCGCGTGGATTATATCGTGTTCTTAATGTTATATAGCGTATGTTATTTTTGGATAAAGTAGCTTTGTAATGCTGAATTTTTTTTATTGTTTTTGTACTAAACTACAAATCTTTCCTGTTTATAATATTAGTATACAAAGGTACAGCAAGCACAAGACCTATCTGATGGTAAAGCAATAAAGTTGAAATCCTTTAAAGATCCCTAATAGATCTGCAACCAATTAAAGGCTTCTTAAAACGAAAGAAACTTTATTTCTTTGTCTAGCTCCACTAATATACCACTTAATAGATATTGATATGGTTTTCGAAATTTAGTAACTTGAGTAATGCCGCTCTATGTAAACGAAGGCATAATAGGCATAAGTGTGAGTGTGGTATAATTGTGACTTAAAATTGATTTAATAATTATTTATATGCCAATTTGTGTGTATTTGTGGCGGCCTCGATGGCGTAGTGGTTAGTGTAGCCGACTGCCACGTCTGATGTCGCGAGTTCGATTCCCGTACAAATCAAACATTTGTGTGCATGAATATGGATGTTTGTCTTGGTCTCGGTGTTTCTATGTATAATATGTATGTATTTACAAAAAAAAGAGAGTATATATGTATGTTTATCCATTGTCTAGTACCCATAGTACAAGCTCTGCTTAATTTGGGCTAGATGGTGTTGTGTGTATGTGATAGAATATTATATTATTAAGTATTATATTATATTTATTTTAATTGAACTATTTTATTGTATCACATTATTCTACCATGTCATGCTAATGAACTGTATTATACACAATGTAAAAATTGTTGGTGCTTATATAAAAACATAAATAAAATTATTAGCCAGAACTTATACCAAGTAATCATAATCGCATAACTAATCGACATGTAACTACTCTCATACATGTAGGTTCTTCCCCTAGCAGACTTTATCATAGTGCATTCTGTGACAGAACACAGAACCTGTTTCTACGTATCTCTACGCATTGGAAGCCTGCGTGATGTGGTTCCGTGCTCTATGATTTGAACATTGCGTGTTCGAATGCAATTCAAAGTGTCAATTATATCTTGGATGGGTAGTGGTTTAAATGGTCACCTAACCACTGAGACCCCCCGAGTAATGCAGTTCGATTCCCAAAGCGACGTAATTGTGTGCACCACAAATCCGGGTATTTTTGTATCAGATGTTTGGATGTCCGTGATGCTGATATTATTCCTAATAGAGAAATCGTTTAAAGGAATTCCTTAATTGTCAATTTCTTCTATCAGATGTAAACGTTGGCACTGACGTACATTACATAATAAGCTAATTATTTATTTTTGACATTGACATTACTAATTAGAACAATCCGGCACATGTATCACCATTTGGATAATATCCAAATTTATACGACAAATAAACGGCACTTTTACTAATGATATTCAATAATAATAAACAACTTTAAAGTGATTTGTATGCCTAACTTTATCGCTATACGATTGAAGAAATTAATTAATTAGACAATGTCATGCTTAGTAGGAATGTAAATTATAAACGAGGAATATAACTTCCTTTATTCTCACAGTATTTTAGCTTAGTTTAGTGTTATTTATATTAAAATATTAAGTGGGCAACGGTGTTAGTGCACATTAATTTGTATGTAATTGTTTAAGCTAATTCGATTAAGCATAATGTATAACTGTTTGTTTATCCCAAATAAATAAATAACGTCATTTTATAAATGAAGACTCGAAGCCGCGACTTAGACAAGCCGCGGTGTACCGATCAAGCCATTAATAGGCCATGAGTCAAAATTTTACTCTACATCTTAAACGAAGATAAGTGTTTTTACCGCATACTTTATAATTAATTAGAATTATTATTTCTTACAGATTTTATTTTCTAAGTAAAAAGGTGGTAAACATTGATCCATCTAATCGTAAACTTCCTTGCAATTCCAAGAATACCACGTCTCCTGTTATCCCTGCAACCGACACAATTCAACATGAGATGCCACAGTTTAAGGACGCTTGCAACACCGGGGTTATTACTCGCATGCTATCCTTAACGAAATGTTACCAACTATTCACAAAACAGAATCTATGTTGCCAACGCAAATTAGTATCTATAGACTACTTATTCCGTACTGACAGTTAAGGACACAGAGTACGGAAAACGCTAGCTTCCTACTATTAGAGACATTCCGTTTGTCGTATTCCTTACATTTCAAGCGTGTTAGTGTCAACTACACTGCCAATACAAATATGACTGTTACACAGGGTTAATTGCAAAAACTTATACCTTTTTATCCGTGACTACCGGTCGCCTAGTGGTCAAAATTCGACCAAAATGCCTAAGCTTGCTACTTTGTTTTCTGTTTTTCTCTATTAAATATAAATAAGGTATAGGTAATTATAGTTACAAAGAATTGTACGACGTCAGACGAACAATGTTGAGATACTACGAACGCGATTCGACTGCGTGGGTCGTGTGCTTTTTCATGAATTTAATGTATTTATAATGCATATTTTATAAAAATATTAGGATTTGCCCCTCCTTCTCCATATAAACTTTAATTGTATTCTCCATATAAAATTTCATACTCCTTCGTCCGCGCAATTTTAGTAAAAAGGGGTACAAAGTTTTTGCTTCACATATTAATATAGATACCACTTTTCACAACAGACTCTTTATTGAAATTTTTCATACAAAGATTGAAAAAGGTACTCTAATCGCACGACTATGACTTAAAACTACACGCGGTCGCAAAATAAAGCAGCTACACAACGAAACAACACACTGCGGAATAGTAAGCGTTGTGCGGGGAGGTGGCCTAGTGCTTGATATTTTTGACTTGTTAAAATATGTTTTATGGAAAAAGTTTGTAAAAATTGCTAGAACAAAAGTTGTTTAGTATGATGGAAAGAAAACACGGGTAAAAAGTTATTACTGTTTTTCATTTAGCCCTATATATTATTGGTGGTGATGTCAGTCGTAATGAATATTACCCTCTCAAACTCCGCCGTTGAAAACATAAACCATACACAATCGAGTGTGCTCGACGCCCTATCGCGTCACCGGGGTTTGACGAGTACAAATCTGAAGACGTGTCGATCGGCGTCAACGGTAATTGTAATTGTAATTGGACTCCCTTTTCGCTTTTTTTTTATTTCATTTATGCGTGAGGCGTCAACGGTATTTGAGAGGACATATTTTCTTCTAGAAACAAGCGGTATTCGACGCTCTATGGTTCAGGCGTTGTAGCAACTCCACCCACAGTGGAAACAGCTTAAAACTTTTTTTTCATTGCCTGTTAGAGGTAGACGTCCCTGCGACCCTCATGGTGGTAAGTGGTAACCGCTGCCCATGGACTATAGCAGTTTCAGGAGTCTACACAGCTAAGTCGCTGCTTTTTGTGACAGTAGTACTCTTCTTAATCCTCATTTAAAGAAGGATAATGCATAACACTTTGGAAAAGCTACAAGAGCCTGCACATATGTTATAAAAATTATTATGGAAAGCACACCTTGATGAACCCATATATTTCCAAATAGAAAAATTGAACTCTGCTGCAATTTCGATTAATATGTTTGTAGAAAAATAATGATTAAAGAGACGATGAAATATGAAAAGGGTGGCAAAATCTTTCTCTCCCTCAAGTGATTTTGGCTTTAGATTTTGGCTTTCGGGAAGATGGTTCCAATCTAGACCACCTTAGATTAGGACCACCGAGGAACGCCGCATAAGGTAGCAATCCTTTCACTTTACCAACAGACAATTAACGGACACATAATACACTAAACTCAGCAAAATTATATATAGACCACACAATGCTCATCACGGTGGCTGCTGCGAGACGACCGCGTACCCACGATGCCATAAATTCGCGAAGTCGAGATTGCTTGACTACAATCTTCTGTAGGTACTCCTGGATTATTTAATGCACCCTGCCTCTTTTATAATATTATTTAAATTAGGGTAGGTAGCAATAAAAAAACAGCTACATACATGTGGTCTAACTGTTTCTTAGTCCCTTGTATCTTGCCGACGATCGTGCCTTTCTTGGAGTTTTTCACCCAGCCGCCAATGCCGAGCTGTTCGGCCAACTCCTTGCAGTACTTTGTGAAGTAGCAACCTGAACACATTATAAGAACATTTTAGTTACCAAAAGTAAAATAGGTTTCCACTCAAATCTGAACAAGTTCAGTGGAGAAATACTTCCACGATACACAACATTACAGCTAAATAATATAGCTCATATTGCTGGACATGGGTCTCTCCTGAGTAAAATAAGGCTTTGCACTAATCTACTTAGATAGCCTAGTCTGGGTATACAGTCGTTACATATATTTAAGAACTATAAAGGAGAACTCCCAGATATGTAGATTACCTCACGATGATTACCTTTTCCGCTTTTATAGCAGTACACGAATCAATATCATATTTTGCACAGATCAGTATTACATTTTCCAAAAATCAGTATTACATTGAAATTAAACTACTATAAACGGATTTTATCGCGTTGTTTATTTATCACTGTATTACATAATTTTGAAAACTGTTACACTACTACTACTATTGAATTTTACTCATTTATAAGCTAATAAATTTATTTAAACTATTAAAACTATTTATATTTAAATTTACACTTTACCCGACGTTTCGGTTGCTTGCTTTTCAGCAGCCATGGTCACGGAGAGACCGTATATAGTAGTTTAATTTCAATGAATAACATTCGCCTAAACAGAAGACAATATCAGTATTACATTTTACAAGGATCAATATTACATTCGCTACGACTCAATATAACATGTTCTACGGATTAATATAACATTGTTTACTAATCAAAATTATATTTATTTTGCTCAATATTAAATATTACATTTTCCGTGGCTTAAAGTTGCATTTTGCATGGATTAACTACACCTATACCCTTCCATCTTTGTTTCTGAGATCTGACAATACTAGTGAACAAAGTGGATAACCCATCGGTACACGAGTGCATTCATTTTTATGTACCATATCAATACATGCGTGCCACAGGACAACGACAACATCGTATTCTAAATTGTCCCCCATCATGGCGCTTGTCTCGCGCCTCCAGTAGTCCGACTGGAAGGGCAATCGAATTAATTAATCATTTGCTAAATGCAAATCTGGATGAAGACATATTCTTTAATAATGTAAGCCAAATGGCTAAAACGGTGTTAATGCACTTGAGTTTAGAAAGCATGTAAATAGGTATAGTTACCGTTATTTTATTTTATTTTTTATTTTATATTTTGTATTAATAATAATAATACAGACTACTCCAGACCGGATTTCGGTCACGGCGGCCAATCTTAACGTATCTGCGCAATCGCCATCTGCGCAAGAGATATTATAGTGCACAAGTGTGTACGCAAATACAAGTGCACTGTCTATTCCCTCACTCTCATGATCCGACGGGACGGTAATCCGACACGACCGGAGAGAGACCAGGCGCAGGACCAACAGCTTAACGTGCTTTCCGAGGCACAGGGGTGTCTAACACCGCCAACTTCCTAACTCCGAGCTGCTATTGAGACTTCTTAACAGAAAACCAATAACTTTTTGCTGGCCCGACCCGGGATTCGAACCAGAGACCTAATGCACAGCAGTCGCATTCACTACCGCTGCGCCACGGAGGCAGTCAATGTTTAGCTTTAGGAAACTAGTACAGCATATAAGTGTTTTAGTTTAGCTGTAAGCTTATATTGTTTAATTGATAAATCAATAAATAAATAAATGTACCTCTGCAACTCACAGGGATAACGATATCCTAAAATTAGACCTACATGGGTATGGTCGCAATTTAAAGATTAATCAGAATTTCGACGCAGTGAGACAAAAAATTGCGTTATCTGTTTATTAATATGAAGATAAATAAAATACATAGGTAATATAATAAGTGTATGTATTTAGATGAACGTGTACTCATTTCAAAATGTTTTCTATCTACAATAAAGATTAATGGCGCAATGCCTAAGACCCACGTTTATTGTTGCACTCAGGGACATTCTTTTAATCACTTCAGTTTAATTTCACGTTCGCATAAACGTAAGATAATATTAAAACATTACGTGTTATATTTTGTCCGCGGCTTTTTTATAAATAAAATATAGCGTTTGTTACTCGGTTACTAGTATAGTATTATATTATCTGTGACTCGGTGATAATATAGCTTTCTAATGGTAAAAGAATTATTAAAATCGGTTAAGTAGTTTTTGAGATAACTTGTTACAAACAAACAAACAAGAAACCAAATCTTTCTTCTTTATAATATTAATAAAGATTTTATTATCAATATTAGCATATTCTATTCGATACGTTAATAAAAGTAACAGCTGACACGGTTGACTGCTGTAAACCCGAAAATGACCTGGCGCCATTTTGATAGCTATGTCATGCGCTTTTTCGATGTTTAAATAATAAATAAATAAAGTGTGTGAATTTGTTTTAAAACTTAGATTGATTTGTTTAGATCCGGGGATAGGGCACATATGTAGGTTGCATTTGCCCCTACGTTATGTCCCACGTTCAAAAATATTCCTTATTCGTCCCTCTTTTCAAAATTATTCCTATTTCATCCTACATTTTTGTGCATGTGGTTAGGTTAGAACAAAACATGGTTAAAATGCCATGTAACCATATTGTTATCGCTTTATTGCCGCATATTATATTGAAAACCTTTTTCATCTAACTGAACTAAATAGCTTCAATAATTTGATGGTGTCCGAATTGTCAATTCAAAATATATTAAAATTAAAATGCGACAATTCGGGCACTGCATCCGAATATATTGTGTCCGAGTCGTCAGCAACTCTATTTATCAGATACTAGACGTGCCCGCGGTTTCACCCGCGTTTATGTTGACTGTGCCGTTCCCGTGGATCGTAGCGTGATATTATATATAGCCTATAGCCTTCCTCGATAAATGAGCTATCCAACACTAAATTTCACACACAAAAATAGTTTTTCAATTCGGACCAGTAGTTCCTGAGATTAGCGCATTCAACCAAACAAACAAACAAACTCTTTAGCTTTATAATATTAGTATAGATACATTACCCTAAAATATGATCATAGCTTTTTGTTACTCGCTGCATATATAGTTTCATGCCTTTATGCCATCAGGCGTGAACATACCTACTAGGTTTTTAATACACCCACGATTCCCCAGATATATTTTTAGGTCAGTTCCAGATCCCGAGCTGCTACTGAAAATTCGTTGATAGAAAGTCCTACTGACACTTTGTCCAACTCGAAAATCAAAAGCGAGGTCTCATGCAACGCAGTCGCATTCACTACCGCTGCGGAAAGGCAGTCTTTGTTAAATATCTCTGAGTGCGGCAGTTAAGCTGCTAAACTAATGTATGCCGTTAGCAAAGATTTATAATGTACAAATACATTAGGAAAACAGAGCAGTAAACGATATGTCTATATTATCTACATCTAATAATGGCGCGCAAAAGCGCAATATCAATTTGGATAATTGTATATATTTGAAAGTATGGATTGCTAAGCAAAACAGAGCGCCATATCTTTTAAAGATACGTATAAAACTTGTATGTACTTATTTAGTTGAATTCATCAGATTAAAAGAGTAGTATATATTACAATTTTAATCTAATGACTTCAACTAACGTAACTAAAGAAAATACAGAGTCAGTGTGCATGACATTGAATACTGCTTGGGACCAGTAAAGCTAAGTCACATGGTTTGAAAAACCAAAGATTTTTAAAAAACCTTTAAAGGTATTACTGACGTAACTCATCCACTATGAATCACAGGTCTCTGACCTAGTTCAGGTTATAGGTTCAGGAATGCAATGTAAAAACAGACTTCATGAACAAGTCTTTTTGTGTCCTATATTTAAATTAAAATTGTTTTCCTTTAGATTAAATATAGTTTAAATTATTGTATCAGGCCTTTGTATAAACTGTCTCACTGCTGGGCATAGGCCTCTTCTCAGTTTGAGAAGGGTTAGGCTGGCCCAGTGCGAGTTGGCAGACTTCACATATTTTCGACAATATTATGTAGACCTCTCAGACATGTAGGTTTATTCACAATGCAAACGCACAGAACTTTGAAAAGTGAGATCTCTACGTGACAGTCAACGGTTTTCCACTAAGTTATCGCATATTTATTTATTTATTTATTTATTTATATTTAGGATCTCCAACAAAGAATATACACAACACATGACATATAAATCAAAAAAAATTTACAAAAGTATCGAATAGGTGTACTCCTTCACTTACAGGAGACCACAGCATGCACAGTATAGTTAACAACTAAGCTAACAAAGTTAAATATAAAAAAGAATAGAATTAAAATTAAAATTATGAACAGAAAACGATGAAATTAAAAATGATAAAAACTTTAAACAAAAATAAATATAAAAATAAATATTACGTACAAAATTAAATACACTCACTTAAACATTTTTTAAACTTGGACAAAGACGTACAGTATATAGGTATACTCATGTATATAGAAAATATATTTATATCGACTAATAATTTCCACAGTTCTAGTACCAAAATACTCATAGAGCATAAAATATTGCGCGCTGCGTATTTTCAGCATACAGCGTAAATAGGTAACAGTCTCTACGATATAGGTACTTAGATGAGAAAATTCGTAAACATGTTGATGAACATGTTGGATATTTGGATGTTTTTAACAGAATGACGTATTAAGGAGTCTGCCCACGACACCGTCTCATACCATGACCGTGCTAGGAATGTATCTGACACGGAAAACAACACGATACGCCCAGCTATAGGAACTGCTGGTCGGTGTCGGAACGGTCTAGTGGGCAAAGTCTTATACATTTCCTTACAAAGAATATTTTTTTGCCTGACACGTTCTTAGCACGGTCATGGTATGAGACGAGGTAGTGGGCAGACTCCTTTAACTGTTGAACGGATTTGGCACACAGGAAAACCATATCCACATAGGATACTTGAATTTCCGTGTATGTTTCCGTAAGATACACCCAGACTAAACCGCCGGCAGAAGCGTGTACCTAAATAAAGTTTCAGTGGTCAAAATGCATTAACAACAACAATTACATTAATTATACGACATCAACAAAGCATTAATTGTGTATTTAATGAATGATGAATATTTTAATGAGACTAATTTATGAAACAATGATTTACGACAATTATATAATAATATGGAAGTGGCTGCCAATTTTCCTTTCGAGCTCAATGTACTGAAACGACGCTTTCGTTATAATACTATCTTTTATCTATAGCTTTGCTCCCGTGTTTTAAGAAAACAATAGAGTAGTTGACTCACGTTACATTACTCAAACAATATATTATAAAGCTGAAGAGTTTGTTTGTTTGGTCGAACGCGCTAATCTCAGAAACTACTGGTTAAAATTGAAAAATTATTTTAGTGTTGGATAGCTTATTTATCGAGGAAGGTTATAGGTTATATAACATCACGCTACGATCCAAGGGGCGGGACAGTAATCATAAACGTGGGTGAAACCGCGGGCACAGCTAGTAATTTAAATATATTTGAAATCTACTCAGAAAAAATTATGTATGACCATTTCAATTCTGGTATCTAGTAGGGGTAATTTTCAATTGACAGTAAAAGGAAGCGCAATACAAGCTAAGACGTACCTATACGCTATTTAAATATATATATTATATAATAATAAATTTTGATACTGTTTTCAAAAGTATTTATTTTAATTGCATTGTGATCTCTTGTACAATAATGTATAGGTACCTAATATCCACCATAGGCAACCTTATTATATGATGAATACGATATTATAGGAAACATTCATATTTTCGAAATTAAATTTACCTATATCACTCTGTTATACATAAAAAGCAATCAAAGATTTCTTTTAAAAAATGTCAATGATCCGTGGCTACACTGCTGAAAGAAAAACCGATCATTCGCACACTCTATCTTTATATATATAAATCTTCTGTGCGTGTATTTGTAATTAAACTCCTCCTAAATGGCTGGACCGATTTTGATGAATTTTTTTGTGTGTGTTCAAGTGGATTCGAGAATGGTTTAGACAAGGTATACTATAAAAAAAAAATTTTCGTTATATATATTATAATATGTGCTGGACAACTTCTGTCGTTCTATTAAGTGTCCTCTGTGTACTGTCTGGTCGGTGCCTTTTAATTTAAATATACTAAAATCACAGAATTTTACGTTTTTAAATAATAAAAGTAAAAGGATTAGGTAAAGTCTAACGAACGAATATTCCTAACAATAAATAGCGCCTTAATTTCTTTTCTTTAGTATAAGTAACGCTCGTGTGATCATTTTACTATAGCAAGTGATTATATTATAATATTATGGCTACGGTGACCGATTACTATCCGGCCCTATGCAAACTTTGTAATGTGAAACAGAGTGCTTGAAAATGTTATAAAAATACGCTCTTTTATAGAAAACAGCTTGACCTCCCCGGTCGGAGACCTAGAGGTAGACCCAAGAGAAGATGGAGAGATGTAGTTCTAAAGGACAAGAGGGAATGTAATGTTACTGACGAAGATGTCGAAGACAGAGCGAAGTGGAGGAGAAAAATAAGAAAGCTGACCTCACCACCATGTTGGATACATAGCTAGGAAGAGAGAGAGACACTCTTTTATAGGAAACGCTGTGTTATTAGTTGTTTCTTTCAAACGGACACAAACAAAACGTAGCAAAATAAAAATTTACATGCCAATTTTAGCTATATATAATTTAAATATTCTGAAAGTGGTATGTGTATATAGTAGTCTGCTCATTACGCAGCGTGTTAAAAGGTGTGAAGGTTACCCGTCATTCTAAGTTTATTATCGGCAATTTAACGTCCAAACTGCTCATTGACATCGACCTACATGCAACGCCTCTAATTATAGCCAGTTGAGTGATTAGCGCGACATAGATCAGCTGTCGATTAAAAGCGCTTTTAGTGGCGTAGCATCACGCTATTGCATCTGATAGTCTAGGCAGACCTGTATAATTGTTTAGGTGTGCAGATACAAACACCTTCAAACCTACTAATATTTATCTTATCTATATGTAAGATTTCAGCACACGTAGTTTCTTTCCGCAAAACACGAAAAGTAGTTGTTTTCTTTACATAAAGTTGCACAAGCGTGTTTTTATATTTCGAAGTTCCCTCACGAACGGTCTTAACATACCAGACTGAGCTACAATGAAGCTTGTTTAGCCGGGTTTAGTATCATATGCGTTCAGTTCGTTTGTTTGTTTCGTGATTATGGTTTATGTCGATTTCCAATACCTATTTATATGTAATATCTAAGATAGACATTCCATCTATTTCTATTCCGAACTATTCTCCATCCCAATTATGTCAATTTCCTGACGCTGAGAATCACATATATATGGGTTTTGAAAACCAGCATAAGCTATTGAACCGATTTTAGAGAAGGCTCTTTAAGGAAGGACATAAACTTCTAACGTTACGTGAGCGAAGTAATAATCAGGTTAACTGCAACTGTTAGTAAAATATATGATCGATGTATGCTGGTCAAGGACCTCTTCTTGGAAAGAAAGAGGTTAGACCATAGTCCATTGCGCCAGCCAAGTGGAAATTGGCAGTGTTCACGCAATGTTGAGAGCATTATGTCAAACTCTTAAAAATACAGAATTCTTCACTTCGTCACGTTTAAAGTGTGATAATAATTATGGTCTTGATTTAGTTTATTTATAGAAGAAGTTTGGTCTTTCCCATTTGCGTTTCGCAGTGCAACAAAATAATATTATTCAATTTGAATTACTAAAACAAGTAAAATAATTTTAAATAGATTTTTAAACCTTGCAATTTGGTTTATTTGATCTCTTATTCTGTGTCATTTTGATAACTAATACGGACAGATTAACAAACCTTATACGTCTTTCTCTTGTTAGACGAAATAAGTGTGATAGCGATACTTTTATGAATATGAAATTGAGAGCTCTAATTTATTTCAAGGATATACAAAATATTTATTACTAATCCGCATTATATACGTGTTTCCTTCTTCCATCAAAATTTGTTTTTGAATTTATTTAAAAATCAATATACAGTTCAAATCGAATCTATGGCAAAAGAATAGAACCTAGATTAAAATGAATATCGGGAGATCGAACGTCAATTGATAGAGTGACAAGAAAATGAGAAGTAGGTACGAACAAAAGAGCTTCTGTTTCCGTGTCAAGTGTACCTACTCAAGACGTTTAATCCCACTATATTTACCTGGGTGAACCAAATGGAATTGGTCTCTTTATATCACCTCGGAATAATTTCACCTTCATTATATGAATCTTGAACACCATTATCACTTAAATACAATTTTCTACCAGCTTTGAAGAATGGTATAGACGTGTACTCGCGTAACAGTTTTTTTTTGCTTGCCATGTGTTCAAAAATACTGTGGTTACCATGCCAAATGAATTGATATCAGATCTACTTAGTACTTCAAACATGGTTGAGCATGCAAAGGTATGAAGCCTGAGACCGTTAAATTGGGAACTTTGAATATGGCAACAATAGGTGAAAATAGTGCAATATCATCACTCTATCTAAAAATATTTGTAGATTTTAGACTAATTGCAAAAAATTATTTTGTATTATATTAAACGAAACATTAACTATTAAATCCTAGGAACTCTAGAGAATCATCCTACGTAAACATTATAATATTTATTAGTTGCACTAGCTATTGTCCGCGATCCCCTACTTTTTGTAATCTATACTTATATTATAAAACTGAAAAGTTTGTTTGTTTGTTTGCTTGAACGCGCTAATCTCAGGAACTACTGGTGCGAATTGAAAAATTATTTTAGTGTTGGATTGCCTATTTATCAAGGAAGGCTATAGGCTATATAACATCACGCTACGACCTACGGGGGCGGCGCAGTAACGAAAAACGCGGGTAAAACCGCGGGAACATCTAGTTTATAATAAAGCTAGCATTATGTGGCCGTAATATACTTTTACGTACCCCTGAATGGGTATATATAGGTATATATTCAGGTGAGTTTATGTAACCACTCAGTATAAATAACAGCACATTATGGAAAATTAAGCATCCAACGTTGTCCATCTATCTTTCTGTGTCACTTCAAGCGCCTTTCCCAGAATCTATTTATTATTCACGTAAATCATTAAAATTTGGCAAACTATACACAAATGTATACATATATACATACATAAATATATGAATAAAACGACGATTGTACAACTTTTGACGAGTTAAATGAAAAGATAAAAGTTCTTTAAATTGTTTAGAATTATGAAAATTTGTTTTCTTTGCTATTGTTGTAAATGTTTTCATTACACAATTATTTTATTTTTCATTTATCACTAGCATTGATATAATCATAAGACAGTTTTAATTTTTCTAGAATTGGTGGTCCAGCAAGCGAGATGATTGTCACTTTCACCAAAGTTTATTTCAGGAGAACGGTCTACTAGAACTAGTTGATTTATTTGGTTAAGTAATGGCCTAACCAGCAGCACGTAAGATATTATAAACTTACATTTTTAAAAGTAAAATAAAGTTAATAACAGATTATACAAACCTTGCACTTGTCCATAGACCTCAAATTCCACAGCAGCCAACGAATTGGGATCATCTGAACCCATCACAGATATTTTATCTTAATTTTAATTTATGTTATAATTTTTATTCACTCAAACACGGTGCACTATAAAATACAAACTTTTTTCAGCGCGGGATCGTTGGCCAAACTATCGAATCGCGCCGCCCGCCCAAGTGCCAATGCTACCCGCCCGCCCTACTTTGGCTATATTTATTTACTCACAGATTCAAGTGTATTAGGTATTATTATTTATGTTCGTCATAAAATATATTGATGTATTTGAAAGCGTCTGTTTGTTTATGATGCACGTATCATACCGGAAAAGAGGTCAATATTCATATTTTGGAAATATGTATTACGGTACCTAGTTGTGTAATCTTTGTATATTAGACATCTGAGGCCTGAAGCGTCCATCTATCTATAGCAAATTACCACACCAATACAAATGTTGGTCATCTTCTAGTTTCGATTTAACATAGTGCAACGTATTTTAAAGGGTACCCACTGTCAATTTGTGTTACAAATTACTTATACTCTTTAACGCATCTAGGTAAACTATTAGGTTTCCTAAATGCATTTGCTTATGTTAGTCTACGTCAGTAGTGCGATAGGTGCAGATCGAAACCATAATCTATCGATCGCAAGTCCTAACCTCTTGGCTATAGCAAAATTATTTTATTAAACACGCTGTTATTACCTTGGTATGTATCTATGAATCTATGTAACGGAATCTTTGAACGTGATTTTCACCCCTTTCAAACCGACGGATTGATTTGAAATTTTGCACACTTATCGAGGATCGATGACAATACAATAATCAAGAAAAAAATAGTTAAAACAAAATTTTAAAAAAATAGTTTGGAAACTAAAAAACACGCTGTAATAAAAAAGTTGAAAATAATTTATTAATTTTAATGTAAAAGAGCGTGGGGTGTTTTCTAAGATATTTTGATAAACCCCACCCCACGCTTTTTTACATTAAAATGATTAAATTATCTTCTACATTTTTTAATAAAGCGTGTCTTTTAGTATTTTTGTGTATAAATATGTTATAAAGGAATAACGTAGAGTATAAAAAGTTACTTGAGTAAATACATTATAACGTTAAGCAAATGGTCTTATTTTAAATTGCATTGACAATATGCTAACTTAGAACAAAAACATAAATCTCCCTAATATTAGTGTGTTATTAACCTTTCTTATTACCTACTTGCCTACTGGCAAGTAAAAGAAAAAGACTATAAAAAGGTGAAGGTTTTTTTAAAAACCGAGAGCTGATTATTGCATTAAACATAACATGTTTAAAATGATAGTTATTAAATAGCTAATTAACGCTCGCTTTGATGGTAAAGGAAAACACGACGTGACGAAACCTGCATGTTTGAGCCTTATCCATAATGATGTCAAAGATATGTTAGGTCTGCCAATCTGCACTTGGACAGTGTGGTACGACAAACATGCCCTGGACATCTATAATTTAAGAGACCTTTATTTTATAGTCCATTACTTATTAGTTACCGTGTGAACCTTGTAAAAGTGTTACTATTCCTATATAGGTGTTCCGCAGGAGGGTCCTACTTTCCCAAAAAAGCCGACTCGCTCCTACAATCACCGATAATCTGCACCGATGGACTTACGTACTCAAAAGCAGGCTTTGATAACCAGTTACCATCAGACAGGCGTGTTTTCCAACATAATAACATTATAAATAAAGCCTAGACAGACTTTCAAGTAATAAATTCTACTATATAATCTATAAGCAAATTAATAGCAGTATAAAAACGGACGGTCAAGAAGGAAGCCCTGCCCCCTCTTCCCTGGAGTGGACGGTTCCGCTGGCAATTACAATTATATGATTGTACACTGATTGTACTAACTGTTTCCTAATAAACTATGGCCTCCGTACTACGTACGTACATACGCACTGGGAATGTGGGTGAAGGATGTAATTGTGGGACTGCCTCGTTGGACCAGTGGCGTAAGTTTGCATTCATGTTTCCGTATGTTTTACAGGGTAGCGTTTTATATTTCAGTCATATCAAGGAGTTCGGATATATGTCCGGTGGAAGACAAAAGAATCGTATTATGTAAGACGACAAAAATGACTAGTATTTGATTTATTAGTCTATTTTTGATAGATACATATGTTTTTTTATGCAATTCAAAAAGCAATCAGTGGCAAATAAGCAAATTATACGTGAAATGGTAAGCAATTACGAAAGTCTATGACTGCTTGTAATACAAGGAACTCGCGCATTGCCAAATGATGTAAAGTGGAAAAAGCAAAGGAAAGGAATGAAAGTTATGTATTTATGAGCTTCCTTCTTACTTATAAGTGAAAGCGTCGTCACTAAATACAATATAATGGCAAGCTCTAATCTCCTGAATTTCAAAGATCTACACAATACACCTGTGTAGCCAGGTCCAGTAGTACCATAGAAATGACTGAGTTTTGACACACGTAAAGTACCATGGCAAGTTGTGCACCAGAACGGTAACTAGGTACTAATAGCCTAATAACTTTAAACTCGCAAATTTGAATAATGAAAATACCAACAGCTATTTCTTTCAGATTGTAAATCATATTTGGTTACAATTGTTCGAATTGGTACCAGAATTTGCGCTCTATCTACAGGACATCTAATTAGCTAACATAGATATTATATAGGAATATCATAGCATTTTATCAATTCCGAGGATGATGATTTACGCATACCATTAGAAATAGTATAATAATAATCCTAAATAAGTTAACTACGTTAACGTTCCGCATCAATTCTTGCCTTCGTTTAGGTGCTCCATGTGTTTCTCCGCATCGATGTCACTGTGGTGAAGCCGACACCCTTGCGCCGTCACATCTTCCCAGCACGGCGGGTTGTGCTGGCGCTGCTGCTGCATCCGCGGAGACTCTCAAATGACGCAAATAGTAAAACCTGGTAGGAGATTATGTTTTTGAGTCGTTTGGGGTTGAAACGCCCTAGCGTTTCGACCACAACTCTCTATAGAGAAATATCGACGACAACTCTCTATAGAGAAATATCAAAAAGGTTAATTGACGTTTCTTTGACTAGAGGGCTGGTCTTTATTTCGCGGAAAGAATAAGTATTGCTATTCAACGTGGTAATGCTGTCAGTCTTATGGGCACACTACCAGTCGATTGTGATGCGGAGGAATTCTATGACGCCTGTTAGAGGGTTTAAGTTTTGTAATATTTTATATCAGTTTTATAATATTTTAGGCATAAGTTAGTTTTAAAGAATTTTGTATATTGTATTGAAGTGTTAAAACATACTACAGTTACCTACTGACTTAATATTTTGTTAACCATTATCGCATTTTAATTATTTTCTTTTTCTAATTAATGCGAATTGTTGCAGTAGATAAATATAATAAATAAGTATTAGGTAAAAGAGTCTAATTACCGAACAAATTATTTTAAATGTTTTGTAAAGTCTGCCTTTAAGACATAATTATGTATTATGTAACTTAGGCTTTAACATACTGTATTCTGCAAGATACAACTAAACAAAATATTATTAAAATTAACATAGAGAAACTAGAGCACAAGCAGTATAATATGGATTATTGATAAGAAAAATTGTGGGATATCAAAACTTATAGGTAACTTCAACAAATCAGTCAAAGTAGGAATTTGAATTATTATTATTAGGTATGTGTTTAAGGACCACCTACAACTTAAAGGGACGTAGACATGGGTAGGTTAATATTCAACCTTCAGCTATAGCGTATTAGTGAATTTATGATTTATAAACCTAAAAATGTTTAAGATCAATATTCCTTAAAAAGATAACTCCTTAAAATATCACGACTGTTAACAAACTAGGTAGGTATGTGTATTTGCCATTATTTTATGCAAAGGCGTTTTGAGTTAACTGTCAATTTGATGATATAAAATAAAATGAATAATTGCTTTTATAAATTAGTGTATTATTTTATTACATAGTATATAAAAAAAAAAAACTCTTTTATGGTTAGAGCTCATATATTAAATAATACAACTATTTTACGGGTATCTATGAAATTAAGATAATTTTCTATACTAATTTATCTTGCTTGTATCCGAATAGAGCACCTGTCAAAATATAGTTTGACAATTTTGACAATGTAAAATGCTTGCTTTCTGCATTGTTATAATAGTGTAATCTATTACCTTGTATTAAAGACTATTTCAGCATATTTTGTTTGCAATTGATTTTCATGAGTATTGATTTATTTGTTCATTCGCGAAGTTCGTAAAATCGGTTTAATGTATTGGCTGTATGAGCCGTTTTGCATTAATCAGTGAATTCTGTGTTTTGTTCGGGAACTGGTGTGCCGTCATTAAGTTATTAATCATATGATCAAAGTCTAGGCAACCTTGAGATTACATACCGGTATTTGTTACAAAAAAGCCGCTTTTGTTGAATATCTGAATAAAATGACTCTTTGTAACAGTGGAGATGTGAAATTAGATGCAGCAGTAAATGGCTGGCTCAAAATCGACAAGGTCTGTGCATGAAATATTATAGATTTGATAAAATAACTAAGTACCTACCTACAGTATATAATCTATTTGCCCTTGACTTATCGACTTGACTCTTAATACAAGGAAACCGAAAGTTACTTGATATAAAACTAAGTGCATTCATAGGCTGCTAAGATATTATTTTTATTTACGTAAAGTGTCTCCACTGTTCTAAATATATATTTTATTGATTTAGCTAATAAATATACTAGATAACTAAATCAGCTCATAGATAAATTAATCCATCTGCATAATGGTTTGAATAATAACCACAAGACACATAAACATTTGTGGTAATTGTATGTTTATGTTAACATCTGTTACAAAAAAGCATCAAGCAAATTACTTTAAACACTATGCATTATAATTTTTTCTTTATAGTACATTAAATTTCTGCTTAGTTTTCTTTTTAACAATCAATATAAAAAAGAATTCAGTGGCATGTCTCATTAACTTAATAATATTGAAGTCTGTGTAATTAAAAGATGCATGTTTGAATATATGACACTAACATATTTACACATGTACTGAAAAAGAAGTAAATGATAATAATAAGCATTTAGTGTTTATATGATTGGTTGAGGTCTTAAAAATTTCAGAGATTTATTGTTGACTGGAAATGTGGCCAGAAGTCTGGCAGCATTACCAAATGGCAATAAAATCCGTTTTTGTCTGGCTGCCTGTGTGCTGTTGTGAGCCCATAAGTTAATTTGATATACAGCAGCTCATATAAGAAACGGGAGCATCTACAAATTTTTATTGTATAGAATATTGGAAACAATTTGCAATTGATTTTCTTGTCGGCTTTTTATGTGAGCTCTCTTCTTAACCAGTTCTTTTTCAATGCAATTTATTTTCTTATCACTTTTAATAATCTGTCAATTATTGGAATGCCAGGTATGATTGAAAAGCTGTTGTGGCTGGTAGCCAGGGTGCAGCTGCATCTCAATAGGTTAAAATATCACTTAATTGACCTGTCCAAGAAATGTTCATACATACAGCCTTTTTTTTATTATTTAACTCTGAACTTCTGTCTGTTTTTAGAACAGTATTCTTTGTTCTATTTTCTGGCTGTAGAGCAAATTTTTGTGGCCCAGATGTTGCTAGTTTCTATAGACATTCAATAGCAAGGCCAATTATATTTATGATTGCTTGTCACTAACTACCACCTAAGTATTACATACAAAATATTACAATGTGCCTACATATACGTAGGTGCCATAATTTTATGAATTTCTTCAGCAGTTTTGCTTTATTTTCTATAAACAAAATATTATTACATTAGTGCAATTTTTATGTCTGCTAAATACTGTTTGTATAGAACCATTATTTATTTATTTTACATCAAAGTACAACAATTACATTGATTGATGTCATATTAAATAATTTTACTTGTTGCACAGAACCCCAAAACCCACAAGGAAGTTTTGGAGGACATTAAAAACTCGAGATGGGACAAGCTGAAGGGGACAATGTTTGGTCGGCTAAAGTTCGGCACAGCAGGTCTACGGGGCCCGATGTTGCCTGGCTACAAGGCCATGAACGACGTGGTTGTACTACAGACTGCGCAGGTTTGTATTTATTATTATCTCTTCTCCCTTTCCTTCCTCTCCTCTCTCTTTCTCGCTCCCTTTTTAGAAAGAAAAGGAAGACGCTTCGCCTGTCTTTCTCACTACCCTTCCTTTGTCCCTTCTTTCATTCTTGCTCCCCTTTCATTCTCGCTCCCCTTTCTTTCTCGTTCCCTGTTTCTTTCTCGCTCCCCTTTCTTTCTCGTTCCCTGTTTCTTTCTCGCATCCCCTTTCTTTCTTGCTTCCCCTTGCTTTCTGGCTTCCCCTTCCTTTCTGGCTTCCCCTTCCTTTCTCGCTTCTCCGTTCTTTCACACAGAAAGAAAGGAGACTATCTCGTCTTTAAAAAAAATTAGATCTCTCGATCATCTTGTCTCTCACATTAGGAGGGTGGCACGATAACTGCGTGTGAAAATCATTTGTGGATCACACAAGTTTTAGTCCCATGGGATCGGATCGAGATTCGAACCCACAATACTCGGCGCAGTGGCAGTGGCGAGACGAGCACTAAAATCCTATAGCCTTCGTGTAGTTAAGGCTAATTAAAAGTTATCACAGATGGAAATAGAAATGAACACACGCAAATAAGATAAACGTTAAAAGACAGCTAAATTATTTTACATTATCGAAAAAGAACTTGCACAGGGTCTTTTTACCCGACTACGGCGAAGCCAAAAGGAAGGGTAATGATTTTGGCAGTTTGGGTATGTATGTTTGTACGTTCCACCGTAGCGCCTAACTACTGAACCGATTTTAATTAATGAGGTGTCAATAGATTCGTAATAATGGCCCGGGTGACATAGGTTATATAAATTTTAAATTCGTCCTGTTTAGACCCCTTTTTTTACGTAGTCGGGTTATAGTTTTTTAAATAAGTTTGTAGTAATTAAAAATATCGATGTCCACCTGCTGGCTGCATTATACAAACTATTCGCTTGTATCTTAAATTACTAGCTTAACTGGAACTTAGTTAGCGTTTTCTTAAACTAGCCCATTGTCTTGCCCAGTACAAGGCTTTTTACAGTATAACAAACCGTTTATACGTAAAAACGCAATTAACCTTAGAATACATAACTAAGTATTCTAAGATTCATTAATAAGTAACTTAGTGCTGGTGGCAACATCGTAAAACTCTAATATATTAAGTTATAGCTACTAATACTATTTATAGCTATTATTAACAAAGAGACAAAGGTCAAAACATCCAATATAGTGTTTTAAAAGAAAGAAAAAAAAACATTATTTATTGCCACAAAGACTTAATAATTACCTACTACATAATTTTCTTAAAAACAATTAAATATATAGTTTGCAAATAAATATATTGCTATTGTGGCAACAAATGGTCCATTCAGCATTGATGTTGCCATAATTCTGACGTGACGCAACGCTGATTTTCAATGAAGACCACAAAATGGGTTTTCGATCAAAATTAAGAGAAGAAATTCGTTTCTTTTAGTGCACAGTGCCAAATGCTGCTTATCCTCGGTGTAATTTTGTGTGTGCAAATTTATACAATAAATTAAATCAATAGAGATGTCCTGACATACAATGCGCGAAAATGCAGCTGACTTTCGGCCCAAATGATTCGAAAGTCCGACTACGCGCTAGTATGTGTGTATATGTTATTTTCAATCCTATATTGTCTTTGACCAGCCTTCCTGCCTGTAGTATTTTGTGCTGAAAATAAAGCGTATTAAAAGTTCACAAAGTTCATTTGTTTGATGTACCGGCAAATGATCTACATTAAATATTGGCACGAATGTAACAGTACAATATTTTTAATTGAACAAATACGTCTTACAATATTATTTAATCCAAATACAACCCTTATTATATTCGATACAGTGTCATATCTGAATCGCACAACGCACCAACAAATGAAGTTCGGCGCAAACTGCATCGATATATAAAGCGAGGTCAAAGCCCTGCCCTGGATTCCACTCCCAATCCATCGGCTCGGTCCACAACCCAACTAACTGCTAACTGTTTTAGTCATCCCCATCCCTGCTGGCTGCAAATCGTACAGCGCATTTACACGACGTTAGCTACGAGCGGCCCCAGACAGATCGATTTTGCGAGCACAATAGGGTCCACCCCGAGCAAACGGGATGGGGATCATTCTGTGTTCCTACAGGGGTGAGGCAGACGTAGGGCGAACGCGCTACAACAGACACATACAACCGCAATTACATACACCGAGTATTCTGGAAACTTCCATCAAGTTGTGTGCTTATGTTTTTATTTTCGTAAAAAAGTACATCAGGAACGTTTTGCGTTGGATCATACACCTATAGGTGAGTTTTGAATGCTATTGATTTCATTGTTATTGGATATCTAGGTTTATTATCAAATCAGGGTGACATCAATAGCAATGCACATTTTTGTATAGTTATGCTTGTAATAATGTCGTCTGAAGTACTTCAATTGGTGTGTGTAAGGTTATCGTGGCGCTAGTGTAGTTTTTGTACTGGAACTTTGTAGTTCCAATGTTATTCCGCGAACATGCTTACGTGATGTATTCTGTTCGACGAATCAATGTTATAACATTGTATACATTGCATGAGTGTTTAGAGGATTCTATTGATTTAAAGGGAAAAGCCAGGGTATATTACATTACTTTATATGCTAAATTAAGAGCTGGCTGTAAATTTTGAGGAAAATAAATTTATTATTGTATTTTTATTATAATATATTCAGTTAACAGTCGATATAATCAGTAACTTGACAGAAAACTTCCATATTGTAGATATAATTCTAGTAATATACCTCTGTTATCTTATGTTTATGAAATTTTGCTAATAAGAGAAATAGGAAATTATGAAAAAACATTAGATTTACCTATGTTACTCGATCACGCGATTATTATATCGATATATCGATGATTTCGATAAAATTTGGAGAACAAGTAGACCATGTGCTGTATTAACACGTTACTTTTTGGGATTAATGCGGCGGAAACCACGTGCAGAAACTCGGTATTCATATGCCGTTATACTTTAAAAGAAACACGCTTTTTTATAAATTGTGTAACCGTGTGTCTCTTACGGTAAATAGCGATACGTGCTTGACAATCCAACACAACCCAGCACATGCTGTCCTATAAGCACTAAGCCAGTTATGTTTGTCTTTTGAGCTGACAGCATAGCAAATCCTCTTTTGAAAGGTCAGCGCGATTTATATTCCCGATAAATCCTATAGCTTACAGTGACTACCGGTCATCAAGTGGGGCAATGTAGTAACTAAATATATTACAAGCTTAAGTGAATCCCACGGGATCCTATTATCGGAATATAAATTTCCCTGTTTTAATTTAGGTAGGACATGGTCTATCTGTGTTTGAAACGTGTTCAGCGGTTTAAACAACCAAACATCTTCACAAAATTTTAAGAATTATAATATTAGTAGGTATAATATTATTTGAGATAAAATAAATGTTATATGGAATTAAATATATTCAGTAGTTAAAGAACAAACCTGTTTTTGCTGCTTAAATAGAGAGCATGGGTTTCCACTTTGAATCCATTTAGATAAATATGAAAGTGTTAAATAGTTGAGTTGTTTATATTACCAAAATAATAATATTAGCCCTGTATTATACTGATGGGCACGGTCCACTTCTCAGTGTGAAAAGGGTTCGGCCATAATTTTACCGCCACAGTTTAGATGATTTCATATTTTTATTCATTGTATATTCTAGTGTGACGTTACACACGCTAAAGAAGCAAAAATGACTATTATAATAAGTATAATGTAGAAATAAATAAAATACATATAACTAACCTAACAACGTCGGCCTCGATGGCGTAGTGGTTAGTGTAACTGACTGCTGAGGTCGCGGGTTCGATTCCCGCACAAGACAAATATTTGTGTGCATGAACATGGATGTTTGTCTTGGTCTGGGTGTTTCTATGTATGTATTTACAAAAATAAAGTATATATGTATGTTTATCCATTTTCTAGTACCCATAGTACAAGCTCTGCTTAGTTTGGGTTAGATGGTGTTGTGTGTATGTGGTAGAATATTATATTATACCCAGAAATATACACATAGGTGAGACCTGTTAACCGCCATGCGGAGGGCCTACGATCGATCCTACGGTATAAATGTCTTACTCGTCATAGTTATGATCATATTTACTTAATAGTTCATTATTATCCGCTTCATGGTAAAGAAACACAGTAACCTACATGTGTTCTTGAAGATATGTGAAGTCTACCAACTCGCAGTGGACCTACTTGGTGGACTATTAACTAACCCTTGACATAGTAAGAAGTGGCCGATGTCTAACAGTGTGACAGTTTATAAAACAGGATATTTAAATTGTGACTGGTCTGATATTGTGAATACGTTACTCTGTATTTTTCTTACAATGTTTAGAAAACGGTCATGTTTCGAATGAATACATTCTCGTTTTACAATGGCGTCGTCGCTGCATGCAAATATGTTTGACATTTATTGGCTTTATACGCCGCCGTGTAAAGGTAGGATGTAGTCATATTTTAAGGACTAATAATGGATCGTACGATTAATGGTAAACACTAAATTAAAATGACAGCTTTTTATTCAAAAATAATATTTTGCGTCTATAGATTTAGATTTAAAAGGATGCCATCAGAGCGATTTTTTTATGATGTAGATGAGCTATATTGTATCAATTGTGCGTAATGACGACGGTGCTTATAGCATATCCGGCCAGAAACATCTGAGTAGGTAAAAATGGAAAACATAATAAACTGTATTTAGATTTGTGTAGGTTTGAGATAAGAACCAAATTTAGAACTAAATAAATAACTTGGATGAATATCCTAAACATTTTTTTCATTACTAAAACTAAATCATATTATTTATGACTAGTGCTCTACAACTCTAAAATATGACTACACCTAACTAGGCATTATTGTTTATGAAGGGAGACCAGATGGGTCGGACATAACCCAGGATGAAAGGTTTCGATTCAAAATACAAAATAATAGAGCTCTAAAATTTTAAGACGAATCCGCCTTCCGCCAGTTAGAGACCGACTTTCAACCTTATAGATACAGCAATAATCATAATAGGCTTCTATTATAACTTGATAATGACGACATTATGAACAATTACATACAATGAACATATATACAAATGAACAGTAACTACGGAGGTACTGTTCATTTACTGTCAAATCTAATCAAAAGTGTAGATATCAGACTAAATATTTTATTTGTATATATCCGAGATAAAAATGTAAATTCTATGTACCTACATATATAGAGAATCTCATGCCCGACATTGCTGCAAGGTATATTTGGGCGACTGAATTACCAACAGCCAATCAAAGCACCTGATATGCTTTAATTTGGACATGCGTTGATTAGCCTTTTAGAAACGGAGAGATTAGATCCAGACTTCGTAAAGCTGAAAATATCTTAATAAAATAATTCTACTAACACTTTCCCGAAACGATAATCGAGCCTGAACCGTCACTATCTTACCTGAATATAAACTTTTGACACAAGACGATTACTTACTAGAAATAATGCATACGTATGTTTTACCTCGGTAAAGTAATATTACAATAATATTGCTATAAGATACGATGGTAAGGCCCTTGAACTTGTAAGGATCCATAGGCTACGATGAACGCTTACCGTCAGTCAGCCTGTATTCTTGCTTACCACATAAGACGCTGTTCAAAAAGTTTTTTCTTTTTTATATAAAATGCTACATTACAATACTAATATACAAACAACGTACACAAAGAATGGATATTCTTTGTGTACACATGGCTACACATCAAGTTAGACACCCTATATACGCATAACTAAGCTACATACAAAATAAAGAATTGTCGGCAAGGGACAGTGCATAGTGGTGTCGATGTAATGGTAAGGATAGAGCGTCGCGTCCCGTTCAGCTTGAGTGAGACAAAATAACAAAAATATAACGCACTCTCTCGCACGATTCGCAGCGTTCAACTTCTAATAGTTCAAAGTCCAAACAGTCTAGGTTGATGTGTCGCTGTGTGTACGTTGTTTGAATATTTGTAGAGCACACAAATATTTGTCCCGTGTGGGATTCGAAGGCACGATACTCGAAGCAGCGGCAGTGGCCAGACGACCACCTAAACCACTATCCCATCCGTCCCAGTCATTAATGCTAAAGTAGCTAACTAAAACGTTTGTTCCCAGGGTCTGTGCTCGTACATAAAGAAGGTCTGCAGCCAGGCTCAATTACATAACGGCGTGGTCATCGGCTACGATGCCAGATATAACAGCAAAAGGTGGGTTTTATCAAACACAACATATTTTTTTATTAATTAAACTATCTATCTGCCTGTTTTTAAATGTGTTTAGAAAGAAAACTCCTGTTGTAGGCTTAATTTCTGGGTCACGGGAAACTTTACAAACATTAATATTCTATCACATACACACAACACCATCTAGTCCAAACTATGCAGAGCTTATACTATGGGTACTAGACAATGGATTAACATACATACAAAAATAACCAAGACAAACATCCATGTTCATGCACACAAATGTTTGACTTGTGCGGAAATCGAACCAGCAGCCTTAGGCGTGGCAGTCGGTTACACTAACCACTACGCCATCGAGGCCGTTAACATTCAATGGACACAAAGACCATCAGAATAGCAATTGTGGATCACACAGATTTTTGTCTTGGTTGTGGACCGAGTCTACAATACTTGGTACACTGGCAGCGGCGATAAGCTCATTGCGCCATCCGTGTTGTTTCTATACTTCTATACTAATATTATAAAGGGAAGAGATTTTTTATTTTTATTGGTGATCAAAAAATTCGAGGCTGTCATACGTAGGTCCATACTTCACCGAAGTGGTGTGCCGAGGTGTTTTATGTTTTAATAACTATATTTTGAGTACCACGTAGTTAAAGATTATATTGGCATTTACATTGCAGCAGCAACAGCGAAACACAATAACGCTTTGCCCGACAGCTGACTTAAATTAGGCAATTCTCAATAGAAAAAGAAACATATTTTTGTTTGTATTTCCTTATTATAATACAAGAAAATATAAATATATACAGAATATGAAGACCAAATAGGTAACTGCGTCAGCTATTGTTGCAGTTGAAATGGCAAAGCTCGTATTCTTGCAGGACATATACAGTATGTGAGCAAATTACAACAGCAGATAAAAACCAGCACTGCAGCGCGAGATTTAGTTGTACGTGTACCTGGTAGATAGCCATAAGTTCGTCCTCTACGTGTGAACTAAACGTGCCTAACGAATTGTTTATGTATACTTACCATCATACCATATATGTCTATATCGTCGTAGATAAAGAGGCTTGGTTATACATTGTTGCTGTTGTTTCTCTTATTACAGGTATTTTCTAACATATTATATTATGAAAATACTACCTACTAGCCCTTTGGAAGGTTTACACAGAGACATAGGTCCAACGTGAAGAGGCCCTTTGAGATTTTTAATATTCTAAGATGATCGAACACCTACAGCGGCACAAGCCGCAGTAGGCGTTAGGACTATTGCTACGTATGAATTCTAATATACGAGGGGAGGTCCAAAGGTTCGTGGAATGAGAGGGTTCTAAATTAAATGAAACAATAAATCTATTTTTCCTTTTCAATATAATCACCCTTAAGCTGATTACATTTATTAGATCTATGAATTAATTTTTCTAAACTGTCGAAATAATATTTTTTGTCTTTCGCCTCAAAATGGGCCAAAATTTCCTTTCCCTTAAATCTTTTTTTAAATTGGCGATCAAATGAAAACCACTAGGGGCCAGGTCTGGACTGTAAGGTGAGTGGACTAGTGATTCGAAGCCGTGCGTAAGCAGAGCAGCCATTGCAACTCTGCTCTTGCCAATTTTCCTCGACATTTTTCTTTGATGGCCTCCTTTAATTTGTCTAGTATCGATGCGTAGTATTCTCCGATTATGTTTCTTCCCTTTTCTTTGTAATCAATCAGTATTATCCCCTCACAATCCCCAAAAAACAGTAGCCATCAACTTTCCAGACGATTCTGACACCTTGAATTTCTTTGAGGGTGGTGTGCTCTTTTTATGGCATTGCATGGACTCCTGTTTTAACTCAGGCTCAAAGTGATGGATCCATGTTTCATATCCAGTAACAATCTGTTCCAAAATCTGTGCAGGTTCATCTCCACACAACTCCAAAAATTGCTTTGAAGCATCGACGCGCTGCTGTTTCTGAAGCGGTGTTAGCATTCTCGGTACCCATCTTGCACTGACTTTTGTCATACCCGGATGGTCATGTAGGATCCGCAAAATGGTGGTATATGATACTCCAACTAATGCAGATAACTGTATTTTCTTCAAACGGGCGTCCTCCAGTACAAGATTTTCCACTTTTTTGCTGATGTGTGATTTGGTGCCATGCAACTTATAAATCGTGGATTTACCAGGGCAATTCTCCCCATAAACAGCTTGCATTTCATTTAAAATGGTTTGGCCATTCTTTCCTTGCTTAAGGAATTTTATCACGGCACGGTGTTCATTCAGTTTTCTCCATAGTTTCAGTTTTCTTCCGGATTGACTTGTTTAGCAGGCGAGTGTTCGTAAAAGAATGACGCAACAGGGCTGAAACTCTATTTATATAGGTACTAATGATGAGTCCCCAAGTAGTATGACATTAAGCGAGCACCACTCCATCCCCTCCATTCCATGAACTTTTGGACCTCCCGTCGTACCTATACTTATGGGCTATGGGGATGGGTGTTTGATGGACCAGTATAATGGGAACTATGGATGATGGTTCTGCTCTGAAAACTCTTATAGTATCAAGTCGAATTGGCAGACGGTGACCCGGCAACTCACTAGGTGGGCCCCCTGAATAACCACCATAGGCATACAAGCCAGCAGCAGAGGGCAACACCGGTGCGAGCGGCTAGGGATGTAGAGCGGTGCAGCTGGTTCACCATCACGGGTCTCGTGACAACGAAGACCCGGAGCGGGTATCGGCGTAGTTATACCCATGAAAATGACACTCCCAGCCCCAAGCATATAGCTCTAGCGAGCCCCCTCTGACCGGCCGACCAAGGCAAGCCAGAGTTGAGAGTCCTACGGACGCCCTTGAAGTTCCAACCCAGCCAACCAGTAACGGCAAGGCGGGGACGAGGTCCTAACCGACTCTCTGAGGCATTCAGGACCAAAGTGTCGCTACTCACATTCAGCTCGCCACAAGCTGCCCTGTGGTTTATTATTATTATTATTATTATAGCTTTTTCTCCACATCAGTGGTCCGCTAGGGTATAAGCATCCTTCATCTTTTTCCACTTTTCCTTCATCATCCTCCTGCCCTCATCCCAAACTATTTGGGGTCGGCGCAACATGTCTTTCTCTTCCATAAATCTCTATCACTCGTCATCTCAGTACTCACACCCTTCCTGGTCATGTCATCTTTTATGCAAGCCATCCATCTTTTCATTTCAACTTTTTCTTATCTGTAGCAATATTTGTCAAGTTTTGGTTATACATACTATATTAGGTATAAATATGTAATTCATTTCGTTCTTAACATATACAGGGGGTCGAAAACAGCTATCATATTCTCGATAATAACGTGCTAAGACCGCTTTGGAATTTCTACGAGTTCACATCTTCACTAGATAAGAACCTCGTGAACATATATATATGTAGTTAGTTATCATAATTATTTCCAACTAGATTTTGCCTGCGGCTATGGTCGCGTAAATGTAGTTTAGAATAGCAACAGTACTTTTCAGGGTTCCGTACCTCAAAAGGAAAAAACGGCACTCTTATAGAATCACTTTGTTGTCCGTCCATCTGTCTGTCTGTCGAGACCCTTTATCTTGGGAATGCGTGGAGATATCGAGTTGAAATTAAAACGATATACTCAGGCTGTACAGTCTCTAGAAGCTGTGAAAAATCAAATTTCTAAGTTAACGTAAAAAAGATACGGACGTTTATGCCGCAAAAAACGTATATTTCGACACTCTCAAGTGAATCAAAATTTATAAGGTATTTCCGTTGACCTAGAACTATGAAATTTGGCAATACCGTCTTATACTACAAGTATAGGGGAAAATCTGAAAACTATACATTTGTAATTAAATCATAAAAAACAGGGCCTTTGCAGGTTTTTTTTTTATAATATGTACCTACAAAATTTGTAATGGACCCTCGGTGGGCGAGTCCGACTCGCTTTTGACCGGTATTTTTTTTCTGGATATAAGGTACCCTATGTCCTTTTCTGTTCCCTAGACAACGTGTAGGTGAAATTGCATGATGATCGGTCGAGTAATTAAAGCATGCAAGCGTAAAAAATAAACAAACAACCTCATATTTGCATTTATAATAATTTTTAGTTAGGATAAACTACATTAGGTATATGCACCCATGTCTTCGTTCGCGTGGACTTTGCGCGCAACGAATACGCAGTTTCGGATTTCATTCACGCTGCATCACAACTCTGTTATTATGAAACGCGAACAAACAGAGCATAGTTTCGGAAGCGTAATCTCTTAATTATTGAACTGTGTTTATTTAATAAGATGTCTACCGTCGTGTATCTACGATCATGTAAAGTGAGAATAGGGCTGGAGATTATGCCAGGATCGTAACAACTTGAAATGTGTAGTAACGACGTGTATCGGCGTGGCTTTGATACCAATCAATTAATAAATGTGTCATTTTTTAAAACTAGATTTTACCTGCGTCTGCACTAGCCCAATGAACGTTAGGTTAGAAAAAACAAAACATATATTTGCACAGAATAGAGGTTTACCAGATTTAACAATGGCGCATAGTTCAAGCTATATATAGACGCTCATAGCCAGCTGCACTCACTAATCGGTAAACGATTAGCGAGGTTAAGCAACGTTGGGTGCGGTCAGTTTATAGATGGGTGACCGTTAAGTGGTATTGCATCTGAGCGTCTCCGTGCTTCGGAGGACACGTAAAAGGTCGGTCCCGGTTGTTGCCAAATTGACAGTAAGCCATGTCAGAGACCTACTTGGCTTGAACAACTCTTGACAACAGGTTGGCCACTAACCACATGAAAAGAAGTTCGAGCTATATATGCCTGTATTAGGCATGCAAATATTTATATTTATATAAAACTAGCTGTCGCGACAGACGTGCTGTACAGACGGAAAAAAAAAGAAAAGAAAAATACATATCTAAACCATCCACGAATCCACTTGAACACACACAAAAAAATTCATTCAAATCGGTCCAGCCGTTAAGGAGGTTCACTGTCAACACACGTACAGAAGAATTATATATATATAAAGATAATTTAAATACTATTATATTAGTAACAAAATGTCAATTTCTATTATTATTCTGCATAGTTAGGTAAGTTACAGTACTTTTTACTGGTTGAAAGGTACCCTACATCCTTTTCTGTTACCCTGACAACGTATATGCAAAATATCATGATGACCGGTCAAGCAGTTCCGGCGTAAAAGCGTAACAAACAAACTCACATTCTTATGTATAATGTTAGTTATGATGTACAGGCATAGCTTGTTTTCAGTTTTATAATAGAATAGATAAAAGAATATTACTTTGTTACTTAATACGAAGTTAAATGCTATCTCTAGTGATCGACCGACCGAATATTATTGCGTCACGCGGAGATAGGACCACTTGTGTATCGTAATCTCTTAATGTTATCGTGATGCCATAGTCCATGGGTCACTGATCCTATTGATACAAATATTTGTGTCCAAAACAGTATTTGACTTCATTTTTATTAATTTATTTAATTATTAATTTAGCTGTTACCCGCGTGGAATTTAACAAGAAAGTTATTTTAGCGAAACCTTTATTTTTCTAATATAAATGTAGCCTAAGTTACTCCTTATAATATTAGCTATCTGTCAGTGAAAGGCCCGTCAAAATCAGTCCAGCCATTTCAGAAGTTAGCCGGAACAACCAGACAGACAAAATTTATAATTATTAATTTCTGTTATCAGTACTGGATATACTTTCATATGCATTTAGTAAAAAGCTTTTATTTTTCCATTACAAGCAGACACTTCAATTTTATTTATTTGTATGTATACCTATATAATTAATCTAACTTGAAAATACAATGTATTTTAAATCTATTTATAAGTGAAATTAAGATAAAATCCTTTTTAATCTGGCAGTAGGGGTAATTGTTAAATAACAGCAATAAGGCGCACGATATTATGTTCTGACGTAACCGCTATTTAAGTGCAGTTGTGCAAGGGAGACAGCTTTGCAAAGCACCCCTACCACGCTCCACTTCTGCTCGTACCCTAAAAATATTAATTGTCCTTTATTTTGCCATTAATTTTCGTGCGGTTTGCAAGGAAATTAGTAGTAAAGCAAGGATTTATTTTGAATGTTATTCGCTGTTGCGTTTAAAAGAATGCGCATAATAAAACATAGGCAAACATAGTTATACTTACTAACAGAAATATTAGTAAGTATAACTATTGCCTATATACTTTCAGAGTAGAGAGAGTCTTAGTAAATTATGTGTAATCCATATTATTCTCTCTTTATCATTAAATTTCAATGTCGGGTCATCGATGTGGTCGCCAAAAAATGTATGCTAGCAATATGCTCAATTGCATTCAAATTGTATCTACAAAATACATATACATAGATTCACGCCTGTTGCCCAGAGGGGTTGGCAGAGACTACGGATTTCCATTTGCTACGATCCTGACACACTTCTCTAGCTTCATTCACTTTCATAACATTCCTCATACACGCTCGCTGGTTTAAGGTGCTCTTAATTTGACCCTTATCCACAACGTCTCCGATCTGATCAAGAAACGTTCGCCTAGGTCTTCCCCTTGCGACTGTTTCATTCACACTCGCCTTATAAACTTTCTTAGTCAGTCTTTTCTCGTCCATTCTTTCTATATGCCCAAACCACTTTTATCTTTGTCGCATCTCTCTCTAAACACACTATTCCTTATTCTATCTTTCAAAATCACACCACATATATTTCTCAGCGCTCTTATTTTACAGCATTTATTCTACTCTAAGCTTTTTTTGCCATATCAAACTTTCACTTCCATGCATAAGTGTAGACAGTCCTCTATGAACAGCCAAACGTGCCTTTTCGGATACATTTCGATTGTTCATAAAAGCGCGTAGAGCGCCATTCACTTTATTGCCAGCAATCGTTCTCCTTTCAATATCTACCTCATGTGTATGGTACCCTCGTAAACAAAGTACCCAAATATACAAACTCTTTCACTTGCTCCACTTGTTCTCCATCAATCATAATATTGCACATCGTCATGCACTCCTCCTGTTCCGTCTACAAAAAAGAGCACGCAATTATAGATATCACATTGTACACAGCTGTATTTAAATTTAATTCAAAATCAAATACGCGCATCTTTCACGCGTTCTGCTAGATTCAATCTTTATAACACAGTATTATACATATATTTTAAACTTAGTAGTTTCCCAAGCCGATCCGGGTTATCTTGCCATGGCCAGGGCATTCGCCACGGCCGTAACAAGTTTGACTATCGGGTATTTGCATTTCGTCTAATCTCTGGCCATTGTTCAGTTACGTACTGTATGAGGTGCGCTGCTTTAGGCCTGCCATAAAGAGTGTTGAAGAAATGTAATAGTGGCATTGAAATGAATTCTCATATCATTCTATAGTGCTCATTGAGATGTGTCAATCCCAAGAATTGTGTTTTATTGTCTGATAAGTGATAATACTTCGTTGACAAGCGACGATAATTGCGAGTAAACAATGTGTGTTGACAACACACATATTACACTTACACACACTTATACAAAAGGTATCTATATTATAACAACTGAGTGTGTGTGAACCAAAGATTTCTTATTATTCTTATTCTCGACCGAAATTCTAAAACAAAATAAATCTATTTTTATACTGCTTACAAACAAGCTTAAACCTCGTAGTATACTGGTCATCAATTTCGGTAGTTTATATGCAAAGTAGTTATTCTGTCTTGCTGACTTTTAAAAAGAGAAGAGCTCATGCTACCAGTCGTAGAAAAAAAAGGGAAAAGGAAATCCTATTCGCTGCAGACATACAACACAAGATATAGTGTAAATCTTCTATAAGAAAGAACTCCCCCAATAGGACTTCTCTGGATTTAAACGGGAATTGGATCTCTTACCTCTATTTGAGTAAATATGAAAAATAATAAATACCAACATAATTTACCGGTATCAAGTTAATAAGTATCAACTTGCGTCAAATGTTGCGGGTAAACTCCACAAATAAACTAAAAGTTTATGTCGGCCTCGATGGCGTAGTGGTTAATGTAACCGACTGCCACGCCTGAGCTCGCGGGCTCGATTCCCGCACAAGTCAAACATTTGTGTCAAACATGGATGTTTGTCTGTGAGTTTCTATGTATAATATGTATGTATTGACAATAAAAAAGTATGTTTATATATATATAAACCTGTCTCTTTCATATTGTGTTTGACTCCGGTCTATAGTCAAGTCAAATATAGACAGACACAGCTAACAGTATTATCACGATCTGTTTGTATACGAAGATAATGTAGATATCTAATACTTATTTTATTACGCTGCGCAGATATTTAGCCTTAATGTATTAGTCATATCTACTTGTCACACTATATAATGCAGCCATTATTACCAAGAAGAATAATCAGACGGATACTATATACCTATGCTATATAACTGTATATTTTCACTGTATAGGTTTTAAGAGATAGGACAGCAAAGGGTGGTGCACAAGAAATTGGCTATACTAAAATATATATTAATATTTATCCTTGTTTTTCCTTGTATTTATTATTCTGTACAAGGCGGTAATATTTTTTTAAAATATTAATCAAGAAAACGACTAAACTGTGTAATAGAACTTCGAAGCAAGTACATTAACGTGAAAATGTTGCCTTTACACAAAATATGTTGACAGGTAATTAATCGAAATAGTAATTATTTATATAATTATTATATTAATCGTTCATTTCATTTTTATACAAAAGTAATACAAAAACGAATAATAATTATTAGTTTTATCTTTGCAATATTGCTTTGATTAACTTAAAGTAATGTCTTTGAAATTAAACACTTTATACGGATTTTGTCGCGTTGTTTAATTTCAATGTATAACATTCGCGTAAACATAAGACAATATTATGTTAAAGTAATGTCTATTATCGATGTATCGAGGTTTTGTGTTTATTATCGCAACATCATCTCTAACTTGTTTGATGCCGGAAAACGTAAATGTCAATATCATTGCTTGTTTTGCAACGCCATTGTGACGGTTTGTGTTTATTTATTGCGGTTAATATCGACAACTTTTACCTATAAGCTACGAGTATAAAACTGCAATGTATTCTGTTTTATTTCATTCCTCATAGATTGTACTCATAAATAAAATAAAATAATATGTAAAACGATGTAGCACATATGTAATATAAATTGTATTGATGAGATATAAGAAGATTTGATAACTGTAAAATGCCAAGTTTTTTGTAAATCACATCTTATGCTAATTAATTATAGGCATCGCTTACTGTTATTATCATTAGCATTCATAGGTGTGCACTGTGGGCCGGAATTATTATGGCGTCTTGGCATGCCCCTTTCTGTTAAAATTTAGATCCGTTCTGCTTTGTTTAAAAAGGCAACACTCGAACTATGCAGTTCTTAGCGACTTTCTTTTAGGGATTCTATGTGTCTCGGGAGATATTACAACCATTGAGACAACGCACACAAAAACAACCAAACTGAACGACTGTTTCTTGGAGGTATATTCTCATAGGCTCAACTTTTTGCCTGAAGCTAGCTACGAACATTTAATAAACTTAAAGTCCATAAGTACTTATTTGTGACCTAAATAATAATAATAATATAATATTCTATCACATACACACAACACCATCTAGCCCAAACTAAGCAGAGCTTATACTATGGGTACCTACTAGACAATGGATAAACATACATATATACTATTTGTTGTAAATACATACATATTAAACATAGAGACACCAAGACAAGACTAAGACAAACATCCATGTTCATGCACACAAATGTTTGACTTGTGCGGGAATTAAACCCGTGACCTCAGGCGTGGCAGTCGGTTACACTAACCACTACGCCATCGAGGCCGTTGATTTACAAACACAGTTTAAAAACACAAAATTGTCATTAGTTTTAATTCATAAATAGGTACTAAATCAAATTTCTTTAATGTATATTGATTTAATAAAGGTACACCAACAGCTTCTGTATATAAATTATAAAATAAAGTTATCATAAGTAATAGGCTTATACAGTTGCCAATAACAGGTGAACCAACATTCACCGAAATAAGTGATGACTTAAGCTAACAACTAAAACTAATTTACTAGATATTAATGTACTAGAAATTCAGTGGAAAAAGAAAATGTATCTATTATATAAAATTAAACAAACATGAGACTAAAAATTAGACTAATAATACAATTCTATAGACAAGAGGTTGTAAAACTATATAGTTAATCCTTTGGAGCTTTGTGATTTAAAATATATAATGTTCAGCTACTTACATATTTTGCTAATAGGGTATTACACCCATTTTTGAAGTAAGATTATCTCAATAAGATTCTATAGTACTAATGCAGCACTAAAAAATTGACAATTTTTTTATTCAATCGATAAGTGCCATAAACATATGTTTCAATTTTGCATTTTCGAATTTCGCGCGTAATTTGACGAAAACGCTGGACGCAGTGAACGCCTTATTGCTCTGTGGTCATGACGTCAGTTGGCTGTGTAAACAAATGCAGTGATATTTTGTATGATATGTTAATTGTTTAAATGAGTTATTATTCTACTTATCGTTGATTTGCTGTTCCTAAATGCAAAAATAAAAATAATAAAAAGCCTATAGAGATTAAAGGTACGCTGATCAGTTGACACTGTTGACAGTTGACACTTCTTAGTTTACACAGCCATATGACGTAATAACATGGATACTACTATTTAATGGTGTTATGAAACAGATTAAAAAGCTGAAAACTTCGAATTGAATTTTAAAATTTATTTTTCTATTTTATGAACTAAAACTAATGTTTTCCGACTGCTTTTTGCCTAAGCTATCTCAATAATATATTTTAGATATACTCTATTGTACCACCTAGCGTCGCATTCGAATATGTTGACGATATTAAATAAACAACGCGATAGAATCCGTAATATATTGTCAACGTTGAAATTAAACTACTTACTTTTAATTTCAATGTTGACAATATTTTGCATAACGTCGTGCCTTGCGTGGTTAGTCACATAAAAATGACTCTCTCGGTCTCGATCATATAAAAATATCTCGTTGTGATCAACTTTATTCGAATATTATTCGAATGTGATTATGCACATCACTAATAATAACTTGTATAAGCCAAGTAAAAAATAAAATTATATTATTATGACGAATTGAGCAATGAAACCAGGAAGATACTAAACGAATCAATTTTAAACACAAATTGTAGGCATATAAAATAATTTACAATTATAACTTATTATTTACATAATACATAATAGGCCTTTTTCGAAATAAAATGGATGTGGAAATATCTATTATATAAATTACAAGTTTTTTTACCGCGGTTTCGCTCACATTAATTTAGATTGTGTCAATAAAATCCTATCCCTCGAGAACAGTACTATTTTTTTGGATATAGGGTACCCTATGTCATTTTCTGTACCCCCTGACTATATGTATACGAAATTTTATAATGATCAGTCAAGTAGTTAAGACGTGAGAACATAACAAACAAATAAACTCACATTTTCATTTATAATATTAGTTAGGATGAGCCGTAGCAAAAAAGGCAATTTCAGAGGTAAAGACCTAGTATTTCGTTTATATACAGTAGTACATATTTGTTTATATATGGTGTAGTAGCTAATAGGATGCGCTATGTATGACATCATTCGAGGTAAACGACTCGACACTGATATTAGCCTGAATTCAGCGCTTAAGTGGACTCAAATACATAATGGGCGTTCCTAACAGATAATATACAACGAACACTAAATTAATTTTAAACATAGTCTTTATGTATTTAGAATACGACAAATTTATTTAGAATAAATAATAGATTTAAAAACTAAACAACATGCTTTATTAAAAAAAAAACAAACTAAAGGGAAGAAAATAATTTAATAATTTTAATAGAGCGTGATTTTATTAGTTTTTGTATACTATTATTTATTTTATTTTAGTAAATTATTAAATAATCTTTTTTTTGTATTGTCATCGGTCCTCGATAAGTGTGCAAAGTTTCAAATCAATCCGTCGGTTTTAAAGGGATGAAAATAACGTTCAAAGATTAATAGATTCTGTTACATAGATACATACATACATTCCAAGCTAATAAAAGCGTGTTAACTAGAAATAATTCCCGGTACGGAGATTTTACAAACATTCAAAAAAAGGACACAGAACACCCAGACTCGGAAGAAGTATTTTCGGACCACACTTGTCCCGCGTGGTCTCCCGCGGTTAAACAGGATTACGATTAGTGCTCTGCGCTCGTAGCCCGAAGCATGATATATACTATATACCTCCACATTAAATGGACTAACGAATGGTAAATTAATTTTCTAGTAGGTTTCGTTGTTTCAGAGATTAGCGCGTTCAAACAAACAAAGAACGAAATCTCTTCAGCTTTTAAATAAAACGTCCTCTTAAATTTATAAAAATATTAGTTAAATAATTACAGTCGATTTTTTGCAATTAATGGTGTCGTTAAAATTAAATTCATCTTCGCATTTATAATATTAATTAGTATTTTTATCATTATCATCAAATTAAGTAAATTCCGTTTTCTTTTCAATATTTATTATTCAATTTCACTCGCATCTCGTAAGCGAGCGCACCAGACCACAAGGCATGCTGGTGTAAGCTTGAACGATAATACATTCTATTCTCGACAGAATCCAATATCTTGGGCTAAAAGGAATTGAAATTGAATATTAAGATGTTCTGCTATCTCTAATTAATGTCTATCTTCAGCGACCTACGACGTTCCATCTTCATTCACGCTGCCAAAAATTAATTTATGCCAATCAAATCCGCTTAGTGTTGGAGCCATCAATTGAATCCAGTTCCATTATCTGCACACAACTGATATTATTCACGCGAATTCAGTTATTACTCAGAATTGAATCAGTCTTCAGTTTTATTGAGTCATTATTTATTTAAAGTCTTTAGCTATGATAACGGATATGCTTGTAGTTGCAGTAAGATAACAATCTTAATGGAGACTAGAAATCTGTTCAGGAGATACTATAGTGCTTGCAAACACAAGTACACATTCTATTCCCTCAGTCTCAAAGTCCGATGGGATGGCAATTAGCACGATAGGACGTAGATCAGGCACAAGACCAACTTTCTAACTCCGGGCTGCTATTAAAATATATTGACAAAACATCCCAATAACTGTTTTGGTTTTACACCTGCGCCACCTAGTCATTCAAGGAGTGCAGTACGATAAGCAGAGCACGGCTATTTCTTCACTAGACTTTTTGGAAATAGCAGCGCCATCTTGGTTTAAACATGAATGGTCCGGCTTTACCGAAGTTCTTCTCACAGAATGTTGATGTATACGTACTGATAAGATTCTGTCATTGAATGAGAGCTTCTTGGCTAATGAGATGATGATGAATTAGAACATGTTGACGGTTACCGCTTTTCACTAGGTCCACTGGTACATCCTCTCTCTATACGTCTAGTCCAGTTTATGATATAGCGTTCCCCTACACCAACCGTCAAGGTTATATTAGGTGAAGCCGCTGTACCTGCCAGTGCCCGAGAGCACCTTCCGGGACCAGTTATAGATAGGTCTTGTCCCCAAATCTCGACTCTACCCTAACCTCAGAGCGCCGGTTCTCGTAAGCGAGCTACCTCGTGCCCAAGTGACACTACCTATTCTCCAGATATGTACCGGAGCAATAAAGCTGCTCACCACTCGTGACTCTGGGAGTTGCTAACGAAAACCTCGCTGAAGCCGACGGAGAAGCCGCTTCCCATATCTCCAGTATGGTACTGGAGCTGTATAAGGCACGCTCACTTTCCGACGTAAATCCGTACGCTTACCCAAATAGGCCTACAAGTCGGGTGTGGCCCGAGTTACTCCAGCTATGACTCTTACTTGCTGAGCAGGCAAGCGTCCGAGATGCGTTGTGGCGGTTGCATGCCGCCACTTCGCTAAATACAACTCCGTGCCTTACGCCACCGACTGGTTCGCACTAGCCGCGCATGAGTCCGACGCTCGAACGCCACGTGCTTGCCGAGTCACGACCATGTTGTCCTCAGCGGCTAACCACATACCCCTGCGAGTCCAACACCAATCGCGCACTCTAATCAGCGCGGTCGATAGAACACGCCTTTCGAGTACTTTTCACCATTGGTACGTCAGGATCTAGTACAAATATGGAGTACACACAGTACCAACTCCTGTCGCTAATTATAACTTCTTCGCATTTATGGAATCCGCCACACCTGAAACAACTTCAAACTTTCACATTTATCACATTAGTAGGATTCCATTATTAACCTATTGATCTGCAGCGGCACACCGGCAGCTAGACATAATAGGTTTATAATTATTTGTGGTATTCCCAGACCCGTCATGTTAACGTTAGTTCTTCTTTGCAGGTTCGCAGAACTCACAGCAAAGGTCTTCGTCTCATCAGCCATCCCAGTTCACATATTCTCGGAAGTATGCCCTACACCACTGGTCTCCTTCGGCACCATCCACTTTGGGGCGGCTGCTGGAGTCATGGTCACTGCCTCCCATAACCCTCGGGAGGACAATGGCTATAAGGTGTACTGGGGCAATGGATGCCAGATCATTTCACCGCATGATAATAATATACTGGAAGAGATTGAGCAATGTTTGGAGTAAGTATCTCTGCCAAATATGTTGCTATGGGAAATAGAGAGAATATTAAGTGCCAACGGCACACCGGCAGCCAGTAATAATACGTTTCCAATTATGTGTAGTATTCCAACAGTTGACAAGATAATATAGTAGTTTACTTGATTTACTTTAAACAGTTTTCCATCATAAAATTTAAAAAAGGTTTATAAAATAATTACAATTTAAAGGCAATTTAAATTGTTATTACTTTTAAACCTTTTCAGAAAATAAATTGAATTTTTATAGACTTATCACAAAAATAAATAAAATCCTTGTAGATTGTTGTCTTTCAAATCTGGTAGTATTGGTAATTACCAAGTGACAACAAAAAAAAACGTACGATGCAACGTTATGACGTAACCGCTATATAAGTGCAGGTTTGCGAAGAAGATAGCAAGACTACACTTTTAGTTTTTCGCAAAACCGTCGCACACTGGCGGTCGGACCCAATAGGTTTTTGGCATCCTAACAAGTGACTGATAAGAGACCAAATTGAAATAACCTTTTTATAAATTTTTAGCATCCCCGAAGACCACTGGGAAATCAAGGACATTCGCTCGCACGAGCTAGTGAAGGATTGCCAAGAGGAAGTCACCAATAAATACATGGAAACCATCATTAAGCTAAGTCCTGAGATCATGAAGGTGAACAAGACAGCTTCAATAGACATCTTGTATAGCCCCGTTCACGGCGTCGGGTTTAATTATATTCGGAAGGCTTTTAAGGCAGCTAATTTGAAGGTAAGGCCTCTGCACAGCTTACGGGACCAACTAGCTTTTTAGAAACTCGTTCGTCATACTAGATTTGAGCGTTAATGTAGATTTTGTTAATAAACTATCGCTCGTGAACAGTACTAGTTTTTTTTTGGATGAGAGGTACCTCATGTCCTTTTCTGTACCCTTAACAACGTGTATACGAAATTTCATGTTGATCGGTTGAGTCGTTAAGGCGTGAAAGCGTAACACAAACTCACATTCACATTTATAATATTAGTTTGCATTTGACTGCACAGATAGTGTAGTAGGTAGTGACGTAGTCGCCTTGCCACTATGTTGAATGTTGTATGGATTCGAGAACCACAACGGGACTAAAAATGTATGTGATCCCCAAATGCTTGTTACAAGTCTGGGTGTTCTTTGTGGTTCATATCGTTGCTTTATTTTAATTTACTTTCGTTTTCTTTATTGTAGATTTTTTAGACCACTCAGCGAGTTGTCTTAAAAAATAAAATAAATCCAAATCTTGGAATAATTTGTGTCGCGACGGGCTTTACAAATTTTCAAACAGTACACCTAGACTCGAAATAAAAGTTTGTGACTCACACTATTTTTTGTCCCGTTTGGGTATAGTAATACGAAAAGTTTCTTGCAGGTTTACTCTCATAGGCTCAACCCTTTGCCTGAACCTAGCAACTAACCTAAATGTAGCTTCAGTAACTTAGTAAACTCACTAACCTATATATTTTTAAGATCATAAGTGTTACTTTGTGACCTAAAAGAATAAATGATTTTTGACTTTGACTTTGAAAACTCCTACGCGATCCAAGAATTATTTCTAGTGAGAGTATTATCGTTTAAAAAAAGAAAGCATACTATATTTCTGCTAGAGAGTCGCTAGTCATTCACATTAATCTTTATATATTTTTTTTTTGGACATACCTCTATGTATCGCATACGTACATATGTACGTACTCTCCTTTTAAATGTCTAGACCGATTTTGATGTTATTTTATAATAGCGGTGATACTTTTCACAGGGACCAGTAAGCATGACGGAGCAACAGGACCCAGACCCAGACTTCCCAACGGTGAAGTTCCCAAACCCTGAAGAGTTAGAATGTTTGGAGAGGAGCATGAATATGGCCTTGGAGCGAGGAATTAAGTTGGTTCTGGTGAACGATCCTGATGCGGACAGGCTGGCGGTGGCTGAATATGATGAAAGGTAATTGCATACTAATGAGATATTGATAGGTCATTTCCCGCATTATGCAGTGCCTTAGGTGGTAACTTTGCTACTGTCAATGTGATGGTTTCAAACCGGGTTATGGCTTATACCATCATGTCTGTATTAGTTTATGTGGTCGCTTCTACGCCGCCGGTGCCTTAGCGCCGAGTGTTGTAGGTTTGATGACGGTACAAAAATGTGTGAGAGCCACAAATATTTATGTCGGATCTAAGAATACCCAGACTCCCGCACTAGGAACAATACCTGTATCGGGTGATTTTTCGAACATTCAAACAACAGACACAAAAATACACAGATTTAAAACAACTATTTGTGTATCACACAAACTATTGTCACGTGTGGAGATCAAACCAGTAAGAGCTCTGTCCCATTAGTGCGTTGCGTTGCGTTGCGTCGTGGCAGCGTCGACGTTGCGTCGTTTTCTATATTTTTTTGTGACATGCCATATTAATGCGTTGCGTCGTCGCACGCGGCGTTTCTACGGATCAACGGACGAGAGACGTAGCGGGGGGAGGGTCGGAGCTACGGTGCGACGACGGACAGTGTTTTACTGCTAGAGGCTCAAACGAGACGTTTCTTAATGCAATCAAGGGAGATATCCACAATATTTTATTGTTTCTACCTTTATTTCGGCGGTGGCGCAATAAAAGTAACAATAGAACACGTTTTTTCCGATCCATTGTGGAGACTGACTGAGGTAATCTACGGACAGCGGACGTGTGTCGTCTTCTTATTACTAATGAGGCATCAGCGTGTCACACATGGTAGTCGCAGCGGTGAAGCGGCCACTTAAAGTACGCCATCCGCGCAGTCAACTTTTGACTTGAATTTTATGAAAAGGAACATATGCGAGGAACTCATGAACTCAACTCACTCACACACCAATTTCTTCGGTCTTGCAGTACCCAACGTTGGCACGTGTTCACTGGTAACGAGATGGGAGCCCTGCTAGGCTGGTGGGTGCTTCAGCAATACAACAAGGAGCACCCTGACAGTGAGGTGTACATGATGGCCAGTATCGTCAGCTCCAAGATGCTGAGGGCTGTCATCAAGGGAAAAGGAGAGTTTGTGGAGACGCTCACCGGGTTTAAGTGGATGGGTCAGTATTTTTTATATATATTTTATATTCTCTTGTAAAATATTTAATAGAATAAGGCATTACCTATCGGAAATCGACACGTGTTTTGTCTCAGCGCGAGGCGTTTTATTTTTATATTTTGTGTTCCAAGCGTAATACACTGGATATTCACCAGAGGAATTTGGTACTGTTATCCTTTTTTTATTACCATTGTTAGATGCATAATTGGAGGGCGTGGCGGATTAATCTTTTCCCAATTATTGTATTTATTTTCAATAAACATGTCGCTTTATATATGTATTTATGTCAGCATTTCTCATGCTAAGGTTTATAACGCATAGCATTTTTTTTAATTGCCTTGGAATTATGAAAACTCTGAGGAAAATTTTAATCCCTGACGTGGGAATATGAATAGCTTAGTTGACAAAGCGACGCCACGATTGGTTCAGGTCGCAGATTCTTCTTGGATTGTATTTTCCTCTCTTATAATTTACACTCTAAGACAAGGATACCAAATTTCGCATTGGTTTTACTCACATCCCTTCATGAAAATAGCTGAAGATCTTTAAACGCCAGAAAAGTCTTTCTTGAATCATAGCTAAAACCATTCTCGGTTAGGTCACTTTTCAAACAAGAAACCAAATCAAATCGGTACATCCGATTAAAATTTCAAATTCTCTTCTATAATCATCTTTATCAATAATTGTATATACAGGGTGTCCGGTAATTAATGGATAACCTTGAAATGTCTTATAGTAGAACTGAAAGCCGTTCAGAAAAAATGAAAAAGAAAAAAAATATATATATATATTAAAAAGTGCAAGCTTCAGCATAGCATACTTTTGACTGTCTATCTATTAGCATAATTAGTGTTTAATAATAAAACAACATAAAACCGATGGATTTCATTCATTTGTGGTCATAGTATACAAGAAAGTTATACATGGTAATTAAAAAAAACACATATCTCAGGTAGTAGTTAGGATAGATTTTTTTCATATTTTTTTCTGAACGGCCATCGGTTCCACTATAAGACATTTCCAGGTTATCCATTAATTACCGGACACCCTGTATATGGAAATAGGCTATAGTAGCCTCTCCTGTGGCATCTTGATGAAATGTGACACTGAAGAGCATTCCATTGTTTGCAGGTAATACAACGTTATTGCTGGCACAGGAGGGAAAGGTGCCGCTGTTCGCATTCGAGGAAGCCATCGGATACATGTGCAACCACCATGTTCCAGACAAAGATGGCATTTCTGCTGCCGTCCAGGTCAGTTTCACTGATATTTTAAGACTGCTTTACAGTACTGATAGTTTAAGACTGTCTAGAAGTACTGCTGCAGTAACCACCAGGGATTTTTTAACGTGGGGGAATGTATTTATCTATCCCTCTCCTCAGGAAAAGGGGAGCGGTGATGGTATTTCGGGCTCGGTCGGGAAAAGATAGAAAGTCCCGGGCCTTACCGAGTAAATCTACCATGGTTTGTGTGCCAGCTCCCTGTCTTGAGTAGTGAGTGGGTCGCTGGGACTTAATCTACTTCAGCGACAGCAACCTGATGGTTCTTTTTGCTGGCAAGGAGATGGGAACCTCCTAGACACCTGCTCTCTCTCATCGCGTTTCCAGATTACGTGTAAACTTTGGGTACTGTGAACGCGAATGGAGTAGCCGGGCGTTCCTTAATTACCACATAAGTTTTTGGAACAGCGATTCCTGCTCTAGAAATATTCCCTGTGTCGCCGAGATTTTAACAACCATTCAAACAAAAAACAAAGAACACACAACTTCGACACAACTATTTGCGAATCATATAAGCTTTTATCCCATGTGGGGATTTAACCCACAACACTTGACGGTGAGGCAAACACTTAAAGCACTTCCCCGTCTGTGCAGTCATCAGCATATGACAGGGGAGTCAGCCAACAAAAAGTTATTGGGTTTTACTAAGAAATTGTCAGTTGCACCCCGGAGTTAGGAAGTTGGCGGTGATACACACTCCCGTGCCTCAGTGTGTACGTTTCGCCGGTACTTCCTGCGCCTGAATTCTCTCGTATTGGATTTTTTGAGTTAGGGAACCTAGAGTGCATGTGCGTTTGCGTACACACTTGTGCACTATGAATAATATCTTCAGCGCAGATGGCCAGTGTCCTTTAAAATTGGCTGCCAGGACCAAAATTCGGTCTGCAGGAAATTATTACTTATTAATGTTTGTTTGTATCAGGTGGCATCTCTAGCGTCGCACCTATACCTCACTCGCTTCTGTTCCGTGCTGCAACATCTGCAGAAGCTGTACGCGGAGTTCGGCTACCACGTCACACACAACAATTACTACATCTGCCACGAACAGGCTACCATACAGAAGATATTCAGACGCATCAGGAACTATCACGGACCTGGAGAGGTAATATGATGATATCAGACTTCTTAATATGGTGTCCCAATGCGGGAAATTTTCAATGTGTCTCGGTGGATTTAACTTCTCATAATTATCTTCAAGAATTCTTACATGCTGGTTTCCTCACGACGCGATGTTTCTTTTTTCTGTTGAAGCGAGCTATTATTAAATTTAATTACGATCATATGGCCTAACGTTCAACAATCAAGACTTTAAATATTTAAAAATATTTTACTGGTTTGTTGATTATGTTACTGAAACAAGATTTAGTTTTATAAAATCATAACTTCTAAAGACACCTTAACAAGTAATGATTTTCTTATACCACAAGAAAACTTTACGAAGTAAATTTTGAAATAAAATAATCTGGTATTAAAAAGAGTCATCTAAGATATGATCATGATGATGATGGTACTGATTTTAGTTTATTTCTGATCTAAGTCGCAAACGTTAAGATTTAAATTAATTTAAATAAAAATAATCTCCTATAATTAATCTCTTAGATCCACGTTTTATATTCACACATACACTATTAAATAAAATCACTCACGTATTATAAGAATTTATGTTCTATGAACTAATTGAATAAAACTGCATCGTGGGATTCTTGGCATAAATTTCCGTACGAATGTGACGCTCAGGTTCGATTTCCTTCCAAACAGTACGTGAATATTGTACGTCAAGACATTTTCAGCGCCAATAGTATGGAAAAGTTACCAAGACTCCATTATTAATCGATTATTACATCCATTATACATAGCTGGCGAAACGATAAACTTGTATTTAATACACAGCTTCCTACCCTTTCGCGGATAATCAGATGTGATTATATGCATGTATGTATGTATGTTTATGCTGTACCTACAGTGAACGTAAATAAAACATGGAAGAAGCACTTTTATACTAACCACGATTTATTATTGTCACTCTTAAAGCTACGTACTCAACTCTACTATTTAAAAATGGACGTTATTGCTAATGTGGCAAGATAGCTACTAGCTGTTCTGTTTTATAATTTATTTGCTAACCGTCTATATCATGAACTTAAACCCATTGATATAATCTGCCGTCTTAAGACCGCGCCGAGCGAAATGTGCCAAAACAGGCGGTCACAGTTAAGTTGATAAAATCAACACTTTTTGTTTGATACAAATATAAAGTTTACATTTACCATAACAATGAATGTGTTTACAATTACTCCGTGTAAAAAACTTAAAATAATTAATATTTTCGCCTACAAAATTACGTAAATTTGCACGAAAAATGCAAAATCGTAAGCTCGTGTTACGTGATCTTTAGATTATAACACTAGAAATCTATCCTATTTTACAGTTTAAATGAAACATAAATAGTTATATTACAATTTGTCCGTCCCAAATATTTAAGTTATTGGTTGACAATAAAGATACATGTTTATAAAAAAAGCACTTCAAATCCTCCATACAATTTTACTATGGCGAGCTCTGTCATTTAGTCCAACCGCGTCTTACGCTCGGTGCAGTGTTAAAAGAGTTAAGAGTTGTACTGAATGACAGAGCCCGGCATTCAAATCGACGCGCGGTCACCATAGTAAAATTGTATGGAGGATTTGAAGTGCAATTAAATTAAATTTTCATTTATTTGGGATCAGTAAAAAAGACGCATCTGCCAGTATTTTTATATTGAATATAAAAATTTTGCCTGCTACTTCTTTTTTCTTTATGACGGCAGTCATTATACGTTACTATAGCGACATAATAGCCTATTGGGAGACCGTTAGAGTGCCACACGCGGTCTCGAGTTCGATCCTAAGGCACGCATTTCTAACTTTTCGAAGTTATATGCGTATTAGTTAATTATCGCTTGCTTTAACGGTGAAGAAAAGCATCGTGAGGAAACCTGCATGTCTGACAGTTCTCCATATTGTTCTCGAAAACATGTGAAGTCTGCCAACCCGCACTGGGCCACCGTGGTGGACCATACTAACCCTTCTCACAGCCCAGCAGTGGGACAGTGTAATACAGGGCGGAAATTACGTTACATCTATAGCGATCCGGCATAGTTTTATTAACCCCGCGCCCTCTTTGTGTAGATTCCTTAGTGCCATTTTTAACAGTGAGAATATTTCCATATTTTTTTATCGCTCACTGTTGCTGTATTATAATTAACCCTATACATGTATATGTTTGTTATTGTTATATGATTTCTGCTCTGCACGATGCTGCCCTGAACTTTTCTTTTACGCGATACAGATAAGCTCGGGGTATTGTATTGTGTAGAACTGGCATCGACACATCTGCAGCGGTCCCATGGACCTCCTTGTATTTATATATGTATGTTTGTATGTACTGCTTGTATTGTAAACGTATTCGTAATGGTTTTGCAGGGTTAATTGTGATATACTCGATAGCTCCTGGACTATAGTTTTCTTGAAATGAATCCTACTAATATTATAAATGCGAAAGTTTGTGAGGACGAATGTATGTGTGTTTGTTACTCTTTCACGCAAAAACTAATAGACCGATTGCGATGAAACTTGGTATGTAGATAGCTGGAGACCTGGATTCACACATAGGCTTTTGATCCCGATATTCCCACGGGAACGGGACTTACGTGGGTGAAACCGCCGGGAAAACTAGTAACTCCATATTTCGTGATTATTTCTCTGAGAGTCTTCGAATTTGTGATCATCAAGAGTGATATTGGTAATTCACAATTGGTGATGTGGAATGTTTTCGAATTATTGTTGTAAACATTATTGTTGTTTACATAAAGGTATAATTGAATTCGAATGTCTTTCAAATTATACGCAATACTATTTTATAGTGTTAACCTAACGCTCTTGAAGTTAGGATGTTTAGTAGTAGTAAAATGAACATAAACAAAATATCTACAGGTTGATTTTGAAATCGTATAATTCCTTTTAACCACGCATTCTACTGGTGATATAGAATAACCCTAACCATATATTTTAAAATTAGATTTTTTTGTTTTTGGAAAAATTTATGTACCGATTTTTTTCATGAAATGGTTTCAGATAGTCATATATGTTAACCACCCGACACAATCTTAATATTTTACTAATTTAAAAATAATAACATAACAATAACTGATGTCGTAAATAATAAGGGGCAATAAAAAGGACCGCCCGTTATTACATTTTTCCAAAAAACTAAGTCGAATAAAAAACAAATTTGGTCAGATTTATTATATACCACCAGTAGAATATGTGGTTAAAAGGAATTACACGATTAAAAAAAAAACAAAATCACCCTGTATTTAAAATATAGTAGTTAATAGTAGTTGCCTATAATATTGCAAACATGATAACAGTATAAATGTTTTTAGACTGTTGCAGTCTGCACAAGTAATCAAAACATAAATAGGTATTCTTAAAAAAAATTAAAGGCAATTAAACTTCGTTGTCTAATATTGTATTAACAAAATAAACTTCTCCCTAGCCTTTATTATTTCCAAGTCACTTGGGGTCGGCTTTTCTAGTCTAACTGGATTTGACTGGATATCAGTTTTTACACGGAGCGGCTGCCACCTGACCTCCGCAACCCGAAGGCTAACGATACCCTAAGGCTAGACTAGTGTCAGGATATTATAGGGCACTGACTTCCCAATAACGACTGCCATAGATGTTCATGGCAGCCGGGACCGACGGCTTAACGTGCTCTCCGAGGCACGGAGCAGGCGATAATTGTCAATCAATACGCACATCGTTTCGAAAAGTCATATAACTTCCGAAAGTCAGAGGTAAGTAACGTGGGTTCGAACCTGAGACCCTCTGAATTGCAGTCTGTTGGTCTCCCCACTGAGCTATCGCTGCTACAACAAAATAAACATCGAACAAAATTTGTTAGTGTTATTCATTATAGTCAGGGAGCTATCTGGTGTTTTATAATTAACCTCGTCAAAATTACTTGCATTTTTTGGCGTAGCCAGGACGTTAGAGATTTTGAGGATTCTATAGCTATGTTCAGCTTAATTAAGTTCACAATTCTATTTTATTGTAAGTACTTAAATCATATGTGGGTCAATTATTATAATCTTTTTTTGCAAGCTTGGGTAAAAATATTTATAATAATTTAAATCCATTCGATTATTTAAATAAAAGATCTTTTCTTTTAATGGAATTCCATGGAAGGCTAGCTTACCAATCTCTGCTTTCCCTGGCTACGCCAATACATGCATTCTCTGTAACACCTCGCATGCTGTACTTAACTAACGTTTAACAAAGCTCCGACTAACCCTTCAAGACCGAAGACCCATCCATCATCGCATACGAGCCAAGTTCGTATCCCGTGCTTCTTCCACTTTTGATATCAAATATTCAAAAGTTAGAGAAGCAAGGATTCCGCGCTTGGTTCCTTCAGCGGCCTCCGACCATCGGCACTCCCTGGACTCACCGCCCGGGAATGATCCATACAATCAATGATAAGAAGAAAAGAACAGAGTAATGTATTACTCTCTTCTTTTCTTACTCTTATCGCTTATTGTAGTATCTGCTGCGTGGGACATACACAACAATCAACATGGTTTCTAAATTTTCTTTATTTTATTACATTTTTGTGTCCAATTTTTGTCCACTGATGATACGATACACGTGTTTAAAAGCCATTCAAAAAGCGTTTGAGCGACATACAGCGACCTCTATAATATTTTTCTTATTAAAATATTTCTTGCTGTGTCTTAAGAGATTTTATGTTTTGTGCCCTGTTCCGACCGTTGCAAATAAGTGTTATATTCGAACTTTAAATTCGAAATGTTTTTAATACACTTTATAGACTAAGGTAAATGTGTATTATAGATATAATATAATTACAGTTGTACTCCTTTTACTATGCACATTACACATAGAAAATTTTCGAAATTCGAATTATAGTTTTTAAAAATCTTAAAATATGACACTAAGTTGCGATGTTGCCATTCGGAACAAGTCACAGGGATTAAACGCTTTTAATCTATTACTTTTATCATAACGAGCCCTTCTTCTTTTTTAAGTTAAATTGGACATAAATGCACCCTTTTATATAAATTATTAGCCCTCTGGGAAACAGGCGTGAATTTATGTATGTATGTATGTATTAGCCATGTGAATAATTTAAGTCGATAAGGCATTTATAACATGTCAAGATTGGAAGGGGTAAAATAAATCTTCGTCCAATATTTTCCATTATCCCCAAGCTATATTTTCCCTTAACAGCTTAGAGTTGGGCACTTGTTTCACCGACACGATTAGCGAGAATAAAATAAAGCTAGAAACTTGTAATGAGTTGGCGAGCTATAGCTGAGTGAGCTGAGCTAGCACCAAGTGTATTTATACCATATTAATATAAAAATAATATTCGTCTATTTGTTTGTAATCGATAGGTTCTGAGACTACTGAACCGATTTTAATAATTTATTTCACCATAAGAAAGGTACTTTATCCAAAAGAAACCGCGGTGCACGCCGAATCTTATATTAATGCAAAATACTTAAAAAGCAAAAAAATACGTTGATCTTCGTTCACTTCCTCGCATACAGTGAGACAAATACCTAACTCTACTTTTAATAGTAATAAGGTTTCTAACCATAGCATTTTATTTGATTTTCTTTTTCTATTCACATTACTAAAACTACCTTAACTAAACTAAATTTTACTAACCTCATCAAAACAGCAATAATGTGTTATCAAAATATATTATTATGATTCTCAAGAAGCTTATATTCCTCCCTAGACAGCTTACAATAACATATTAATGTGCTAGACATAATGATATTGAACGTATTATTGACAGCACGGGTGACGCAGTGGATTTAAGTGGTCATAAATGCGCGGTGTTGTGAGTTCAAACCCCGTAATGGATAAAATAATCAATCAGGGTGTCTTTTGTATGTTTATAAAGGAATTATCTCTAGTGTAAGAGATGTCTCAGAAAAAAAGGAAAATTAAGTAATAATCTTTTTCAATGTTTCAGTATCCTAAAAAAGTGGGTTCGTGTGAAATCGTATATATTAACGACTTCACAGCCGGAGTCAAGATCCCTGAAGAAGTGAATGGCGAGGGGAACCATCTAAGTAAGTGGAAAACTCAGTTTTTGGAAAAATTATGCATGTATATGTATAGGATAATAACATACCGCTTCGAAGTATGAAAATGTCATTGTTGGTAAAATGTAGGTGTAAGATCCATGGTTCGGGTATTACGATAGATTATTAAGATCATTAAACATATAAGAATAAGTTCTCAGTATCAGCACGGAGTCCGGCTGTGTGCCTGAGTGCCTGCCTGATAGCCATAAGGTACCTTTGTATAACAATAGCTCCGCCCTCCTTAGTGTAATCTTTAGGGACGTAGATAATTCCCGTTATTGTGGCACTTTGGAATGAAAAGTATATAAAAACAGTATCATAAAGAAATGTAACATTGTTTAAATATCAAGTCTTAGACTTGAGTTGATATAAATGAACTATGTATTAGAAGAGACATCTCAAATCTATTTTTTGGTAACACTGGTTAGAGTGCATGCCTGTCAGCCTATTATTTCAAACGACACATTTGAGTGCAAAATTGTAATAGTTAAATATGCCATCGTATGTATTACTCTACTGCTTAATTAAATATTGTATTAAAACGTGGCGTTCTATACACCATTGGTTAGATACTTAACTAAAGGTAAACAATCTTGATGTGTATTTTTATCTGAAAACTCAGTTTAAAAATAAAATGCTGCTAAATATCAATGTAAATACAACAATAACTATTACTAAATCAATTGAACCGTTAGTTTAAGCAGTAGTTTATTTGTTTAATATGTGTTTGTGTAAAAAGTCACATCAAGATTGTTTACCTTTAGTTAAGTACGTAATCAAATGGAGTATAGTTGTCGTCTGGTTCAGATGAGTAGTGAGTAAGTGAGTTACAGTGCATGCACTCTAAATTGTATAACAAAATATTTACCTACTCGTCATCTTCTCTAGTATATAGTACTTAACAAATCAATTGCCTTTTATTTTATTAAGAAAGGAACATCAAGAGCCACACGACATAATAGAAACAACAGAATCAACTTAAAACTAGATAATAATGTAGTCCACGGCGATGTACACAGATTACGATTCGATTAAAACTATAAGACGTTAGGAAAGCAAGCATTCATGTAAGACAATACAATTTTTTTTTTCTAAATCGCGAATTAAAACCTTACAACATCTTGGACTACTTTTTCGAATTTGCAGACACAAACATAGCTAAGCTGAATCTTCTTCTCCCTAGAGGGCTTAACGTGCTCTCCGAGGCACGGAGCAGGCGATAATTGTTAATCAATACGCACATATTTCGAAAAGTCATATAACTTCCGAAAGTCAGAGGTGCGCGACGTGGGTTCGAACCCGAGACCCTCTTCATTGCAGTCTGTTTATCTCCCCGCTGAGCTATCCCTGTTTCTTTTTAAATACGTAGCTAAGCTGAATATTTTACATAAACATATATATTTTGTTAATAGAAGTGCTCGGTACCGGCCTAGACCAGGACTACACATCAGGTGAGATGGTACTGTTCAAGTGTCACAACGGACTCAGCGTCACCATCAGGACAAGCGGCACCGAGCCCAAACTCAAGTACTACTCGGAACTTGTGGCCGACGCGCCTACCAGGAGGTAATTATTTAAAAGAAAACTCGCACCAGGAAAAATTCCTGTGTCGCGGGGGAATTTGATGGAGATTTAAAAGAGTGGCCTTGAGTTTATTGCAGGTATCTTCTCATAGGCTCAACCTTCTGTCTGAACCTTGCAACTAACATAAATTCAGTAAATGTAATACTCACTAATCTCTATGACGTTCATAAGTATTACTTTGTTACCTATATGAATAAATGATTTGTGACTTTGACTTTCGACTCAGGCACGGTTCCTAAATTAAAAAACAAGTCGGTTTGCCTACAGACAGTTCATTTTCGACATATATTCTATAAAAACCTATTCAATATATATATACAGGTTGTCCCAGAAGTCGGCAGGCAGATTAGCAAGCAGGGTGACATTTAAAAAAAATCTACACCAAACACTTTAATTTATCTTAAACTTGTGACAATATAACTTTTAAACGTAACTTGTAGTTATTTCTGTGAACTCCAACAACTTGCATATATCTTCAAGTGTAGAATCACTAACTGACTCCTACATACATATAATTTTAATTGTAAAAGCTTGTCGATAGCAATATTTCGCTATACTCTGTAACTATACCCTGAAATATTAGTGTGTAAATCCAATAAAATAAATAAATAATGTTACGTGCTGGGTTCGACGGATAAGAATGTAAACAATATTACCGACTAAAACACGTTTTATTCTAACACACAATTAAATTTAAAAAAACAATACTACACTTTTCCAACTATAACTGGTTCAAACTCCGTAGTATTTTCGCTTCCGTTCGCTCCGATAAATACTTGACCGCTTGCGATTGTAAACTCACTCGGCGAGCGCTGGTCTTCCCCTTTTATACGCGGTTAAAACGTTTCCGGAGTTTTCTAGAAATGTCATACACAGTACGTAACAGTACGAAGATTCGAGAATGTGCTAGCGTTCTTTCTACTCTTCTTGTACCGACGAAGTAGTTCCGTAAGACGTAAATAGATGGGGCTGTAATAAATTATTAGACGGAACTGCCGAGTCTTCCCCACAATGCCGAGAGATGGCACTGGGTGTAACAATAATAAAAATATGTCAAAATTTAACTGTCCGTAGCTAAAACGACTCATTGATATAAGAATCAGGCTTAAAATATTCATAACGGACAGAAAGAACATGGAGACTCGGATCAGCCATTTGTGCACCGCACAAATGTTTGTCCCTTCTGGGATTCGAACCTGCGACACTAGACGCAGTGGCGCCAACATCGCCAGCTCTTGTCATATGTAATAACTTCCTTTACTTGTGTAGATTTGTGGAGCCACTAAGTCGTCATACAAATCATGCAATGCGAAATTATAAAGACATTATGGTGCGTGACGTGGGTTCGAACCCGAGACCCTCTACATTGCAGTCTGTTGGTCTCCCCACTGAGCTATCGCTTTCGTTCTCCATACGGGACAATAATTTGTGTCGTTCTCAAGCACTTGTTCCGAATGTCGATGCTCTTTGTGTCCGTTGTTTAAATGTTTGTAAAATCCCCTGCGACTCAGGAATAATTCGTAGTGCGTAAGTAGCATTAAAAAAAAATGCTAAAATCATGCCTTATTTAATTTTAAATGTAAATATGTTCTTTCCATTTTAATATTTATAATTAATATATTATAATAAGATTTTCATGCGTCTGTGTCGGTAAAACATCATGGACTAAAAATGTATGTACTCTTTGCTCCATGTTTCTAGCAAATAAATAATTGTGTGCATGTCAAGTAACTATCAGTAGGTACGTATGTACCACGAACTGTCAAGACCATCCTTCATCAGAAAGAAGAAACAACATTCTAGAACATTCAGCAACAGTCATCGGACAGAAGACAGAAGATGTGACAACATTCCTAAACCACCGGACCACCACCGAGTCCTTAGATGGGCAACAATTTTCAAAAGAGCCTGGGTGGTCACTTTTTTGAAAGTTGTTGACCACTTCAATGACTTGGTTTCAACGGATGCGTGGGAGGATCTTGGAACACATCGCTGATCTTGCAAATATCTGCTAAGCTAAGTTGTTATTCTGTTTGAACATGTAACACTCATTCGGTTAATACTGGGTCTAAGGGACGGTGTAGATGTACGAGCAGCTGTTGTTACGCATGGGACGCAGAGGTCATTCCCGGCGTATTCATTGCGTACCGCGTAATAATGTTAATCAATATAAAATCTCAATCTTGCGTTATTTTTATTTATAGCAGTAGTTTGTGTCGAGATATGTACCTATAGAAAGGCGTCTTGCTAAAGTTTTCGATACGCCGTCCCTTACACCCTGTATATACATATATTACGTACACACAACGATGCATCAACCTAGACTGTTTAGACCGTGAACTATTAGAAGTTGAACTCTACGAATCGTGCGAGAGAGTGCGTTATATTTTTGTTACGCTTTATCCTTACCATTACATCGACACCACTATGCACTGTCCCTTTCCGACAATTCTCTATTTTGTATGTAACGTAGTTATGCGTATATAAGGTGTCTAACTTGATGTGTAGCCGTGTGTACTACAGATGACATCTCAACTAGATTCTTTGTAACATGCGTTTGAGTGTATGCTCTCTAAGAAAGTAGTATATGTGTTATATTAAAAGGTTTGTTTCAATTGTATAATCTGGAAAAATATTACCAAAGCCAACTAGAAAAATGCTTTGTACTTGGTACTTAACTTTTTATAACCAGATATTGGCATTAAGACTGCGCCGAGCAAAATGTGCCAAAACAGGCGGTCACAGTTAAGTTGATAAAATCAACACTTTTTGTATAATACATATATAAAATATACCATAACAATGAATCTGTTTACAATTACTCCGTGTAAAAAACTTAAAATAATTAATATTTTCGCTAACAAAATTACCTACGTAAGTAAATTTGCACGAAAAATGCAAAAGCGTAAGCTCGAGTTACGTGATTTTTAGATTATAACAGTAGAAATCTATCCTATTTTACAGCTTAAACGAAACATAAATAGTTATATTACAATTTATCCGTCCCAAATATTTAAGTTGACAATAAAGATACATATTTATCAAAAAAGCACTTCAAATCCTTCATACAATTTTACTATGGCGGTACTTATATTTGAATATCGAGCTCTGTCACTCAGTCCAGCCGCGTCTTACGCTCGGCGCAGTCTTAATGAAAAGAAAGTATTTAGTTAATTGGATTCTGAACATCGTGGCCATCAAATCTCCTTCTATGATAATACTAACCATTTATTGTGGCTAAACGAAATATTGTTTTAATAACAAAAACTGCAAATCGCACTGAGCTTTGAAAGTTAACTTTCTCTAATTGTCATTTTTAAAAAATGATGAGTATTAAAACTTACTTTAGCATAAAAAATATATCTTTTGTAAAAAGATTATTTCATACAGTCGTGACTCCAACAAAATATTTTATTTAAAAGTACTGCCACTTTTAGTAAAAATAGAAAGAGACTATGATGAATAAAATTGTAACATTATTGAATAATCTATTTTTAATATGCAATATAATTTATATATTTTATGTGCATGTGAGCTGCTGTATCTGTTAGTGATAATATCTATAAACTATATTAAATATATATGTGCTATAAGTTTACATACATTTAGAATTGCAGCAGCTCATATATTTAAAAAATAAAAAAATCTACGTCCAGTGACGGTCTTTTCATTCCTGGTACTACAGATATTTACTTTTTGAATTATTTTTTTTGTTATGTAATCTCGAATAATCGAAAAATCGAAAGCTTAAGAAGCATTATTCGATGCCTATAATTTTTAAAATACGTAACTTAGATTTTTTTATATTTTTTTGATAGCTATTATAACTTAGCCTGTTATCTGATTCCGGCTTGACTTCAACTTCTAGGACAGCCTGTATATTGTATTCATATGATGATTATATAGAGCGGCCATGAATTTCTTGTCTGTTTCTTCTCATGACAGCTCCACTCTTTGAACTTCTTTTCAATGTTTAATTATTTTCTGTTTAATGTTATAATATTATGTTGTGTCTAAATAATATTTGCAATTATTATATGGAAATAAAATATTTGTATTTGAATATGATTCACAGGTCGGGTAAGTGTTATTCTGATTTTCTGTCAAGAAATTCTCATTTGAAGTCTGAAACTGTGTCTGTTTGACGGCAATAAGCTCCTTTTTACGTTAAACATAAACCATAGCTGGAAAATATTGCAGTAATACACCTATTCCTACCTCTTCGGGGACGACGTGTTACTATGAGTATATTGTTTGTTTTTGTTGTTACAGTGAACAAGAAGCCGTGAACAAGAAATTAAAAGAGATGGTGAAAGAATTCGTTGAGGAACTCTTGCAGCCGGCGGAGAATGGTCTCATTGGTTAAAACGACTTAATATCTAACGATAATTACTTATTGGCTATGTGACTAAACCCGATGAAAATGTTGAACATAATTATTTACAGCGTGTCACAGTAAGATGTGGTCATATTATAAGGTCTGACGAAAAACGGTCAATATATTAATAAAATTTTTTTTGTGTAGTGATCCTCTTTTGTCAATCTTAGTATATTATGAACTTAAAAACCACGTCACATTTAATTTAATATAAATTCGTTGATCTACATTTTTAAGATTAATCTGTCAAGAAACTATCGATCCTTATACTAAAGCATACTTACTGTCCTTTCAAGACTATAGGCGTGTGACCATGTACAAAATAATTATCGATAGTTAAGTACCTATTTAGAAAAATATTTTTTTGGCTAATCATCAAAATGTGTTTTCTTAACATAAGATATTTTATATAAGAAAAAGTGTTTATTCACAGTAAACACATCAAATGTATAACAATTAATTCATCTGACAAACTGCAAAACAATACTGTACGAGAATATATGACTACAGTTTACTGTGACACCTTGTATAATGTCTATTTAATAATCCAGTAGTGACAAACAGATCCATTTTACCAATGCATGTAAGCAATTTGTGTGTTTCTCTAATGGTATATTACTGATGATTATCAAGTATCTAATTCGCGTCCAAAGTCAGGCAGTGTTATTTGATACTATTTTCTGTTTGTTTGCTACGCTTTTACGTCATAACTACTCGACCGACCGTTATGAAATTTCGCATACACGTTTCCAGGGGTACAGAAAAGGTCAGAGTACCTTTCATTCAGAAAAAATTAAACTGTGCCCGAGTGCAGACGTGGGCAATAGATAGTTCAGAGCAACATGCCTTCGTAATTTGTAAAAATAGTATTCAAGACGTTATAGCGATTTTACTTAATAATACAGAGAGACTTTGTAAGGACTTAATATTGTCTTATGTTTACGCGAATATTTGTGTATAATAATATAAATCAAAATCGAAGTTTTTTATAAGTTATTTGAATGTTACCAGTAACTAATTAATATCTAAGTTATAAATCAATGTTACCCGTTAATAAAAACTTACTATGTTTTATATAATCGCATTATTATAACTCCTATCAAATGGTGTATAAAAGTTATAAATCAATGTTACCCGTTAATTATATTTACTATGTTTTATATAATCGCATTATTATAACTACTATCAAATGGTGCTGCCAATTTTTTGAAGATTGGTATTGTCAACGCTACTTATTTAGATAAGATCAATTTTTTATAAGATTTTATTTGATATGTAGTATACCAAAGAGATATTTTTTTAAATTCATTCCATGCTGTGATTTATTTAAAAGATAATGCCACAAACTAAATGTACACGGATTGCCGACTTGACTTAACATTTACGGGAAATTACACACAGACAGCAGCGACAGAGCGGTACTGATGTCGGAATTTTTGTATTGTTCGAATTAGTATGAGACATTACATACACGATCCGAAACGATTGTGTACCTAACGTTTCATACTTTACTCGAACAATACTACAAAAATGCCCGCACTCCGCCTGTGCTGTCTGTGTACAGTGGGCGTAATAACCGGTCACCATCAAGCGGATCGCGTTTGAATTATCGCGAGTTTATTGTATTGTGCGGGTATTCTGAGCCTATTTTGTGATATAGCACAGCTAAACTTTAAGAAGCTATTCAGGACACTACATGAGACTGCTATAAATAAAAATCTTTGATCGGTCGATCTGATTATTATATTGATTTTGTTTTTGGTAATATTTAGAAGTAGCAGGGTCTAGAAGCTAGTACAGAGAATAGGCCCGTCCGTTATTGCTTAAGATAGTAAACAATGCTAGCGAAATGTGTATAATACATACATATATACCCCTATAAAAGACTTGTCTTCACATCTTATTCTGAATGTCTTCTATAAGTTTGACTATTACAAATATTGCATACCTACAATACATTACAGAAACCGAAATACTGCTACGGACGCTTCCATCATCATTCATCTCAAAAATAATAATTATATTTGTGCCGAACGACGGACGGCGCCGAGCGCAGACAGCTGTCAGTTTCACAATTTACGTTTCATAATTATATCGCGTTTGTGTTACTGACATGCACGGGTTGTATAGAACATAAAAACTGATACGTCTCTAGTAGGAAGCAGGCTAACGTGCCCTGTGCTGAAACAGATAAACAGTAAAATGAAAGTGAAAAGGCTGCCTTTTACAATTTGTGGAGCTCTAATATTTATTTTTGCACTTTATAAACGTGTGTAACGTGTGTTTTCCATTAATAAATAAAATATGTTTGCTATACATTCCGAACGATACGAACAGCAATTAATAAATCAGAATCATATTTTGTAAATAAATTAGATAAACATTAAATAATTCCAGTAGTTACAGTTAAAGGTAAATTATCATTCACACATATTAACAACGACGGATCTACAAAATAGACAATTTGAAGATACCTCCTTGCATCCCATGAATCTACAAACACTTCATTTTGTAGATACAAGGTTTGAAATCTTTAGAAATCCTAAGGCAAAGAACCGGGTTCTTAAAATGGATGGTATTTTTTTGCAATCATACTAGCTTTTGCCAGAATAATTGCATAATACCTGTTGGGTCAGGATAATTGGGAACTTGAACGTTGATTGGCTAAAAGTGTTAAAGTGGATTAATAACGTCTTTATTCTAATTGGTCAGAACATGGCTCTTATTGAAAAATTTTTAAACATCCTCATGATCAGAAGAAAATTCCTATACATTTATATACTCTACATTTTTATTTATTATGTTCAATATATAAATAACCAAGATATTATGTCTCATCTCAATAAATATCCGTTGTTCTCTCATTTATAAATTAATAATCCCAATAATACCTAAAATTATATCCATCTAGAAAAGTGATTCTCAATATTCTCACGTCCCCTGGCGTCTATGAACCTCTAATTGAGAAACACTGACTTAGAGTATAAAATATCTTCAATGTTTAGAAATTATAAATGTTGTGGTTATATATTATAATACTATAAGCAGTCATAAAGACATAATTAATAACCTATCCCTGGATTGTTTGGGCCATCATAGATATATGACATTTCCTTGGAATTTCCCAATAAACAATATTTAGTAGGTATATTAAACGTTCTATTAGGTTAATAATTATATTGAATAGACTGCTTTTAGTATACATAAATAGCCCATCGGCGATAAATTAAATGCGATTCCCTGGTACTTACCTATAGGAATGTATGTATATATATATTATGTATATATATAAATGTATAAGATATATTTTTAGTAGTGATATTTGTTACAGAATTAGACGTTATTGTAAAAAGTCTAGATTTATATGAGGTAGAGAGAAAACTTAGATGATCACGTCGTTGGCAGCGGCAGCAGTCGCGATCAGAGAATTTATTTTACGTTTTCATAGCTTGCGACGCACCTACACGTTTGCCTTTCTGTCATGTCTGTTTTAATAATCTTAAAACCTGCTGAAAAGTTGTTTTTAATAACTGTTCGTTATCTGCGAGTACCATCGAAATCTGGAGTACTAATTTGCAAACATTAATATTATGTAAATTCACCTATGTTAAAAGGTATGATGGCGTTGTAAGACTCCTAAATAATAAAATATAAAATTGTAATTTCATAACAAATTTAAGCACAATTCATTAGAATCAACACTACAAACATAAGTACCTACGTGCGTTGCGTCCTTTACCATGAACTTTGGTTGTTATTACGTTGTGCACAACTGTATTCGAAAATTATTCAAATTCAATGCGCATTAATGGCGGTGTTTTTAGTAAATGTATCGGAAGACATGCTTGCGTTTATCTTAGACATGCTTTGTAAGCTATGAAAGCATATAAGTAGTGAATCTTCTGATAACTCCCAGTTTCCCAAGAATATTGATTTCGACTTTCAGTTACATTTTTTGTAAACTTAGATTTGTAAACAATTGTCTAATAATGTTTAGAAAAACTGCCGTTTGAATATTTTCATTGATAAATAGACATCGACAAATTAATAAGTTTGCAACTGGCACAATGGTATTATTATTACTTATTATTATAGCCATTTTACTACTGTCAATGCGTCAAAAGTTTTAGGTTCGATTTCCACAGAGTATCTGCATTTTTGTATCCGTATATATATAAAATCAGTGTATACTACACCAATTTTATTGTTATAATAAGTTTAATGTACGTAACTGTTTCAAAATAAAACCATACACAATAATTATAGGTTTATTTTTATTTAATAAACATATTTTTGTCACATATTAAAGAATTTATCTAGACTATTACCAAGACAACATGAAAATATACAGCAATAAAAAAGCGGCGTTAGTCCAATGGATAAGCAATTGGATTTGCGTGAAGAGTTTTCGGGTGCAAATCCTGCTTATTGTACTTCACCAACTTGGCCCAATGTAGTAATTGATATTGTGCGTCTAATAACAGTCAGTATTATAAAGAAAACCGCAAAAATTAACTAGGTTCAACTATTTAAATCATAGTGCCTACACCTCACCGTATTACAAATGTATCCATAAGAAAAGTGAACACACACATTAGATAAAGAACGATAGTATAAAACATTCCATATGAGTGAGTGTGATGATAATATTACATTCATAATTCAGATGTCATGTTGACATTATTTACCGGACGACAACTTACGACCGGAAAGGTGGCCATATTTATAAACGTAGAAGCAGCGCATCTATGATATAAATCTGCTAGTGCAGAATAAAGTACAAAGGTAAATGTATTCCTTTAAATAGGTAATAAATATCTAATAAAAAGTAGGATTTTAATAAATGTCTAAAATACATAGCAACGCATGCAATTTTGTCTTTCGTCAGAATAATATTAAGATATTGGCAGTAATCAATCAAAGCTCGACCTGATGATGTAGTTACAATATCAGAAGATAGGCGATTATAATAAAATATGTTGAACCTGGAACAAAAGGAATCACTGTATTGTCAGCGCATATAATAACAGGAACAACTGGGCTAGTTGACACAATCATGTTTAATTACGTAACAAATTTCCTTTTTGTTTTTTTTCTTATTTTGCTCGAGATCTTTAAGCCACAAAAAGACATTTCAGCTCAATCATAAAAAAAATGGGACGTTGCTTGATATGATTGAACAGATGGCGTAATGGTTAAGTAACCTTGGCGCCGCCATCGCGTGTTGTGGGTTCGTTTCCCACTCGGGACAAACATTTGTGGATACACAAATACTAAGTCAAGGTGTTCTGTGTGTGTCTGTTTTTAGAATGTTCGTAGGTACTTAAGTCCCCCACGACACGACGATAATATGATGGCGTAGTTATTTGAGGTGGTCTCTGGTCTCAGCAGCCAGGACGCCAAAACAACGAACTCCAAGCTTTGTGCCCATTATTTCAATGTTTGTCAAATCCCCCACGATTGATGGATGAAACTTAGAGCAAGAGTTGTCTCTACAAATAATAGTGATTTGTAAATTCCTGAAAGTGGTAGGTACCTATGACGAGTTTTTCGTCAGTCCTTCTTTTTGGTAAAACTACTTATTTTAGTAACTAGGCATTACTTTTTTACTGCTAGTGGCTTTAATCCACAAATAATTGTTTTGAGTGTGAATGTAGGCACCTACTTTATATCTTCACGCCTGTTTCCCAGAGTGGTAGGCAGATACTACGGATTTCCATCTGCTACGATCCTGACACAGTTCTTTGGCTTCATTCACTTTCATCACATTCCTCATATAGATACGCTTGCCGGCTTAAGGTGCTCTTAACCTGGTCTTTGTCCAGAATATCTCCGATCTGATCGAGAAACGTTTGCTTAGCTCTTCCTCTTGCGACTGTTCCATTCACACTAGCCTTATATACTTTCTTAGTCAGTCTTTCCTCGTCAATTCTTTCTATATGCTCAAACTAGCTTAACATACTCTTTTATATTCTTGTCACTATATCCACTTTCTTGGGTAGTGGTTAGTGTAACCGACTGCCATGCCTGAGGTCGCGGGTTCGATTCCCGTACAAGTCAGACATTTGTCATGAACATGGATGTTTGTCTTGGTCTGGGTGTTTCTATATATAATGTGTATGTATTTACAAAAAAAAAAAAAAGTATATATGTATGTTTATCCATTATCTAGTACCCATAGTACAAGCTCTGCTTAGTTTGGGCTAGATGGTGTTGTGTGTATGTGATAGAATATATGGTATGGATTCTTTCTTAATCTATATTTCCGCTTTTAAATCACTTGAAATGAGATTGATTTTTATTCGTCACGTTGATAAGCCCTTTAGAAATAATATTAATGTATCTCTCGCATAGAATAGGTCAATCCTGTGTCGCGGGGAACTTTACAAACACTCGAACAACACAAATAACAGACAGACTCGGTACACCTATTTGTGGACCACACAATTTTTTTCGTATCATACCCTCAACACTCGGCTCGGCGGCATTGGTGAGGCGACTTAACAAAGTGTTCAAAGTGCTCACACCTCGACCATTACGCGCATTATTAAATTATATTAGGGGGGAAATAGGTGTAAGACAACGTTTTTATCGTGATTTTAATTATATTTTTTAACATATAAAGCATTTATTATATTTATTAACATTATCAGGTCATGTTACACATATATTGGAGAACATATCATTCTGAAATTTTTGAAGATTTTCTTCAGAAAGTAACGGAGATATCAGCTGTCGTGCATTGTAGGTTGCCATCCGACTGAGCAGTTTGCTTAATTTTTAGCGGCCGCAATATTTGAAATCATATTTCAAATATTGCATTCATAGTTCACATAGAATACCTTCTATGTGAACTTCATTATCAAAAAAGATATGAATATTTATATTTTAGAGGGATGTTAACATAAGGTATGACTATAAGCTTTTTTTAATTTTTTAAACAAAAATCAAAGATATCGCTTAGGATTCAGGTTCAAATGAAGCGTAGGTATTTATATATAGAAACTATGTATAAAATTTCAAAACGATTGGTTTAAAGCTTTTTAGACTAGGAATTACGCAATTTCGAAAAAGTAGTTTCGCGAAGAACGCGTTTAAAAAAAGTGGCAGAAAAAGTTAATTTACAACAGCAATGAACTAATTCAAACAACCTACCGGTTAATCAGCGATTCCAGCACCATATTGCAATCCTTGATGCTTTGGTACAAGGACACTAATGCTTCTAGAAATTTCCACACAAAAGAATAAAAGAACATCTGCCCATGTTCCCTTTCCCTTTTAAATACATGCCTGGTAGTATAGGTCGTATGAACAAGAGATATCAAACACTCTCCAGGCGGTCACCACCTGGTTAGAGACTATAAATCTTAGGGTAAACTTTAGCAAAACTAAACTAATGCAATTTAGAAACTATAAAACGAAACCTTTAGTCTTAAATATATATCAATCTCATACTAAAATAGAAGATGTAAAAACAATTAATTTTCTTGGAGTCACTATAGACGTCCACTTAAACTGGAAGGCACATATAGAGAAGGTAAATAAAAAGATGTCAAGTATTTGTTATGTTCTATCCATATTAAATGAAACAGCCTCACCTGATATAGCTATATCTGCCTACTATGGTATGATCTATCCGTTATTAACTTATGGTATAATTTACTGGGGAAATTCTACTGATGTACAGTCTACATTTATACTACAGAAAAATGCCTAAGAATAATTTATAACATGCAAAACACTGATTCACTAAGATCTACTTTCAAAGATAAAGGTTTCCTTACTCTCACTAATATCTTGGAATTATGTCTCTTTATAAAAAATAACACACAATATTTTAATGCAAGAGCTACCTCAAAGCCAAATCAGAGAACAAAATATAAGTATAATTTCAGTTTGCCTACTATAAATAACACTTTGTACTACAAAAGTTCCTACATAACTGCAATTAGAGTTTTTAACAATCTACCAGCGGAACTGAAGACTTTAAATGGAGTTCTGTTTAAAAGTAGACTCAAAAAATGGCTAAAGAAAAATGTATTTTATAATTTGCAGGAGTACTTCAGTAACAAAAATTTAAAATTGTAACTAACAAAATGTAACCTATATTAATTAGCTATAAGTATTGTACCAATTTTTTGCAATGCCCGAAGTGGGCACACTGTTGATACCGTTTTAAAAAAATTTGAAACATCTCTGTACACAGTTGTTGCAATAAATGTCTTTGTCTTTGTCTTTGTCTTTGTCTTTGTCTTTGTCTTTATAATATGAATGACTACCCGCTCGACCGCTCCGCTTTACAAGTCACGTTCTCGGACCCTGTACCGAGGTGCACTCACTTAATCGCTTATAACTTTTAAACGAATTGCAATTTTGACTTTAAATTTTAAGCGTAGGGGAGTCCGGGAGAATTTAGCAGGTGGGAGACAATAGCCACTGCTCATAGAATCTTTGTGAAACTACATATTGCGAAGTTGCCAAACTTCTTAGACTCCATACTCCTCCCACCTCGCTCACGCGACGCTGTTGCGATCGGCAGTTTGGTTTAGGAGTGAGAAGTAACAACACATTTTCGTGCCCGGTAAGTAAATTTTTTTAATTTTCGTTGTTTGATTTCTGTTGCTTACTGTGAATAGATTCCAGCATGTCATTAATATATATCGTAAGTGTAATGATCCTAGTAAGAGTTACGGCAGACAGCTTTTACATAAGTGTCACAGATTTTTATAAAAATGTAATAACGGACAGCTTGGCGTGGGGTGAGAGACATTATCCTGGCGTCGGGAGGAGACTTTACCCAGGGTAATCTCTCTCATCGTTTCTCCCGCAATAATATTTTTTATTCTATTTCAGATACCTAATCATCCAAAATGTAAACTAAAAACAGAAGCAATTTAGATCTGTCTATTAAGAAATGCTATAGGTATGTAACTTTGTTAAAGGAAAGTCTATTAGAGGTGTTGCTGTAGAATATGGAATTGATCGAAATACTTTACGAAATTATTGAGATAGGTCCAAATTGACTAAAATAAGTGAACAAGGAAGCCAGTTTAGTTTTAAACTGCTTTAATATTTACAATCGAGGAAGAAAAAGCACTTGAATATGTTCTAACTTGCAGCAAAATGAATTATGGCTTAACCAGACAGGCAGCTATGAAGCTGGCATATGAAATATGCAACAATTAATTCCAAAAAGGTTCCAGATTCTTGAGAGACTTCCAACAACTGCGCAGGGAAAGATTGGTTGCTAGTTATATAAAAAATATAGTTTTTGTTAAAAAAGGTTTCTAATTATAAGTTTATAAACACACTAAGAAATATATGTGATACTAGATAATTCCTCACTTATTTATCTCAAAGATACTCAAAGTACCTTCCTCGTGTTCTCATTTACTACGTAATACTATGTGCCATATTTGTATGATTAAATTTCTTTATAGAATTATAATTTGTAATGATTATTTCGGGATCCCTCCTTTTCGCATAATGTTTTTTGTCCTAATATACTTCGGCATAACGATTTTGGCACAATTTGTTTTGGCATAATAATACTTTGGCATACTTTTTTTAGGCATACATTTTATGTTGGCATAATCATGTTAAAGACTAATTTGTTTTGGCATAAATTTGATTCCCATAACGTTAGTAGGCCTAAAGACTTTTAGCATAATAGAAGTTAACTCAGATAGAAGTTAACTGATTGAAATAGTAGTCCTTAATTATTTATTTTAGGTGTATATTTTCAAAACCGACTTCACGTAGTCTTGTTTGTCCTACCCCTAGAGTGTTATTTAAAATCGCGTAGGCGTGTAGGGGCGAGGCGGCCCGCGGGCTGAGGAGCAGGCGGCTGCGAGCGAGCCGAGGCTGGCCGGCGAAGCCGGCCAACAAGCCGAAGCTGCGGTGGTGAGCGAAAGCCGTCTGCGACGATTAGCACGCGTGGGGCCGCCGGAGGCCCGCAGCGCCGGAGCCGTGACAGAAACTCATTCAACACATCATCAATTTATGCTTTAGGATATTATGCTTAAAAAAGTTATGGTTTAGAACTTTATGCTTAATAAATTTATGCTTTACAATATTATGCTTAATCATTATTATGGTTAGAGAAATTATGCTTAAAAAATTATGCGTAAGCTGTTATGCGTAATTATATTATGCGAAAATATAATTATGCCAAACAACATTATGCTAAGTTATATTAGGTCTTAAAATTTTATGCTAATGGATAGGGAACCGATTATTTCGCCTATTTTTAAACCCAGGTATAGGCTCCCTACTTGGGGGATCAAGTCTCCCACCCAGGCGGGAGATATTAGCCGAATGTCATTTTGGTAGAAATCGTAATTACTCATAAACTATTAATGATGTATCAAACATTATTAGGAGTAAATATAGCTAAATAATGCAGCTTAAGATACAATTTATAGAAAATAGCGATTTGTAAGTATATAAATAATTATTAGCATGTTAGTGGAAGGTGGGTATACTCTCTCCGACTATACTCTCTATGTTTTTGAATAGTTTTACAAGCGATTTATGGAAAACAATGATTTTAGGCCTCCACACATATTTCCCCCCTTAATCAGGCAAGGCTTCATACTTGTGACGTCAACTCTTCACTTGGCTTTCGCTTCGGCTTCGGCTGCGGCAGCAGCTGCGGCGGCGGCTTCCTCCTCAATACGTTCAAGTTCCAACCTTTCTCTTTCCAACTCTTTTTCTCTAAGATTCTTCTCTATAAGAGTATCTAGCTCAGGACTTAGAAGCACCGCTAGGCCAGCCGTTATCGGGACCTAAGAATAGATGGGTCATGAGTATGTCGTGTAGCAGAAAAGTGTTGTTATATTTAAGCTTCACATAATATTATGCATGTACAATAGAAAACCACGACAAATATACCGTATACATAAATTTCCCTAAAATATAGCAATTTAAAAAAAATTAAACTACCTACTTCATACGGATTCATCGCTTTGTTTATTTAACACTTTATTACAACATATAGCGTTTTCTTTTTTATTGACTTATCAATATCAGCACATTCTAGTCTATAGCAACAGTAACAGCTGAGTCAGCAACCTTCGTTAACCAGTTAACAGGCAGACGCAGTTTTGATAGTGATGTAATGCGTTTGTTTCAATGATTTAATAATATTTACAGGTTTTTTTTTTTATATCATATGGGGGCAAACGAGCAGGCGGATCGCCTGATGGTAAGCGATTACCGCCGCCCATGGACACCCGCAACCCTACAGGAGTTACAAGTGCATTGCCAGCCCTTTAAAAAGGAATGAAGGAAGGGAAGGGCAAAGGAAAGGATCGAGGTAACTGGGCCTCCGGCTCTCTCACTTACCGATACGAAACGCAATAGTACGGGTACCGTTACTTCACGCCGGTATTCCGTGAAAGGGTAGTACTACCCCGGTGGATCCGGCCCATTCATGCTGAAACCAGCGAGGATCTACTACCTACAAGACATATATATAAATCTTCTGTGCGTGTGTTTGTAATTGAACTGCTCCTAAACGGCTGGACCGATTTTGATGAAATTTTTTGTGTGTTTTTAAGTAGATTCGAGAACGGTTTAGATTTGTTTTTTTTTATTTCATTTATACAGGACAACGTCTGTCGGGACAGCTAGTTAATAAATAAAATGTTTGACATTGTCATAATATTTAAAATTACTTAGTTTTAGCAAGGATAGGGTATTTTTCAGATATACATCACGGTCCTAAAATAGGACGACACCTTTCTGTTACACGCTGTAGTATGATTAAGTATGCAAAATCTAGTAGGTAGATACTAACTGATTAAGTAATATTCAGAAGATAATATTTAAAGAACGTTTCACCGACCGCCTATTTTCTTTTCGCATCAGATCTTCACTTTGCAGGCAAGTTTTTTATACTTCCGTAGGTCTTTGAGACTGGGATGAGTACCTATTTAGGGCACGTACCCATACTGCGTGACCAATTTTACCCCCATCCTCTCCTCGGTAACCTCCTGTAGTATATGCCAAGAAACTTCCTCTCTATTTTTCACGTAGTAATTCATAATGGGTACGTTCCCTCATTATGAGCGTGTATGACTTCTACTATGGAACGACTCTTAAGTAATAGTTACCTCAGCAAATACCGGTTTGGCAGCATCCCACCTCTCAATATGGTTCTCTATTATTTTAATACATGGCACAGCCTTTGGCAGGATCGTCCCAACAATCCTGTAAGAATGTACTTAGTATTAATAACCTATGTATAGACTGATCATTAATAAAAATATGATTTATTAATACGAATTAGGCATTATCTCTTAAAGCAATGCTTATTGTACAGTGAGCGGCATAAGTCGATAAACATTTCCGAAATTTTGAATTAGGTACTCCATCTTACATGTCTCCATCTTATATAGCTACCTATCCCGTCACGGTAATGTTATCTAACAGTATTCTATCTTCATACAAATCGGCAAGCGAGTCATACCTATGCGCGTAGAGGTAGGTATAGACTGGTAAGCAGCCAGTCGCGAATGCGCCGCAGCGACGAACGCACGGTGTGATGGTTTTGTAAGCAGTAAGCGTGCGATTTGTTAATCTTCTTAGTCAAAGTGGTCTCTTGTCAAAGTGGTCGTGGCTATCATTGATGGACAGAGTTGGGGCGCACTGACGTCATTTGCCGCACGTCGAGCGATGTCCCTCCACTCCTGGCGGCTACTGGCATTACGAGCACACTGTATTGCGGTTGACTGCGTAACTTTGGCGATAAGGTCGATCCAGTGCATTGGAGACCGACCGCGGCCTCTCTTGCCTTCAATGCAGCCCTGCACCACCATTCTCTTCATCGAGTCCTCGTTTCTGGAGATGTGCCCAAAGAACTTCAGTATTCGTAACTGCACAATCGACGAAAGCCTGTCTTATATGCGAAGCTCTTTGAGGATGGAATTATTGGTTCGAAACGCTGTCCACGGTATTTTTAACATGCATCTCCAACACCACATCTCCAGGGCATCGATTTTTCGGCGATCTTGTAGCCTTAATGTCCAAGTCTCAGCACCATAGAGAAAGATTGGAAATACCAGACACTTCATTAGACGAGCCTTGGTATTCTTCGTTATTCGGTTGTCTTTCCATATCTTTCCCAGTCGCTCTACGGCCGACCTTGTGATAGCGGATCGGCGCTTGATCTCGTCTTCACATCCTCCAACGTACGAGATAGTGGAACGGAGGTAAATATAGCTCTGTACTACTTCGCAATTAGCTATATGCAATATTCCTGTATTACACTACCATGACCTTTGTTTTATCCCTATTAAGAGCGAGTCCGAATCGGAGGCTAATCGATTCCAGCCGAGTTAAGAGCTCTTCCAAATTTTCTCTTGTTCTTGCAAGAAGCGTGGTATCATCAGCATATCGCAAGTTATTTATCACGCGTCCACCCACTGATATCCCTTTGTCCCAACCATCCAAGACGATGTGCATGATGTATTCGGTATAGGTGCTAAATGATAAAGGCGACAAAATACATCCGTGCCGAACACCTGAACCTGTCTTAAAAGTTTCCGAGAGGACCTCATCCACTCTTACTGTTGCAGTACCATCTTTGTATAGTCGTTTTAATAGGAATAGGTACAAGATGTTGTGGTACTCCCATCTCTAGTAACACTTTCTAGAGGCACTCCCATATGACAGTGTCAAATGCCTTTCGGAAATCAACAAAGCAAATTAAGGGTGATGTGTTATATTCCCTAGATTTCTCGATGATCTGTCGCAGTATAAGTATCTGCTCACGCGTGCCTCTCCCTTGAAGAAATCCGGCTTGTTCGGGTGAAATTTAAATAAAAATAAGTGCAAATACTACATAATAATTATGGCAAAGTGCAGTTACGTATTTTTAATTATACTTTTATTCGAATGAGGATTTTTTATACTATTAAATTTAACAATATAGCTTTTCGTACGTCTCAGTCGAGTCTTAAATATTGTTCAGTCTCAAATATATAAGGTTATTTTTTATTAAAACCTACTAATCAAAAAACACAACACGATTTTTATTGAACACTTCCTATTTCATTCACAATAAATTCCTTATTTTTAAATAAGTCAAAGTCAAAGTCAAAGTCAAAAATAATTTATTCACTTAGGTCACAAAGTAACACTTATGAACGTCAAATGGGTTAGTGAGTTTATTATATTTACTGAATTTACATTTATGTTAGTTGCAAGGTTCAGGCAAAAGGTTGAGCCTATGAGAAGATACCTGCAAGAAACTCAAGGCCACTCTTTTAAATCGCCATCAACTTATAATTTCAGTATTTTACAACTCATTTATGTACCAGGTGTTGCAGTCATTATGCCATATGTCACTGTCCATATAAAACTAAATTCTAAAATAAAGAAAAGTTGGTAATATTATGTAAAAAGCATTTGAGATTTGAAATCATATTTATCAGTACGTAGCCATTTGTAATAGACAATAGTATGGCATGAGGACGCATACACTTACACAACTTACTTAAGGTATAATATTTACAATCACTAAACTAGAAAGAATCTCAAGTAGGTAGATGAAATTAAAATACTGAAGGTGGGCAGCCCTCTCGCGTGTTTGCGTACTGCGCGGCTGGGGTTAGGATCAGATAGTCTGGATAGTAAAAAGTCGAGCCGAGTTACAATACTGTTAGATAACATTACCGTGGTCTCGTCTTTTACTGCAGCGATGGTTATTTTAATCACAATTAATTACTTTAGAACAATCCTAACTAATATTATAAATGCGAATATGTTTATTTATTTATTTGTTTGTTTATTACGATTTCACGCTTTAACTACTTGACCGATCATCATGAAATTTCGCATACCTACACGTTGACATGGATACAGAAAAGGACATCGGGAAATAGAAATAGTATATAAGTACCTACTGGTCCCGAGGGGTAGAGATTTAGTGACATAATCTAGGTATATTAACGCGACCGAAGGCGCGTGCAAAATCGAGTACCTATAATATGATCTAGAATTTTTTTCGAGCGTCGAATATTAATCTATACCTACTAATATTAAAAAGCTGAAGAAATTGCTTGTTTGGTTGAATGCGCTAATCTCAGGAGCTTTTACTGCGAATTATAATAATAATAATATTCTACCACATAGGTACACACAACATCATCTAGCCCAAACTAAGCAGAGCTTGTACTATGGGTACTAGACAATGGATAAACATACATATATATACTTTTTTTTTGTAAATACATACATATTATACATAGAAATACCCAGACCAAGACAAACATCCATATTCATGCACACAAATGTTTGACTTGTGCGGGAATCGAACCCGCGACCTCAGGCGTGGCAGTCGGTTACACTAACTACTCCGCCATCGAGGCCGACAATATTTTATTGTTGTATAGCTTATTTATCGGGAAAGGTTATATATAGGCTATATAACATCACGCCACCCACCACCCATGGGGGCGGCGCAGTAACGATAAACGCGGGTGAAACAGCGGGCACATCTAGTAAAATATATTTCTTGAAATTAAACCACTTCATATGGATTTTGTCGCGTTGTTTATTTTAAAACAAAGTGTTTAATTTTAATGTATAACATTTCCGTAAACATAAGACAATATTAAATATATGTATTTCTGTCATGCTTCTCTTTTAGGAAAAAGGTACCTACTACAGGCAAGTGCTCTAAAGGTACCTAATAGCAGTCTAAAATAATAACAGTGTTTTACAAAGTCATGTCATATTATGACTCAATTTACACAATAAAAGAAAATGCATTTAATTATGTGCCACATATTTTTCAAAAGTATTCGAATTTATTTATTTTCCAAAAAGTTTTGGTACACCACCAATCTTTGGTCTTAAAATGAATATATATTCAAAACATTTTTCATTATAGTGACACGCAAATAATCATTATAAATAATAAAACTGAATATAAATTACATTAATTCTTCTTCACTTTTCTTTTTCTTTTTATTCTGTGATTAGTGGCCAACCTGTTGTCCAGAGTTGTTCAAGCCGCCCGTAGGCTTCTGACAGGGCTTAACGACTGCTGTCAATTTGGCAACAACCGGGACCGACTTTTTACGTGCCCTCCGAAGCACGGAGACGCTCAGATGAAATACCACTAAGCGGTCACCTATCTATAGACTGACCTCACCCAAAACGCTGCTTAACTATGAGTTAAGTTTTATATTAATTCTAAATGGTGTTAATAGATATTGTATTTAATTATAATATTAAAAGGCAATTAAATACCTACTATTGAATACATAAATATGCAGAAAATGTTATTTTCTACTAGCCAACACTAAAATCTCTAAAACATTTATTTATTTTTAAACGTGCCAAGCAACAGTACCTACCTACCCCTTTCCGCTTAGAGTTAGTACGAAAACTACCTAATAACATTACTCGACCAAAATCGAACAGGTATACAGATTATATAGTTGCATTTTACACAGTAGATCGATATACATAGATAAAATTCTACTAACTGGAATAGTGGTATGCAGATGTGTGTAAGGAAATCAATCTCGAGGTCGGGGATGAAGCACTTCTCTCTGTCCATCATGAGCGCGGGCAGTTCGCCCCGACTCTTCTCCACGTCGCCTTGCTTGAAGAACTCTGTCAGAACTGCAGCCTACGCAGAATCGTATACATTAGCTAAATAGGTATGTGTCTAAAGAAGTTCTCTGCTCATGTTTATCTCAAAAGTATAATACAACATTTCAAATAATGTTATCCAGACCGAATTTCGATCACGGCGGTCAACCTTAACAGAGGCTGGGCGTCTGCGCAGGCAATCTAATAGTGCACAAGTACACAAGTGCAGTCTCACTTACTCTAATGATCCGATAGGATGACTATCCGACACGACCAGAAAGAGATAAGGTGCAGGACGAGCAGCTTGGGGGTTTCTAACACCATCAACTCCGGGGCTGCCATCAAAATTTTTTAACAGAAAAACCAATAGCTTGTTGTTGGCCTGACCTGGGATTCGAACCCGAGATATCATGCACAGCAGTCGCATTCACTACCTACTGCTGCGCCACGGAGGAATTTCTAGTATAAGATATCCGAAATATATACCTTTCGCATGCATTCTCTTGTTAGGTTAATTAATGGTTAATTGAAAATTGTGTTTGGTTCTGTAGCGTAGGCCGTAGCCCATGGAAACACGTTAATAAAAATAAAGTCCACATATACTATACCTATACAGAGTGTATAATAAACCTTGTCCGATCCTTAAAGGTGTTATACAGTAGCTTATTATGAGTACGTAAGTGACATCCATTGTTCAGTTTAGATCTATCCCACGCGGACGTGTTTTCTGTGAATTTACGCTGCATTTGAACATTATAAATCAATATTATAATTATTATTTCTTGTCATCAGCACTTTATGTGTGTCGCGAGTGATCTGCGCTTATTTACATATACTGCAAATATGTACTCTTAGTACATATTTGTAGTATATGTAAAAACCACCAAAAAAGCTAATAACTTTTTTGTTAACATTGCCAAAAAATTTCATTCTCAGGAAATCTACTTTTATCTCCTCGCCCCAATTTTTATCCGCCGTCCAGGCTTAAATCCTTTACATTGCTAGAAACAGACATAGACGATGTTATAAATGTAATTTCTGGGCTAAAGGACATTTGTGCAGTTGGTTGGGATAATATCCCTACCAACGTAATCAAAAATTTTAAACGCTTTCTTACCCTATATTTAACTCATATATTTCAAATATGTATGACCCATGAAGCTAATACAAAGAGGAGAGGGCATACAAAATGTGCACTTGTTACATAGGATTTCACATTTGGTGGGCTGGTGGGCGTGGCTTGCTCAGTCTATCGGCAACTCGCATCGAACGTACTTCCGATGCGCTGTGAACAAAATCTAGGAAAAAATTGTTTATCGTTGAAAAATTCTACAAAAATATGAAGTGTTGTGTGTTATCTTGTAGGAATTACTCCGATAAATGCCGTAATACAACGGAAGGCATCACATTTCACTCGTAAGTGTTTTAAATTGATTATTTTAATGATTTTCCAGAATATTCCATTTGTTCGATGTTTATAACAGTAATATTCCTACTCACCAAAAGATGGTGCTGCATGATTTAAATGAGTGATGAAAAACCGTTTAAATGTTATTTACATCTTTGAAATTGTACTTAAAATGTGTTGTTTAAACTAATTTTAATTTACTAGTATCGTTAATTCTTATCTAAATATACATTAATTGTTACAATGATTTTATCAAAAAGCATAGTGTACGTGGTACACGACAGATCCGATAGATGGCGCTATCGGATGATGGAGAAAATTACAGGGCCGTACTTAGATTTAAGATAAAATATTTAACAACAAATCTTATTTTAGGATAATTTTTTGAGTATTTATGTTTTAGATTTCCAAGCGATAATGAGTTAAAGGTGCAATGGGTAAACAAAATCGCTCGGTACAATTGGAGCCCTTCAAAGTATACAAGAATTTGTTCGTGCCATTTTGAAAGAACTGATCTTGTAATAACCAAAAACGGGCTAAGGAAAATAAAAGTTGGCGCTCAATGTTATATGGGCAGTTCCTAATCCCTCTCAGCATTGTAATCATCAGCAATTTAGTTTGTTTTTGTACATTTAACATTCAAATTAATGTAAAGGAACAATTTTGTGTATTTATTTTAAATCGCAACAATTTTCACAACGAATATTACGTATTAAGTTACTCAATATCAGTCAAATATTAGGGGCAATGTTATGGCAGCTTCTAATCCACTTGTAGCTTGTAATCATCAGTAATTTAGTTTGTTTTTGTACATTTCACATTCAAATAAGTATGTTGGAACAACTTTGTGTATTTATTTTAAGTCTCAACAATCGAAAACTGAATATTACGTATTAAGTTGCCTGCTTTATATTTGCCAATATTAGGAACAATCAGTATTTTGGGTTGTATTTATATTTTATATTAAAATTATGTAAAAACCTTGTGTATTTATTTTAAATCTCAATATTTAAAAACGCCAACTATGAATGGATCGGGTTACCCTTACTTACCTAATATTAGTACATAATATATTTGTATTATGCTGCCACTTCACATAGTTATTTGAATTTGTGTAATAATTATATTATGTACAGTAATATTTGCTAAAATATTTGTCAAACACGACACAACAGGCGATATACGACAATACGAGCATCCACACATGGCACCGAATAGTAAACTATTTTTGACAAAAAGAAGTAATAATATGGTAAAACACACCCAAGTACGACCACATAATTTGCCTTCTAGTGTCGGATAGCGGAATTACGTTGTCATAAGGAAGTGGGCGGAGTCAGCAGGACTGTAACGTCCCCTTCACCCCCGCCCGCTGTCACGCATAGTTTGTATAGGAAAATAAGTTCCGCCACCTCCTCTTTGTATTAGCTTCATGGTATGACCTAAAGGTATTTTCCCTAAAGTATTAAAAAAAGCTGTTGTTATCCCGGTCTATAAATCCGGAAACAAAAGCGAGTTAAACAATTATAGACCGACTTCTATCTTACCAATATTGTCCAAAGTTTTAGAAAAGTTAATAAATAATAGATTAATAAAATACTTAGAGGTAAACAATATTCTTTCGGACAGACAGTTTGGATTTAGATCACAACGATCAAATAGTCATGCGGTTCAACAACCAACTGACCATATAACCTCTAACTTGGATAATGGAATGCATACAATTGGAAACTTCTTGGACTTCCCCAAAGCATTCGACTCTGTTTCGAATTCTATATTGCTTAAAAAACTCGAATCGGTTGGAATAAGAGGCAAACAGCAACAATTTTTTGCTGACTATCTAACTGATCGATATCAATGTGTAAAAATAGGTGAAATCATCAGTAAAGACATTCCAAATACTTCTTTGGAGTGCCCCAGGAAAGTATTATCGGTCCTATATTTTGCCTTATTTACATAAATGATCTGTGTTATTTGTATCTTCGGAACGGGGTTACAATATCATATGCGGATGATACAGTAATACTGTTTACCGCTCAATCACACGTTGAAGCCTATCAACGAGCTCAAGAAGGTTTCAATACTATCAGTAAATGGCTCTCATACAATTGTTTAAACCTAATTGCAGAAAAAACTCAATATATTCACTTTTCCATGCCATATTACAAAAACAACATTATTGCTCACAATCATAATTCTCTGCTCTCTGCTGACACCGCATGCACTTACCCACTTTAGAAGCAACCGATTATATAAAATACTTAGGCATTACGCTTAGCATTAACCTTAATTTTAGCAAACATAATTATTTATTATGCAATAGAGTACGCAAACTAATATATATGTTCAAAACTTAAAATACTAAAACAGTTATATTTAGCATTATGCCAATCAATCATAACTTATTGTGTAACATCGTGGGGTGGAGCATCGAAAACAATATTATTGCCATTAGAACGTGCGCACAGAGCCATCTAAAAGGTTCCACATTCCACTCTTTCATATTCCCTATCTATGAACTACATTTTAACGGTCTGACAACTATTTATCCTGCACACTGTCCTTATACAACATACGCTTCTACTTTTTTTCCTTCAAACAAAAGAAGGAAAGACTTACGTTTGTGAAAGTTTCCAAACTAACCATGCTTACATGAAGAGATTTTTCTTATTCTTAGGGTTTTTAGTACAATAAATTAAATACATAAGTTATTAGATATATATAGCATTAATCATAATCAATGTCATATAGTTTTAACATAGTACCTAAAAACGCTTACATATGCAGATACAGAGAAATGGCTGGTAGTTGTAAAATAATTTCTTATTGTTTAAGCAGTTTTTCATTATAATTGTTATTGTATAAAACTATTTTAGTTGTATACTTAACTATACATGTTTGCAGTACATGTATAGTTAAGTATATCATTACTTTATTAACAGCAGAATAAAAATATAGTATTAAAAACAGCCTGAAATACAGATCTCTAACCTAGTTCAGGTAGGTAATAAAGGTAATGTAAAAACAGACTTCATAAACAAGTCTCTTGTGTCCAATATTTAAATTGTAAATATTTTCCTTTAGATTACATATTGTGTTTTGTAAAGACTTTTATTTATTGAACAAAAATTTATTATTATTATTATCCATTTATAAAAATCGATCAAAATAATTACCCCAGTAAATTTAATTTATTTAATATAATATTATGTTAATAGATTATCCATGGCAACACCGACAACTTGTTAATCATAGTACCTAGGTATCACTAAAGTTCATAAAGTTTTACCGATGCCGCGCCGCGCTACGCCGCGCCTACCTACCTACGCCTTAGAAAATGCCGCAAAAGTATACCACGCTCCGCGTCCTTGTCAAGTTTATGTTGCTAGACTGTGCGAAATTTCAGTAATTTAAGGGTAAAATGCTGATCAATACTGTACTTAATAATATTATGAAGACGTTTTACGATGATATAGTGTTCTTTTATTATTTTTTTAGCATGTTTGTTAAGAGAGAAACAAGACCTTAATGGATCGGACAAGGTTTATTATACACACTGTATTTGACTGCACGGATGTAAACTATTCTTTGAGTGAGTGGATTCAATGTTCATACGCTTTCGCGAAGCAGGGATGTTGATCATAAGTTAAATAAGAATATAAACTGGATATACTTCCCCAGGACTGGATCGCTAGTAACCACTATTTGTAGAAAACCATCAATATCAAACGGATGATTGGTGATGATATAACTTACAGCGGTCTTCTTGATGCTGGCCCAGTCCTTGAGCTGATCGCTAAGGTCAGCGCAGTTCATGAGCAAACAGCTCAGTGCGTTGATGTGTAAACGGTTGCCTTTCTGGAAGTCTATCGAAATGATCCTGTAATCGTTCTTCTTCCTGTGTAGACCAATATTAAATAGGTATGAAAGTAGTAACACAAATGTAATACACGAAGGAACATGTATGGGTAGATTATATTCATATTTACAATTTACAAAATACAAATATACACGCATAAAACACACACTCACACGCACGCACGCACGCTCGCTTGCATGCACACGCGCACAGGCGCGCACGTCCAAACACTTTACTTATTTATATTATACTTAAGGGGACGAACACTGGTTTCGAAATCATAGCTTAGGCTACATCAGAAGCCAAGGTTTTCGCTACAAATAGCATTGTATTTTAATGCAATAAACATTTTTATTTAATTTGGCCAGCTGTTTTAGGTCGCGCCTACTACTATCTAGCAAGCTCTTATCTAGACTTCGTATCTGTCTGATTGTAAAATCAGTTTTAAAATTCATTTAGTGGCTTAAACATACATAATATGATCCAGATCTAACAGACATATTATGTACATTTTCTTTATACTACTGTTATGGCCTTAGATCCCTTTAACCTAAACCTAGGTATTTAGTTCCACAAAAATACCTCAAAATAACATACCTACACAGATAACACACAAACCTGGCACAATTATTTGTGGATTACACATATTTTGTCTCGTATGGGGATCGAACTCACTGGAGCCATCCGCCATATTACGAGTACATAATCATTCGTCACCGTTATTATATAATATATTAGTTATTATAAACTTATAAATGTACTTGATATATAATTAAAATTGTGTATGTATTGTCGTGTGTCAGAATAACCACATAGCAAGTATGTATACATAATAATGATAAAGTAAGGGGAGGAGTCGAAACTCGCAGTAGGCGAAAGCGTCGCTGAGGTCACCAAACGTCGCGTCCCCCGTGACCACAATCAATACAAGCTCGTCGAAACATCGGGTAGTAAATAGGTATATAGCAATAATGGTTTTTTAAATACAGGGTGCCCGATAATTAATGGATAACCTTGAAATGTCTTATAGTAGAAAGAAATCTATCCTAACTACTACCTGAGATATGATATTTTTTTAATTACCATATTTAACTTTCTTGTACACTACGACCATAAATTAATGAATTCCATCAGTTTTTTGTTGTTTTATTATTAAACACTAATTATGCTAATATATAGACAGTCAAAAGTATGACTAGCTCAGCACTTCTTTGTTTCATATTTTTTCTGAACAGCCATCAATTCTACTATAAAACATTTCAAGGTTATCCATTATTTACCGAACATTCTGTATAAGTACCATGTATTATGTTTAAATTTATGATCATAAGTTGTAAGTCGTGATCTGTACACAAGTTGAATCATACATATAAGTTATTAAGGGAAACCTGTTATTGGCTGTATAAAACTGTTACATTTATATTGTTAAACAAATTAATACGCTGTCGGTTTCCTTAATAAAAATATTTGATCTTCACTGCGAGTAAGACACCTTATATTATAATAAGTAGGTATTTTATGTACTTAAAAAAGGTTGCCAGGTCTGTTGCCAGTATGAAGTCTCTGAGTAGCAACAGCGCCTTGTCGTAATCTTTCCTTGGCAAGGGCTCCAGTATGTCACATCCTTCAGTGTTCAGAATGCACATTGCTTGAGCGAGGTGGTGGCGCTCCATCACGCTACCCTCCGAAGAGTACAAGGCAGCAAGGGTGGTGTCTGTGAATGATATCTTAAGTAATTTCAAGGCCCCGGTACCTCTATCGAGAAACGAGTCGTTTTAGACCCCCAACAGTTAAATATTGACATATTTTTCATAGCATATGAGTCAAAAACTAACTGTCCCGGGCCTAAGTGGAAAAACGTTTTTTTATTCTGGTTATTCTATTAACGATATTCATTTCCACCTCACCTATCTTCCTACTCGTCAGCCTTGCAAAATTAGTTACGAAAGTGTGGGATCATAAAAAATATTCAAGATTTAATTAGTGGATCGCTATCTATTCTGCCACACATACCTACATATATTCTGTCTGGTAAATACCTATTTACCTAATGTTATGAGCATTAGGTAAATAGGTAGGTATTTACCTAATAGCCATAGTGGCAGTAATCTTATAATTGCTGTACAAATCCAACTTTATGATAAACATCTTTATGTTTATTATAAAGTTGGTTTTGTGTTGTTGGATTTCTGAGTGTATTCGTTTTACTTTTAAAACGAATACACTCAGATAATAATAATTATTTATATTATTTATTACAATTATTATTAATTATTTGTTTTAATTTATGATTATTATAAATAATAATGTCCTCCAGACCGATTTTCGGTCACGGCGGCCAATCTTAACGGAGACTGGCCATCTGCGCAGGAGATATTATAGTGCACAAGTATGTGCGCAAACACAAGTGCGCTCTATGTTCCCTTACCCTCATGATCCGATGGGACGAATAATCCGACACGACCGGAGAGAGATCAGGCGCAGGACCAACGGCTTTACGTTCTTTCCGAGGCACGGGGGTGTCTAACACCGCCAACTTCCTAACTCCGGGCTCGTATTGAGATTTCTTAACAGAAAAACCCAATACCTTTATGTTGGCCCGACCCGGGATTCGAACCCGAGACCTCATGCACAGCAGTCGCATTCACTACCGCTGCGCCACAGAGACAGTTTATGATTATTATAAAGTTGGATTTGTAATTTTAAGATTAATGCTATGGATATTACACTCAGATAATAATTATTATTATCTGAATGTATTCGTTTACGCATGTAGTATTAAGGCCGACCATCTGTCGTTAAGTATTTTATGTCTTTATATACTCACGTCCCTGTATTTGGAAGCTATTTGTCGTCCCACGATGGTCTAGATCATGCATTAGACCCGCTAGTATAAATATCAGCACTTGCAATTCACTGCAAACAATGTGACAATTATATAAGGATATAGTTTAATTATAAAATATGAATATAAAATAGAATATGACTCATACAACTAAGGCAGTCCAGCAGACTCCTTATATTATGTGACATCTATGTATATGACAACACCTTTCTTGTTACACGCTGTATAGCAGCCTGACCTACTGCTGGGCACGGGAGTCTCCTATATGGAAAAAGTTAGGCCATAATCTACCACGCTGGCCCAGTGTAATAAGGTAGACTTTACACATCTAGAGAACATTATGCAGGTTTTCTTCGCCGTTAAAACAAGTGTTAATGAACTATTTAATTCGCATATAACTTCGAAAAGTCAGAGGCGGGATTACACAAGAGACTTCTACGTAGCACTCTAACGGTTGACCATCTGGTAAGGTGTGGTGATATTTAAGCGTCCTTATAGGCCTGTACAATGGAAAACCGCAACAAATAAATCCACTTAGCATATTCTTTTATATCGATTTTCTTTTATATGTTCAATATCAGCACATTCTTGTCGTTACTTAACAACACCAATAGCTGATTCGATGACATCCGTGAACCCAAAAATTATCAGACGCAATTTTGATGAGATAAGATGTTTAGGTAAATAATTAAATTAAATATTTAAAATTGTTATAAAATTTAAAATATTTAAAATCTCAAATTAAATATTTTAAATTGTTATAAAATTTAAAATAATTTGTTTTGATCCGGGGATAGCGCACATACACTAGCGACCTGTCCCGGCTTCATCCCGGCTTTGCACGGGTAGGACAATACCTTAATAAATTATATATCTAAACCTTGCTCATGAATCATTCTGTCTATTTGTGACAACCGCATGAAAATCCGTTTAGTAGTTTTTGAGTTTATCGCGAACAGACAGACAGACGTGGCGGGGGACTTTGTTTAGTAATATGTAGTGATTTCGTTCCTAAAATATGACCACACATTTCTGATACATTATTTAGGGATAGCTTACTTGAAATATCCATTACTAACAAGTCTGAAGTTGATAACGGCAGCAAAAGCCCACTGTGCCACGTTGAACGAATGGTTCCAACTGTGGTACGGTACATCGCGGTACCCTTTCTTCACATACAGAATGAAACAGGCTAACTTGCCTCTCATTATTTTAAACCTGACGAACAAATGCATGCATCACTAAGGCAAAATATACTAGTTATTTTCTTACTACCAGGTATAGAATTTGAAACAAGTGACACGAGAGGAAAACAAATTATAAAAAAAAAAAATTAAAATCTCCCGCTATAACAATATTGCATGTGTTGCGGTGGACATTCAAACAACGGATTTAAATAACCCCCAGACTCCAAACAATTATTTGTCGATCACACAAATTGTTGACCTGTGTAGGGTCTATGTAACCCACAATACTCGGCTTACGGGCAGTGACAAGACGACCATTTAAACTACTATGGAATGCGCTCCCTCACCTGAAAAGAGTGGCCATGAGTTTCTTGCCTGCTTCTTCTCATGAAAGCTCTACTCATCGAACAGGCTTTTTTCAATGCTAAATTTTTATTTCCTTCTATTTATTTTTATTATTATTTTTTATTAATATAATAGTGAATTGACGTGTCCAAGAATTGTTTGCATATTTTTATGGAAATAAAGATTTTTGACTTTGACTTTGACTTTGACTTCACGAAGTCAGGATGGCCACAAACCGTTACACTTTCAAGGTAAAAGTGCGTGCTCTCCTCCTCGACAGTTTATATGATTCATCTCATCAGTAATATGATAAGTACGTAATGTATGTAATATATATATATATATTATTTAGATTATATAATATGTTTATTGGTATGTATGTGTTATGTATTATATAATTACTATTGTGATATTCTTTAGTAGGTATATCTACATGTATATTTCGCGTTACTGTATGTAATACTGTATGTGGTAGATAATGCCTTTGGCATTAAATCCACCATTGTACTATGTTGTGCATTGAGTTTCAAAATAAAAATTAAAATAAACGGAGTACGCCATCCGTTTAGTCCAGTCAGGCAGTCAATTTATTCTGAGTGTAAAAAGGTAGTGGAACTTTCAAATAAAGATTTATTTTTAAAAGAAGACATCTACCGCGCTGTTCGTAATTCCTGTGTCGCGTGAGTCTTAACAAACATTCAAACAACGGACACAAAGAATGCCCAGACTTTGAACAACTATTTATGGACCACACAATTGTTTGTCCCGTGTGGGGATCGAAAAAGACAAAGTATTCGTTAATAGCTAGTTGAATAAACAAAGATACGTCTTATCTAGTCCAAGATCGGAGAACATCTTTAAGACATAGCACGGCATCTCCCTCGGCGGCAAGACCTTGGGGTTGAAGTGCAGACTAGTTAAATGGGGGTGAAGATGGTACCCCGCGCAATCTAGCATATGTTCTACCTCTTGGTCAGACACCTGAAAGATTAAATGACATAAGACTAAGTATTTTGCCTGTTACCAGCCGTTTGAGATATTTACTTAATAACTTTTTAAACTTTTGCGTTGCATGATATACACACAAGCTGACATCAGTCAGCTTGTGACCACGGCCGGTGTAACCTGGTCGAAACGTCAAGCATTAAAAAGTAAACATTATGCATAATTACGTTAATACCCGTTACATAGTGTTATATATATATAAATTGTTTAATGTTCAGCTACTAAAGGCACTGACTTTATTTCCACTCAGACCCATTTCATTCGCACATTAACCAAAATACTGCCACCCTCACTGGCACTTACCTTCATATGATACATAACCAGCTCATTCGCGAGCGCGTTTCTGATATACGCTTCTTGAATCCTCTGGTATACTACAGAGTGTATGATGCACACTCCGCAGTACATGCTGAATGCTAATCCAACCTCCTCGTCCATGGCATCGAAGTACGGAGCTTCTAGTTTGTTCACTAATTGTAACACACCTATGATCCCTGCTTGTTCGCGAAGGGGTAAGCAGAGCAAGTTTCTATAGAGAAAAATGGATTCATAAATTACAATCTGACACTAGTACTTAAAAAGAATTTCAACCTTCCAGGAACATTCTAGATCTTGCTGACCACAGTTACAGTATTGGTTCGATTTTGCTCGCGGCGACGCGACGCCGCGTAATTTTAGGTTATGTCAATTTTATATCCCTCAGGAATAGTACTTTTGTATAAAAGGTACTCGTTTTTTCTTCTGTTATTCTGATCGAGAAGTTGAGGCGTGAAACCGTAACAAACAAACAAACTGACAAACGTATTCACAACATCTTAGTTAGGATTTAAAGATCTCAAATAACTGACGATTTCACTATACGCGGTTCTAAAATGTAAGAGTCAATCTCAAAACACTGCCATAAAATTTTGAAAATCAGGTTCTGTTATATTTGGAACTTTTTCCATATTATGTGTTAGCTTAGTTATTTTCATTATTTCTAAGTAAATAGGTAACTAAGCTTAAAACAGCCTAACAGTAACAGAAAAAAAAATATTTGCCCACAGAGTGGAGTCATGTCCATGGAGAGTGACGTGGAGTGGACATTAGTGCATGGAGTGAAGCATAAAAAAGATATCATAGTTTTTAATACCAAAGATTTTGATTTCTAATGACAATAATACAAAAACAAGTAGGTACTAACTATTTTTAATTTTAATTATAGGAACATAATTGAGACAACATCGTAAAAATCACTAAAATACACATTATGAGCATTTTAATCAAAGATATTGATTATTGAGGCTTTTGTTATCATCATCAGAATAAAACAATCGGTGGGAGCTGAACTTCGGCTTAAACTCTCCATCGAAGCCATATTTTGAGATATGATGATATTTCATATGCCATAGGATCTGATTTTATTTTATCTTTTCTTCTTTGCTCGCATTCCCTTTTTTTTCCTGCACTCTACTTTTCCGTTTGGATTGATTACCAGCCATATTCTGCTAATCAATTGCTCCACAAACCTAATGGAAAGATAAAATATAACGGTTTATAACAATAACTAATCATACTTATAAATCATAGATATGCTTGTGTTAATGTTTTCCAAGACTTTCGCGTACCTACACTATACATTGAAAAACTCTATTTTTACGGCAAACTAATGCGGCTCATGTTTATTTACTTTTAATTATTTTACGTTTTGGAACCCATTTCATTACATGATATTATTACATCTATCATCAACTGTTCTGACAACGGATCTTGCAAGGCGGTTAAATAAAGTAATAAGTAAATAAAAGTGGGTAAAGAGCTGGAAACGTAAATTAATAAATAAAGAAGTAAAATAAACGCGACTCACTTTTATTTACTAATATTTTACGTTTCGTACCCTTTGGCAGATTTTATATCATCATCTGTTCTGATGATGGATCCTGCAATGGAATCCAAAATGTAAAATAATAAATAAATAAAAGTGAGTAATACGCCGTAAACCTAGATTTATTTCAAAATAAAAATTAATAAAACGGAATAAAATCGCGGGTCTCAAACCATAGGGGCGTATAATATGCGAAAATGTGATTTTTCGTTTTTAATGCCATTGCCCTAAAAAGCCTCAATTTTTCTTAAAATTTAATATTAATTACTTTTTGTATAAATTGCAAAATATTATTTGGCGTAAGCTAGACAGTCTACAATTATTTTCAAGCCATATAGCCGTATAATAGACGTGAGAGTAAACTTTATTTGAAACTTAAAAAAGGCTGTTGACTTTTTTAAGTTTCAAATAATAATGTTTATAAGAATTATAAAAAAAATATTTTTAGAAGGATTTTTATGATTTCAGTTTTATTTTGTTTCTTGTAATGTGCCTTAAGCTCAATTTCAACTGTTTGTGACTGTAAATCATTTAAAATAATTATGCTTATTTTTCTTTTTACACAGAAAACATTATGTAATTACTACAATTTGCTTTTTTTAGATTGTAGAACAAAACTGGCATATAAGTTAACGTTGATTTCAAACACCTGTCAATATTAATGACAAGCCAGACAGGCCGACAGGCGTATGAATTTTTAAAATCACATATATAACGTTAGTTTTAATGGGTTCTCATTTCCAAATTGCAATATTTTAAGTCACCAACTAGGTAAAAATAAATATTGGTATAAATATTAATAATTTAAGAAGAAGGGTTCTGCGTCCATAAATTCCATGCATTTTTGGGAGAACTTTGATGGAGTTTTACTGTATAGTCGTCATGCCAAATAGACGTATCAACCAAAAACTAGGGTTATAGAGGGAACAGCTTAAAATCAAGCATCCCATGTTAACTGCAGTATTAATATATAGCTACATGCAAAAACACAAGAAGCTGGCTCAATCACAAGAAAAGTTTTTCATTTCTCCTAAAAAGTAGAGGGTTTGTGGATAAGCCCCTATGGTTTGAGACCCGCGAAATCAATTGGATGCAGAAACAATTCCAAACCATGGACATTTCTTCCACTGACCACTCCATGAATATCAGTTGTCTATGGAGTGGAAGACCATGAAGTGGACATTTTAAACATCTTTCGACCTTTTTCCAATATGGTTTCTAATTTGTGTTTATGAAATATAAATAGTTACCTATGCTAAAACATCCATGTTTTACATAATATTAATAATCTCTTCCAAAAATTACTTACTTTTTGCTTAAGCTAAATATCACACGGAGTAGTGCTTTTAAGCTTTCCACTTGCTTTCCACTTTACCACGAAATTGTCAATTACTTAAAAAAACAATACAAACTGACACTTTTTGTTTCACTATCACGTTTTATGTGTTGTCGATTAAAAATAAAGCCTTCCATATATTATATAATTACTAAAATGGTTATGTTTTTATTGCACATTAAATAAACAAATAATTAACATAATATATACACAAATTATTTACAAGAAATATTAAATAAAGAGAAACTGAAACAAAAAAATTAAAACCATCAAAAAAATATTATAATATTCCTCCGCATATCACTAAAATGGTTAAATATGGTTGAAATATTCGGAATTGTAGTGTCCACGGAGAGATAAAAAAATGACCGGTGAGATCAACCTTGAAAATTGTAAATTATATTGGTACACAGCGACACATCAATCTACTCGTAGACTGTTTGGACTTTGAACTATTAGAAGTTGAACGATGCGAATCGTGCGAGAGAGTGCGTTATATCATCGACACCACTATGCACTGTCTCTTTCTGACAATAATTCTCTATTTTGTATGTAGCGTAGTTATGCATAGATAGGGTGTCTAACTTGATGTGTAGCCGTGTGTACGTAACCATGTCAAAATTGCACAAAATATAGCATACATGTCTAAAGGGTCTATTTAATCAAAATAATAAATAATATCTAAAAATAAACTCATAAACAATGCATTACTCACATTAATTTGGAGTTGTGACATGGTACGGAGTGAAGTTCTTATTAATAAAAAATAAAATAAAACCCGAATAGAAATTAGTATTTAAGTCTCTTAAAACAATAGTTATCAGTGCTATGTACTAATAAAATAAAAACTGTAGAAAGTGAATTCTGTGAGAAATAAATCAAGTGTGACACTTTCGTCACCCGGTTTTGAGATTGACACATAATCATACTTTAAAGTTAAAAGGCGAACCTACCACCTCAAAAACAATCAGTCACTAGAGGTGCCTCGACGATGTGGTTCCACGCAGTTCCTTCGAAGTTTGAGTACTGAACCGTTGAGGCCCAGCCCATCACTTATTAATATCTAGCTTATTATTGCATATATGACAACTACTATTTGGCTTCTGATTCACTTTATTGATTCTAAAAATATCTATCCTACAAAATTAAACTATATACGGCCTACACTACATAGCATAGGCCATATGTAATTAAATTATATAGTATATACACTATATGGCCCAAAAACTATCATCGTCCAAAAAATCTGATCATAATGTTGCGTCTTTGCTGTGTGAGAAAAAACAAAACGAAGATAAGTTACCTGCATTCTTTATCTGGCAAGCAATCGACTAATGAATCGAAAGCTGGATGCTCTTTAGCGTTCTGTGTGTTGATTAGTATCCCGGATCTAACCACTGCGCCGGCGATGCCGATGTTCAGAGGAAAACGTCGCTCTTCCTCTTTATCCTACCAATTATAAAGTAAGCACTAGCTGTCAAGGCCAAAGAGACAGGGATAGATCATCGAAAGCCTTGCATTATATCTACATTTCGGTTAAACCGCAGAAGCTTTGTGGAGGAACGTGGTGCCTTGTGTTTCCAACACAAAGGGAGGATCCTCCGACCAGGCTGGGGATCATGCCTACCGGCTGCGGCCCGACTGTTGATGTGGGCAACTTGTATAATTATATACTTAGACGCTATATAAACTTCACCTGCGTTATTCAGGATTGTATGGCGAACGTGATTATAAGCACTATTATGTACAGCGCCATCTGTTGCCTTATTTCCATACCTTTTTCCTAAGGACAGCAATGAGTCAGTGATATTTCTAATAGGTATTGCATTAGCCATACCTCCTTGACATACTCAGTTTTGGAATCTAGGAGTTAATTAACTACGACCAAAATGTGCGGTATGATGGACATGGCACACGCTACTGTGCTAGTTAAAATAAATTTACATACCTTCTTTAAAGGGTCAAACATCTCCATTCTTTCAGTATCTATGAGCATTACAGAGCAATATTCAGCCTTGATCAGACCCTTAGCCAAGTCTGTTGTTATTTTAAGCAATGTATCTAAAGATGCCACCTGTGTTCCAAATTATAAACATTTCTTTATAATGTTTTATGTCAAGGGGTGACAAAAAGTAAATGTGTTAAACAATTTCCAGCAAAAATTCGGGGAAATTGAAGCGCCAAATTGAAAAATCGGGAATAATTTTTTATTTCACATCAAGCCGAAATAGAATTTGCGTGAAATGAAGTCGACCAAAGGGCGCCGAAAGACAACCTCGCTCTACCCTGATCAATAGCTAGAGTCAGTACTGAGTGAGTAGATAGAACAGCAAGCAGTTATGAAAGGTAGGCTGCAGGGGAGGCTCCGCTTTAGACTGGGATTTCGCTTAAACTAAGACAGCCCATCTGGGAAAGTAGGTACCTCCGTTCCACAGAAAATCGCAGCTAAACGGGATCATGTTTTGTTTTTGCGCTGAGTAGATTGCCCGGACTTGTTTAAAATATGTTTAGCTGTCAACGAGGGAATCAGTGTAAACATTTCCTCGTGCGCTGGCAGCACAACGACTCTCCTTAGAGGTGACACGATACGCGAGTGATGCCTCTGATTCCGCATACACTCAGGCTACAGTAACCGCTTACCATCAGACGGGCCATATACCGCTTGTTTAACTCCTTGTCAATATTAAAAAACGAAGCAGGTAGGTATAGGTACGTGTACGCACATTTCATAATGTTTTTAGGACCTGGTGCTAACTTAATATTATTTTTATACCAAAATAGGCTTTGAGTCCATAGTTTTGACTGCACAATTTCGTAGTGGCATACGTGGCCACAGCGGTGCCACCAATTAGAAAGAAACTGACGCACTTACACTATTAGCCTAAGTACAAAGAGATCGGATCCAGTCTTGTAACATTTAACCTAATTCGTTTGAGCCTAAACTGACTTGTTTACGGAGAAACAAGGTTTGATATTCCGTCGACACACAGGGAGGATCGGCCAACAAGGCTAGGTGATCCTGCCTCGCGGCCACATATTTAGTTAAATCATACCTACGAACTACTACGCTAATTTCACTTGCCTGATTCGGGATCAGGTACAAATTATATAGAATAGAACCTACTGTAATTGTGTTTAGCGCGCTTGTCTCTCGTTGTTAAGTTCGAAGAGAATTCTAAGTGCAATGAGTACAATTGCATGCAACCGTACCCTGCCCTGTGCCCACCCTTATAATTATAAGTAGTCGGACTTACTTGACTAAATAATCTTTTGGCAATACGTAGCAGGGTCTGACATTTAACTTTTAGAGCCACCTCGTATTCCAATGCAATGGATTTTTTTAAAGTCGGCCCGATAAACCTAAAAGATGAATATATAATAAATGGGATAATTGTATAGTATGGTAGGTAGGTAGGTATGTATGTAGCAAATTGACTAAATAGGTGGCGCAATGGTTAAAGTGGCTGCCAGTGTGCCAAATGTTATAGGTTCGATCACCACAAAGAACAAAAATTTTTTCTTAGAAGAGTTTGAGTGTTCTATGTATCCACTATCCAATAATTCAAAGCTTTAAAATCCTTTGCAACGCTGGTATTATCACTAAGTGGTACGAAACATGTCTTTTAAAAATACAATAATTATAAATAGTGGTGCAGTGTGACTTGGCAGCTTAAAGGCATCCCTTCAACAGTGCAGTCAGATATCAGTGGCCGCATCACCATCTTAGATAAGAGTTGGTGGTACGGGATTGTAGGAAAAGCTGCCAAGCGTTGTTTTAGTGCATGCCAGGATGCTGAATGTTACGGCATATGATGGATGGAGATGATGGCGCCTAACCACAAATTTTAATATTTAATAAATGGGCAAAAAGACTATGGATCGCTTGAAGTGATAAAGAACTCCATTATTTTTATAATCTAGCTGAATTAAAACTGGATGTAATACGCACAAAGCACATTCATTTACAAGCTGAATCACGGTGTCGTCGTTAATCTTGGGTGAAATAATGCAAAATATAACCGCAAATGGGTTGTCCAACATCGGCACCAACGATACACGCCTCTTAGCGTTATCATTAGGAAGGTACTGAAAAGAAAATGATTATTTACTAGAATTTTACCCGCGGCTTCGCTCGCGTAAATGTAGGTTAGGTTAGGTTATTACCTGTTCTTTTATCTGGATGAAAGATACACCATGTCCTTTTCTGTTCCTCTAACAAGGTGTATGCAAATTTTCTTGATGATCGGTCGCGTAGTTAAAGCGCGGAAGCGTAACAAACGAACAAACATACTCACATTCGCATTAAATTTATAATATTAACGAGTTACGATTATACATTAAAATATATTTTACATTAAAATAACGTACCCAGTGCCATCCGGCAAAGATTATTATCCTTTAGATTTTATCATTAGAATTCATACATATTATTTATGTAAGTATGAAGTTGCTGTTGTATAGTAATAGATACTTTGAATTGACATAAAACGACAGGAACTAACGCGGCAGAAACGGCTCGCAATATCAACGCTGCCTTTGGAGAGGGGACTGCTAATGAACGCACCGTGGGGTTTTTGGTTTAAACGCTTTCGTAATGGAAACTTCGACTTGAAGAACGAACCACGTGGAAGACCGCCCATACAGGTGAATAACGCTGAATTGAAGGAGATGGTGGAAGCCGATCCAAATCAAACTACCCAGGAATTAGCGGCATGGTTTAACGTTACCCTACCTACAATATTGGCTCACTTTGATCAAATCAATAAGATATAAAATATGAAAAATGGGTGCCTCAAGATTTGACTGATCTGCAGAAAGAAAAGCGTGTTGAAACTTGTGTTGCCTTGTTGAATCGGTACAGTAATGAAGGAATATTGGATCGAATTGTCACATGAGACGAAAAGTGGATACTTTACGATATCCGTAAGCGAAAAATGCAATGGCTGACCCCAGGTTAAACGCCGGTACAGTGCCCTAAAGCTAAGTTTACCAATGAAAAGGTAATTGTAACTGTTTGGTGGTCTTCATTGTGCTATTCACTATAGTTTTCTCAGGTCTGGTCAAGCAATAATAACAGATGTTTACTGTGCCGAACTTCGAATAATGATGGCGAAACTGGCAGTGAAAAAGCCCCGACTCATGAATCGATCTTCACCATTATTGCTCCATGATAATCCTCCATGAGAAACCGTTGTAACTCTACAGGAGCTGCAGTTAGAAACCATACGTCATTCTCCGTACTCGCCAGACCTTGCTCCAACGGACTTCCGCTTTTTGCGTGATTTAGGCAATTTTCAACGTGATAAAAAAAAAACTTCCCAGGAGACAGTACAAAATGCTTTCACACAGTTTATCGAATCTAGATCCCTGGAGTTCTATCGTAAAGACATAAATAAAATTCCGTTTAGATGACAGCAATGTATAGATAATGAAGGTAAATATTTCGATTAAATAAATATGGTATAACTTATAAAAAAAGAGTTTCAATTTTTCAGTAACAATCGGCAATTGACCCCTAATATTATTTTAACATAAATCATTGCATAGATTTATTATTCGGATAATTGAAGGTCACTCTCAGGACTCTAAAACTTTGACGTTCATAAGTACTACTTTTTGACCTAAATGATTAGGTACCTAAACAATTTGTGAGTGGGCTTGAATCCAAATTATGCGTAGATTTAAATGCGAAATAAAATAAACATTCTTTGCAACTCGTTGGCATATTTTTGGGGTTTTAATCCATTTGGTTAAGTTTATTTTACTTGAGTTAAAGTAAACATACAGCAACGGCTGTACAGTCCGTAATTGTGTTATGGTAAAAGGGACTTTGCCACCTTCTTATAAGGCATTGTCATTGCACGCACAAGAAAGAGACAAAAGTACTTACTCTATACCGCACTGTGATGAGGCCCCAGTACACACAAAATATAATAATAAGTATGCGTAATGCCTATACATGACCTATGTAAGCGTGAGCACTTTAGTCCGATCAATTAAGATATGCAAAAGTACAAAAGTTCGCATAGAGCTAAAAATTTGTAGGAATGTTTTGAACACCATTATAAATGTAAAATCTGAAAAGTCCCCATCGATCCCGTACCTGGATATATATTCAAGGTCAAAGGTCACAAAAACGGGACTTCCGCATTTTTTAGCAAAATGGTAAGTTTTATTAAAAATTACTTCAGACAAAAATTGTAGATCATAAAATTATGTACAAAAAATATCTCAATTCTTTTTTCTAAATCCCACCGTTTCTGAGATATAACGGTTCAAACGGTTCAAAGTTGTATTTTTCATAATATGCACTCGTTTCCACGCCACCTGAAAGGTAGTGTACTTATCGCGTTTTTTTAATTTGGTTTTCCGGTTTGGTCTATTCCACGGTCGATTGTAATCCTGTTTAATTGAAAAATAATGAATAATAAAAAAAATAGTATAAAAAATTATGAAAAGGGTAATTTACCTTTCCATCACTTTTAAAAAACTGGGGAATATTATTCGTCAGAATTATAATCGTCTAATACTTCTGCTTCCTCTTCTCCTTGTTCTTCTTCTCGTTCATCCGGTCCCTGTTCTTCTCCTTCTTCTTCTTCTTCTTGCTGGTTGCAAGTAAATTGCCTCAATAGCGATGCATCACATGTCTCTTCTTGGTATCATTCGAATCCGGTACTGTTGGTGATTCAAAATTGGAGTACGACTGGCCTTGACATCTAATACATGCTAGAGAACAAAAAGCTGATTCACTTACATGTGCTCTAGTACGAGGAGGACTTACTTTAGATGTACTGGCTCCTTGTTCTTCGTGTTGTCTTTTATTAGCTAAAGCAATAGAACCCTATCGAGTGTATTTTTTACGACACTGCACATGTACCTATTATTACAGATTTCAGATTTTTCAGATATTCAGAAAATTCATAAGCTCTTTCAGTACTTGCCTTGATTAATGTCTTCATGCCACGATTAACAGTAACAGTTTCAACTTCACTTAAAAGTTTACTACAAATAAAACAAAATTCCGTATTTTATTTTATAAATCTCACAACAGCACGAAATTCCTTAAAAAATATTCAGAATAAACACATGTTTTCACTACGAAGTAACGCTCAAACTAATCGTATTTCATTTATTAGGAATTTTATTTTAAGAGAAAGCAGATTTACTACTCTTGCCATGCAGACAATTGAATAGGAGACAGATGTTACACTGACGTATATAATGAGGGACTGAGTTTCTTTTGACCTTATATATTTATAACTATACTATTTTGTATAATTATATAAGCTACACTGACTGATAGAAAATATTTTTCCTTGTATTACCGCTTCAGTGATGTATATACGTGGCGTATTTATGCATGTTATGGAAAATACAACATTTTCAACTGTTTGAACCGTTATATCTCAGAAACAGTGCCTCTTAAGAAAAAGTATTGAGATATTTTCTATAGATAATTTTATGATCTACAATTTTTGTCTGAGCTAATGTTTGATAAAACTTATCATTTTGCTGGAAAACCGATTTTTGTGACCTTTGACCTTGAATATTTTTTTCCAGGTACGGGATCGATGGCAACTTTTCAGATTTTATATTTAATGAAGCTCCGAACATTCTTATCGATTTCTAGCTCTATGCCAATTTTTGTAGCTTTGCTGGGTACTAAGTACTTTTAGGTCTAAATTGACCGGACTATTTGTTTATACATCTGAACTTAGAGTAACACTATTATGTATTTTTATGTTAGTGTTTGCTGTTTTTTTTCCCTTGGGGCGATACATTGACGCATACCTCTCTGCGGAGCGGGCGGCGAGGTTATGTCAGACTCACCCAGGAAAAGATGGTGACATCCCGGTCCTATCGATCAAACCTACCATGGTGTTCCTCGACGTTACCAGAGGCGGCGGCGTCGCGCGAATCGTTCTCACATGCGAATCGTGACTCAGCCAAGGTTGCAGCCCGCCGCATAAAACGATGGTCCCCTACGCGAATATAAGCTACCCATAAACACAATCTAACTCTATTACCAGCTGTATGTATTTAGTATCGAATCTTACATCTATATTCAAATTGTTATACAACACAACTAATCCTTACTAATATTAAAAATGTGAAAGTTTATAAGGATGTATGGATGTTTGTTACTCTTTCACGCAAGAACTACTGAACCGATTGCGATGAAACTTGGTGAAACTTTTATCCTGATATTCCCACGGGAACGGGACTTACGTGGGTAAAACCGCGGGGAAAAACTAGTTATATATATTTACTTACAGGTGTTACAATATCCTGAAATTCCGAATCAAATTGCACTAAATAGTTGTTTATTTCGGTATTGGTATTCAAAACTTCGGCGAGGATTTGAGAAATCTGGTCACAGAAATAAATAATACATTAACTTAACTGGATAATTAATTATAAATTCAGCCCTGTGTTATTGTTACACTGCTGGGCGCGGACCTATTCTCAGTGTGAGAAGGGTAAAACCATAGTATACTACGCTGGCCTATTGTGGATTGGCAGGCTTCACATATTATCGAGAACATTATAGAGAACTCTCAGACATGCAGGTTGCCACACGATGTTTTCCTTTACCGTTAAAGCGAAAAATAATTAAAGGTCTTAGCACACATATCAACTCAGAAACAGATCGTCACCGTATCAACTCGAGCCGTGCAGTATTCTTTGTAACTACTACTGCAACGCACACTAATCGGAATCGTAACGTAATCGGGACAAGCTCACAAACCGCGGTGCGGTGCGTGGTCAACTTGCAATCCCCGCGCTTACGGCTCATCGTCCCCGCGCTTCCATCTCTCCGTGCACTACTGTTGCCGAACGTGCTTTCATTTACAAGACAACTACCAGTCGTGTTGCGTACGTGTTTTATTGAATTTGTAGGTTAGATTTCAAACATAAAATAATGATGAAAAGGGATAAACTCATTGAATTGAGAAATTATCATATTAATATGACTTAAGTGAGCGCGGCGTAAGTGCGGCGTCGCCTAGCCGTAGCCAAGTCGACGTCCCGGAGCTGCTGATCTGATTTGGTTACATTAGGTTGACGCCTGGTTCCCGGGCGTCGGCGTAACTTGTTACGCCGACGACACGCTGGTCACGGCCCGGGGAGAGGATTACGGGGCAGCTGCTCGTCTTGCCACGGCAGGGGTGGCCCTGGTCGTCGTAGAATTAGGATGTTGGGACTGGAGGTGGCGCTGGAAAAGTCCGAGGCCCTGTTATTTCATGGGCCTCGGCGGGCGCCGCCACCAGATGCCCACATCATAGTTGGAGGGGTCCGCATCGGGGTGGAGCCGAGTATGAAATACTTGGGGCTCCACCTCGACGGCCGCTGGAACTTTCGCGTCCATTATAGCCGCCTGGCCCCCCGGTTGATGTCGGCGGCGGGAGCGCTTAGCTCTCTGCTGCCGAATATCGGGAGGCCGAGTGTCGTCTGCCGCCGCCTCTATCTGGGGGTGGTGCGGTCGATGGCCCTCTACGGGTCGCCCATTTGGGCCGGCGCCCTCGATCGCCGAAACATCGCCGTCCTGAGGAAACCTCAGAGGGCGATGGCGATCAGGGTGTCGCGGGCGTACCGCACCGTCTCCTTTGAGGCGGCGTGCGTCCTGGCGGCATCGCCGCCCTGGGATTTGGAGGCGGAGGTCCAAGCGTCGGTGTATCACTGGCGCGTGGACCTCCGGCTCCATGGTGAGGAACCCACTCACGGGGCGGTGAAGACGCGAAGGTCCCAGGCTCGACTGGTCCTCGAGGCCAAGTGGGGGGAAAGGCTGGCCCAGCCCCACTACGGGGTGAGGACAGTCGAGGCTGTCCGTCCGGTGCTAAGGCAATGGACGGACAGACGGCGCGGACCGCTCACCTACCGCCTTACTCAGGTGCTCTCCGGACACGGCTGTTTCGGAGAGTACCTGTGCAAGATAGCCGGTAGGGAGCCGACAACCAGGTGTCACCACTGCGAGGAGTGCGACCGGGACACGGCGCAGCACACGCTGGAGGAGTGTCCGGCGTGGGCCGAGGAGCGCTGTGCCCTGGTCGCCGTGATTGGCCCCGACCTCTCGTTGCCGACCGTCGTATCCATGATGGTCGGTGACGACAGGTGCTGGGGTGCAATGAGGTCCTTCTGCGAGACTGTCATCTCGCAGAAGGAGGCGGCGGAGCGGGGGCGTGAAGAAGATCCTTACGCCCCGGACATCCGCCGTCGGAGGAGGGGGCGCAGGAGACGCGTTTATGTCGCTCTCCTGCCCCCCACCTAAGGGTTCTGGGTGGCAAGGCCTCAGGGGACCCTGCCACCCGTGAGTAAGAACCCATAGAGGGCGCGCGCGGTGTTCCCGCGCGCCTTCTAACGTCGAAAGGGGAGAGCGGTGAAATGCTCTCCCCCGGGGACGAGAGGAGGTTGGGTCCCATTGACCCGGCCGGCACCCACACGGGGGGGCCTGCTATGGATGAATCTTTTTAGACTCCCAACAGGCCCCCCCCACTGGGTGAGAGTCGAGTGAGTGCCGTCCCCTAGCCGGCGGGTAGTGTATCAAGCATTTTTTCCCGGGTATCAAAAAAAAAAAAAGGTTGACGCCTGGTTGACGGCGAGGAGAATGGCGATTCGGTGACGATCCCTTTCCGAGTTGATATGAGTGACCTTAACTCTTATAACGAGAAGTCAAAGACGCCTTGGGATCAAACTAGAGACCACCGCGTGGCAGTCTCCCACTAGGATATCGCTGCTTAATTAAATGTGAACATTTATTTCTTTAACAGTGACATTGATGAAGCTGCTATAAATATCACAAACCTCATTCAGACAGCAGCATGGAATTGTACACCAATATCCACCAGGCCAGGATCAGAAAATATTCCAAAGGAGGTAAGGAGAAAGGTTTTGGAAAAAAGGAGGCTCAAGAGAGTTTGGCACAATAGTCGTCATGCTTCAGATAAACAATATTTTAATAAAGCGGCTGCAGATCTGAAACAATATCTAAAGGACATCCAAAATGTGACCTTACAAAACAGACTCGAAAATCTTGAAGCCACAGCTAAAAACGAATATTCGCTTTGGAACGCTGTCAAGCATAGCAAAAATGCACCACAAACTGTTTAGCATCCTTTAAAGCTAGGAAATAATGCATGGGCAAGAAAAAACGACGAACGTGCCGAAGCCTTCGCCTCTTTCCTGGCGGATATATTCACACCTAATCCTGGAGATACATCAAAGGCTAGAGAGATCCAAAATTATTTAGAGACTGATCTACAACTCAGTTTACCACTAAAGTGCTGCTCACCTCGAGATATCTGGAGCATTATAAAAGATCTGAAACCAAATAAAGCGCCCGGATATTGACTTATTACTGCTGAAATCCTTCGCCAATTGCCAAGAAAAGCCATTGCCTTCATAACACAGCTCTTTAATGGAATCTTGAGGACTGGTTACTTTCCGAGTATCTGGAAAGTGTCCGAAATTATTATGATCCCGAAGCCAGGAAAACCACAGCATCTTGTATCGTCATACAGGCCAATAAGCCTGCTGCCTGTTGTCAAAATTATTTGAGAAAATTATGGCACGTAGGCTTAATGTATCTCTGAAAGAGGGCAGTATCATCCCAAAACATCAGTTCGGATTCAGAATGGGGCACTCTACTGTGGAGCAGGTGCATAGAGTGGTAAACAAATACGAAAAGAATACTGCTTGGCCGTCTTTCTGGACGTACAGAAAGCGTTCGATAAGGTCTAGCACCAGGGCTTGTTATTTAAAATAAAAAAGCAACTGCCGCACAACCTGTTTGTACTATTAAAGTCATACCTAGAAGGTAGAATTTTCCGGGTAAAAATTAATGACTCATACTCAGAATTCTACAACATACAGGCTGGAGTACCTCAAGGCTCCGTACTGGGTCCAACCCTCTACGTTATATACACAGCAGACTTACCAACCTCAGAAAAACTTCTGTCTGCCACCTTCGTTGATGATACGGCTGCTTTATGCAATAACAAAAACCCTAATATAGCCTCACAAATGCTGCAAACACATTTAGACAAAGTTTATGAATGGATGAAGGAATGGAAGATAAAAGTCAGCGCCAACAAATCTATGCATGTGACATTTACTCTCAGGAAAGCTGACTGCCCACCTGTTAAACTCGGAGATGACACACTTCCACACGAGACAGTAGCTAAGTACCTGAGCGTCCACCTCGATAGGAAACAAACGTGGAAATGCCACATAGAGAAAAAACGTGATGAGCTTAACATCCTGCTTCGAAAGCTGACCTGGCTCCTAGGAAGAACATCACATGTTTCATTTGAAAATAAAGTGCTCATCTACAAAGTAGTACTAAAATCCGTTTGGACATATGCAGCTGAGCTTTGGGGCTCTGCGAAGAACTCAAATTTGGAAATTCTTCAGAGATTCCAAAATAAAGCTCTCAGAATTATATCAAATGCCAAAATAAACCAAGGGTTTATAAAGACATCTGAATTGCATGAGCACCTACAAATGAGAGCCATAAAAAAGGAAGTAGAACACAGACTGCCAAACTTACAAATTTCGAATAAAGTCACATACCAACACATTAGCCGTAGCCCTAAGTGAACTAACAACCATAAAAAGGCTCAAACGCCATCACATATGGGACTGACTTGACATTGACTGACTAAAGCCAAGTAATGATTTTGAGAGGCAGATTCTTCACTGGAAGAATGAACCTTACCAGTCAATATCCGTACAAAACATCTGCTAAAGGTTTATAACCGATTCCAAGATAAACAAAGAAAAAAAAAATTGTTTGTTTAACAATTATAACAAGCGCATGGAAACTTAAAATAGTAGGTAATTTATAGAACAGAAATTAGTAAATATTTTGAATATCGTACTTTTAGCTTAAGTTTCCCTAGTTGAGTCGTACCGATCACATCGATGAACGCTTCAAACCGTTCGCTGTTCACAACTACTTGAAATACCAAATCTGCTTCAGATTCTTCACATAGCTGAAAAATTAGCAACAGGAAATGATACTAGAATTATTCAGCATTGTTGGGACAGTTTTTAGTTTTAAGGTGCTGATAGGCTTGAGCATTCAGATGTAATGAGCATTCTAGCGAATGTTACGTTACAAAAAAATTAATGGCAGCGTTTTAGCGAGCATGCTAGCGAGCGTTCTAGCGAAAGGACAGTAAATTTGCTTCGATATTACATCGTTTGCTAGAATTATCATATCTATCCGTTACCTATAAGGAATTACGAACATACCTACAGTCAATATAGATGATTAACTGGCTGTTCGTAATTGACCTGAGCCTTCAAGCGACCCGTTAATTTTAACCGTACGTATGTATGAAACGAACGCCTTGAGATGTCTGCCCTGATTCGATATCGACGTGAAGACCTGACATCTGCATCCAACGCATTTATTAACAATGCCGGGTATAACTATACTTGTCTTAGCCTGTCAATTATTAGAATGCCACTCATAATTGAAATCCTATTGGGTATGGCCGCAAGTGTGCCGTTGCCACTCAAAAGGTAAGATAGTATTCCTACGCTCGAAAGGTTGTATACATAAAAAAGCGCTCTGGCTTGTCCTGTCGTTTAGCATCAATATACTAACTGTCTTGAACTGACTCACGCGACCATGCTGCGGCAAGCATCAAAACACGAGTACCAATCGCTCTTGCCTAAGGGTCACGATGCATATATTACGTTCCTAACCAATAACTAAGTCCAGGGCGGTGTGTTGCACCTTATTTTAAATATAATAAAATTTCGACTCTCGGAATCGTAGGACCTATTTATAATTTTCCCAGAGGGATGAATATACGGCTGAAAACGGGTACTCTGGCTTGCGCAAGACACGCCTACTTCGGACACTTAATCAATAAAAATTATTTAAACATATAAAATATAAAATATAAAATTGAAGAAATGAAAAACATCAGGGGCCTTCTCGATAGATAAATGAACAATAATCCGTCGGTTTATTTTTATCACAATTTTTCAAATAGTTATGCAATAGTTAATTAATAATTTTTTGCTGCTTGAACATGAACATTGCAAGACGTGTGATAATTGTTAAACTATAAATTTTAGATTTTTGCCTTTCTGTGAGCTTCTCTTGAAAGGCTTCAGAATAGATTGCCGTTGGAAAATTAAAAAGACGAAAAGGTGTGGCTTTCGCAAGCCAGAGTACACACGGCTACACATCAAGTTAGACACCCTATATACGCATAACTACGCTACATACAAAATAGAGAATTGTCGGAAAGGGACAAAAATATAACGCACTCTCTCGCACGATTTTCAGCGTTCAACTTCTAATAGTTCGAAGTCCAAACAGTCTAGGTTGATGTGTCGCTGTGTGTACCCGTCTTCGGCCGTATTTTTATCCATCTGGGAAAATTATGAATATTGGTCCTACAATTCCGGGAGTCGAGACATTTTTTAGGAAATTTCCTTCTCTTTTGAATCTTTTTTTAGATTTGAAAACCCCAATTAGTTTTTGAGATATTTGCAAAAAACTAAACCCCATTTTTTTAGTTAATTTTTATAACTTTGCAATTTTTGCAAGCGGAACGTGAATTTTTTCAAAGATCATCGAATGACACCTCGTTCATATTTTTCCGAGACTGCTGAAGAAAGTTGACCAAAAAAGCACTTGTTGACTAGACTAATATACGCACGTATGTATTTATTTTTATTTGTAAGTCGGCACTTTTACTGTCTGTGAGGCTCATAACCAAATCCAAGATTTTCCCCGGGTCACTAATTTGAAGGCATCTTTTTTTACTGATTTTTTTTGCTATAGACATTCTTGCTTTTTATTAGTGTACTATATTGCGCATAAAATATGCATATAATTCGTAGACGAGATTTATTCGTCGATCGAAACGTATAAATATTTGACTTGACAATCTAATTCACAGCTAATGAGTATAGTCACAAAGCTTTTATTTTGAGTTAACAAAGAGGATCTATATTATTAATATTATTATTATTTACTAGGTAAGTATCGTTTAAGTTTGGTAAATGAGGTGCAAACTGCAAACATACTTTTTGGTGCAGGTGCAGATACACATAATATTATTATACCTGTATTTACAAAATATACGGGCCAAAAGTGATATAATTGTGTGAGAAAGATTGATGTCCTGTGCGTGAATGAGACGAAAAGGCAAGGCTATAACACCACTAGGCATGGACCCTACACGGCGTATTGGTATTGCCTACCAATATCAGAGCCTGTCAGAGAGTTGGTGTTTGAGATTTGAATATGTGAATGCTAGGTTACTATGGATGAGAATGAAAGAGGGGATTACTCGTGTATTCATGGTAGGGGTCTATGCACCCGTAAAAATGGCAACGGGTACGTCTCAGAGTGCATGGGAAGAAAGAGAAGATTTTTGGGAGAGTTTAAGAGATGTCCTGAGGAAATGCAAGGAACACGAGATGTTGATAATGTTAGGGGATTTTAATGGTTGAGTGGAAGTAAAGCGTGAAGAATACGAAAGGGTTTTAGGCAAGTATGGAGACGAAAGTGTGAATGAGAATGCGAAAAGGCTGCTTGAGCTATTTTTGGAGTAGAGTCTTTGTGTGACAAACACTATGTTTACCCACAAAAGAATCCACCAATAAACAAGGGAAGCAAAGAATGTAAGAAGCAGTATGATTGACTTTGTTGTAGTGGATGAAAGATTGAGAAATAATGTCTTAGACACTCGGGTATATGGAGGTATTGGTGTCCATACCGACCATTTTTTGGTTATGAGCCGGATACGGAGCCTCTTCAAAGGACGGCGACACCATATACCCACCCGAATAAGTGCCCAAGAACGAATAAAAGTAGAAAATTTGCAAGATGAAGTATTGAAAGACGAGTATAAAAATAAATTGAGAGTAAGATTTGAAAGATTTTCTGACATTGATGATATAGAAGAATTATGGCAGTCATGTAAGTATGAAGTGATTGTTGTAGCGTCAGAAGTATGCCGTGTGGGCAAGAAGAGGAAAATGATAAAATCGAAGAATGCGTGGTGGGATAAAGATGTGCAAGGGTACGTGAGAAGAAACACGCATGGTTGGACTGGCTATCTGTCAGAGCCAATAAAAGAATACAAGAAGCAACGAATGAGGATGTAAATAAAGCTAGGATTAAGTTTATAAGAATAAAGAAGATAGTGAAAGACGTGATTAAAAGAAAAAAAGAGGAAATTAAAGACGAGTTTGATAGAAGACTATTTGAAGATTTCCGGACTAACGTAAAGTTTTTCTGGAAATCTATTCGCTCGGTTCGAGGAATACCCTAACCACAGAGCTGAAATCGATCAGAGACCAGAATGGAAGTTTACTGAATGAAGAAAAGAGCGTCTGGATCGATGGAAGGAATATTTTGAAAGTTTATTTGAAAGAGAGGAATGGAAATGGCAAAGTTTTGATATGAATGATAATGATAGGAATGATGAAAGCCCTATTAGTATAGATGAAATAATGAAAGCATTGAAAAGCGTGAAATTCGGAAAGGCTGATGGTTATGATAGGATTACAGTTGAAATGCTAACAGCTGGACAGGGTCTCATAGTAAATCAGTTGTGCCGCCTTTTTAACTTGTGCTGGAATACCGGCCGTGTGCCTAGTGATTGGTGCAAGGCCGTCATAGTACCTTTATACAAGGGAAAAAGCTCACAGCAAGATTGCAAAAGCTATAGAGGCATTAGCTTGTTCAGCATCACGTCGTCGCCAAATTGTATGTGAAAGTGTTAATTGAAAGGATTGTGCAAGTAACCGACGAGAAAATATGGGATGCACAAACGGGATTTCCAAAGGGTATGGGATGTACGGATTAGGTCTTTTCCTTACGGAGCATAGCCGAGAAAGTTTTGGCCAAAGGACAAAAGGTCTATTGCGAATTCGTGGTTCTGGAAAAGGCTTATGATAAAGTGGTGAGGAATGAACTTTGGTCGGTTTTGTCCATGTATGGAGTGAATAGCAACCTCACACGAGCTCTGAAATCTCTTTGACGATTCCAGAGCTTGTGTTAGGATAAAAGGGACTTACACAGAATGGTTTGGTATCGAAAAAGGTGTTAGACAAGGATGTGTACCGTCCGCGTCACCCTGGCTGTTTAACCTATACATGGACATTTGTTTGAAAGATTTGAAAGATTGTGAATGGGGATTAAGCATGAATGAGTTATTTGTCAAATGTCTACTTTATGCCGACGACCAAGTAATACTTGCGTTATCGGCGGAAGAGTTGCAGGCGAATGTAACTATTATGCATGGTGCTTTTAAGAGTAACAGAATGAAAATGAATGTAAGCAAGACGAAAGTAATGATATTTGAAAAGGATGAGTGCATGACGATGTGCAATATTATGATTGATGGGAAACAAGTGGAGCAAGTGAAAGAGTTTGTATATTTGGGTACTTTGTTTACAAGGGATGGCTTACACATGAGGGAGATATTGAAAGGAGAACGATTGCTGGCAATAAAGTGACTGGCGCTCTACGCGCTTTTATGAACAGTCGAAATGTATCCGAAAAGGCACGTTTGGCTGTTCATAGAGGACTATTAGTGCCTACACTTATGCATGGAAGTGAAAGTTGGATATGGCAAAAGAAGCATAAGAGGAGAATAAATTCTGTAGAAATGAGAGCGCTGAGAAATATATATATATGTGGTGTGACTCTGAAAGATAGAATAAGGAATAGTGTGATTAGAGAGAGATGCGGCATAAAATGGATATAGTGACGAGAATAGAAAAGGGTATGTTAAGCTGGTTTGGGCATGTAGAAAGAATGGACGAGAAAAGACTGACTAAGAAAGTTTATAATGCTAGTGTGAATGGAACAGTCGCAATGGGAAGACCTAGGCGAACGTTTCTTGATCAGATCGGAGACGTTCAGAATAAAGGCCAGGTTAACCGTTAGGAGCACCTTAAACCGGCGAGCGTGTATGAGGAATGTTATGAAAGAGAATGAAGCCAGAGAAGTGTGTCAGGATCGATACCCCTCTGGGAAACAGGCGTGAATCTATGTATGTATGTTTGTTTTTATATAATACGTCATTGTGAAGCAAGTTTTGCTTCATAAATGTAAAATTATATTAGAAACTATTCTAAAAATATTTACTGTGGAACTCGTAGATTTATACTCTGTCTACGGTGAAACTAAACGTAGCTTATTATAGCCTGTGTGCTTTTAAAAATTACAGCTGATAAGTGATGAATTCATATTTTGGTGTTGATTATAATTAAATATAATATTATTAAATAGTTATACACCAGATAATTACAATATGGCAGAAATACAAACACTTATCGAAATGGGTTTTTCCAAAGAAAGAGCGTGAGTAATTTGGCATACAGTATTTAGTACAAAATTCGGTAACCTAAAATTCACAATGGATTTACGTGTTTTAGTGAAAAAGCTCTGGCGATTACTAACTATAAGGGTGTGGAGCCAGCTATGGAATGGCTGTTGGCACATGCTGATGACCCTGCAATGGACGCAGGGCAAACTATTGGGTCTTCGACGAGTGTCGAGGCTCCACCGGCCCCTGTTCCTGAATCGTCGATGACAACGGAGGAACAGACTGAAAGTGCTGAAGGTCCAGAAGTCAAGTCATTCAAATGTGATGTTTGTGGTAAATTGCTAAAAGATCAAGATGAGATGGAGTATCACGCTGCTAAGACTGATCACAGCAGCTTCTCAGAGTCTACAGAAGAGAAAAAACCATTAACAGAAGAGGAAAAGAAGGCTCAGTTGGTGCTCCTTGAGGAAAGAATGAAACAAAAACGAAAAGAAAGAGAGGAAAGGGAAAAGGTATGTATCTGTAATGTTATTGTTGGCACTGGCCAGCTTACATTCTAGAAGTTTTTTAATCATTTGAATATCCTCTTTAAATAAACTAAAAATTGATTTATTTGTGGATATTACATCTGTGTATGTAAATTTGATGTTATTTGTGTTTAGTAAAATATTTCCATTGAATTTTCCATCATCATTCATATCATAATTGCGGTCATATCTGTTCATACTACTTGCTAATGTATTGATTAATTTTGTATTGTGTCTTTGTCAATTGCATAATAATTAGTGTTTGGACTAAATCCTCAGCTATATAGTAACTGATTAGTCTTTTATTGAATACCAGTAAGTCTAATACAAATTTCTCTGAAATTACTTTTAATCAATATATTAACATTTATTTTTAACACAATGTAGGTCAGTAACACTTTAAAATATTCTGTGGCAATATAATCAAACTTCTATGTATACCAGTATCCATTGAATTATAAACAGTTCAGTGTTTTATAGTATAATGTTCTTTAAAATACATACATAATCAATTTTACACTGAAAGTATAAGGAAGATTATGTACATACATATATTGCATGATTTATTATAACTGCCAATCAAGCTTTTTAAGAAGGTAAGTAAATACCCAGCATTCATTGATATATAAATATATTTATTCCTGTTTCTGGAAGAGGAGACCTTGGATTTTCAAATGATATGCTACTAACATATCACTTTTGATTCATTAATTTGCATTACAATCTTCATTCCAGCTTAGTGGTTTGAGGAACTCTTAAACTAAATTCCTAATTTCAGAACTAAATGTGTAACATCAGCAAATGCATTCTGAGTCAATTGTAATAACCAGTGCTTATTCTGGCTGTGGTTTATTGTTATTACTAAAAATAATATTAAAGCAATAAATTTAAATCCATTCTGTAGTTTATCTCTGATGTTAGGTTATGGATAATCAGACAGACGCAAAGCTTTTTTATTGTGTCTGGATTCTGACTATTGAAGTGTTAGTACCCATAATATAGACAGTCTTGTTGGTGCAGTAGTAGTAAATACGACTACTGTGCATTCCTGGGCTAGGCAGTGTTATTGGGTTTCTGTGTCAAGAACATGTCAGTTGCATGGAGTCTGAAACTGTATCTGGTAAATGGCAATAGCCTGCCCGCTTATATGATTGCTATTAAACAATACCATATCATGGAGAAATGAGGGTGTGTATTAGACTACTGCCAAACCTTTTTGTTATATAGACATGTCAATGTAGATACATCTATAACAGAGGTGCCCAGACTTCTTTTTCTCATAGACCACTTTCAAAATTGAGCTGGTTCCAGTGGACCTCTGCACTACATTTCTACCATATTCATAGACTAAAATAAAAAAAAAATATCAAATCTCTACGGACTGACTCATTTTTTAGAAATTGGTATTCCTCAAAATAATTTTCGTGGATCCCTCCTTACGAATTGTGAACCCCTATTTTTTTGTCACGCCAACGTAAACCCTCGTCGAGTTGCCCGTGGATCTCTAGGGGTCCACCTGGACCACTTTGGGAACTACTGATCTATACCATCCTGCCTAGTTATATAGACAGTGCATAGAAATGGGCTAATTAGATAGAAAAAAGCTATCTCATTAGCCCATTTAAACTGCATGGATGACCTAATGGTTTAAGTGGTTGCCTCGCCACTGCACTGATGTGGGTTCGATCACCACATGGGATAAACATTTCTGTAGTCAACAATTACTTGTGACGAGTCTGTGTGTTCTTTGTGTCGGTCGTTTGAATGTTTGTAAAGTCCCCTGCGACACAGGATTTAATCCAGGTGCAGGAGATGTCTTAAAAGAAAAATGTAAAACAATTTCTATTAACTATGAGTATATATATACTTGTCCAATGTTATGTCTCACATTCAACTTTTATGTCAGTTGCATCCATTGGGATCCATCAAAGATATAATGGCTCATAATAAACTACAAAAAAAAATATTTTTATAGTTACCAGTCGAGGCGCTCATAGCCAGTTGCACTCACTGATCGGTAAACGATTAGCGAGGTTACGCAACGTTGGGTGCGGTCAGTCTATAGATGGGTGACCGCTTAGTGGTATTTCATCTGAGCGTCTCCGTGCTTCGGAGGGCACGTAAAAAGTCGGTCCCGGCTGTTGTCAAATTGACAACAGTCGTTAAGCCATGTCAGAGGCCTATGGGCGGCTTGAACAACTCTTGACAACAGGTTGGCCACTAACCACACAAAAAGAAGAAGATATAGTTACCACAAGTATTAATCCAAGAATAAATTATTTTACCAATACATATAAATGTGAGTTTGTGAAGATTTGAATGTTTATTACTCAACCACACTTACCCTTTTACTAATAAACGTAGAATAAAGTTACACGTTGTATAAACAAAAATATTGTTTAGCAATATTGTACCTTAGTGCATGTACTAGAAGGTATAATATTGCAGAACCATATTTTTGTTTATACAACGTGTAACTTTATGCTACGTTTATTGGTAACAAAGTTAAACTTTAAACAGATTTTATTTATAAAATGACTATTATTATATTATGAATTATATTATGAATCGCAGATATTTGTTGTACTGATATCTGTATCTGAAATCTGTGGTAAACTATGTAATATAATTATACATGCAAAAGGTTTTAGTCAAAATTTTCAACATTTATTTGCTAAATATTATAAAATTATTATTATTATTATAGAAGTTGAACGCTGCAAATCGTGCGAGAGAGTGCGTTATATCATCGACACCGCTATGCACTGTTCCTTTCCGACAATTCTCTATTTTGTATTGGCGTAGTTATGCGTATATAGGGTGTCTAACTTGATGTGTAGACGTGTGTACAATTATTCAAGCTGTCAGCTTGCCAATACGCCGATCTTATTGTTGTAATTTAATTTCTACCTTACCAATATGTTACACTGAATGTTATAAGGATTAACCGCTTTGTACCTACGAAGCGCTTGTGCATGCAACTTTACCAGAGGCCTCGGATTCTAATGCCAAGACGGGTTCACAAAAAGGTTTTGGGTGTTATTGTCAAGAAATTCGCAATAGCTACATACGCATAATAAGTTGGCGGTGTTGTACACGCTTCGAAATGCACTTAAAGCCATTGGTCCTGCGCCTGATCTCTCTCCGGTCGTGTCGGATTGCTATCCTTTTGGACTATAAGACTTAGGAAATATAGAATGCTCTTGTGTTTTCGCATAGATTTGTGCACAAAAATATTTTCTGTGTTGCAATTGGAAGTACAAATACAATTTAACATTGATTATTGGTAGATAAACAAGTTCGTCTGGATATCCAAAAACTTCTCACACTGGGTCTAGTTTCTACAATTTACCAGCATTTGAAATAGTGACGGTATCAATTCATTACTTATAAAATTCTAGAATGAAGCTCTGGAACGTGAGCGAGTTCGCATCAAGTCAGGCAAGGAGATGCAAGATGCCCGGCAGCGGCTTCAGGAGCAAGAGATGCAGAAGCTCGTGGAACAGCGCCGCAGAGAGAAAATTGAGGACCAGAGGGCGAGGGAGAGGGTCCGAGCGCAGATCGAAGCTGACAAACAGGCTAGGAAGTAAGTAGCCTCACATTTACCAATACTAGTTTCTTTTTAATTTTTATTTTGCTTGTCAAAATGACCACACTCCGCCTGATGGTAAGCAGTCGTATGGTCTAAGAGCAGTGGCATCCACACCGTCTTCATAGCAGCCGAGGCGATGTTGAGGTCTCTACTTTGACGGCCTGAGAAGGTGCTTTTTCACGGAAGAAGGAAACACGTGCCTTGGCAGAGAATTCCATGCCTTGATCGTTCGGCAGAGGTATGAGGACCCAAACTTGTTAGTACGCGACTTCGTTCGTGTAAATGTAGGTAAGCTTAGGTTAGTAAGAATTAGTCAAGAATTTAAGGCGTGAAAGCGTTACAAACATACAAAAAAATCACAATCTCATTTATAATATTAGTTAGGATTATAACGAGAAAGTTTGAACAAATAATTCTTTCACCATTAGAAAGCTGCTTTATCCAGAACTAACAGGCTATATAGCATCGCGCTACGAGATACGGGAGCGGAGCAGTAATTATAAATGTGTTTGAAACCTTCTGTCACAAGTATTCATATACTTAAAAGAAGGCCTCTACAACGTTTGTGTTTTAATCTGTTGATAAAGAAATGAAAGTATTTTTATTATTATTTATTATTAAACCGTGAGGGACAGCTAGGATCATAGCTGTTGGAACAAAAATTCCGTATGGACAGATTCTTCTATGTATTGAAAGTTATAATTGCATTTTTTTATAATTGCACAATATTATATGGCTTTTAATTAAAATCTAGTTAGTCTAGTTGGAAAATTGTTGGACTGTCCTGTAGAGGTTTTGACTTCGATACCAAGACACACACCCCTTAAGTTTCGAAGTTATGTCTATACTATACTTATAGTTAATTTATTTATTTATAGTCTCTCACGGTGAAGTGAAACCTGCACGTCTAAGGTTTCTCCGTAATGTTCTCCAAACTAGGTCAAGGCTGCCAACTTGCACTGGGCCATCGTGATTTCATGTGGCCTACATATAATCCTTTTCAGCTTAAGATGTGGACCGTGCCTATCACAGTGGGACAGTTAAACAGGACTGATATTATTGTTAGTTTTGTGCGTAGGTATATAATATTGTTACGTGCTGGGTTCGAGGGATAAGAATTTAAACAATATTACCGACTAAAACACGTTTTATTCTAGCTTAATTTAAAACACAATACACACTACAGGGTGATTTTGAAATCGTGTAATTCCTTTTAACCACGCATTCTACTGGTGATATAGAATAATCCTGACCATATTTTTATTTAATTAGAATTATTTTTTTTTTTAAATTATTGTTCCGTTTTTTTTTCGTGAAATGGTGTCAGATAGCCATATGTTAACCAACCGAGGCAATTTTAATTTTTTACTAATTAAAATAAAAAACATATTAATAATTAATGTCGTAAATAATAACGGGTGGTCCTTTTTATTGCCCCTTATTATTTACGACATCAGTTATTGTTATGTTATTATTTTTAAATTAGTAAAATATTAAGATTGTGTCAGGTGGTTAAAATATGACTATTTGAAATCATTTCATGAAAAAAATCTGTACTCTAATTTTGCCGAAACCATTATTCTAATTAAGAAAAAATGTGGTCAGGGTTATTCTATATCACCAGTAGAATGCGTGGTTAAAAGGAATTACACGATTTCAAAATCACCCTGTATACTACACTTGTCCACTGTAACTGCTTCAAACTCTGTGGTATTTTCGCTTCTGTTAGCTTCAATGAATATTTGACCGCTTACAATTGTAAACTGACTTGGTAGTGCGCATCCCCCGTCTTATATTTGGTTATAAGCGTTTCTGGAATTTTCTAGAAGCGCCATACCTGGCGTATAACAGGATGAGAATGTTCTAAAGCGCTCTCTCTACTCTTCGTATACTGATAAGCTACGAAATTTAGTAAGACGTAAATGGACGGCGCTGTAACAAATTATTAGAAGGAACTGCTGAGCCTTCCCCACAGTGCCGAGAGATGGCTGTAACAATATTGATGGTGGATAGTTTGTGTTTGTCAATTTTAATGTCTTGAGGTGTAAAGTAAAATTACCAAAGGTATTAGCTCAAAGTCGATAATAGCATTAGGCCCGGTATCTACCAAAGCAGAAAGGAGAGGAGACGAGAGGAGAAGAGCTGCGAAGCTGGCAGGTTATTTCCACCAAAGCGAGGAGGTGCGTAGCGGAAAGGAGATGTGAGCTGTGTGTAGCAGAGATGTAAACTGTGAGAGCTCGAAACCAGTCAATCAAATGACGCTTTCGAGTGTGCGAGGCGCGGAGAGAAGACAGCGGGGAACGAGGCGATCGAGCGGCCGCCCGGCTAGACACAACTCCGCTCTACCGCGCCACTTGCGGCACAAAATTCTATAGAAAATGAGATATCTCCTCTCTCTGCTTGATTTATTGCCACCGAAGCTAAGTGGAGAGATGATGAATAATATCGAAATCTGATTGGTTTATTCAAAACACATCTCCTGTTGTCTCCTCTCCTCTCTGCTTTGGTGGATACCGTGCCTTAAGGTTTCACCATATAGTTACATGGTACATTTCCACCATATGGTCTATTTGAACAAAGATTTTTTATTATTAATAATTCAATATGCTTGCTGGATGGTAAGCGTTTATCGTAAGCTGGAGATTTTGGAGGTACCAGTAGTATTATTTGCATGTAACGTAACCGACGTCATCACTGCACTGCCAGCGTAAATGCGTTTCGTCTTTCTTATTGACGGTGGAGTGCAACCTGTCTATCCAGTCTGTTAAGGAAACCATACTTACTTTATTTACTTTTATTAATAGTAATTTTTATGCTTCTTGTGTCTCCATTCTTTTCTAGATCTGCTACGATAGGTTCTTCAAACATTTCACTTTGCCAAACCTTTTTGATGTAGAAAGAAAAGAAAGAAATAAAACGTATGGCACGTTGCAGGCTAGCGGCGTCAGGCCAGCCTCCGGCGGCGGAGCCGGCGCCTGCGCCCCCGGCGGCGGTGGCGCCGGTGGGCCCGCGCCCCACATACGAGCAGGCGCGCATACAATTGCGCCTGCCGGATGGGAAGGCGCTGGCGCACACCTTCGGGGCCAAGGAACAACTTGCTGCTGTGCGGTCAGTTATAACATGTTTTTATTCATTTGACTTGTGGTATATATCTAATGAGGAATATAACTATGTATGAATGAAAAACCAATAGAAACTACTACAACTTATAGAAAACTTCAATAGCAACTCAGAGGCAATTGGCGGTGTTAGGTACCATCGGGCTTCGTCGAACCTATGCGCCGCTTATCCTGCGCCTGATCTCTTTTTGGTCATTTCGAATTACCGCCCTATCAGAACAGAATACATACTTTATAGTCAAAGACGTAGTCCACATGCTTGTGCATGCTTATATCACAATACATTCGAATTTAATACGAATGCAATTATTCACTCGCTAGTACAAATCGGTCACACAATCCTCGCCATCGGCAGCGTATGGCTTATCTTTGCACAGCCACCATCGCAAACTGGAAATCCATTTACGCAGTGAATTAGTTGAATTTGGTCGTAAAATAGCAGAATTGGTCGGTCCGCCGTTTAAAATATAGAAGGGGGTATTGATGGCTGTGCCAAAGTGAGCGCTGATCTTGGCACAGACACCTTGTATTTTCAAAACCACAGCACCGAACGAAGATCTAATTATATCTACCAATAATTAGTCGATAATTAGTATAGTTGATCACAAAATATCAACATTGATCGATGTTCCTTTTATAAGATATAAGGGGCTATTGGTGGCTGGGCAAGATGAGCACTCATCTTAGCACAGACCCGTCAATATCTTGGGAACCATAATGCCTAGCGATAATCTGATTGCACAAAATTAGTCATTGCTTAATTTAATTAGTCGGTGCTTCTGAAAAGAGAAAATCAAGCCAAGGTCGGACTTTCAGTTCGTCGCTACAAGTCTACAGTCAAGCTCAGACAGACGTCGCTCCTCAAAGTTAAAAACCTTGGTTTTAGCCAGAGCTCTCTAGTTCGAGCGAGAGGCGGTTAGCGTTTCCCATTTCGAGGGCTCAATATCACGTCTTTATACTAATATTATAATATTAATTTCAGATTGTTCCTACAAATGAACGCTAAAGAGTACGCGTCGGAAGACAGTTTCAAGTTTATGACCACATTCCCAAAGAAGATATTCTCCCCAGAGGACTACGATAAACCACTCGACTTCTTAGGTATTTTGTCTTGACTATCACCATAGATTACGTAGGTTTAGATGTCGGTCTCGGATCACATTCGAAATATATTCGAATACTGTTGTACAATGCGATAAGTACCTGCTTTGCAGCGCATCTATGTGAATAATTTTGATTGCATAGATAGTGTAGTGGTTCAGGTGATCGCCTCGCCACTGCCAGTCCATCGAGTGTCGTGGGTTCGATCCTTATTGACAACACACGGAAGCACCCAGATGATCGACGGAAAGATGGCCTCGTCTATTTTTAAAATTCGAGATAACCGTTTTTGTAGTTCAGATTCAATTATTATTCCTATTGAGAAACTAGCCCAATATGATTAAAAATACACATTTGAATATAATTGTGCACACAACTATTTCAACGGGAGAAACAGACACCTATGTGTGTCTATGCGAACTAAATGCAGTACCTAATTGATATTAGGAGCCATTTTATGCATTTGTCTTCTGAAGCCTTGTTTTACTGTATCACATTGATATAAAATTTTATGGTAGTAAATTTGGATAAGGGGCCATCCATAAATTACGTCACACGTCAACGGGGTAGGTGGGAGTCGAGAATTTTGTGACGTCACATTTCCAAATACTCACATTCGCATTTATAATATTAGTCATGATAAGCAAAAATAAATACCTTTGCTCTTTATAATATTTATATTTAGATAAAAAAGTCATGTGCAAACATTTTACTGATGACTACATTTACCTTAATGCGTCAGAAAAAAGATATAATATATCTAAGAAGTACAGTAATACCGCGTTTTACGCGAGGGAAAGTGTGAATTTCTAAATAAACCTAATTTTGGAACTGAATTTTATGGAAAATTAAAGTGACGTAATTAATGGATGGCTCCCTAAATATATAACTTGGGCATTATTTTTGAAATAAGCTGAACTTGAAAAAATAAAACACAAAACAACAAAAAATGTTTCCAATTTTAATCTATCTAAAACAGGAACCTTGAATGCGTCATTGTTTATATAAATATTAAATATAAACTACCCACATGCATATCTAAATGTATTTCTAACTGGTTGTTTTATTTTCCAGGTCTGGTACCATCAGCAGTAATCATAGTTTCGCGGGGCACCCCAATGTAATAATATATAATATATAACAATGTATAATATTCGGGTTTGGGCAGCACAAATGTTCAATTATAATTCTCAGTCAAGACTTGATGGAAATAAAGTCTGTGTTGTGTATCATTGGTTCTTTCTTTATGTATATAGCGTGACAATCAAGACGATTTGTACAAATCCTTTACAAATTATACACCTAAACCTTCCTTGTGGCTCACTCTGTCTATTGGTGAAACCGCATGAAAATCCGTTCAGTAGTTTTTGAGTTTGTCGTGAACAGACAGACAGACGCGGCGAGGGACTTTGTTTTATAATATTTAGTGATATAGTTTAGTTTTCTTGGTCCGATGATAAGATTTGTAAGGTAGGACAAATAGGGAAGGAAGGCAAGAACTATTTCCACAGATTTGATCTCGGGTTCGAAGCCCGTGTAGCGCCAGCATAAAGTTATTGGATTTTACCGGTAAGAAATGTTCAATATCAACCTGGAGTTGATATGTTGGTGGTGTTTTATCCTGTGTAGCTGTTGGTCTCGTTCTGATATCTGCCTTCTCGAGACGGATAGCCATCACATCGGATTATAGATAGATAATAACTTGTGCTTGTGCACTACATTATCTTTCGCACAAATTAATAATCTCCAGACTGACAAACAAAAATTCGGATATTTCAGCTTTGTTTTGACCTCTCACATTATTTTCTTAAATATTTTTCTAAGATAAATCAACGATGAGAAAACTGTGTAATAAAGCGTGAATATGCGCGTCGGTTGCGCGATTGGCAGCAGTCATCGATATTCTTTATTCACCATAATTGCATTGCAATACACTTTCGCGTTTTACTGTTGACATATAAAACAAAGTAATTGTGAGAAAGGTACTAGAAAGAAAACTACATATAGGCACATAAACCCATTTATTTACTACAAGAAAAGTACAAAATATTAACAAAATTGAAGCACAAACATAATCGATTTATTACATAAATAAAATATTACCAATTTAAAACTTATCTGTTATCGCTAGTTAGTTTGAATTAATTGATATAAAAAAAATCTCGAAACATCCATGCCAAGAAAATGTCATGCTTTGGATTCTTTATTTAAAACAGATGCAGATCTACTCCAGATGCATAAGCACTGAATGTTAGCTTATATTAGGCCTTATTTCAGAAAACACTGGAATATATGTAAATTATATTTATGTAAAAATACGGTATATTTTGTTAGTAGCGTTTATTGTAAAAGAATCACCTTAATCTTAATCTCGACAATCTCGAAAATTCTGACAATGTCTGGGTACTGGCTCGATAAGCTAATTGTTAAAAATAATAACTAGAACATTGGCACAACTGACGTTACGAATAAACATTCTAATATACTGTTATAATATTATGCAAAGATTTTGCTTAGATGAGTATGCTTAAGTACAATGAAATTGCAATGGATGCTCTTATTTTAAATAATAGATTAACAACATATTATTATCTGAGTATATAATAATAACGATATGTTGCTAACATAATGCACTAAACTCCAACATGGCTTGAAAGCGGTCAAATACATTCTAAAATTAATTCAACAAAAAACTGTATCCTATATGGCTATAAAATAAAATATTAAAAAAAAACAGAATTAAACAAGTCTAAATATATTGCAGTCAATAATCAACCTTTTTCAATTTGGGCTAAGTATTAGTAAAAAAGAAATGTATCACACAAATAGTAAAATATTATGCAGAATATTTTAAGTACATTCCTTAAAAATAACACTCACTTTATTTAATGACTGAGTAATAAAAAAAACAATATACAAATAATTTTAACGTACAAAATATACATAGATTAATAAAAATTATTACATACTAATTTACTAGTACCTAAATGAAATATATTGCAAATTAAAACATTCATTTCCAAACTGGGTATAATGGCCTCAATTCAACATTAGTGGTATATTGTTAATGGCTGTATTAATATTTTCTATAAACTCATTGCAGGCTGTATAAAAATATATCTGAACTTAATGCGACCAGTTTAAAAACAAATACACTCACAAATACATAAATGTGTATTATATGCATAGTTAATAAAAAGCTATTGTAATTTAGACACCGGTTTTAGATAATGCCTGTTGAAGAAATAGAAATATAAATTGGCTTTAACATTAGTGGCCGATGAAAATATAAAAATCTTGTAAATTATGAATAAAAATATATTATAGACTCTGATTTTATAAAGTACATCTTGCTTACAAGCTAAATAAATAAATGTCTTATTATAAGTACAGGAATTATGCGTGTAGAAATGACTACAGTATATTGTTTCATAGGTACGAGCGAAAACCTCGATTATGTATTGTCGGTAAAATTGATAAGCATTGCCGCTTAGCAGTGTAGCCACTTTTCATAACATGTATATTACTATCATATTTGATGTTTAAAGCAATACCGCTATCTCTTTCCTACATGGAACTATAGAAGATATAGTTAATATATCTTTGCAGTCTCAAAGGTACTTTACAATCAGAGGCTACACTTTTATAATGCATGATGAAGAGATTTTTTACATTTTGTCGGTAATAAAGTTAGGGTAACAAGTAATAGATACGGACAATAAATATACGTGTGCATACGACAACGATAACAAAACCATTTTTTGTTATGAGATTTGAATAAGTATAGTATTACATTATTACATTGATACGTATATTTGCATTCGAACGGTATTCGATTACAAATTTGCACAACGCGGTCGCGTTTGGACTGTGATCTATTAGAAGTTAAACGCTGCGAATCGTGCGAGAGAGTGCGTTATATTTTTGTAATTTTGTCTCATTCACCCTGAACGGGACGCGGCGCTCTATCCTTACCATTACATCGACACTACTATGCACCGTCGCTTTCCAACAATTCTCTATTTTGTATGTAGCATAGTTATGCGTATATAGGGTGTCTAACTTGATGTGTAGCCGTGTGTACAATTAGATCATCGGCGTATTTACCTATTCATATACCTCAATACATTAGAACATAATTTGCCTGTTAAAATATAAAAGAATACCTTGATGATAGACTTAAAATAAATAAATATGGAAGCTATTATAAACATATTATTAAACAATAATAATGATTAAATAATTAATATAACTACATATTTAAATGCATAATACAATATAACATTATACTAAATATGTATTTAATTTAAATTTAATGATAATATGATAATAACACAAAGTTAAAATAGTAATTTAATTGCTTATATAAATATTACCTAAATGGAATAAGACTAAAACGTAAATGCTACATACGAATACCTACATTCAATTAAAAAAAATATAAAACAAATAGTGCAATAATTAATTTATACAGAGATTTATGTGATATATAAAAACAGAATCCTCCTCTCTTCTATATTGCCGTGCCCTACAGGGCCCATATTGTACCTACTGTGATATTGTGTAACACCTTTATATAACATATGGAGTGCAATAAAGATATTGAGTATTGTGCACAATATAGCGAATATTACATTCATCAACATTATACACACACAATATTTGTGTGACTTGATACCCTAACTTTATTACCGAGTACCTCAACGGTTGAGCCCTATTGACCTTGAAAGCTCAGGCTAGCTAGCCTAAATGGTATAATAATAACAAATATGATGGAGATATGAACGATAGGCAAAAAGCGCAGAACGCCTATTTAGAGGTTCTATAGATGTAGGTATACAATATGGCGATGGCATTGCACTAAGATAAGATATGCTATGAGATAAATGTTTTTCTTTTAGCATATCTTATCTTAGTGCGTTAATCTTTAATTTGATTCTTTCTAGACAGACATTTAATTTCATTTAGTATATTTAAACTAAAAATAAATATAAATAAAAAAACATATTCTATATTGGACAGCGATAAGACATGGGACTTTCTATTATTATTTGAATATTTTAAAGGATGGTTATAAGAGTAGGATCTTCATATCAACTCAAGCTAGGATGTCAGGTCAGCCTTTAAGTAAGTATGTTGTAAAATATCATTTATTTGAGCGATGCCTCTGGGTATAATAATAGGTAAACTTATGGCGTAAAATTGTCCAATTCTGCTTGCATACATTGATTTTATTTTCCTTTTGTCTGAATGTTGAGTTGTATTGTACAGATACGTAGATACATGCGTCACACTTAGGTAAGTAGTCAGCCTGTTATACAAGGAACGGTGCACACTTTATAATGTTACTGAGAATTTCGTCACAGAAAAATCCAATAGTACTCGAAACTTAAAAATTTTGTCCGTTAGCATTTTCGCCAAATATTCACGAGTTTTCCAAAATGCTCATTGGAATAAAGATCCCGCTCTTATAACCTTCACAAGACATACACTATTATTATCTAACAATTACATGCATAGCCACATTGTCAAATTTATAACGTGAACCATTGCAACCAGTTAGTAAACTTGTATAGCTGAATAAGTTCCCTTTTCGGCGGTTCTTGATCTGGGTAAATAATATCAGCATTCACATTGCAGTTAGTAAGCGCTCCCTGAATATCCCTAATGTTTTTAAACGTAGTCAACATAACATCACAGTCAATTAGCTTCAGTTCTTTATCTAAGCAAATGCGTAATTCAAACAAATACTGGACGTGGTCTTCATATTTACATTGAATGGAAGGTCTCTTACCAAGGTGTGATATTATAGCCTCGTTCAATTGAGCTACGGTTACCGCTGTAGTGTCTGATGGTTGAATGTTCGCTCCAGCTAAGATGTCAGTCATGGAGTATTCCTTGAGGAGTTCTAGGCCCTTGCTGAAGTATTTAAACTCGCTGTTCATGGGCTCGATGGCGGCTGCGCAGGTACCGTGTTTGTTCCATTCGTGGGCCCAGAAATCATATAGTCCAGTACCTGAAGATATGAAGAAGAGGTTTAAAGAGAGTTGGATACATGCGTCGCCGCTTAGAGTTGTTGTTGTACAGCTGGGAATGAGTAGTCCAGCAATTTGCGTTGCAAATGACTAATATTCTTGGAAACCTTCCAAGCTTAACTAGAATACCTTGTAATATTGTCTTCTGTTTACGCGAATGTTATTCATTGAAATTAAACTCATTTATACGGATTTCATCGCGTTGTTTATTTAACACTGTATTACATACTTTTAAAACTGTTACACTACTACTACTACTACTATTATATTTTACTAATTTTAAGCTAATAAAATTATTAAAACTATTTAAAATAGTCTCCCCGTGACCATAGCTGCTGAAAAGCAACCGAAACGTCGGGGAAAGTGTAAACCTAAATATGGTTAGTGTAACCGACTGCCACGCCTGAGGTCACGGGTTCGATTCCCGCACAAATCAAACATTTGTGTGCATGAACACGGATGTTTGTCTTGGTGTGGGTGTTTCTATGTATAATATGTATGTATTTACAAAAAAAAAGGTATATGTGTATGTTTATCCATTGTCTAGTAACCATAGTACAAGCTCTGCTTAGTTTGGGCTAGATGGTGTTGTGTGTACATGTAATAGAATATTATTATTATTTCATAGAATACTTTATGTTAGGAATAGGTTTTCGCCGAGAGTGCTATGTGTAAGATTCGCAATAGAGAGCTCTTGATCATACCAATGCCACAGGGCTTCTACCATGTATTAACATGAAATGAGATCCAATGGTGTAATCCCACCAACTGCATTAGTAGTTTGATCAGATTGCACCACTCAGGCGTTCATAGGTTATTGCAACTGCATCCCAATATGCTTCTTTCCATTATATGAATATAGGTATATATTAAATAACTAGATTGATGAATTTAGAAAGGTTGCCTTGCCATTGCAACTGGTGCTTTCTGGTTTGAAAATATCAATCGATAAAAGTTTGTGTGACTCACAAATGTTTGTTCCGAGTCATGCCTCTCTTATCTAGTCCGAGTGTTCTTTGTGTCTATTGTTTGAATGTTTGTACCCCTGCGACACGGGAATTACTCCTAATGCGGAAATATATATATCAACTTTAGAAAGCTAAGGTGACTGAAAACAGTTAAAGTTCTTATCTAAGAAAAGTTCTGGTTGGTGGCTTCTCCAGCCAATCAAAAGCTACCCTAATCTGAGACAAGTTCCATTTAATGGATAACTTCATTTATTAGTTTATATGGATAACAAGCATCCAAATATTTTTATAAACTTTCGCATCCTAATTAATTTTATAAATGGGAATGTGTGTTTGTTACATAATCATTAAATTTTGCATGCATATTGTCAGGGGTATAGATAAGGGCATAATGTACCTTTCATCCAGGTAAAAGTACCGTTCCCAAGGGATAGAAAATTGACCTAATCTAGCAAGCAAGGGCAAAATCTAGTTGATTATATTAGCAGGTACAATTTAGGCGTAACGATAATATGAATCCTCAATTGCTAAATGACTCAATGATTTCAACCATCATCTACAATATTAAAGTTGTACAATCACAAAGAGTATCAGCATTACCTAATTAGAATAACAATAGCATTTATTTTTAAAACATATATTTGAATGGACAATAATTGTTCAGTGTTCCAACAATTGATGTAAACCAAAATGGTTGGCTTTATTTATGTAATAGTCAAATGGATACTTTTATTGAATTTTCATGTTAATACTAACAGATTTCTTTCAAGCTATGTCGGCCTCGATGGCGTAGTGGTAAGTGTAACCGACTGCCACGCCTGAGGTGGCGGGGTCGATTCCCGCACAAGTCAAACATTTGTGTGCATGAATATGGATGTTTGTCTTGGACTGGGTGTTTATATGTATTATATGTGTATGTATTTACAAAAAGGTTCAAAAGGTTCAAATCACACACAGAACAAAAAATTTGTGTGTTTCATAAATGATTGTTCTGAGTCTGGATGTTCTTTGTGTCCGTTTCGTTGCAACACAGGAATTAAACTTTGTGTGGAAGTTGCCTTTCAAAAAAAATATCTTGCATGGTCTACAGTTCTACATACAAAAACTTGGTTTGGTTGAAAAAGTTTCCCGAGTTCTCCCAGCTCTCCTCCAAAACTTAAGTGCTTTGCACTTGTCGGTGTAGCAATGTCCATCTTTCTCTTTCCAATGCCATCTTTTTCAGTTCCTTATAAGTTTCAACTTTCACAACTTCTTTCAGTTGATTGGTGTACCTTCTTCTTGGTCTTCCCCTCTTCCTTCTTGCTTCTATCTTCCCTTCCATTATATTTGCGATAAAATTATCATGGCGAATTAGGTGTCCTATCATTTTACCCCTTCTGTTCTCTATGTGTTTCAAAATTTCACGTTCACAGAAATATTGACAAGAGTAAATGAATTACTCTTGTCAATATTTCTGTGTTAGTAACTTTTTCTGTCCAGGGCGCTTTCTCCATTCGACGCCATCACCTCATCTCAAAAGCTTCCAACCTTTTCCGGTCTCTCTGTCTTAAGGTCCACGTTTCGCAAGCGTATAGGGCAATGCTCCAGATATAACAACTAATTCGTTTTTCCGGGTATCTTTACTAATTTTTGAAGTGAATAGATGTTTCTTTTTGTGGAAGGTCTGTTTTACAATCGCTATTCTAATTTTTATGTCGACTGATGGTCTTGTATATTCTGTTATTACACTACCTAGATATTTAAATTTTTACTTGTTCTATTGGGTTATGGTAAATTTTGATGTATTATTTTATGCAGAAATTTAGATGCCACGAGGACTTTAATTTTATTAATGTTTATTTTTATATGAAAATTAGAAAAAACGGTATTCATTTTGTTAAGCAGGTTTTCGAGGTCGTCTCTACTATTTACAAGTGCTGCAATATCAATCTCGCTGCAAAATCGCAATATCTTACAAAAAACGATACATTTGCCATTTATGCTGATGCCCTCGTGGGTATAAGTGGAGACAAAGAGCATCCTTGTCTTACACCTTGTTTTATTTTTGCAAATTCTTTGTGATTATTTATTTCTATAACTGTTTCTTGATTTCTGTATAATATTAATCTCCCATCTTTAAAATCAATATCAGCCTGTTTCAATAGCTCCATCATTCTTTTCCACTTCACTTTATCGAATGCCTTCTCTAGATCTATAAAGGCTACATAGGTATCAATATCCAGATCAACTCTTCTTTCTAGGATCGTACGTAAAGCAAAAATCCCATCTCTTGTTCCTTTATTCCTTCTAAAACGGAATTGATCATTACAAATCAGACAAAAAACAGAATTTTAGCTAGGTAATGATCAATTCGGTTTTAGTTCTCCTAGCAAAGTACCTTAAATGTAACAATATAGGTGTAAAACCCAGGATTCAACCTCTTCATCTTAAATGTAAAAATAATGAAAAGAAATGACCCTTATATCTCAGGCATCTTTTGACCCACAGGGCCCATATTCAAACTCAACCGAGGTATGACCCCAAGGTTTCTGCACAACAAGTTACAAGTAAATATTTTTCCATTTATAATATGTGACCCCTATATCTCAAGAGTCTTTTGACCCACAGGGCCCATATTCAAATTCAATCGAGGTATGACCCCAATGTGTCTGCACACCAAGTTACAAGTCAATCGGTCCAGTAGTTCCGGAGTTATGCCTGTCACTAACATACAGACCTCTTCGAAGAATACTCAGAGGTTAACAAACTAATGTACAGCTAATTGTTTTGATATGCATTCTGCCACTGCTTAACAACATTTTATCACCCAACCAACAGTTAGGTAGTGTTATGAAATTTTCAATATCAGCATGTGTGGGACTGGCTCCACTAAATAGCAACAGATCTGCCTCCTATCACATTGACCATAATAATAGTTAGAGAAAAATAGCTGTGACAGCTTTGACTTATTTATGTATAATACGGCCCCGGCTGCCATAAACATCTATGGCAGTAATTATTGGGTAATTAGTGTCCTATAATATCCTGACACTGGTTTAGCCTTAGGGTATTGTTAACCTTCGGGTTGCAGACGTCAGGTGGCAGCCGCTCCGTGTAAAAACTGATATCCAGTCAAATCCGGTTAGACCAGAAAAGCCAACCCCCAATTGACTTGGGAATAATAAAGGCTAGGGAAAAGATTGTCTTCTGTTTACGTGAATGTTATTAATTGAAATTAAAACTAATATATACGGATTTTATCGCATTGTTTATTTAACACTGTATTACATAATTTTGAAACTGTTACACTACTACTACTATTGAATCTTACTAATTTATAAGCTAATAAAATTATTAAAACTATTAAACTATTTATATTTAGGTTTACACTTTCCCGACGTTTCAGTTGCTTTTCAGCAGCCATGGTCATGGGGAGACTCTATTTTAATAGCTTATAAATGAGTAAAATTCAATAGTAGTAGTAGTGTGAAAGTTTCAAAATTATGTAATACAGTATTATATAAACAATGCAATAAAATCCGTATATAGTAGTTTTATTTATGTGTATTGTTATGATAGATAGATATAGCTATAGCTTTTGTACTAAAAATAATTCCTATTTAAGATAACACTGCTTAAAATGTTTGTCAATAATGCCAGTAAAAACAGTTTTAGAGGTAGTGTGGCAGGAATTGTTCACAAACATACATAATAGGAACTATTAAACTGTATTAAACTCTTTTGACCAGACACAATAGGTTTTAATGATGTCTGATATTCCTAGACTTGCCAGTTTATAACTCACTGTAGAAGCTCTAGTTATTGTATGTAGTCTGTGACACATAATATTATGTCAAACCAAACATAATTCTGGATTAAAAATACTTTTCTTGCTGTTGCAATATTGTAAATTTTTTATACAATTTGATTACAACAAAAATGTATTATAACATAAATACCTTTTTCAATATTAGTCCAGGCTTGCTCCAAGACATCTTCAATAGGTTTAACTTGTTCCGGATCAAACAACCAGGTGCTGTTGCAGTTTTCCGGTCCTCGGGAACCAGTTTTAGTTGGCCATGAGCCGTGGATAGTCCAAGTGTCCCTCTTCTTCGGGTAAATGCAGCTGTGGTGTGGTTTGAGATGTGTCCAAACTTTGCAAACAGTCGTTGGCCAATGTTGGGTGAAAATCAAAAAGTCCCAATCAGTATCTGCAGTATAAGCTTGCGCTCTTAAATGTTTCACATCTACCAGATGTGCGAAATCCAATCTAAATAACGAGGAAAATAAATAGTTTACAATTTGCTGTCAGACAAATAAATCTACATATATAAGCACAAAATCATATAATCATAATATCTTACCCTAAATAGAGTATTATTAAGGAAATAACACTCCTGTTGCCCATGTTTGTATATTGAAATTGTATCCGTGATTTAGAAGTGAATATTGATATCACGTATAATTTTACTCCGCGTTTATTTTTTGTATACTAGTCAAATTTAGCAAAATTCTAAATAAGCATAAATGTCATTGTCAAATGTCAAGTGTGAGCAATTCATATCAAGGTGACATTCTTTTTTTTCGTCCGGAAACAAATTGTTTTAGGAAATTGAATTTTTATTCTTCAAACGCTGCAAAATATATATTTACTAGGAATAATATTTAATTATTTATTACATTCAATTTTATATAACATTTGTTATTATTATGATATATTTATATTATGAGCTTAGTTTTAAGTAATTGCAATAGATGGCATTACCGTCAAGAAAATAACTATCACTGGATTTATCACCGACAGCTGATGATTATGATTATCTGAGTAATGAAATTCTTTTGATGTTTGTCTGAGTTTAAAATAACATTTTAGGGTCTAAATATGCACTGTTGAAGTGTGCACATCTTTGGGTTTTATAAAATTGGTTGGATAGCCATATAGGCTATCCAACCAATTTTATAAAACCCGTGTTTGTAAAACATCTTTGCTTGTAGATTACAATTACGTCCGTTTCCTGTAACTAGCTGCTTTGCAAATGCTTAAATTAGAATATAAATTGTAAGTACCCATTGAAATTGGCTTGCTTTACCTGGAGAGGGCATAATGTCCAAGAAATATTTTTAATCATAAGTTGTCTTGAATTGTACTTACCTCTACCTCATCAGTAGATGCTATGAAGTACTGCCTATTTCACCAGTGATCTAAACTTAAGACGGCATTACGTAGAAGTGACCGATCACACTACTGCTCAAGTAACATTTTAGTGAAATAAAGCCAAAATAATATATAGTAAGTAGTAATTATTATTTATTTATCATAGAACCAAAGCAGAATTTACGTGAAGTGGAATTAAGTGCCAATCAAAGGGCGCCGGTATACAATCATGCTCTACGCTGATCAAGGGCTAAGGCCGTACATACATACACTATATGTCCTCCAGAGTATTGGTAACTTCTGTTTCCCGCCTTATAGCACTAGTGGTAACGTATCAATTAGGACTATCCTCGCCAGAAACAGATTGGTACCAACATTCTATATATTTCAGTCGCCAAACCGATTGCAATTCCAGTTTAAGGACTACAGTTTCTATTTCTCTCCATTTATAGTAGACTGCGACTGTATTTCTTGAACGTTCCAAAACTTTACGTCCTATTTCCACTTCACAATAGCCATCGTTGGGATCAGCGATGGCTGATGAACTAAGTGCACCGCAAAACAGTTGACAGGTTAAATCATTATATAAGGCATCTGCCTTATATAATGATTTAACCTGTCCATTGTTGGAATGCCAGACATAATTGAAAGCCGTGTCTGGCCACCAGTTAGCCGTTGCAACTCAATAGGTTAAAAAATTTACTTACATTTGCACTGATTGCAATCGATCACAATTCATATTTTCTTGCACGATATTTTCTGTTTTTATATTATGATTATCTGAGTTGCAACTCACTCCTAGATTCTTAATCCTAACTAATATTATGAATGCGAATGTCAGTTTGTATGTTTGTTACGCTTTCACGCCTTAACTACTCGACCGATCAGTATGAAATTTACGCATATAGTTGTCAGCGGTACAGAAAAGGATACAGATACATTTCATCCAGAAAAAAGTAGGTACCTACTGTTCCCGAGGGACAGAATTTTTTTGACATAACCTACATTAACAAGCGAAGATGAGGCCAAAATCTAGTAATTAAAAAGACAGCACCTACTAACTTCAACAAATAAGTAAGTTTATTTTTGTTTTAACGTAACAAACAATTCTCTTTTTCTATACATGATCGAAAGCAAACCGTGATGAAAATAATGTTCTATGATCAAATATTTACTTATACCTCCAAATACGATGTTTTTAAATCAATCAAGCATATTAAACTGTTTGTAAATCGACTAATGCAAGTTTCATTTTATTGAGACATTATATTCCATCACCTAATTTTATGACAAGATTACCTGTATAGGTATATCCCATCAAGAATATCACTACGGTTAATCATAACTTTCATAGGCTACTAAAAGAGTCCATCTTGTCGTAGGTGGTCATCAAAAGCCTACGGTCACTCATATAAAATTTATACGGCTCAAAAGAAATGGTGACGGTCTCTGGTCATCCGATGCAGTTTGACTAAAAGAAGAAAAAAGAAGAATTATGACTAGCAAATCGCAGCAAGGGTATCTTAAAACTATCCTTTTTGGATATCACGTCATGCCTTCCGGTGCACTTAAAAAGACTAGCGGGGTAATCCATTTCCAAGAAATTGTTTATCTTCTGAAGTAATCCCTCGCATAACAGACCTATACACAGTCCATAAAACACTTAAGAATCACTTTACTAATGATCCTTACCAAACCACACTTCATCTTCGTCCAGTAGCTAGCAAAAGAAAAATAAAACCGGCAGCAATATTTGGTCCCTCGGAGCATCCGGCCGCTGACCCAAGCTTTTTCACAATACCGTTCGTAGCTAACCTCATTCCAAGTTTTTCTCCAGCCGTCACTCGCTCCGTTGCACCAATGAAAAAAGGCGATCGCGTGTTTCACGATACGATGGGCAAGTATCGCCACATAACAACAGATGCATTATGAAGCTCGGTATGAGCGCAATTAAATGCGCGCGCGCCGCGAACGAGCGGCCGCGTGAATGCTAGCTATCCTGGGATGCCAGGTGCTTCGAAAATGGATTTGCAATAAAAAGAAAGATGCAATAAAAAGTAGCTAGACTTGGTAAGTGTAATTGAGGCTTTTTTAAGGATCGTTTTGTTTCTTTTTGTTTTTAAGTAGCAGTGGGTCTGTAATTTGCTTGTAAGTTGATGGATATAATGCCTTCCAAGACGTGATAAGTATCTCTTATAGCGATTCAAGTAATTAAGGAGTAAGCTAATAAGTATATCTGCGTACTTTAAAACGTAGGTAAATTGTAGCCTACTTTTTCTATATTAAGCTGTTACGATTTTCTGTTGAACTGACTCTATCATACCTCACAGCATTACCATTGTGCCCGAATACAAAAGTGTAAAAGATTCACATTATAACATCCATAACAACATTTGAAACCCAAAACTCATGATCGCCAATAATCATAGACACAGAATAATATCATTGCATTGGTTCAATAAGACAAGGAGTCGTGGAGTCTAACTATATTTTCAACAAAAAATTAAATATGCATAGAACAGGTTTCATGATTTATTTTTCTTATTAGCAGATAAGTACGGCTACGGTTTAGTAGCCCTTTAGCCGAAACACGAATCTGCTTCGGGGTTTTCCTAGGAAGATTTCTAGTAATTAATTTAGGTTACAAATTATCGGTATTTTCATTAATTTCTTCAATTACGTTAAATGCTTGTATTAGGAGTTATGTATTGCGGCCTCTCAACCATAAGTCCGGTGCCTTAGCCGTTGAAATCTTTTATGGTGGTGTACATCCCATGTCAAGCTGCTATAGTTTGACCAAAATCCCAGGCAATAGCGGGTAAACCGCCGTCCTATCTATTCGAAATCGAGTCGACTGCCAGGAGTACAATACCTATAGTCTTGGAAGCCCCTTCAGTCTTTGGTTACTGTTTACCATCAGGCGGATTGAAGGTAGGTATGCTTGTTATCTTGGTATCATAGTAACTAGTTACATATTAAAAGACAAAAGACTGCTTGCTGCATAGAAGCTGTCATCAGCGCAAGTTTATAAGATATACCTATGTAATAACTTTCCTGTCCTGGATTAGCTCCTGAGTCTTGCAAAGTGTTATTCAGTATACTATTAGGAAATTTGCAGCAGCAATTTGGACATGTGAGGTTATATCCCTTTAAATAGAAATTCTAATATGTGATGTCTCATATATAAGAATTGCAATTATTTTCCATTTATTTCCATTACTGTATGAATATGCATTATAAGGTTGGCTATCAATATCTAATTAGCTACCTAATAAATAATTATATAGCTAGCAAATTGCGGGTGTAATTTACCTTTACATACTTCTTTGGGAATACACAGAAATTAGTAGAAGAGACAACTTTTCCATAATTTTAATTATCTTGTAATATACTATCGCTCGAAATTACCAATCTGAGTTCTAAATAAAAAAAAATGTTGCTAACATTATTTCGAACGCAAATCTAGACTTTGATTTAAATTCCTAATGAATTTGAACTTTATAGTAACATCTACTAGTATTAACCACCACGTCGCATCGTTACAAATTCATACAGCAATCAAAGAAATTTTAAAAGGCCATCGCTTGATTCGCTCACTTGGTAGCCCGACGAGATAAAATAATGTTTAGGGCACCTTGCGGACTCAATGTCGGCAGTTCGATGACACGATCCTCGCGACCCTTGAGATAAATGCCTACGTATAGCGCTGCACCTACGCACCGCTCGCACGATCGAACAACGCAACGCAATTTTTTAATAAAACTTGCTTCTAGATGTTGGATATATATACAGGTTTTTAATAATATCAATTAACGAGACGTAAACTTTATCTATGTCTTAAAACGTGCAGAGAAAGCTTTGTACCGCTTTTTAAGTGTATTGCGCGCTTGCAGGAATATGAGATTTGTCATAGTTAAAGTTTATACGGAGAAATAAAGAAGAAAGATAATAGTACAATTACAAACATGAAGAATTTTAACCTAACGATTAAATAAAACAACAAAATTTATGATTTCTCTCTATATGCGACAAGTACTTCTTCAGAGGTCATCATAAAGCAGGAGCAGAAACGAAATGTCGTTGTTGTCATCAGAGGTATATACGAAACATCGTATCGTCAAACGATCAATCGACCATTCGATTGTTAATCGGTGAAAACGAATTTAACAAAATTATGATGCCGCCCATACAATTTTCGAATATAACATTTTCTTTTTTGCTCATCTAAAATATTTCGCTCATGTATAATATATAATCAATTATTCAGCGTACTAATGTATGAAGTCGACTTGCTAAAGAAGGTACCGTGGACTGCCACATCCTACCTCTAGCATTCCATTATTATTATTCGATACTGACTAAGTTTTCCCTATTCTATCCGGCTGTCCACAGGGTTCTTTGCTGTCTTAGTAGTTTAAATAAAGCATAGACAATGCCATTTTAAACCTGGAACAGACTGACTGGAGAGTCGAAAAATAGAGGGTACATCCAATTGAAATCATTTTATTAGCTATGTGGCTGATCAAGTTAATAGCTACAGGAATATTTTTTTTCTTTAAAGATAGTGTTGAAAGGCGCTGGTGGCACAAGAGCATCACCAAATAATTGCCTAGTGAGACAAAACCAAAACTTTAGAGGATTAGTTTCCAAAGTGGGCCCCTGGGGGTCCACGGGAGACTCGACGGAGGTCTACGATGGCGTGACAAAAAAATGGAGGTTCATTCGTAAGCCCCGCTTACGAATTGTGAACCACGTGTCGTGTTGTGTCCACGAAAATTTATTTGCTTTCGATAGTGAAGAACTAAAATTTTGGCTTGACTTCACCTATCAATGTAGGCAAATAATATTTGAGGCATACCACTCGCTGAAGACCCGAGAATTTCATTTAAAAAAAAGTTCAGCCCATAGAGATTTAATCAACTTTTTAAAAACTTTTCGGTCCGAATATACCGATTTTACTTGACGGATTAAAATTTCTAGCTGCAGGGGGTCCACCGGAACCAGTTAAATTTTGAAACTGGTCTATGAGAAAAAAAGTCTGGGTACCTCTGATTTAGAGTATACTATAAATAGATATAGAGAGCATATTATATTACTCGCAGTTACTGCACTGAGCCAGACCAGCTTTTTCTACTGTGCATCAAAAGATAATAAACGATCTTTCGCAATTTGTACACATATATACTTAATACATTAGAAAACGGGTCTTAATCGCGTTGGTAATAATTGTTTAAAGAAAATTAATAGCCATTTATATCCCGAAGTTTCGACTGATTAAACATGACATCATGTTGTTTACATTGTTTCCAAATTTATTTTTGATACACATTACTCCATTTTTGAACCCTTGCCTCTTAGATTTGAATGGAAATAATTAGATTGCAAATTAGCCTCTGGTATCCTCTAACCAAGTTTTGCGGCTGATCGTGAATATATCAGTTTATTATGGTATTAAAGAAAAATGAAAACTGCCGCACTAGGAATAGTTCCATTGCCGCGGGCGACTTAACAAAAATTTAAACAAAGGACACAAAGAAAATCCAAACCTGGAACAACTATTTCTGGACCACAAAATGTTTTGTCTCGTGTTGTGATCAAACCCACAATACTCGGTGCAGTGGCAGTGATAAGGTGACCACTGAAACCGCTACGCCATACGTACAGTTTGATTCCTGATTCGTGTCATTGAGTTTTCCGTTTTAGTTTTTAGTATATTTTCTATAGAAACACCGAATCTGGAATTATGGTCAGCAGCTCATCTCAAAAATATATTAATAATAATAAAGCCTTTATTTTCCCGAACACACAATAAACATTTAAAAGTAAAAATATGATAATAAAAAGAAATTTAAAAGTTTAAAATCTACACTTATATTATAGAATATCCCTTGTTTCGGTATGCCTTACGGCAAAGGCCTCCTCCAACTCTTTCCAGTGCGTTCTGTCTGCCGTCACGTTTATCCACAGGGGTCCCAAAGTCATTTTCAAATCGTCCTCCCATCTTTTTGCTTTATGACCTGGACTTGCGCCATCCCTTGGGTACCAAACTGTTACCTGTTTACTCCATTTCTCCTTTTTGCAGCGGAGCATATGTACCAGTCCACCTCCATTTTTGTTGATTGATATGCGACAGGATATCTATTAACATAGTTTCTAGTTCTAGTTGTCTCAAAAACATACCAAGCAAAATTAAGTGCTAAACACCTGCCTATCGCCGGGTGATTTAGGCGTGAGATTATTTAATACTACGTTTCACCCGCATAAGTCCCGTTGCCGTGGAATATCGGGATAAAAGTAGCCAATGTGTGAATCCAGGTCTCCAGCTATCTACATACCAAGTTTCATCCCAACCGGTTCAGTAGATTTTACGTGAAAGAGTAACAAACATCCATACAAATTCACAAACTTTCACATTTATAATATTAGTATAAATGTAAAATATCCAAGAACATCGTGTTTTTGATGTAATAATGAATTCAATTCCAAGGTCCCACGCCAGTCCTCGAATTAACCAGACGGGGCAACGAACCTGTCACCTATGGGGTCAAATATCAAGTGAAAATGCAGCATTGGGACATCGCGCTAATACTAATGAACTTTAAATAACTTGTTTTGTTCAGGTAACATTGTTTTAGTTAATTTGTTACGCTGTTTGTTTTAATTAATTAAAGTAGTTGTAGGTATTTAAGCGCGCCGCTCTAAGTCGACTATCTAAACAAATCTATGTATATAAAAATCTCGTGTCACGGTATTAAAATTTGTAGTCGCACTCCTCCGAAACGGCTCGACCGATATATTTTATTTTTTACATGTACACACAGCGACGCATCAACCTAGACTGTTTGGACTTTGAACTATTAGAAGTTGAACGCTGCGAATCGTGCGAGAGAGTGCGTTATATTTTTGTTACGCTCTATCCTTACCATTACATCGACACCACTATGCACTGTCCCTTTCCGACAATTCTCTATTTTGTATGTCGCGTAGTTATGCGTATATAGGGTGTCTAACTTGATGTGTAGCCGTGTGTACCTATATTAGGTAGGTATAAAAGAATAGATCGTAAAGTATATTTCATACCGCTAGGGTCAGCTAGTAACATAGCTTGTTCATTACTGCCTCGTTGGTGTAGTGGCAGTGAATTCGCCTGTTGTGTATTAGGTCTCAGTTTCGATTCTCGAGTCGAGAAAAATGTTATCGGGTTTTTAAATCATAAAATTCTCGGTAGCCAGATGATTGGTTTTTGGTCCCACATAATATCAGCGCTCTGTTCTAGGCTCCTATGGACCACAAAACAGCAATATATGTATATGCTGAGTGCGTACCAATTTGTCACAGATTGCATATATAACTTAGTAGTATTTACCTATTTTATTCAAGTTATTTTCTTTTGTATTGAATGTGTGACAAATAAACGAATTCTTTATCTTCTTTCTTTTTGTAAATAATATTCTATCACATACACACAACACCATCTAGTCCAAACTAAGCAGAGCTTGTACTATGGGTGCTAGACAATGGATAAACATACATACATACTTATTTACATAATATACACAGAAACACCCAGACCAAGACAAACATCCATGCACACAAATGTTTGACTTGTGCGGGAATCGAACCCGTGACCTCAGGCATGGCAGTCGGTTACACTAACCACTACGCCATCGAGATCGCCGATATCGCCTATAGCCAATTACCGGGCACAGTGTCAGATATACCCTAACAAAAACTCAACAACACAATGCCCAACCAGATAATCAAACGTGAGGCCTCACATAACTAATAGCCATGAACCTAATGAGGCAGTAACATGTTTACAATACAGTATAACTGTTTAGACGTTTGTATATGTATTTAACCACGAACTGTTGAGGCGTAAAGTTGCGTAACCATCCTTAACTGGTTTTTGCGCAGAACCCCTTAACCATATACGTATAATCGTTAGTAAACATACGCATAAACACATCGACGCTAGTCAAATGAAAAAACTGACATACATTAATCGCCACAACAGCAATATCTTAATGTGCGACCGTTGCACTGGCCTTTAGAAGCCCAAAAAAGTGACATCGTCTTTATGTTACAGTTTCGTAAAGATTAGATCAAAAGAAACGCGAGATTAGAATTCCCAATTTTCTAGTGTGTCTAAACCAGGAGATAGGTGCTTTTGAAAATTCGTTATTTTTCAACCGACTATTCTGGAAAACATTAATTAAAATTAAAATAATTGTGGTTAAAAATTACTTTTAATTAATTGAAAAATTAAAAAAGGGTTTGTGTAATCGACTGCCACGCCTGAGGTCGCTGGTTCGATCCCCTCACAAGTCAAACGTTTGTGTGCATGAACATGGATGTTTGTCTTGGGTCTGGGTGTTTATATGTACAATACGTATGTATTTACAAAAAATAACATATATATGTATGTTTATCCATTGTCTAGTACCCATAGTACAAGCTCTGCTTAGTTTGAGCTAGATGGTGTTGTGTGTATGTGATATAATAATATAGAATATAATTATTTACATGAGCATAACCGCGGTCAAAATCTGCTTCATAATATTTAGTCTATTTAGTCATAAGCGACTGGTGTGATACCAGAAAGTTTGATAGTTACATGATATTTCCATTCACTATACAACTGGATTGAATTCAGAGTCTATTTTTGATAATTGCATTAGGACAAATGTAGAGCGGCTTTCAATGTGAGCTGGCTCGATTGACGGACTAATATGGAACTGAATATTGCACTCAGTTTGCCGGATTTAAACTTGTGATAAATTTAAATATGTAACAGATACCTAAGTATCACTTTTTAATTAACCTGTCAAATTTTATTCATATATTATTAAATACAAATGGACACCATACAACATAGCACCAAATTTATAAACATATATAATATATAATACAGGTCCGGTAATTAATAGATAAGCTGACAATGTCTTTTTTTTTAATTACCATGTATAACTTTCTTGTATACTACGACCATAAATGAATGAAATCCATCGGTTTTTTGTTGTTTTATTATTAAACACTAATTATGCTAATATATAGACAGTCAAAAGTATGCTATGCTTGCACTTTTTAATATATGTATATATATATATATATATATTTTTTTTTATTATTCTATTTTTCATTTTTCTGGACGGCCTTCAGTTTTGTAGACTTTACAAACATTCGAACAATGGACACAAAGAACACCCAGACTCGGAACAATCATTGGTGGATAACACAAATTTTTGTCCCGTCTGGGAATCAAACCCGTAACACTCGCCGCAGTGGCAGCGGCGAGGCGACGACGTAAATGACTTCGCCATCCGTGCAGTGCCAGACATAATATACAAGTTATATATACTATTAGGAATCAGAGGCGGAGATGATTAAAAAAAATATTACACGTCAGCCTAGGTGACTCACACACTTGTTTATTTTAACCAAACTCTTTCAATTTATTACAAACGTTTTTATACAAGGAACGAAACTAAACATCGATAAACTGCTTAGCACTCACCGACAATAAATGCACAATTATAACGACTAATCAAAATATAACAAAAGAAATACGATTCACTGTCCTTGAGCGATGTTGCCTCTCCGAACGACGCCCGACGAATGAGCCTTATGATCATCAGTGGTTCTTCTCGTAGACGCCTACGGGGTCTCGGGGTAACCAGACCAGGCTGTGGGCCTGTCTTGGTGGTGTTCGTCGCCGCCTGCTAAAACAGGCGGGTCACTGGGGTGGGCCCGTGTGGGCCCGTTGGTCAGTCCGGGTCGAAAGAGCCGGTGGGTAGCGCAGCTAGCGAGGTCCAGCCCGCAAAGGTAAGTCCCCGCGGGCGACCAACATGCCAGCAGCGCTTGGATCGTGTCCAATGGGTCCCTCCTGCGCTTGGCGAGGTCGAGCTTCTCGGGCTCGAGCCTTATGACGGCGCGCGCGCTCCTTTTATACCGGCTCAAAAATGTTCATAATTTGTCACCTAACAATACATTATTATAACATCTGCTTTCATAAGTACAATAAAAGATACGTAACATAAATAATATAATTAACTAAATATCTAATTTCACTAAATCTCAGACAGATATCACTCTTTGAATCAACTTGTCTATAGGGTAGTTATCTATGTTTGATTTCGTAATTTTTTTACACAAACAGCAATCAAAACAAATCCTTTTCTAAGACAATATCAAAATCAGTTGTAATATGTGAGTAATTAATATTTTAAATTTGCATATGAAAAGTGAGATCGTAGCGGGGATGTCTCGCTATCTCCCTCGCACAGCTGCATTTAAATAGCGGTTACGTCACAGTTTGTATCGAGCATTCTTTTGCCGTCATTTGATAATTACCCTTTATTTATTATGAAGCAGGTTTCAAAAATTTCTTTGTGTTCAGCGTTAATATTTGGCGACGAGAGAGAGTATTTAACTTATATAATAAAACACTATGATTCAACTACCTTATGTTGGTATACCAAAATTGAAAACCTATAGTGTCTGGCCGCCGGTGTGACGCTGCGACTTAGTAGGTTTATCTTTTAATACTGCTGTCGTGCCGTAGTATTAAATGCTCTACAATACTCTGCATGTATGCATTAAAAGCAGTTGCATTAATTGCCGCTTGTCTGTCACACAACACTGCCTCGAGTTTGATTCTCTGTTTGAGCAAAAATTATTGGATTTTTTTGTCCAATAATTCTTAGTAGTATGCAGTTTAGAGCTATGCCCGATTGAGCATTAAGCTTTTCGTGTCTAAATCCATGAATCGATTTTAAAGTGTTTCGGTTTAAGTTTGAATTCCAAAGGTATACTAATTCTTTCTTCTTCAAAAACACGTTGAAAGTCAGGGGTATAAGCTTGTAGTGTGTTAGATATATATGATGTAATAAGCCAATTCTTTTTACATTTTAAGATATTAGTAAGTATTATGAAGTAGATAATAATATTTATATACCTCAGGCGTGGCAGTCGGTTACACTAACCACTACGCCATCGAGTTTTACTAGAAGAAAGCTACTTTATCTAGAAGTATCCTAGGCTATATATCATCACGCAACGGGCGGAAGGAGCGAAGCATGTGAAACTGTGAGACACAGGTAGTAGATCATAACATTTTATGGCACTACTAATTACGCGCGCCCTTAAAAGTCTATTTCCCTTTTAAAAAAGTATCCCATATCCTTCTATAGAGCTTCAGCTATTTTTATATCGAATTAACGATCTGCATATATGCATTTAAATGGTGTTCTAATGCGTTGACTTTACATAAGTACGCGTGGCGCGTCCTTGACCATACAAAGTGTGTATCGCGTTGCGTACGACTGTACTGTACCTACTTTGTATTCGAATGAAATTATTCGCATTACTAATTCTTTAAATCGATTTAATGATTTACATAATATTGTCTTACGTTTACGCGAATGTTAATCATTGAAATTAAAGTAATAAAAAAATGTATTAAAGTATCAAATTATTAATTAATTGATTTAACGATTTAGTCACGAAATCAAAGAAACACAAGTTAGATTTGCATTTATACAAAATTGTAGTTAAGAATTATTAGGTTACCTATAAAATTGCTGTCTTTTTACATCTAATTCCGCAATTCCCGTAAAAATGGTTAATTAAAAAAATATTTCTTATTTAGAGAATAGATCATATAATTATATAATAAATTATTTATAACATATAATAATTTTAATCATCTTCAGATATTTTAAACGATTTATGTTCAAAGTTAGGGCGGGCGTTTAGAGTCTTTCCAGATTCGTTGCTTTCATACCTCATAATACTATAATAGTTGCCGTTTTTGAACGTTTTATACAAACCATACTTGGCCTTAGATCAACCAACATCACATGAAAATTGTACCAAATTAGGATATGCCATAAATATGATTAAATAGCTTGTATAAAAAACATGACGTCACCGATCTTTATAAAACATGACAATTTCATAACCCAACACATATAGATACAGCCAATCCTCAAATAACAACTCTCTTAAACAGCTAGATCATTTTACAAACCGGCCAATGCTCTCAATCGCATTAAAAATTAATGCACTATTGCAAAAAACAGTGATCGCGCGTGCGTTTCCGGACGGGGAGTATGCCACGGCAAAAAGTGCGCGCGCGCCGCCCGCGCTCCGTGACGCGTTTTTCTTAGTAATTAACGTTGTAAAGTGTGCGGGGCACGCGAACCAGTACGTATTACAGCCAATTTACACTTGTAGGGAACATATTCTAGGCAGGCGCCGATGGGCTTCGATTCTTCCCTTAATTGTCCTGTCTAGCCACGATTTATCACTCATTCTGTGTATGAAAAGCCTTTTTTGTATGGATTCATCGTTTCTACGTAGCTGGATTAATATACACGGCAAATAAAAGAAAGTTGGAAGCTGTAAAATAAATTGTTGTTATTTGTTAAACGCATGAACTGTGAAAGGTTAATGTGTATTTTTTTTCTGTTAACAGTGTGGTATACATCCGTATGGTCCGCTTGATGGTAAGTTACCGTAGCTTTTGATTGTTCGTAAGACTAGGGGCATTACTAGCACGTTGTAGACTTGCTTATAGCAATACTAGCAACCCGCCCCGGCTTCGCAAGGGTAGTACAAAACCTTAACAAATTATGCACCTAAACCATCCTCGTGAATCACTCTGTCTATTGGTGAAAATGCATGAAAATCCGTTCAGTAGTTTTTGAGTTTATCAAGAACAGAGAGATAGACGTGGCAGGGGACTTTTTATAATATGTAATATTGGTAAATATATATCATATAATATGTGATATTGGTAAACTGAAAATTTGTTAAAAATAAAGGTAAGAAGGGGTAAGAATTTATAATTATATAAAACCTTAAGAACTCTAGAACTCCAGGCGTAGCAGTGATAGTGGCGCTGTTACATTGACTTAAAATATTAATTGCTTCCGGCTACCCGATAAATTAGTTCTATCACCAAGTGATTATAATTTTTTTTTGTTTATTATTATGGGCAATGTAGACCCATACAAAAATATTAGTTACATTGATCCTTATAAACTAATGTTAGTATACTTAAAACTAAAGACAGTAAACATTACATTTGCTGGTAGTTTCTCTCTACATGAATCCGGGAGCAATGATTGATGTAAAGAGATTAAAGTCTGAGAGCAATCATTGACAAGACGCGATTGGGCTGCCCCGCATTCTGCAAAGCAAGGACGCGCATCTTTTACGGATGGTGGTGTAAAAGCAATCCACTCTATTGTCAAAGAACATACCTGATACCATTATATAATTGTAAGTACATAGTCGTATAATCGAATCTGAGGACTCGTGCCAAGCGGCCATGTTTTTACCACTGCCCACCGATCCAGTCGACTAAACTCTAGTTCTTAGGTAATATTTTGTATAGGAAAGTTACTCACATTTGTTTTTAACTTTTGCACTTAAAACATGGCATCAATTTTTATGGAAATCATTCTAGAGATCAGTGTGAAAATAAATGGGCATTTTATAAAAGAACTAGCGAAACGCCCTGTCTTCGCATGGCTAGTACAAAAACTTGACAACTTATATACCTAAACCTTCCTCATGAATCACTCTGTCTATTGGTGAAAATGCATGAAAATCCGTTCAGTAGTTTTTGAGTTTATCGCGATCAGACAGGCAGACGCGGCGGTGGACTTTGTTTTATGTAGTGATGTGAACTGAGTTGTGGGTATCAGCTAGACACTCTGTAATTATTATAAACTAACTTTTACCTGTGGCTGTAACCGCGTGACTCCAACGAGAACACATACCATTGTAAAAGTATTCTATGTTGATCCAAAATATGAACTATCTGCGAGGGTGTAATAATATCAGCCCTGTATATAAATGGCTGGGCTCGGCCTCATCTTAATGTAATAAGGGTTAGGTTATAGTCTACCATGATTGGAAGCCAGGGCAGGTTAGCAGACTTCACAATCTTCAAGAACATTATGGTGAACTCTTAGTGGTGCAGATTTCCACACGATATTTTCCTGAAGCGAGGGAGAATTGACTATTTTATACGCATATAGAGCAGCGAAAGCTCAGTGGGGAGACCAACAGACTGCAATGCAGAGGGTCTCGGGTTCGAACCTACGTCGCGCACCTCTGACTTTCGGAAATTATATAACCTTTCGAAATTATGTGCGTATTGATTGACGATTATCGCCTGCTCCGTGCCTCGGAGAGCACGTTAAGCCGCCGACGGCTTCATGGCAGCCGGGACCGATCCTGGCTGCCATGAACATCTATGGCAGTCGTTATTGGGGAAGTCAACACAAAAGATCCCACTGAGTTGAAATGTTGCCGGTCTGTACTGACTGGCCTCCACACAAAAGATGAGATAAGATTATACGCACATAACTTCGGAAACTCAGAGAACCTTGGGATTGAACTAGAAACCTTGTGGCAGTCCAACGTTCTCCTACTAGGCTATCGTTGCACTATAAGTAACATCCAAATCCGTTCAGCATTTCACGCGTGTTTGAACAACAAACATGCAAACATCGTCACAAACTTTCACATTTATTAAATAAGTATTGTTCAGCAAGTGTGTATGGTATATTACGTTCGTATTTGTACACATCAGTCAAACAAAAAGAAAGCTTAAGTGTAACGTATGTATTATTGAGCTATTGTTTGTGTTTAACTATTTATTATACTCACGTCTCTCTCACTCACATTGGGGTAGGTCTAACAGCTTTTGAATCTTCCAACCACCAGCCATTAAGTCGGAGCGACGCCCTCTGTCGTGCCAGAGCGTCACCCAGGATATGTCGTCTGCAAGCATTTCTTGCCTGCGTTGGGCACTGCTGGGTAGGTCACTGATGTAGTTTCATTTCTAGCGACCTACACACCATTCAAGGCACGCAGTTGGCATACCGAGGTATATTTAGTCGGTAGTGACCGGGATGTTTTATCTTCTATTCTCCGGTGAGCCCGACATAACCTCTCTGCTCCGCTTTTCCGCGGAAGGTATGCGTCAATGCATTCCGCAACATTAAGCAAGAATTTAATCAAAGTAAGTATATAGGAGTTAGTAGAGAGTTTTAACAAGAATTTTACATACCTAATTAGCAAAACGGGTAACAAACTAAGAATAAGGGCCATCCCCTTTCTCTACGACTATCCCAGTTTATGATATAGCGTTCCCCTACACCAACCGTTAGATTATATTAGAGGAGCCGCTGTACCTTCAAGTGCCCGAAAGCACCTTCCGAGACCAGTTATAGACAGGTCTTGTCCCCAAATCTCGACTCTCCACCCTAACCTCTGAGATCCGGTTCTCGTAAGCGAGCTACCTCGTGCCCAAGTGACATTACCTATTCTCCAGATAGGTACCGGAGCAATAAAGCCGCTCACCACCCGCAACTCAGGGAGTTGCTAACGAAAACCTCGCTGAAGCCGACGGAGAAGCCGCCTCCCATATCTTCAGTATGGTACCGGAGCTGTGTAAGGCACGCTCACTTCCCGACATACATCCGTACGCCTACCCAAATAGGCCTACAAGCCGGGTGTGGCCCGAGTCACTCCAGCTATGACTCTACTTGCTGAGCAGGCAAGCGCCCGAGATGCGTTGCGGCAGTGAAACCACACTGCCACTTCGCTAAAGGCAACTCCGTGCCTCTTGCGACCGACTGGTTCACACTGGCCGCGCCTGAGTCCGACGCTCGAACGCAACGTGCTTGCCGAGCAAACGAACATGTTGTCCTCAGCGGCCAACCACATACCCCTGCGAGTCCAACACCAATGTCAGGCACCGCGCACTCTAGTCAGCGGTCGATAGAACACGCCTTTCGAGGCGCAGTGGGAGACCCGTAGTTCTCCCCCCGAAACCCTATCTACTCGGGTCCTGAAGATAGGGACAAAGAATAAGGAAAAGAAAAAGAATAAGGGCCAGAAAATATTAACGCTAAGGACACGAGTATTAAAAGAACCTAATTGTGAGTTATACCTGATTCTAGTAATATGTATGGCAGAAACGCCCAAACCCACGAAAATTAATTCTACTTGATACATGATTCACACAATATTCTTCAGAAGTGGCTTAATAGTAGTAGAGCTTCGCTGATTTCAGCATGAATGGGCCGGCTCGACCGGGGAAGGGTAGTCCTTCCCTTCCCTCACAGAATATCGACGTCAAATACGAGTATTCGTACTGTTGTGTTTCGTTCGGTGAGTGAGAGTGCCGGAGGCCCAATCACCCTCGTTCCCCCTTCCCGCTCCTTCTCCATCCCACTTCGTTTCCTAAAGGGTCGGCAACGTGCAAGTGATGCCCCTGGTGTTGCAGGCGTCCATAGGCTACGGTGACTACTTACCATCAGATGGACCGTATGCTTGTTCGCCAACTTAGATGTATAAAAAAAAGAAAAATTTGTTATCGTAGTGGTTTATGTCGTCGCCTCGCCTCTGACAGTATTCCGAGGGTTGTGGGTTCAATTACAAAATGAACAAAATTGTGTGGTTCACACATTTTTGTTTGTATTTCATGTCCGATGTTAACATGTTTGTAAAGTCTCTTGTCAATTATTTCTTGTGGCAGTTGTCTGATTTAAACAACAATTGAAATAACGTTGCACTATAGCGTATACAGTATTCAAGGGTAATATTAGGTAATATAACAACCCCACTTCGTGAAACATTTGTAGCGAAACATAATATTCTAGAAAAGTATGCCGTCCAAATGAAATAAAGAAAGGATTACTGTATGATACTTCACTACATACCTACATCGCGTTACGCGTAGTTAGAGTCTACGCCGCGCTGTTTCAACTGATTCAGTAACCAGTTCACGTTCAACGTGTACTCACACAACCGGTAAACATACTTACATAGCCTTACGCCCATATACCTGGATGGGTAAGCAGAGGTGTAGGTACTACACCCACATTTCACTAGCCCTAATGTGTCTTAATATTTTTCTCATAGCCAGTTGCACTCACTGATCGGTAAACGATTAGCGAGGATAAACAACGTTGGGTGCGGTCAGTTTATAAATGAGTGACCGCTTAGTGGTATTTAATCTGAGCGTCTTCGTGCTTCGGAGGGCACGTAAAAAGTCGGTCCCGGTTGTTGCCAAATTGACAGCAGTTGTTAAGCCATGTCGGAGGCCTTGAAGAACTCTTGACAACAGGTTGGCCACTAACCACATGAAAAGAAAGAAGAATAAAGGAATATTTTCTCACTATTATCCTTGAAATAAAATATCAATTATTGTAACCATTTGTGAGGCTTATACAAATGTAACTATCAGAAGGTAGCAGTGGCTTCTAAGATACAGGCCCATACGTAATTTGGATTTCAATATCTCCAAGTTGTAATCTATACCTTTAGCCCTATATTTTGTATCTAGTTTAAGTGTAATTCTTATGGAATAATAAACTCTATTATTATTTATCACCAGGTATATTATAGCCGCCACGTAATATGTCGCTGGCCTATAGTATTCAGGAACATTTCGAGACTCCGCGCTGTCTGTTGTCTGAAAATCCTATACTTAACATTTAGAATATCGATGTGGGCACTGACTTTCTAATAACGACTGCCATAGATGTTCATGGGAGCCGGGACCGACGGCTTAACTTGCTCTCTAAGGCAAGTAGCAAGCGATAATTGTCATGTCAATCAATATGCACATAATTTCGAAAAGTCATATAGCTTCCGAAAGACAGAGGTGCACGACGTGGATTCAAAATCGAGACCCTCTGCATTGCAGTCTGTTGGTCTCCTCATTGAGCTATCGATAATATGAAAACTGAACAATATATAAATCCTATCCTAACTACTAAATGCAAATATAAGTTTGTTTGTTACGATGTTACGCTTAACCTGCTCGACCGATCGTTATGAAATTTCACATACACGTAATCAGGGGTACAGAAAAGGGCATAAAAGTTCTGTTCCCGCGCGAGCGAAGCCGCGTTCTTAATCTAGTAGGCTATAAAAGGCAAAAAGAGTTTATTAAGGATTAGTAGTTCCAGATATTACCGCGGACAAACAAACAAATAGTGCTAGTATACCGTGGCATAAGTTTGCTCTTATGATTACGTGCAAACGTGACGTCTCAGTTTCGATGCCCAGTCTAATAATGTATAATACTATGAAAGTAATCAAAGAAGAAGAAGATATCAAGTCTCATATTAATAAACTGTCTTTCGATTGATTGGTAGTTAACGTAACTACTATGAAACTTCTGTTACATATCAATCACAGTGGGTAAAATATAAACAGATCTATCATGCCACTGTCTGTATAAAGATCAATAAACATTATTACGTAACCTGAATTTTGTCATTCCACTAAAATTATTCTATTAATACTTTTAACATTTTTAGTATCAACTAGCGGTCGCCTAGTGGTCGAAATCCGACCATAATTGATTTAAATTTTGAGTTCGATAGTTATTAAGGTTTTATTGTCTAGAACCTTAAAATCACATTTCATTTAGATTTCGATCTATAAAGGTTAATTTACCTATCTATTTCAAACAAATTATTATTTACTTAACTCTTTAATTGACGATATTCCTAAACTTGCTACTTTGTTTTATTTTTTTCATGTTATTACGTAAATATATTATAATATAAATAGTATATATCATTCCAATCCGCCTAAGAGTTGCCTGTAAGATATCGCTCATATATGTCATTATATATTGATGTATGTAAACATAGTTACGAAGAATTGTACGACGGCAGACGAACAATGCCGAAATACTACGAACGGGATTCGACTGCGTGTATCAAATGCATGGTTGTGTGCGTGTAGTATTTTTTCGTTAATTTAATGCATTTCTAATACATATTTTATAAAAATATTAGGTTTCGCCCTTCCTTACACGTATTGATATATAGGTAACATGTACTGGCTGCGCGATCCTGAAGATATAAGTAGGCAGATAATATATGAAATACAATAGATACGTAAAATATCAAAATTCAATGGCGATTGCATTTTGATATTGGGTATTCTCGACTCAACCCTTTGTCTAAACCTAAGAACTGACCTCAACGTATCATTAGTAAACTCAGTAAACACTTTACTTTGACGTTTATAAGTGTTACTTTGTGACCTAAATGAATAAATGCTTTTTAAGTGCCGTGCACACCGGCGGCCAGACACAAATATTCCTAACAATTGACAAGTTAATTTGATTTTAATTAGCCAGCCTTCCACGTTATTCGCTATAATTCCACCTATTTTAATTCCAGAACCATCATCGCACGTTATGCATCCTTTTAAGTATAATTAAGCTCACTCACTTACAATGGCTGTCCACAAATAAGGAATGTAGTTTAAAATAGCGATGTGTCGGCGCCCGCGCACCCTGTGACGTCATATGGAATCCGACTCGGAAATGAGTCACAGCGAGCGATCCTGACTCACTGAGTCATTGAGGGAATGTGGCGCGAGTCTGTGGTGCTTTTATATGATACGTCGTTTTGTTATAAATGTTGAGCTTTTAAGTTTAAGTTAGCTTGCTTTGTTTGAATATAGTAACAGGAAAATACCATTGAAATTGTTTTTTTAACACAGCTCTGTGTGTAGTAGTAAAGTAATTACTGTGTTGTAGGGGATTTTACAAATATTTAAGGAATAGAAGAACATGCAGATTGGAAACAACAATTTGTGGATCACACCTTTTTTTTGTCCCGTATGGGAATCGAATCAATAACATCACGCGCAGCAGCAGTAATGGGGTCTATTCAAACCACTACATACGTACCGTCAAAATTAATTAGGTGACAGGAAAATGGAAGTAAAATTCAGTTCTAATTTCGCAGGTGTATCTTATCTTATCTTGTGTAGGGGCCAGTCAGTATAGACCGGCGATACTTCGACCCAGTGGGATCTTTTGTGTCGACTTCCCCAATATCGACTGCCATAGATGTTCATGGCAGCCGGGACCGATGACTTAACGTACTCTCCGAGGCACGGAGCAGGCGATAATTGTCAATCAATACGCACATAATTTCGAAAAGTCATATAACTTCCGAAAGTTAGAGGTGCGCGACGTGGGTTCGAACTCGAGACCCTCTGCATTGCAGTCTGTTGGTCTCCCCACTGAGCTATCTGCTCTTTCGCAGGTGTAAATTTGATAGTCAGATTCATGCTATGTTCCTGCCTGACGGTAAACGATAACCATAGTAAAATATAAAATTACTAGCGACCCGCCCGGCCTTTACACGGCACGGGTAGTACAAAACCTTAACAAATTATAGATACACCTAAACCTTCCTCATGAATCACTCTGTCTATTGGTGAAAATGCATGAAAATCCGTTCAGTAGTTTTTTAATATATCGCGAACAGACAGACGCGGCAGGGTACTTTGTTTTATAGTATGTAGTGACGTAAATTTTTCCTTTAGGGATAGTACTTTTTTTCTAGATGAAAGGTATTTTATGTACTGCTCTATACCCCTGACAACGTGTATGCGAAGTTTTATAATGTTCGGTCGAGTATTTATGGCTTCAAAGCGTAACAATTAAACAAAGAATTTACCAGCGTATTCGTTCGCACGAATTTAAGTTAGTTTAGGTTAATGCCAGTACTTTTTCCTGGATGCAAGGTACCCTATGTCCTTTTCTATAACCCTGACAAGTGATAACGTGTATGCTAAATTTTATAATGATCGGTCGAGTAGTTAAGACGTGAAAGCGTAACAAACGAACAAATTAACATTCGCATTAATAATATTAGTTAAGATTAATTTATTTCAGAGAGTACATACCGACATACGTGTGGTTATAATTTACATTGTTGCTAGAGTTGTATTTACAACGTTTTTGAGAACTGGAGTATCTATTAGGTTCAAAATTTGTTTGACAAATCTACAGATCCTTTAATTGCTTGCTATGTAAAATAATTAAATCGGATAATATAGATATTAGAGAGACTTACTTTTACGTTTTTAATCCTTTTTATATTCGTAATCAATTTTTGGTATAAATTTGTTATATTAGTATTCGTTTAGTTGATTAATAAAAAATGGGATTAAATATAATGACCATCAAAAATAATAATTGCACAGCAAAATATGCTCACTTAAATATATCATAACGAACATCTAAACGCCTCAAATCACTTCATTTCGTTTCGGAAGGGTTAGGTTATGTTATGTTCCTTCTTAAACCCACCCAAAAATAGGAACCGTCGAAAAATAGGCTCCGTCGACTTAGTTTAATCTCTTTAAATATATTTTGGTGTGCAATTAGTATTTTTGGTAAGCATATTTTGCTGTGCAATTAGTATTTTTGGTGGAACAAAGGCAAAAACTTGAGGACCAGTTAAATACTACTCATAAAAAATATATAGTGTTTAATATAGACGATTCAAAGGCATTGTATACTAAGTAATTGTATCTGATAATTTATACATTGGTATAGGTAACATGCCGTACGATCGTTTCCTTTTTGCATTAAAACGTTTGTAGGATGTAATTAAATTTGTTTTATGGTATTTTTATCATTATATTGTCCTCTACATCCTTTCAAATTTATAGAGGTTATTCTGGACATTCATCTTAAGCCGACAGCTTTATTGGTCACAAGAGCAGTTATGTTTGCGACCGTGAGGTATTTAGTTCAATCTAAGTTGAGTAAATTTTTATTGAGTTTTTGATTCGGAAATGGTCAGTAGAAGCGTTTGGTTGGGATATGCGTTAGATAAGAAGCTCGCCAACTCTTAACCTTGTCAATGCTTGGAATACAATACATAATTAAATACCTATTGTGAATGGCCGTTGATGTGCCGCTGTGAACTCAATAGATTAGTTATATAGTTTTAGTCCCTAAAACATAGGTATATATCTATATCATAGATCGACCACCCGATAGACAGATACCATCTTGCAGTCCATTACCAGCAACACCCAGATGGGTAACTACCTAGCCTATCACAGAAGCAGTGAACAGCAACCAGCACTCTTGGTGACAGGACCCACAGTCATGAGGATATAACGGAGAAAACGAAAACATTGCTAGTGAAATGTCTTTGTTACATATTATATTGGGAGACTAGATTTTGTCTGCGCCTATGTTCGCGTAAATGTATGTACACACAGTGACACATCAACCTAGACTGTTTGGACTTTGAACTATTAGAAGTTGAACGCTGCGAATCGTGCGAGAGTGTGCTTTATATTTTTGTTATGCTCTATCCTTACCATTACATCGACACCACTATGTACTGTCCCTTTCCGACAATTCTCTATTTTGTATGTAACGTAGTTATGCGTATATAGGGTGTCTAACTTGATGTGTAGCCATGTGTACGTAAGGTTAAGTTAGTAACAGAACATTTAAAAAAAAATTACCTACGTTACACGGTGATAATATAGCTTTAGAATGGCTAAAGAATTTTTAAAATCTGTAAATTAGTTTTGTAGTTAAATCCTTACAAATAACAAAAAAAAAAACCCTCTTTCTAATATTAGTACAGATATAACGGTAGAATAACGTTTGCATACACATATGTGAAAGAATGTTGTTGATATTAAACGAGTGCAATATGACGATTGCGACTGAAGCAACGTTGCAGCGACGCGACGACACGGCGTGATACTGCAGATGTATGTACATATATTGAGGCTGATTTACAATGATCTTTATATTTCAAACACGTGTACGGTTATAGAATTTATTTACACAAAGAATTTAAAATTAATTTACAGAGAATATAATAACTATTTGTTTGAAAATGATCCTTACTAATATTATAAATTCGAAAGTAACTCTGTCTGTCTGCTACCTTTTCACTGCTAAACCACTTGACCGATTTAAATAAAATTTGGTATAGATATAGTTTAAAACCTGGGTAAGGATATAGGCTTTTTATTGATGTAAATACCATGCGGGTGGAGCCGCGCGCAAATCTAGTCGAAAATATAAGAATCTTCTCTGTTTAACTAATGGCCAAGAATGGGCCGGCCCGACCGGGGAAGAACTACCCTCTCACAGAATATTGACGTGAAATAGCAGTATTCCTACTGTTGTGTTTCGTTTGGTGAGTGAGAGTGCCGGAGGCCCAATCACCTGCATTTCCCCTTCCCGCTCCTTCTCCTTCCTTTTTCTATTTTTCCTTTCCTAAAGGGTCGGCAACGAGCACGTGATGCCTCTGGTGTTGCAGGCGTCCATAGGCTACGGTGACCACTTACCATCAGGTGGGCCGTATGCTTGTTTGCTTCGTATAAACTAGATTTTGCTGCAGATTTGTTCAGGAACAAATAAAATAATGTCCTTTTCTGTCCCCTAAAAACGTGTGTGCGATGATGGTCGGTCGAGTAATTAAGGCGTGAAAGCGGAACAAACAAACAAAGAAATTCACATTCGCATTTATAGTATTAGTTAGGACCTATAATTATTAACTAAATATTTTTTATAATGCGATGGAAGCTTGCTAGGGCTCGGTATTCACCAAAATAGAGAGGACAGGAGACGAGTGGAGATGTGTTTTGAATAGACCAATCAGATTTCATTATATTCCCATCTCCTCTCCGCTTAGCTTCGGTGGAAATGGATCAAGCGGAGAGGAGAGGAGTTATCTCGTTTTCTATAGAATTTTGTCCCGCGAGCAAGCGGTGCGGCAGAGCGGAGATATGTGTAGCCGGGCGGCAGGGTGGCGCGCTCTTGAAATAGTGTGGCATATTCGCCATGATTGTGACATGTTATATGGTTTCTTATCTAGAATTTATGTTTCCGTCGACAATTTAAATATTGAAGAATTAATTGTGTTTCTTCAACCACTAATTCCTGTTCCTAAAGCAAATTAAGATATAACTTTTGTAACAACATGGCGTCTTCCTTTCGTAGACATCACTTGACTGGTTTGGCTCACATCTCTGCTACACACTATCTCATCTCCTTTCCGCTACGCATCTCCTCTCTGCTTTGGTGGAAATAACCTGCCAGCTTCGCAGTTCTTCTCCTCTCGTTTTCTCTTCCTCTCTGCTTTGGTGGATACCGGGTCTAATAGGGTCTATGCAGTGCTAGTTTGTGAATGATACCCGGTAGGGTATATGTCAGTAGATTTCACGAACGTTACACACGTACGTAGTCATACGCACGTCCCTGAAGAGGTATGTAAGGATGTGTTACACACATATTTCGCTAGATATAATTTTTGGGTCCATGCTATCGAAGAACTGCCTGTTGCCATCTGCCGAACACCTCCTAGAATAAGTACTGCAACTGAAAATTTCCTTACATCATCATTAAAAATACTTTGATATGTCTGGACATCGAATACGACTCCCCACGATCGCACGTAAACATAAACACAAGCTTAATCCACATGACCGCAAAGGCAAACTATACCAGATTTATTTATCTCTTCATACAAACTTGGTACAAGTTTGATTCGTGAATAACAAAACTTTTCTCATGTGGAGATCAGACCAAAACATTCTGCGCAGTTCCAAGGTGGCCACTTAAACCATTACGCCTTCTGACTGCAACTGTGAATACGAGTGTTAGGCATGAGGTCTCGGTTTCGATATCCTGGTCAGACAAAGTATTATTATTTCAATTTTTTTAATTTTTTGGTAATAATATAGTTAATTGACGTGTCCAAGAATTGTTTGCACATTATTATGGAAATAAAGATGACTTTGACTTATTATTGCCAGTTTCTGGCAAAATATCTCAGTAGCAACACAGAGACCGGTAAGCTTGTCCGCTATCGGGTGGAACCTGAAACTATAATTGACAAAATGTGGCTGTAATACACCACTGCTTCCCCCTTCAGCGATGCCTATGTATTGAAATTAAACACTTTATACGGATTTTATCGCGTTGTTTATTTTACTTTAAACACTGGTATTACATAATTTTGAAACCTCTAACACTACTATTATTGAAATTTTACTACTATTTAAGCTACATATTTTCTAATTAAAACAATTTATTTTTGAGTTTACACTTTGCCTATGTATGTACAAACATACATAGATTCACACCTGTTTCCCAGAGGGGTAGGCGAAGACTACGGATTTCCATTTGCTACGATCCCGACACACTTTTCTGGCTTAATTTTCTTTCATAACATTCCTTATACACGCTCGCCGGTTTTAGGTGCTCTTAACATGGCTTTTGTCCAGAACATCTCCGATCTGATCGAGAAACGTTCACCTAGGTCTTCCCCTTGCGTTTCATTCAACTTTCTTCAATCAAATCAAATCAAATCACTTTATTGTGGATCATAGGTACAGTAGATGTTTACATAAAATTATTTATTCCTACTATGTCCTGCCATTCCAGCATACAATATTTGCATTAGAATAAAAATAGTGCACAGATTGTTAAAATTCAAGGAAAAAAAATAACGTAAACAATTAATGAAATACAAATTTACAATATAAAAATGTCTCAAAATTATTAATGATAACAGTTAAAGAAATATAACAATATAAAAATGACACGAAGTTATTAATGATAACAATTAATGAGATATTAGCAATATAAAGAAATGTCTCGAAATTATTATTGATAACAATTAATGAAATATTAACAATATAAAAATGTCACGTACGAAGTATTCAAAAAAATAATAATTATAAGGATGTCAATTGTCAAAATTTTATGAAAATGTCAATGTCAAAATTTATCATTTAGAAATTCATTGATATGATAGTAACATTTTTGGATAAGCACTGTTTTGAGACTAGATTTAAATGCATTGATATTTAATTGTTTGTAACAATTTGGTATTTTATTATAAATAATGGGTGCCATACAAAATACACTGCTATGCATTAAAGATGTTTTTGAAAATTGTACGCACAATCGGTCAACGTCACTTCGACTGCGTATGACTTTGTCAGACAACCGTGGAAACAAATGCGGATTGGTTTTTACAAACACTGCTAATTCTTTTACATATAATGACGGAAGTGTCAGAATCTTATGGCTTTTAAATAGTGGCTGACAGCTATCTGTGTTTTGAAGGTGAAACATTGCGCGATTGCAGCGCTTCTGCATTTTGAAAATCATTTCTTTATTTGTAGAGTTACCCCAAAAGATAATTCCAAAACTTAATAAAGATTCCGCAAGACCATGATATGCAGTTAATAATACATTTGAATTTACAACAGGTGAGAGATTATAAAGGGCATATGCTGTACTACTTATTCTTTTACACAGTGCTTCAGTGTGACCTTTCCAGTTTAGTTTCTCATCAATGATCAATCCAAGAAAACGAGTGGTATCTGTTTCTGAAATTATACTATCCTCATACATTAGTCTGATGTTCGATGAATTCTTGGTCCTTTGGTTGAAATGCATGATATTCGTTTTTTTAAAATTAATTTTCAAATTATTGTTCTGTAGCCATGTATTAATAAATTTAAATGTATTGTTTATGTCAGATTCATAGATGTCATAATTATCACAAGATATAGTAACTGTACTATCGTCAGCAAATAGCGTCATTGGGTGATCAATTGCAAGTGGCAAATCATTAATATAAATAATGAACAAGAGCGGTCCCATTACGCTACCTTGAGGTACGCCATATTTAATAAAGCGTTCTTTTGACATATATGTTTCTTCAATTTTTGTATTTAAATTTAATCTTAGAACCTCTGTTTTTTGTTTACGTCCTGTCAAGTAGGAATTTATCAGCTCTAATACGTTTCCACGAATACCATACGCTTCAAGTTTTTTTTAGCAAGGTTATATGATCCACGTAATCAAACGCCTGCGTCATATCGCAGTAAATCGAGCAGATGGGAGTCCTTTTATCGACGTGTGATATAACATACTTTAGAAAGTCATATACAGCCATATTTATATTTTTGTTACGGCGAAAACCCTTTTGTTCACTCCTCAGTATTTCACATTTTTCAAAGTAATTGTATAATGCATTTGAAAAATACTTTTCAAATATTTTAGAAAATATCGAAATCATTGCTATAGGTCTATAAGACTCTACTAACTTACTATCACCTTTTTTATATAAAGGTCTTATAACAGTAATTTTAAGATCTGTAGGAAATACGCCTGTCTGTATGCACAAGTTGATGATATGACTCAGATGGTTGCATATTTCCTCATTAATTGATTTAATAACTCTGGTAGAGAAACCGTCGTACCCCACACTATTAGTATTTTTAAGATTTTTTGTTATGCTTATTATATCTTGAGGTAGACTTGGCACCATAAACATTGAATTTTTGCGGTAAGAAATATTACTAGTAACTTGATTACCGCTATTTTTTATTGGTTTGATTTTATCCACAAAATAATTATTAAAATAGTTAGCTATCTCAGCAGGATTATTTGTTATGCAATTATTATCAGTTTTAATATTTATTATTTGTTCCTTTGGTATATTCTGGTGGGATTGATTAATAATTTCATGTCGCCTTTGACCTATTTGTAGATGTTGTGATTTTATAATTATTTTGCGCGCGTTTTGTAAGATGTATAATTTTTTTTAGTAATTTACTATATTTGTAGTATTTCATTTTATTTACTACACTAGCATTTCGCCGGCATTGCCAAAGTAAACGTCTTTTATTTTTGCTACAGATCTTTAACCCTCTAGATATCCATTTAAGTTTATTATTCAATTTTATTATAATATGTTTTTTTGGGAAACACAGGTCATAAAATAATTTAAAGTTTTTGTAAAAATGATTATATGCGATATTTGGGTCAGTAGCTTCATATACTTCAGAAAACGAAAGACTACATAAACATTCCTTGAATTTATTAATGTTATGGTCATTGTAGTCACGCACTGTTTTACGCCATATCTTTAAAATCGGAATCTTTTTAACGGGTACTCCTATAAGTTGAGAGGTATGGTCTGACAATCCAAATTCTAACACTTCAGTCTTACATGGCTTTGGGTAGTTGTGAACAAAATTGTCGATGCATGTTTTACTACTGTATCTGGTCGGTTGCTTAAGAGCTTATTTCATATTATAATTAAGAAATAAACATTCCAAGTCCAGAGTAACATTATTAGTTTTTAAAATGTCGATATTGAAATCACCTGCTAATACTACGTTCTTATATTTATTTTTAGAAATATACATTAATAATTTGTCAATTTTACTAAAAAATATGCTAAGGTTATTAGATTTTGGAACTCTATATATGCATACAATAACTATTTTAAATTCAATAAGTTCTATACCACAGCATTCGAAAGTATTAGCCACACTCATATTTTTTATTTCTATAAGTTCTCTCCATTTGTGTTCACACCTTACTAAAATACAAGCACCCCCTCTTTTGCACTTGTTTCTACTAAAACACGCTGCTAAAGCGTAGTTAGGGAAATTTAATAAATGCTCATGGCCTGCTTCCATGAAGTGCTCTGTTATACACACTACGTCTAAATTTATTTCTTTATTAGTAAGTTCTGCTAAATTTATTAACAACGCATCAGTTTTACTAAATAATCCTGCTATATTTTGATGCAAGATATACAAATGCTTAGTCACGAAAAAAGTCATTCTCATTATTTGATGTATGATCGTTAATGTAGCTATTACGTGATGTGGCATCATGACAATCAATGTTATTGTTTCTTATCATATTATCTACTTGATCATTTGAAAATAGTTTTAAATCTATCATAATATATTTCATTATTTGTTGATAAATATTTTTCAGTCCATGACTATTTAATTTGCCAGTATTATATGAGAACATTTCATGTTTTAAAGTCTTGTTACTGTCAAAGAAGTAGTCTTAGTCAGTCTTTTCTCGTCCATTCTTTCTACATGCCCAAACCAGCTTAACATACCCTTTTCTATTCTCGTCACTATACCCACTTTCATGCCGCATCTCTCTCTAATCACACTATTCCTTATTCTATCTTTCAGAGTCACATTTCACTATTCCTCATGTCTACTGAATTTATTCTGCTCTCATGCTTCTTTTGCCATACCCAACTTTCTATCTACTATGTAGGTATCATACAGCTTACTCACACATACGAACATGGCATAGTAATAACACACTACACATTACGTATGATTTAAATAAACAAACAATGTTCCAACCATCATGTTGATTGTTTGCGGGATCAATGACTCCAGCCAATGATGCGAGCGATATTGTACGGTACTTAGCGAACAATATGCTTTAGTACAAGATGGCACTAGTGGGTTTACTTATGAATATTGTAACGTTACATTTGTTTCTTTTTAACTTAACTATATTATAATATCAGCAGTAAAATAATTGGGAAGACACAAACCAACCACAAACCCTCAAAGTCACCGTCAAAAATAAATTATTTCCAAAAACATACATAAACAATAATTAACTGATATATAAACATGATAATAAAAAATAAATAAAGGAAATAAAAATGTAGCATTAAAAATCCTGTTCGAGGAGTAGATTCGGATTGCCAATTACCTTGGGGTTACCAGAGACAATAGTTGGCTATTGTAATAGAAAAAGGTTGACAACACCGATCTCCTCTGGTTAGGGACAGCCGCGTTGAGGGATTTGAGCATACTCCAATTTGGAGTCAACCTTTTTCTCCTTCCAATGATTTTATTACAACGGATTGCCGCCAAGTAAATCTTAATTAGATTCCATATTAACTCTGTATCACTGCTGGACACGGACCTCTTCAAAGTGTGGATCGCGTTAGGCCATACTCGACCACGCTGGCCCAGTGCAGACTTCACATATTTTCAAGAATGTTATGTAGAACTCTCAGAGATGCAGATTTCCTAATGAAGTTTTCCATCACTGTTAAAGATAGTTATATTTAATTACTTCATACTCATATACCTTCGATCCCAAAGCACGCCGCAGCCTTGGGATCGAATTACAAACCTTTGAGTGGCAGTCCAACAACGGTCTCTTAAGAGGCTACCGCATGATTTTTTGCCTTTCACGCTTTTTCTATAAAACTAAGATGACAAAATACTTGCCATCAGGCAAAACATAAGCTTGTCTTGGTCCGCTTGAAGGTAAGTGGTTTGCGTTATTTCGTGTGTATAATAATAAAAAATAGGCTGTGTTGCTTGCAAATGAAGTAGGATCTCACTAGCTCCCGCTACTCACTGGACACCATCTTGTCAAGGAGCCTGGTAATTCTACTCACTGGTAGAACACAACACAAGGTTGTTTGACGATCTTCCGTACTTCCCCAACTCTTTCACATAACAAACCTTTACAATCTGAAAGATGGCTTTAAAAAATAAATAATAATGTTCTGTAGACTGAATTTCAGGCATGGCGGTTAATCTTAATGGAGACTAGCCATCTGCGCAGAAGGTATAAAATGCAAGTGGACTCTCTGTTTCCTAACTATCATAGTCCAATGAGGCCACAATCCGACACGACCGAAGAGAGTACATGCGTAGGACTGTTGGTTCTATCGAGATTCACGTGCTATCAGAGACACGGCAATGTGCAACACCGCCTATTACCTAACGCTGGACTGCTATTAAAAATTGCTTAGCAGGAAGACCTCATAACTTTATGTTGTCCTGACTCAAACCCTCATGCACAACATTAACATTCAGTGCCACTGCGCCACCAATACTGCACTTATCTCCTAGGGTTGATTTGGTTGTACAGTAGGGCACTAAAATTAGTGTAAATGTTTTGACAGTTATGAATATTCATGTTGACCTACATAACTTTCCGGAAAAGCCAGTTAGCATTGTTATGAATCAAATTAGAACTGTGACGTAAATTGTGTCATTTGCAGGTTAGAATGTCGGTAACACCTACTTTTATATTTACGTAAGCGCTATCAGACTTTTGGCAACCTTCAGCCATAGGACTTAAGTCTGAATCGAATGTAGATTGATTTTGCTTATACAGTGTGAGTTTTCATAAAGTGCACATATGAAAATGAGTGAAACTAGACATCATTTTATCGCTAGGAAAAATTAATATAAAAAAAAAACTTCGGTTTATACCTATTTATATTTTTTCCTTAGTAGTTATGGACCTTGTACCAAGAAAACCTTGTAACTTTTGAAACAGGTGGTTAATTGTGTTGAAACAAAAACAGTAATAATACGCAATGTGTAGACAATAACGACGGTATACTATTCACATCCAAAAAAATCATTCTCCTCTTTCTGTCATCCTCGTTCGTCTGTGATGAGGTTGTATGATCCCGCGGAAATGTGGGGGTCGAGGTTTTTCAATGCCAAAACCCTCCATAACCGTGAGGTGTGCAACCTTAGAGAGTATTTCCTTCAAACGAACGTGGATATGCATCGTGATGTTGTTGCAGTGGATAACGGACTCAATCTCGCTAAAGAGAGCTGGCGCATCATTGTAGTACTGAGCATTGACGACCGCAAGAGTGTATGGCAGAGCAAGGAGCTACACGGTAGGTTCTACAAGGCCCTATGTAGGCCTGTGTTGTCATTATATGGCCGATTTTACTTGTTTGTTACTGTACTGTACTTTATGGATATATTATTTTAAAATTGAGACTTATTATGTTGAATTATGTTTTTTATGATGAAATTGTGGCCAAATTATTATATATTTCTATGGAGTTATAGAGAGCTGAAAATTTTGTAATGACACATATGCTGGTGTTATATTATTATTATCTTTTAGAAAACCGCAACTAAACTACCAGATACAGAACTTAAAGAGCCGGCACAGGAGACTAGTCGTCATCTTTCGATGGCAAAACTATTGCGCGCGAGCATTACCTCTAGTGTTGCAAAAGTAAGGTAACTGCTTACCAAAGTAATGCAGCACAACGCACAAGACATTGAATTTGCGATCCAGAGTGGTTTCGAATCCCACTCATTGCACTACGTACGTGAACCAACTCTTAACAACTGACCTAGAAGTCTGACGTATCAGCCTCAGGCCTCATGGACAGTACAGTCACATACGTTACCGATACGCCACGGAGTATAGAATGCTCGGTGCTCGATGCTTTTCCAGATAAACTAGTTTTGCTAGAGGCTTAACAAGAATACTAGTAAATTGTAACTCAACCCGCAAGTAATATTTTTTTAAATTATAAATTATGTTGATCATGTCCTCCAGACCGAATTTCGGCGGCCAATCTCAACGGAAACTAGCCAACTGCGCAGGAGATATTATAGTGCTCAAACGCAAGTGCACACTCTGTTCCCTAAACTCACATGATCCGATGTGATGGTAATCCAATAGGACCGGAGAGAGATCAGGCGCAGGAGCAACCGATTTAACATTGCCTAACACCGCCAACTACCCAACTCCGGGCTGCTATTGAGTTTCTTAACAGAAATCCCAATGACTTATGTAGGCCCGACCCGGGATTCGAACCCGAGACCTCATGCACAGCAGTCGCATTCACTAGCGCTACGCCACGGAGGCAGTAATAAAGTATAAAATGTAAATAAGCATTACACGTAAGCATTTCTTAAGTTTATATGGCGGACCTTATAAGCAAAAAAATGCCCAATTAGCCTAAGAACCGGTAGCATAGTTCAGCAAAAAAGCTAAAGAAAATTTTACTAGTTATTTTTTGCGTACTTAAAATACAATTAATCATTGAACTGTGAACGAACGGATACAATATACGACAATTCTTTGTTTATATATTGATCGCTGACCTTGTCGGGTTTTGAACCCACGACGCGACGAGGAAGTCACTGTCTGTACACGTGTACTAAGTTCGATTCCAGATATTAGCGGTGTGCTAATTTGCTGTTTGTTATACTTAGATGCTAATAATGTGGTGTAGAGTGATTTTGGATAGTGTGATTATGATGTGCCATTACCGATAAGATCTTGGCTGAGTGGTTAAGGCATCGCTCATGATCAAAAGGTTCGAAACTGCATACCTTTTTTTTAATGTGAGGGAATGCTATTTTTGCGGTCCATCATGTGGGAAAATAAAGCAGAGAGGATATGTTGGATATGAAGATGAAAAGTGCCGGGTCCGAAGTACTAAATCTTCCACAGCGTACCTATTCCTGCCTTACGACACTATCTACTTATATGACCACACCTGACAAGCTTATTGTCTTAGCTGGTAGGGTTAACAAAAAGAAATATGTAGTTCAAATTGTTAGTAATCTGCTTATTTCTATGTATAATATGTATGTATTTACAAAAAAAGGATTATATATGTATGTTCATCCATTGGTAGTACCTATAGTACAAGTTCTGCTTAGTTTGGGCTAGATGGTGTTGTATGTGATAGAATATATAAAAAAAAATAACGGTCTAGTACATCCAGAGGAATTTAGTCAATGTATGTATTAAAATTGTTTACTGCCTTGCTTAGTGGCGCAGCGATTAGTTAATATGACTGCTGAACATTAGATATCAGGTCCAAATTATGGGTTGTGTCAACAAATAGTTACAGGTTCAGTAAACAAGCTGGCGGTGTTACATCTCACGTGCCTCGACAAGCACGTAAAGCCGTTGGTCCTGCGCCTGATCTCTCTACGTGTCGTGTTCTATTATTGTCCCATCAGATTACGACACTTAGAAGATAGTAAGTTACCTTGTCTTCGCGCACACACTTTTCCACTCTAATATTTTCTGCGCAAATTACACATATTTGTTAATGTATAACTCCTTGACCGAAGTTCGATCTATAGGACCTACTATTTACATAAAATTCGTACAATGCTTTAGAATTTTACAAAACACAGTTAGAAACAAGCCTCTTTTCAAATTTACATTTTCTTTTTTACTTAGTATAATGGAAATAAACTTGTTTCTATATGGCCAGTGGCCGTTCTCAGAATTATACGGTAATATTCAGATATGTATCAAGTTCTATAGATTTACGTATTCTATGGCGGTAACGAGTGACGCATCATTGATCTTCTCGGTAAAGCTTTATAAGAACATGTTTATAGTACTGATGTTTACAGTAATCGTTTAACATAACATATATAGATTTAGTTGTTTGGTGTCAAATTGCTGAGGCCACGCTGGAGTCCAAGTGCTATGCCATCTAGCGGACATACTTCCAGGCTCTGCTATTAGTGCTATTAGTGTATTACACGATCCATTATAACATTATTTATTGAATTTGTTAACCATATAAAATGTTTTAATTTTACTTATGTTTAATATTGTTGTCGTAAGAAAGAGAAGTACCTAATTATATATCTTGTACCACACTATCTCTATAAACCACATTTTAGCAAATGAATGTTTTGTATTTGTGTTTGTACTAGCTTGACCAGAATGAAAGGTACCCCATTTGCTTTTCTGTACCCGTGATGATCGGTCGAGTAGTTAAGGCGTAGAGCGTAAAAAACAAACTCACATTCACATTTATAATATTAGTTATGAATAGTATTATCCAAAATTTATAAATATTGTATGCTGAACAGCAGGACATAGCGGCACTTACCCTTTTATATGTCCTATGACCTCAGATACCTAATTAATTTAATCTGAAATTATCTTTTTAATTGAACTTGAGACCTCATGCATAACAGTCGCATATATTACCACTGCGCCACCGAGGTGAGGAAAAGGCGATAATTACAAAATAACTGTATTCGTTATAAACTTATTGTCAAATATTAGCGTAAACGTGATAATGTCCACCATGACATTTATGTAATTGACTATTGATACGTCATAATGCTGTGTTTGTCGACTATTTAGAGCCTAGTTGCTATTTTTTATTTTAATAGTATGTAGTGGTCATAATTTAACAAATAGTATCGTGGAGAAAATATTTATTTTTGTCTAAGTCAAATTCAAAAATCATCTATCCTTTTAGGTCGCAAAGTAACACTTATCTTATCTTATCTTGTGTGGGGGCCAGTCACTACCTACAGACCGGCGACACTTCGACCCAGTGGGATCTTTTGTGTCGATTTCCCCAATAACGACTGCCAGAGATGTTCATGGCAGCCGGGACCGACGGCTTAACGTGCTCTCCGAGGCACGGATCAGGCGATAATTGTCAATCAATACGCACATAATTTCGAAAAGTCATATAACTTTCGAAAGTCAGAGGTGCGCGACGTGGGTTCGAACCCGAGACCCTCTGCATTGCAGTCTATTGGTCTCCCTACTGAGCTATCGCTGCTCTTAACACTAAAGTAAAAGTAACACTTACTAACGTTATAATCTATTGGTTACTAAGCTTACTAAGATACTGAAACTACATTTGGGTTATTTGCTAATTTCAGCAAAGGTCTACACCTAGTACCGCATGTCAAGAGCGGAGCTTGGTCGACGACAATATGCTGGCCTCCTGTTAGGTGGCATTTAATAAACCTTAATGGGTGAAATGTAGATGTAACACATTTTACCTATAGACCATATGAGACCATATATCTATTATAATAATGTCCTCCAGACCGAATATCGGTCAGGTCAACCAATCTTAACGGACACTGGCAATCTGCACTGGAAATATTTCAGTTTACGTGTATGAGCGCAAGTTTATATTCTGTTTCCTAAATCTCATGATCCGATGGGACGACAATTCGACGGTTTGTTCCGTATTCATCCTACGACATCTCATCCTATTTCTTTGCTCATCCTAAACTAGAATGCCTAACTGGTTCGATTACCTTAATCCCTTGGCAAATATGACCGGAAAAAGCATGGATAGCAAAACAATTTATGAGCTTCGTAAGAGTAGATTAGGTTAGATTAGGTTAATAACAGTACCAGGCACGCCACGATTAGGGAGGTATGTCCCGTGTTTGAGGAGTGGCTGGAGAGGTGGCACGGCACCCTCACCTTCTTGCTGACACAGGTAGTGACTGGCCATGGTTGTTTTGGCCAGTTCCTGTGTCGCATAGGCCGGCAAGAGACGCCCGGTTGTCACCACTGCGGCGACTGTCGCGACGTTGTTAAGGACACGGCGCTGCACACTTCGGCGGATTGTTCCGCCTGGGCATCGCAGCGCCGTGAGTTGGTTGCAGCAGTCGGATTGGTTGCCCTCTCGCTCCCAGCCGTAGTTCAGTCTATGGTCCAGAGTGAGAGGTTGTGAAACGCCGTCGCCTTCTTCTGTGAGGAAATGATTTCCATCTAGGAGGCGGCGGAGCGGGAGAGGGAACGCTTAAACCCTCTCCCGAACCGCAGAGCCGTGCGCCGGAGAGCGCGAGACGACCTCCAGCCACCCTGAGGTTTGACCTGGGGGTAGTAGGCTTTGTGGGCCTGTCCACCATCCGACCAGCACCAGATCCGAGAGGCGGCGAGCGTGTTCCCACGCGCGCCTCTGTGTCGAGTCCGTCTCCACTCTAGGATGTACAGTAGTGTTTTATGAGTGAGAAGAGTCAAAGGGTAGGTCTCTTCATGTAGTAGCCTGCCGTTTCATTTGGCGGGCCGAAAACTCGGCGGGGTCACGACCGCATGTGTAAGTGATTCGCGCGGCTCCGTCTATAGCGATTTTGCCGAGGAACACCGTGGTAGGTTTAGTCGGTATTCCAGGAGGTCTATTATCATCATTTCAACATCTTTCTTTTACCTCGGTAAGTCCAACATAACCCCTCCGCCCGCCCCCGCAGAAGGGTATGATTCAATGCATTCCCCCAAGTAAAAAGAAAGAAAAACGTTAATAAGAGTAACTTTAAGAAAAAATGTATAGCCTATATTAGGTATCTACTCAGTGATAATAAAGCTTTCTAATGGTGAAAGAATTTTTGAAATCGGTTGTGTAGTTTTTGAGTTAAACAAACAAAAAATCAATCTCTTTATAATTTAAGTGTAGATATAGATTACGAAAGCAGTATTTTTTGTTAGAGCTTTTGTGTGATATCGTAATCAGTTGAGCTAAGAATACTTACAGGTGAATAAAAAATTGAAAATGAAATAATTGCTGTCGGTTAAATAAGGAACGTAAATAGGATAAGTGAGAATAAAAACAGTGTAGGATGAAACGTCATCGGATGACGCCGGAACAACCCAATTCGACACGAGCAGGCGCAGGAACACCGCCAGCTTACTAACCTTGACTGCTATTGAGATTTTTTAGCAGGCTCTATAGAAGGCGCTCATATCCAGTTGCACTCACTGATCGGTAAACGATTAGCGAGGTTAAGCATCGTTGGGTGTGGTCAGTCTATAGATGGGTGACCGCTTAGTGATATTTCATCTGAGTGTCTTCGTGCTTCGGAGAGCACGTAAAAGTCGGTCCCGGCTGTTGCCAAATTGACAGCAGTCGTTAAAGCCATGTCAGAGGCCTACGGGCGGCTTCAACAACTCTTGACGACAGGTCGGCCATTAAGAAATCGAAAAAAAAAAACAAAGGGAAAAAAGCCAGGCTAACCAATAACTTTTTGTTGCCGACCCTAGATTCAAATCCTAGACTTTATGCATAACAGTTGCATTCATAACAGCTATCTATACTTACATTATAATGCTGAAGAGTTTGTTCGTTTTAATGTTTGTACGCGCTAATCTTTGGAACTACTCTTCGGATTTGTTACATAATAAACATTTGATAGCCATATTCTCGAGAAATGTTATAAACTATATAATATATCACGCTACAAGCCATACGAGCGGCGTAGTAATGAAAAAAGGTGGGTGAAACCACGAGGCACAGCTAGCGTATGATACAGAGTTTATACGTAATGCGGGCGTTGTCTTTTAGATAAAAAACAAAATTAAAATCGGTTCGTTCGTTCGGGAGCTACGATGCCACAGACAGACACACACACACACACAGACACGTCAAACTTATAACACCCCGTCGTTTTTGCGTCGGGGGTTAAAAAATTATATACCGTTAATATATGCACACGTGTATGCGACTGTTTGTGTTGATATTAACTTTTAGTGGGTGTTATGTGGTGTTATGCCTCCTACACGAAGTGACATGTGCGCTGGACTCAACTATGTTTAGTTTTAATTATTTTATACAAGGTTTTTCCCGCGGCTTCGCTTGCATAAATGTACGTTAGATTAGTTTAGTAGCCATTATTTTACTGGATCCAGGTTACAATATGTCATTCTCTACAGAAAATTTCCCTAATAACGTATACGCGAAATTTCTTGATGATTGGTCGACTAGCGGCGTTTAAATGTAACAAACTCACTTTCGCATTTATAATATTATTAGTTAGGGAATTATTAACTAGCTTTTACCCGCGGCTTTGGTCACGTTTCCCTCGATAAAAGGTACTCTATGACTTATTCTGTTTCCCTGAAAACGTGTCTGCAAAATTTCATGATCATCGGTCGGCCTCGATGGCGTAGTGATTAGTGTAACCGACTGCCACGCCTGAGGTCGCGGGTTCGATTCCTGCACAAGTCAAACATTTGGTCTGGGTGTTTCTATGTATAATATGTATGTATTTACAAAAAAAGATTAAATATGTATGTTTACTCTTTTTGTACGGTATGCACACCTTTTAGATGATTTTAGTATAAAAAGAGAAAAACTGATTACCTGATATAATTGATTTATTGCACTGCAAACCTAATAATATTAAATGATTGATGTGAGTCGAACGCGATCGTAATGACGACTGAATGATATAAAGGTTAACTTAAACGTGTAATTACAAATAAATTTAAAATTTAAATAACCCCCGACACAATAATTTGATACCCATTGAGGGAGATGTGAAAAAAAAATGTAATTGGCCATTTTGTGGTGGCGGCCATGTTGGATTTGAAATTTATCATAGTGTATAGTATTCTACTAGTCAAGCCCTTTCATTTATTACTCATATTGAGGGAGTTGTGAAAAAATATGTATTCCACCATTTTGTGGCGGCGGCCATCTTGGGACCAATTTTCATCAAACATAACTAAGAACACTCCCGACTAATTCACCTTTCAATAAAAAAACAAAATTATAATCGGTTCATCCGTTCGGGAGCTACTATGCCACAGACAGACCGACATACACACATACACGCACGCACGCATGCACGCACGCACGCACGCACGCACGCACGCATGCACGCACGCACGCACGCACGCACGCACGCATGCACGCACGCACGCACGCACGCACGCACGCATGCACGCACGCACACACGCACGCACGCACGCACGCACACACACACATACATCGTACAACCCCTATCGACACTTATGGGACATTTCATGATGATCTGTCGAGCAGTTGAGGCGTGAAAGCGTAAAAAACAATTTCAGATTCGCATTTATAATATTGGTTAGGATAACATGTCATATTTATAATATTGATGACGGCCTCGATGGCGTAGTGGTCAGTGTAACCGACTGCGACGCCTGAGGTCGTGGGTTCGATTCCCGCTCAAGTCAAACATGTGTGTGCATGAACATGGATGTTTGTCTTGGTCTAGGTGTTTCTATGTATATAATATGTATGTATTTACAAAAAAAAAAGTATATATGTATGTTTATCCATTGTCTAGTACCCATAGTACAAGCTCTGCTTAGATTGGGCTAGATGGTGTTGTGTGTATGTGATAGAATATTATTATTATTATTCACATTTATTTACTATTTATCAATAAAAATTACATTTTTAAATATATAATTATAAAAAAACACATTTAAAAATATAAAAATTATGGATGCCCACCGACATCGAGACAAGGTCCAAGCTGTCGGTGGTTAGGAGTCCAGAGAGAGGAATCTCCTCACTATGCGTGCCGTATCGAGGAGGACCGCCTTCTGCATCTGACTCTTGACCCAAGCACCGAACGCGAGCCTCTTAAGATGTTGGTCGAGGCTCTTGGCTATTAGACCGTTTACCGTAATGACTATCGGTACAATGATTGCCGAGTCCACATCCCACATATAGACAACCTCGTGTGCTAAGTCCAGGTATTTTAGTTCTTTTTCCTTCTCAGCTTTCACGAGGTTGCCATCATGAGGGATGGTAATATCGACAATCATTGCACGGCGCTCTGATCGATCTATTACCACAATATCAGGCTTGTTGAAAACAACAGTCCTGTCTGTGATAATAGATCGATCCCAATACAGTGTGATATGGTCCTTTTCGAGAACTGGTTCCGCTACATACCTGTAGTAAGGCACCTCGACCTCTACAAGTTTGTACTTCAGAGCAAGTTGCTGATGGATAATTCTGGCTACTTGGTTATGTCTGTACAAGTACTCGCCGTTAGCAAGACGAGAACAACCGGAAACTATATGCCTGAGGAATTCACCGGGCTGGTGGCACGCCCGACATATGTCAATCGTACCATCCCTAAGGATATATTTCCGGTAGTTATTCGTCTTGATAACTTCGTCCATAATTGCACAGACAAACCCTTCGGTTTCCCCAAAGAGGTCACCGAAGCCTAGCCAGTTCACGAAGGCGAGAAGGTCTACATCAGGTCCACATAGGGCCTTGTAGAACCTACCGTGAAGCTCCTTGCTCTGCCATACACTCTTGCGGTCGTCAATGCTCAGTACTACAGGGATGCGCCAGTTCTCTTTAGCCAGATTAAGCGGGGTGAGTCCGTTATCCACTGCGACAACATCACGATGCATATCCACGTTCGTTTGAAGGAAATATTCTCTAAGGTTGCACACCTCACGGTTATGGAGGGTTTTGGCATTTAGAAAACCTCGACCCCCACATTTCCGCGGGATGTACAACCTCATCACAGAGGATGAGAACGAGGATGATGCATTCGGTATGCCGTCAACAGTGTACGGACCTTCCTGTCCAGGGCATCTAACTCAGTCTGAGTCCACTTAAGTATGCCAAAGGAGTATAAAAGAAGCGGCATGACCCAACCGTTAAAAGCGCGCACCTTGTTGCCACCTGATAAAAGACTGTTAAGTACCTTTCTCAGGCGACCAAAAAAGCGCTCCTTCAACGATTGTTTCATGTCCGCTTCATTTATACCTAAGGCTTGTGACATACTCAAGTATTTGTAGGTATCAGTAATGAGAAGCGATCTTAGGTTAATGGAATCTGAAAGTTCAATGCTCTCAGATTCCACTATCCTTCCTTACTTTACATGCATGACTGCACATTTATCCACACCAAACTCCATGTTGATAGATTTACTAAAGCAATCAGTTACTCTTAGTAAGTCTATCAAATGTGAATCAGTGCGGGAAAACAGCTTTAAATCATCCATGTATAGCAAGTGTGATACGACCTGACCGCCTCTCTTTAACCTGTAACCTAGCCCTGAACCCTCTAGTAATGTACTGAGAGGGTTCAACGCTAGGCAAAACCAAAGAGGACTCAGACTGTCGCCCTGAAATATACCTCGCTTAATCTGTATTAGGTCGCTGGTCGCCTGGGTCTGTCGACATCCTGGATAGTAAAGAGCCGTTTTCCATTGCCCCATACATAACTTCAAGAAGGTGCATAGAGTTGTATTTACTTTATACAGCTCCAGCACCCTCAAGAGCCATGTATGCGGCATGAATCGAACGCTTTCTTGTAATCTATGCAACATGTCGCCAGACTCCTGTGATTACGGCGAACCTGTTGGCTAATGGCCATATCAATGAGGAGGAGTTCCTTCGTACCACGAGCCCCCTTCCTACAACCATTCTGAGAGGCCGACATAATAGAATTGATTTCAATATGTTTCGAAATTTTGCCTCTCAGAATAGATGTAAGAAGCTTATAGACCGATGGTAAACAAGTGATCGGTCTATAATTTCCAGGCTCGTGAGTACTACCTGCTTTGTGGAGCAGGTGCGTTACTCCTGTGGTCATACAATCTGGCAACGACCCAGATTCTACGGATGATTGAAACTGCGATGCCAAGCAAACAAGCGAACTACGTAGCCACTTCAGCCAGAAGTTATGCAGCCCGTCCGGACCTGGAGACTTCCAATTTGATAACGAACGGACTGCACTGGTAACATCCTGGTCTTCAATGACTACGTCTTCCATCTCTGGAATTCGTTCAGTCGCTCGCTCGACATCACGGATCCAATCGCCCTCTGTGTGGCCCATGGGCACCGACCAGATGCTACGCCAAAAGGCGTTTGTGGTATCAGCATCCGGCAGCCGCCCACCAATCACACATTGATCCGGTCGTTCCCAGATTCTATAAACACATCTCTGGTCTCTTTGAAATGTGCAATTCCCGGTATACCGGTCCACGCGTTTTTTGTATCCGCGCAAACGGTTTGCCCACGCATAAACTTTCTGCTTCAGGAAGTCAATGCGCTCTGTAACCCGAGATGTGTAGTCTTGTGGGCTGATGTCAGTTCCCAAAAAAGCTCGGCTCACAAGGCGCATCATTCTAGGGCGAGTATTGCCCTCCCTGAAGCAGATTAGTTTACCAATAAGTGCCCTTGCCTCAGCGATACGACGCTCAATCCTGCATTGCCATGCCGGAGCAGCATTTCGCCATACAGCAGTGTCGTTCAGAGGGAACTTGACGCCTGCTGTACGACATGCCGCTACAGCAGCACAATACAGGATTGAATGGGTATAACTGAGATTCTCGCTATTGTCTAAATAACTAGGTAATAGCGAGTCAAGGGCACTTACCAATGCCATATTTTGTCTATGTGTAGGCAACCGCGGCAGTCAAGGCCTAATGGTATGGGGTGTTTACCGATATTCCCGAATCGCACATTCCAAAGCTACCCTTACCTCATCATTGTACTGGATGCTTACATTATTAGTCATGTCATTCACATCCTCGCTGGTAATGTTGTGGGGCAATGACGTAACCCTATCAGTTGTTACACCAGGATGGACGTGAATGGCACGACTCGTACGTAAACACTCTGAGCGAAGCCTATCAAGTACGTTATCACCCAGCATCCGATTGCGCTGGATAACTCACACCTGATCCGATAGTCGTTGTGCCGTGACGTTGAAGCCTGGTTCAAGAGCCTGAAACAAAGGCAGCATTCGATTACGATACGCACTGAGGTTGGTTCCTCCCTCTGTAGCCACAAAATATGCCCGCATGACGTTTTCATTTATTGACTTCGTCCATCTCATGCGGCGCACATCTCCACCGACAGCGGGGGTCCTGTTCGAGGCCGGCGGGCCTCGGGGTCCCAAGCAGGACGGTAGCCGGCGTCTCCCCTGCCGACGTACAGGTGTTGGCGACGTCGGCGGGGAGAAATATTCGTCACTTGATGAGCTCGACGCTTCACTGCCCGTCGTAGTCGCGGGTGCAGGTGCCGACGGCTGCGAGGCGGAGCTGAGCGACGAGTCCGGGGGTTTTCTTTGTGCCCTGGCTCTTGTTAGCATTCGCGTGACATTATTTTTCATGCATTTATAATTTTCATTTTGACATGTGTTGTCATTATATGTCCGTTTTATTTGTTTGTATAATGCTTGATATTTTCTTTATGGATGAATAATTTTAAAATGAAGACTTATTACAATGAATTATGCTTTTAATTATGAAATTGTGGCGAAATTATTATATATTTTATGGAAAATAAAGAGAGCTGAAAATTTTGTTGTGTCACTTATGCTGGTGTTGCATAAATGTGTGTTGTTGTTTATGTTTATGTTGGTGTTGTTGTTTTATTATTATTATTATTATAACATAGGTTGTAACCTATGGACGTTAGCAACAACGCGCGTATTGGCAATCCTTCAGAAAAGGGGAAACTCTCTTTCCTGTATAGGTAAGAAGCTTTTGCCTGCGTTTCTTCCGCGTGAAATAGTTACTTTGGGCAACATTTTTAATTTTTAGGATACTTATTATGCAAATGATACACATACTTACAAACTGCTGACGGCATTTTGACTTATCATACACATATTTCCGATAAATAAACGTACAGTAAACATAGATTTCTATGGACGATAGACATTTGTTTGGATTTCCATACTAACATTTCTATTTCATCCCCATGTAGGTTTTAATAACGCTGGAACTAAATTAAATTTAAAAAACGTTGGAAGAATGTTTGTTTACTTTTATCATTAACATTACGTTAGCTTAGTGGGGAGACCAACAGACTGCAATGAAGAGGGTCTCGGGTGCGAACCCACGTCGCGCACCTCTGACTTTCGGAAGTTATATGACTTTTCGAAATTATGTGCGTATTGATTGATAATTATCGCGTTTGCTCCGTGCCTCGGAGAGCACGTTAAGCCGTCGGTCCTGGCTGCCATGAACAGCTATGGCAGTCGTTATTGGGAAGTCAGTGGCCTATAATATCCTGATACTGGTCTAACCTTAGGGTATCGTTAGCCTTCGAGTTGCGGAGGTCAGGTGGCAGCCGCTCCGTGTAAAAACTGATATCCAGTCAAACCCAGTTAGACCAGAAAAGCCGACCCCAAATGACTTGGGAATAATAAAGGCTAGGGAGAATAAGATTTGTTTGGACTTCCATACTAACTTTTCTATTTCATTTCCATGTAGGTTTTAATAACGTTGGAACTAAATTAAATTGCAAAAACGCTGAAACAAATATTTGTTTACTTTTATCAAGTGCCTAGATTCAAAGTTTCATGGCTTTATCTGCGATAATGAACTCCCATACAAACTTTCATACCTTATTTCAACCCTTTTTTGGCATTTTACAACAAAAGGTACCTCATATCCTTTCCTAAAGTATAGTCTATTTCTGTACCAAATTTAATTTTACAAATTCATCGGTTCAGCGGTTTAGGCGTGAAAACGTAACAGACAGACAGATAGAGTTGCTTTCGCATTTATTATATTAATTAGGGATCCTATGCTGTCAAAATGTGATATAGCTACAATTCTGCTTACCCTATAATTGATGTACATGTTCATGGCATGTTTTAATGTATAGCACTTTTTAATCTATTAATAATAGGCCATGAACATCTTTTGTTTCAAGTTGAGCGCGTTCGTTATACGGTTCATTGACCAGTAAATATTGCGTGAGGTTAAGCAATCTTGGCTGAGGCCGGTAAATGGATGGATGTCGGATTAAAGTAAATTAATTATATAATTATATTAGAAGTGAGAGGAAACATATATGGTAAATGTACTTTACCGACGATCATGAATTTTTTATACACGTTTTTAGAAAAGGACGTAGTTTAGTAAAAATATAATATTATAAAAACAAAAAACTCGATTGCTTAAAAATAATGAACTGAAAAGAGAAAAACAAGTGTGATACTTGTTTTTCTCTTTTCAGTTCATAATTTTTATTTTTCATATTATAGGTAAGTATCTATATAAAATTCGACTGACTAATGCATTGTTTTGTAAGCTTACTTTATCAAATAATGAAATAACTACACATGTATATTTAAATAAGTTAAACTAAATACTTTATGGTGCCGTACGCGGTGACAAACGTAGTTTTGGTAGATCTTTCTTGGCTCGTAGGTAACAAAGTATTGTTTGTTTCCGCCTCATATCATTTGATACCCATATTGCTAAGGAAAGAAAAAAAACAAACCAAATCCTTTTTTTTCATTTGCGGCGCCATTTTGAAAATTTATGTAGCCTATGTCACTACCACAATTCTGAAGAATTCAACGACACCTCATATGTCACAATCGTCCAGCCGTTTGGGCTGTAGGGCGTGCCAAAGAAATGGACATACATACACACATACTTACATACGCTCGAAAAACATTACCCTCCTTCTGACGTAGTCGGGTAAAAAGTACTATTCTTGAGGGATAGTAATTTATTGACAAAATCTATATTAATGAAACGGGTGAAATCTACACTATCTATAAAACCAGTCTATTTGTAAGCTTGCCACACAGCTTATATAAAAAATTATGGCAATACCTTTAACCACTTGTTGCCCCACACAAGGATCGAATCTGGAACCACCAGATTGATGAAGTGTTACATAGTAACAAAATAATTCGGAGTCATTGTCTTACTCCGTTCGTCTTTAATCTAGGTTACATGCGTGGCAATGACGTCACAGCATTCTACTAACTGTGTAGGATGGCCATGAAAAAGGATGGATATCCTATCTGAGTTTAATTGCAATGTAGGTTATGTGGTATAGGTTGGTGGTTAACCATCAGGTCTTGGATTGGATGACGGGTCGGACAAAGATGTTTTTTGAGATTTATTCATAGAACATTTTTAAGTAGCATAGCATCATGGAGTCTATAAATGGGGCTGGTATTTATTATTATACCTACCTGGTATATACTTCCGAGGTGCGTGCCTTGAGATTGAACTCGAAACCTCTGCATGGCAGTCCAATGGTAGCCCATTCGGACATAGCTGATTTTTCAAAAAAAAAATTCTTACCGTACTGCCTAAGAGGCGTATAACTGCCTCGTTGGTCCAGTGGTAGTGTATACGACTGCGGATCACGAGGTCTCGGGTTCGATTTCCGGGTCGGGCTTGGAAAACTCAAATATCCTCACGACTAGTCTAGCCATGGAATGATGTTATTCTTCTTGGTTACGGAGGTCAGATGGCAGTCGCTCCGTGTAAAAACTGATATTCAGCTAAATCTCGTTAGACCAGAAATAAGCGGAGCCTCACATAAGCTGCGATTAATAATCGCTAGGAAGAAGAAGAAGACCGTACTGCCTCAGAGGCGTAGCGGCAGTGAAAGAGATTGCTGTGCATGGGGTCTCATATTAGTTTTCGATAGCAGCACGGTTAGACCGGGCATCGGGCACAGTGTAGACGACTGTGCCCGATAAATGGCAATTGGCTCGCTGTATAATACGGAGGACCCAAAAACCACAGCTGGCGAAAAAGCTGCTTCGCCTGCCGTACAACACTTCCTCCTCCGCGGTTTATTTGCGACCACGTATTGTCTTCAGTTTTAATTGTACAGTTGAGCATTTGAATTATTGTATTAAGAAAATCAAATAATAAATTTTGGAAACTGAACAAGAATTGTGAAGTCTAACTAATATTATAAATGCTAATAATATTTCTTAGAAATATTAAAAATTAATGTGAGTTTGTTTGCATGTTTGTTACGCTTTCATGCCTTCACTACCCGACCGATTATTCAGAATCCGAACAGAAAAGAACATAGGGTACCATTCATCTAAACCTACATTTACGCGAGCGAAGCCGTGGGAAAAATCTAATAAGGTATATAGTTTGCCTATAAAGTCGTGACATTAAGTGATGGCGCTGCTGACTTGCTTCAAGAAAAGAGCGTACTCCTTTTTAAAAGGCGGGCAACGCATTTGTAACTCCTCTGGTGTTGCAGGTGTCCATGGGCGGCGGTAATCGCTTACCATCAGGCGATCCATCTGCTAGTTTGCCAACTATACCATAAAAAAAGGCATATACGAAAAGTGAATGTAGATCTCATCGAGATAAATTTATCTTTTCTTAATTCTTCTGGAAAATCTCGATTTTTTATGGTCGCTAAGTATTCTTCTCGCTTTGCAGCAATATATAATTGTTCGATTAGAGCCTTTCTATCATTTTGACATTTCTTGTAGGTAAACCCTATAGCTTTAAAATTTTTACGAAATACTTCAACACTACAATCAAAATCCAGGTCAGTTCTGGCGATCAGCTGCAATTTTTTGAGGGTCGGTACCTGAAATATCAAAGGGTTCCGTTGATTGTGTATCTGACTGTACCTACAATAAATTTGGTATGCCAAATGTACATATACACACAAAAACATGCAACTAAAGATACAATATGTTACCACTTTTTGCACTGTATAAAAGAATTAGATCGTTTGGCGGAGTGCAAAAATATTAAAATCATCCATTTCTTTCTTTGACCGGCCTTTTCTGTAATTCCCAGGGGTTTCAAACTTTCCATCATTCTTAAAACCTTCGTTGACTATCCGCCTACCTGTAGTCTCCGATTTCTTAGAAGAAAAAGTAAAAAAAATTGTAACAATAACTTATTGACATGTAGCAATTAATTCAAATTCATAATTATATTATTATATAATTATATAATCAGAAAACCAGAATGGACTGAGTTGTACCATCCTTATGTATTAAAAGTTACAGTCGTACTTATAATATAATCTACTTATAATGTCAATCTAACCTAAAATGTGCAATTTAAACAATACCGTTTTTGGTCTCCAAATTGTAAATTCAGTAAATTTGTAACTTCAGGTAGATTAAAAACAAACAATAACACGATTACATATCCGTCATAGATGCTGTTTGCCCATAAACATCATCCAATACCCACAAAATTCGTCCAGCTTCGTACTCCGCGAAACATCGCTGGAAATCTTGAAAATCACTTTCCGCTTGCTACTCCGATGTACTTTACTCATTTTTGAAACCATTCTGCGTAGTTTGGTCTTTATTTATTGCAGTTTAATAAAAAAAATAAAAAATACAAAATGAAAACTGTTCCACAACTTAAACTCGATGACAGCATTGATAGCTGATGTACTTATTTGTTTGGTGTTGCCAGACACATGATTAATGTTAGTTCCTCAAACATTCATGTCACGACTTTATAGACAAACTATAAGTAACTCACGGGTAAAAGGTTATTAGTATTTATCAATTAACCCTGTATGAGACAAATGTTTGCCTTATATACTTTGAACCCTTCCAACCACTAGAAACAATTCCTTCTTAATTTATTCTAGAACAATACCTAAATAGACGGTTTAGTTAATTGGGTTTTTGTTTACTAAAGTGTAAAGTTACATGATATTATTTAATTTGTCTCGTCTGCGCGGCTCTTGTAGTAAATTTTTAATTTAGCCTTAATCTCCAATTACGTAATGGAAAAGGCTTTTGCTCTGAAGTGGGAGACAAATAAGAACTTAATTTTATATTTTAAAAGATTGTGGGAATATCAGAGCTAGCACCGCTGTCCAGCTAAAGGTTATTGCTACAGTGGACTGAATGATTGAAGTGGTCTTCTCTTCGCTTTTATATTTATTTATTTATTTATTTTAGGTACACAAAACAGAACAAAGTACAAGTAGGTTTATATATAAATACATATTACAGTTACATATGTTCTAAACTAAGTTCCTAACTATGTGTACACTACATGATCACGATGGACTATGTTGCTAACGACGAAATGACGTTATGAACGTGAATTATGTACATAAAACAAAAAAATGTTAAACAAAATGCGGATAAAACACAAAGAAAAGAAAATAAAATATAAAATGAGAATCGTACTAATACTCAGCAATCATACCATTATACATTAGACATAACATGTTTAACACTACTTTTAAATTTTGAGAATCGGCTATTGAATATGTCCAGAGTGTTATGATGTTCCGGTAATAAATCATTGTACAGACGACACATCCGTACCATTGGGTTGTAAAATGAGGTGTTATTAATGTGCACATTTAGGATAAAACATTTAAGGTGTGTATGACGTGATCTAAACCTAGTATTAAAGTTAATAAGAGACAACAAGTCAGGGCAATCCATTGCAGCATGGATTATTTTGTGAAGACACAACAGATCAGTGCTCGCACGGCGTGATTCCAAAGACAGTATCTTGAACTTATCTAGTCTTTCCTTATATGTTTGTAGCTCGTGGTTAAGATGAAATCTGTAACATATTATCCTAAGGCATTTCTTTTGTATCTGTTCAATTCTGTTTATGTGAACATCGTAAAAAGGCGACCACATAGGCAAATTAAATTCTAATATACTACGAATTAAACAATGGAACAAATAGAGTAGGGATTGTGGCTTTTTAAAATCTTTAGCTATTCTGAAAATGAAACCAAGAAGACTGGCGCTTTTACTGATAATCTGGTCATAATGCGCACAGAATGATAGTTTTTCATCAAATATAATACCCAGATCTTTGACAACATGTTTTCTATCGAGGTTATGACCATTTAAGTTATAGTTAAATAGTATTTTATGGGTTTTATGAGTAAAAGATATAACACAACATTTGTTAATATTAAGATGCATGAGATTATCCCGACACCAATCGCTGAGACTCTCTAAGTCTGTTTGAAGGACCTCCGCGTCACGACTATTATTTACGGCGGAGTAAATCTTTAGATCATCAGCGTACAAAAGACATGGACACTTTAGCTTTTCCACAAGGTCATTAATGAAGACTAAAAAGAACAGAGGGCCCAAATGAGAACCTTGTGGCACACCTGAGTTATTTGTCATCGGTGTTGAAAGATCGCCCTTAATAGAAACAAGCTGACTTCTTTTACTTAGGTAAGACTCGACCCAACGAAGTAGGTTGCCGTGTATTCCATAGCTTGATAATTTGGTACAAAGTAGAGAGTGGTTCACTTTGTCGAACGCTTTTGAAAAATCCGTATATATAGAATCAACCTGTTGTCTTGCACCAAATGCACTACATAAGTAATTTTTATAGAGTAAAAGATTAGAAAGAGTAGACCTATTCCTAACGAAACCATGTTGACTTGGTGAAATAGACGGGCTCGGATGACAGTACAACGAATCATACACGACGGACTCAAAAATTTTGGCCACACAGGACAAAATACTGATAGGCCTATAGTTTTCTCAGCTCGATTAGTCGCCAGTTTTATATATGGGGACTATATGTCAACTTTTCCACGTAGCAGGGAATACACCAGAGCATAAAGATTGGGTAAATATGATCGATAAAGGTATACACAACTCATTGCCGCATGTTTTTATGAAATGAGGTGAGATGCTATCCTGGCCAACCCCTTTATTGCAATCTAATAGGCGTATTTTACGAAGCACGTCATCCTTTGTGACTTCTATAGAGTTCAATAGTCGAGTATGTTTATCACTAGCGAAGGTAGACGGTACATTAGCATTATTTTGTGAGGACGCCGTTTGGTAAACTGAGCTAAAATAGCGGGCAAACAGCTCACACGTGCCACTGTGAGTTGAAGAAATCAATTCACCGTATTTCATGACTAAGGGTATATCATTTGTGCTTTTCTTAGAATTGACGTACCGCCAAAAGTTCTTGATGTCAATTTGTATGGACGATTCCACAGACGATACATATGATTTGTAGTCCTGTCTCATAAGATTCTTACACCTGGCACGCAGCATACTAAAGGTGTCATAATCACAAGGATTATTATATGTACGATAAAGTTTATGATATTTTTGTTTTGATTATGGCTGTTGTTAGTTTTAATGTTTGTAAAATATATCGCGACACGCAGTAACGTGTCGCAATGTATTTTACAAACATTAGAGCTTACTAGCTCTAGTGTCTTCATGGTAAAGCGATAGCTTATGCGATTGCTGGTAAGGTTGGAAAGTGTACCACGATATACAGTGAGCCCTAGTGCCTCTGTAGTAGAGCTAAAGCGGATGCGAGTGCTGGTCTCGTGTTCAACATCCTGGTCAGGACAACATAAAGTTTATAAAAATACAGTGGATCGAGGTTAGGCAGTTGTTGGTGTTGCACACCCTTGTGCCTTTGAAAGTAGGTAAAGTCGTTGGTTCCGCGCCTGATCTCTCTCCGGTCGTCAGGTTGCCGTCCCATCGGATTATGAAAGTGAGGGTAAAGAACGTGCACTTATTCTATCATAAATCTCCCGCGCATAGAGCTAGTCAACGTTAACTGCCGTGTGGCTGGTTGTTACGAAATTTTGACTGCACTGATGGCTGGGTGGTTTAAGTGGTCGCCTCGCCACTGCTTCTACGCCTAGTGTTGCTGGATTCGAATCCCACACGGAAAAAAAATTGCGTGGTTCACAAAACGTTGTTCCAGGTCTGCATAATCTTTGCGTCTGTTTTTTTTAATGTTAATAAAGCCTCAGCACATAATTTATTCTTAGTGCGGTAGCAGTCTGTTTAAAAAGGAAACAAAATAAATAATGTCTCAATTTCAAACAAAAAATGATGGCCATAGTTTTGTTCTCGCAATTCATTAGAGTGCTAACAAAAGTTGGCACATACGTCACAGCAATAGTAGCATATGTAATAAACAAAACTAAACGGTCATATGTACATTATTATATATCTAGGCGTATACATATTATATGGTGTCGTGTGGACATACGTCATATTGACGTGTTATTGAACTGTGAGCTCATGATTCACGTGTATGTACCGGTAACTCGATGTGTTGATCCTACTAGGATAATAAATGAGAATTTCGTAGAGATATTTTGTTGCGTATTATGTATTTGTAAAACGTTGAATGGATTTCGATGAATCTTGGTACAAAGATGGAGCATGGAGTACACTTATGATATTTCTTATCCCAGTGTATGCCGTGCAGTAGGCGAGGAAGACGAAGGTAGAAAGTTTGAAATAATGTCAATAGCATTACGCTTTGTAGATTCTTGCTTCAACCTTAATAAATCTAGCGGTTTAAGAGGTCGCCTTGCCACCTGCCGCTGCGCCGAGTGTTGTAGGTTCGATGCCCACACGGGACAATTAGTGTAATTCCCAAATGATTGTTCCAAGTTTGAGTGTTCTTAGGCCGTTGTTTGAATGTTTGTAAAGTCTCTCGCGATACGGGGACAATACATAGGGTGAGCGTTGTCTTAAAAAAAAGATACATTCTTATGTAATCTGGCGTTTTAATGACTAAGTTAAACAACTTACATAGTCTTGTGTTCCTGTAATGAATACGGTTATTAGGCTCCTTAAGGTGTCGCTGTGTGTTGAGTGTAAGAGGATAAGTGATCTTTGCCTCTTACGTTGACAATACAGTAATTCAGTTTTTGAAGGGTTAGCAATGTGCGACTTACTCTTAAGATACGAAAGTCCAAAGGCTGCAAATACTGCATGCTTTTAGGTGATTAGTCAGCTTGTTTGCCGCCTTAGAAACAGACCATTAAACTGTGGTGACGAATCTTATGAATTCACAATTAAATCTAGAATACAAAATTAATAATAATATCAGCCCTGTATTTAACTGTCCCACTGCTGCGCCCGCGCCTCTGCCCAGTGTGAGAAGGGTTAGGCCATAGTCCACTACGCTGGGCCAGTGCGGGTTAACAGACTTCACATATATTCGAGAACTTTTAGACATGACGGTGTTTTCCTTCACTGTTGACTACACATACATACACACTAATATCATGTAAAAAAATAATTCATATCTTATTACATAGCTTTCAAAGTAAGACTATAAGATTAAGATCAAAGTATTCGCCGCTCATATAAAATAAGTGTGCGGCACATCGTTTTAAATAACATTTGATGTTTCAAATGTGAATTAATCTCTTTAAAAATATGTATATAACTACTAGCTTTTGATCGTGCCTTCGCTCGCGTAAAATTACATTAGGTCATGTTAGAAACAGTTTTAAAAAAATAAAATATTGCCTATGTTACTCAGTGATAATATATATTACTAATGGTAAAAGAATTTTGAAAATCGGTTGATTAGTTTTTGTGTTAAGCCCTTACAAACAAACGAACAAACATACAAAATACAGAAAATCTAATCTTTCCTCTTTAATATTAGTAAAGATTAAGAAAGTCAAATTCCTCGTCACGCTTTTCATATAATAAAAGGAAACACAATAATAATAAATAACATAAATAATAATGATGAAACTAGATCATTGGCGCACGCGATCCTGCAATGTTTATGTCCGACATTTTGCAAAATGCGCGCGCGCACCATTTTTTATAACAACCAACGGGATGATGACGCGATTTAGAATTTATATTTAGAACGGGCCGTTGAACTTTGCGAAGCATTTAGCATAAAACTTCTAGATAATTGACTTAATTTATTGGCAATGTTGCTAATTAGAAAAGTAGATATCGTTTCTGCATGGATGGACTCCGATTATTTGGCATTACCTGTGAGCTGATTGTTTGATTTGATTTTGATTTGATTCATTAAGTTGATAATGAGTATTTATTTTAATTTCAGCTTTGTATATAAGCTGTCTAACAGCTGGGCACGGGGCTCTTCTCACTGTGAGAAAGGTAAGGCCGTAATCCACCACGATGTACCAGCGGGGGTTTGGGACTACACTTATCTTCAAGATCTTTAAGGCGAACTTTCAGAAATCTAATCAAATCTACTGTAACTTAGGTAAATAAAATCGATCTAGTTTATATATTCTACAAACATTGACAACAGAAGGCAAATTCTTGTAATAAAGAAAAATAAAAATATTGCCGATCCAGTCTAATAAATGTCATATGACTGAAAGGCAATTTATTTTCACGGTTGACGTTTATTTAATTAAGGATAATACCGTTTGTGATATTAATGAGACTAAGAATCGGCACTTTATTTTGAAAAGATTTTATTACAAAAATTGGCCTACACATGTTTATGAGTCACAGCGGCACACCGGCGGCCAGACACAATCGATTTTTATTATGTCTGGTATTCTAAAACTTGATATAGTGACGACTTGGATACAGTGACGAGAATAGAAAATGGTATGTTAAGTTGGTTTGGGCATGTAGAAAGAATGGACGAGAAAACAGTGACTAAGAAAGTTTATAAGGCTAGTGTGAATGCATCAGTCGCAAGGGGAAGACCTAGGCGAACGTTTCTTGATCAGATCGGAGACGTTCTGGATAAAGGCCAAGTTAAGAGCACCTTAAACCGGCGAGCGTGTATGAGGAATGTTATGAAAGTGAATGAAGCCAGAGAAGTGTGTCAGGATAGTAGCAAATGGAAATCCGTAGTCTCTGCCTACCCCTCTGGGAAACAGGCGTTAATTTATGTATGTATGTATCTAAGACTTGACAGACTACAACATTAAGATTCAAAACAATTAACTGAGTCTGTATTGAATGAGTCAAATTTTTGTCTTGTATGCTCATCAAACTTGCAACATTGTGCGGAAACACATCCTTTAACAGACATTTTCCTCATCTGGCCTAGATTTTATATACAGAGATTCTATAAAATATTCCATCGTTCTAATGAAATAGGTGATTCAGACGCAAATTGTAGTTGTATGCGCCTGTGACTGACCTTGATAAGCAATAACGCTGTTTGACGATCGCTCTACATGGAATTTTTAGAGGCTAATGCGTGTAACATAAAGTTGTGGTCTTCCTTTTTTCCACCTAAAAGCTGCCTTGGTGGTGTAGCGGTGTTTGCTGTTTCAGTATCTGGTTTGATTTCTGCGTCGGAGTTAGTAGTATTTGTTTTTCTAAAAGCTCTTAGGAGAATCATGAAGTCTAGGACTTGGCCTGATCGACGGCAATAGCCATAATCTCAGGCCTATATTCTTGAAGATATAGGTAAAGTCACCATATTTTGCCAGCAATACTAATAAGTTCCATGTATGAGGGAACCGTCTAGAGACACAGTTTCAGACTCCGAATTGTTATTTAGAATTTCGGGGCAGGACAACCTAATAACACTGCTAGACTCGGGAATTTAAATCAATACCTAGCATAGCATTAAGTGGTAAGGGCAGACCTTGGAATACCAGCCTGGGTAAAGTGCTCCTCGCTACAGAATTTTGCAGCCAAGCAACGTTGTATTGTGTTTCTGCAGCCAGTACGGTAGCCAAGGCAGGGCAAGAAGCAAGTGATGTCCATGGAGTTGCAAGCGATCATAGACTACGGTAACTACTTACCACATACGACAGTATAAAAATAAAATGTGACAATACGATTCTGTATACCTAAATTATTGATTTCTATATGAATAAAATAGAAGCGTTTGTTGTCTCTTGTTGGAATCCCTACCAGATTTTTTATAGCATTTGCATTGTAATCTTAAAATAATATTATTATTACTAAAAGCAAAAATAATATAAATTCACGTCTATATTCCCAAAAAAGGATAGGTAGAAGTCACCTAAATCCCACGTAATAAGTACATTTCCAGACTACTACGAATTTCTTTATAGACTTCGCATTAGATTGCGTGCAATAATGAGGTCTCGGGTTCGATACCCGAGTTGGGCAAAGATTTATTGCCTTTCTTACCGACTTTAAAGGATCAAGGAGATACTCAATTTGTTAACAGAGATTTTATTTAAAAAGTCTGTTATTTTTTGCTGCTATCAGCTGCAAATGTGCACGATAGCCACCATTGCCTCATTCATTATATAGTTGTATCTAAAAAGACTTCGCTGGTAAACCTACATCTACAAAGAGCGGTAATGTACTTACCACAAAGCTGGTCATATTATTAAGTATACCTACATATAGTTTTAAACATTTCATATTCAATTTTAAATTATAAATAAAATATAATTTTAAGCAGGAACTATTTTTAAGTTATGATAGGCAATATAAATTTATATTTATAAACAAAATCTCGTTTTATATTTTGATACTTTACAATGTATTTTTAGCGACACCAGTCTCTGTACCTATATATGTATGCCTTCCAATATTGTTTCCATCGATTTAGCCTCAGAAATCAGTGTTTGCTGCATTACAGCGCAGTTACACAACACTAACGCTGTGGCTATATGAGTGGCTTGAGCCTTATGAAGGCTTGGCGTGAGGAGTTAGGCCAGTGCAGAGTGGCGAAGCCCTAATATGCCGGAAGCTCGCCTCGGAGTCGTCGCCAGTAAACGAAGATGGATCGCTCATGAAGTCAAAATTTTAGCGATTTACTTTACAGCAACAATTACCTTAGCTCGATCCGGGAATGAAATCAGAGACCTCACCTTCAACAGGTATATTAGATACCGCTGCGCCATCGAGGTAATAATAATAATGTCTGGCAATAATAATAATAATAATAGTCCATTTATTTGTTAGAATATTGTTGTTACAATGGATAAGCTTCATCAAAATACTTATGTAATAATAGCAGCCCTATATTAATAATATAATATTATATAATAATATTCTACCACATACACACAACACCATCTAGCCCAAACTAAGCAGAGCTTGTACTATGGATACTAGACAATGGATAAACATACATATATACTTTTTTTTTGTAAATACATACATATTATACATAGAAACACCCAGACCAAGACAAACATCCATGTTCATGCACACAAATGTTTGACTTGTGCGGGAATCGAACCCGCGACCTCAGGCGTGGCAGTCGGTTACACTGACCACTATATTAAACTGTCCCACTGCTTGCCCTCTTCTCAATGTGAGAAAGGTTAAACTAGAGTCCACCAGACTGGCCTAGCGTGGGTTGGTAGACTTCACATATCTTAGAATACATTATAGAGAACAGAGACATGGAGGTTTCCTCATGACGTGTTCCTTAACTTCTAAAGCGAGCTATAAGTAACTATTTAATACGCACATAACTTCGAAAACTCAGAGATGTGCACCTTGGGCTCGAACTCGATACTTCTGCGTGGCAGTCCAACGATCTCCCAGTTTACTATCACTGTTTAAACAAGTACTTAAACACAGTTAAATTATTTTATTCGTAGCTTCTTTAACAAAGGAATGCAGCCATAAGTACTTAGCGTCCTTATAGAGGGACAGATAATAATGGCGACGTAAAAATCGAATGTTTTGCTTACAGTGTAGCTTCAATGTAGCCTCGTGAGGCGACAGGTTACTCGCCTCCATGAGGATAATAACAGTAACTTGTACAACAGCGTTTTACGAGCTGCGTGGGTCTAAACCAAACACCGAGCGTCCTTATTTTACTCCTGCCTTTCTTAAGTTGTTCAAAGCCTAAACCTTAATTTATTATTTACTAACTGTTGACTACCTACTGCTCTTAGTAATGTTTACAGCTCTGTTGTTGGGGCTCAGAGCGTGATGTTATGAAGCCTTTAAACTGACTCAATAATTGGGCTATCAAATGCAAAAATGATGTTGTTCAATACAATTGGTAGTTCCAGAGACAAGCGCGTTCAAATAAACTGGTGGCAAATCAGCATGTAAACGGTCTGATCGTAAGCTTTTGCCTTTGATTGCTTACAATAGCAAAAGTACCAGTCACGCACTGCCGAGCCTGGGGAAGAGGTATTAAAGGTGGATGAAAGGAAAGGAATAGTTGGAGTAGGTGTTTAGCTTGTCACTGAAGTAGTTCCGGTTTCAGTGATCTACCCACCATGAGAGACAACGAGTTTGTATACCGTGGTAGGTAGATTTACTCCTAGCAATAAAATAAAATGAAAAGCCAAAAAAACATTACATTTATTCAAGTTTATAGCTGCCTTGTTGGGATATTAATTATAATGTTATATTAATTATTGTGAGTTGGTCATGTAATAATTCCTTGCCCTGCCATACTGGTGGCCAGGCCCTAATTTTGCCTTATAATTTAAAAATCCACGTTTAAATATATTTAGTAGAATTTTTAGAATGAATCGTATTTATTTATCAAAAGTGCATGCAAATAATCGCGCGTGTAGTGTCAACAGTCGGCCTGACATTCAGATACAGAAATAAATGTCTACCCTTTGTGCGCACAGGACGGTGTAGGATGGTAACAGCCGATCACAGCGCGCAGGCGCGACGCAGTAGGTCGGATGAGTACGATTGTTTAATTGATTTAATTAATTGACACATGTATAGTGCAACAGATAACCTATAAAATAAATCATCGAACTGCCACAGAGAGATCTTGAATTAGATCCTAAGGACCGTCCCACGAAGATTTTTGTGCAATATTATGCCTTTGCCTATTATTAAGGAATTGATTCCTAGACTGACTGAGACTAGAATAAATTCAAACGATCAACAGGAAATGTGGAAGTAACTGTGTTGCTAACACAGTATCTTTCTAATTTCCTGTTGATAGTGTCAATAGTTAATTAAATCTCGCTTTTACAGCGAAGGAAAACATAGTAAGAGACTAGACCGAGTTCTCCACAATATGTTTGAAGATCTGGGAAGTCTTCCAAATAGCATTCGACCAGCGTAGAGAACTGTGGTCTACTCTTTTTCATACTGAGAAGACTGTGCCCAGCAATATAACAATTTATAAATAGGGTTGATTTTAATATTTTTTTTTTTAATAATTTTATTATACACATTTTGCATGTAAGTATTTTTGCGCTCATAGCCAGTTGCACTCATTGATCGATAAACGATTAGCGAGGTTAAGTACCTAACGTTGTTGCGGTCAGTCTATAGATGGTTGACCGCTTAGTGGTATTTCATCTGAGCGTCTCTGTGCTTAGGAGAGCACGTAAAAAGTCGGTCCCGGTTGTTGCCAAATTGACAGCAGTCGTTAAGCCATATCAGAGGCCTTCGGGCGGCTATAACTCTTGACAACAGGTCGGCCACTAACCACACGAAAATAAAAGAAGATGGAAGTATATCCTCGTAAGGGTAGGTAGTGATTTATTGTGTCATTTATGTGATAGTTCTCATATCATACAAGACGACCCTCTACAGGACACATTTTCACAGTAACCTTATAATGATTTGTCCGATTTTTTTCCTAGTGGCTGTTTTTGAGGTTCTAGAAATGATCTAGGATCTCAAAATTGCCATATTAAACTCATCAGACAATTTAATGAACAAACAACATATAGACAGTCTTTTGAAACATAATTAATACCATTATTTGAAAGTGCTTTGACTTTTATGTACAGAAACGAGACGGGACGGGTCTGGGGAGATTATTCCATCTTACATCACTCTTAATAAAACGGAGATATTTTGGATTAAACAAATTTAAACTCTGTTGCAAATTTTTAACACAACTACAGTATTAGAATTTAGTCACACAATTATAGTTCATATTGCCTTACTTCCAAATTTCGAGTTAAGTCGCTGTTTTATTAAGAGTGCGAATTATGATCGCAGATATATCTATTTATTTTATATATGTAAAATTATTTACTTAACGTTTATTTATATGTATGTTTGTAAATAATTCTATATTATATATAACTATGTATGTATCATATACTTAGTGGCTTCCGTACGTCTGTATGACAGGCTCCAGTGGAAGACCAGTGCCTGGTTCTTGGGACCAGGCAAATGCTGAACTGGGGTCCTGATTGCTGCAGCTGTGGAACGCATGTGTCACTAGATGTTACATATAATTTACTTTACTCTGTTTATGTTTGTTTCTTTTTTTTACTTTTCTTGTATGCTATGCTATGCTATGTATTGCTATGACTCTATTTGTACTGAAATCTTAAAAACATGTAGTATTCAATGAACACCCATAATCACGTTTCTTATAAATCTTTCGTTACAAACGGGTATGTTTCCAGATTAGCTTAAATATTCAGTTGTTAAGCCATTATACAAGAAAGGTGAAAAAACAGAGGTAAGTAATTATAGGCCCATTACTCTCCTACCTATCTTTTCTAAATTATTCGAAAAAGTTATGCATGATAAATTGACATCTTTTTTCGATAAGCATTATTATCATTATACATATACATTATTGATAAAAATCAGTTTGTATTTCAACGAAACAAGTCTACTAGGGATGCTACTTTTTTCCTTGTAAATGATATTTTAGGAAATGTAAATGATAATTTGTATACTACTGCAGTGTTTTTAGATATGTCCAAAGCTTTCGATTTTGTGTCACATGAACAGCTTTTGACAAAACTAGAAAGCTATGGCATCAGAGGACCCGCATTAAATTGGTTACAAAGTTACCTTGAAGACAGATTTCAGTGTGTAGACATATCTCAACTGAACTCAAACGATTATATAGAAACTTTTAGATCAGAATACAAAAGAAATAAATACGGGGTGCCTCAAGGGAGCGTGCTAGGGCCACTACTGTTTCTGATCTATATCAACGATTTGCCTAAAGTTACAGATCATAAAATGATATTGTTCGCAGATGATGTATCCATTATAGTGACTACCGATAATAACATGACAATTACAGAACACAAAACTGACATTCATAACACACTGACATTAGTTATTGATTGGTTAAATAATAATAATCTTAAAGTAAATATATCTAAAACAAATATAATGAATTTTAATAATTTAAAAAATATTCATATTGACATTAATTACGAAGGTCATACATTATTGAATACTAATTATGTGATATTTTTTGGAATAATAATTAATTCAAAATTCAATTGGAAAGAACAAATTGAAAAAGTGAGAAACAGGGTTAACGGATTTTCATTTGCTCTTTTTAAGTTAGCAAAAGTAGCAAACCGAAACACGGCATGCACGGCTTATTTTGCATATGTTGAGTCTGTCCTTCGGTACGGACTGCTGATTTGGGGCAATAGCTCAGAGGTACAGAAAGTTGTTATTGCTCAGAAGAGATGTATAAGATCAATATGTGATATTGCACCAGATATATCATGTCGTCCTTATTTTAAGGAACTAAAAATACTCCCCTTGTCCTGTCTTTACATATTAGAAGTAGGGAAATTTATTAAACAACACCCTCATGTATTTAAACAGGCAAAAGATGTTACTCGACGTGATAACATAAGAAATCCAGACAGGCTTGTGTTGAATATGATACCGAGAAGCAGTCGGCTGCAAAATAACTCTTACGCCATGTGTATAAAAATATATAATAAAATCCCTAACCATATCAAAATACTACCCTTAAATAAATTGATTAGAAAATTACGTTGGTGGCTCATGCAAAACAATTTCTACAGTATTAAAGAATTTTTTGAAAATACCCATTGTAATTAATTTATTATTATAATTAATATTAATATTTATGAAATGTGTAATTTAAATGTGTTCGTATGAATAATATAAGTAACTTCATAATGTATTACATTTGCATGCCATTTGAAATGGCTAAATAGGCTTGTACTCTTAAATAATCTATAACATCAATTTACCCTGTTTATAGTAAATAAAGACTTATTATTATTATTATTATTTGTTTTTATTCTTAAACACATTGTGCCCACCTAAAAGCTGTAAAGCAATAAAGATTTCTTTCTTTCTTTCTTTCAGTTGAATATCTTGGTGGCATGCTTCTGCCATCAGTAACGGTTCAAAGTTTATGTTTACCAATCGACAGTGGCTAGAGCTGCCAGGCAGAAAGATAGCGCTTTCTGAAGAAGCCTGGCAGATCTACTTATTGCAAAAAAAATTATGTAGTAGAACTTTGTTCGTTTGAATGGACCGACTAGATATAACTAGAACTAAACTGGGGCAACTACTACCCACTTAAATAATATCGATGCACTTTCTAATATACGTACTGTTGCATTCTAATCGCAAGTTAGAGCTTCAGCGGACTAAATATTCCGTCGGTCCCTTCTTTTCCTTCTTTATTCTCCAGGGTTTGATCCCTGGATCCTCCATCCAATACAGGTTTTGGAGGTAGTAGTTTCCATCAGATCGACCGTGTGCTTGTTTGCCACCTATGTTTTCGATTGGCAGCCTTGTTCTGTTTCCTAGGAACTGCTTCTGTGAAGCCAATAGAACACAATCATGTTCATGTACGGCAATTACCGCTAACCATCAGGTACTGCTGGTTCGTCTGCCATCAGCAGCAATAAAAACAAAGGTACAAGGTTCTTCTGTCTGTTGGGCGGAGGCAGTTTCTAAGACAGACTGGCTTAGATAGAGCGAAGTCTCCCTGCGTGACCTTTTTAAAATTTGTTTCGATTTTCAATATAAACAATTTACATTCGAATTATATTCGAATGTCCTGAATACACAATACATGAGTATGTATGTGCTGCGTTCTTGAGCAAGCAAATTATTATTTGCAAGTATATTATTCGAATGGCTTCACTCATTACACACTTCATCACTAGCTTCTATTTTTATCGCAGTGGTGTAGCAGTAACTTCTTTTACTCAAGGTTGGCAGCCTTGGTCTTGTGTCTCTAGACCACTGTAATTAGTAAGCATTAGAAGGATACTTCTTGGCACATTAGTGCATTAAAACGATCTGGAATGATTAAAACCTCCTTGGCTTACTTGTAAAAAGGAAAACAATGTACAAAGACAAAGAATAAAAAAGCTTGAATACCGTACTTACCTGAACAACCCAACATAAAGTTGTTAAGCTTTGTTACTCCCGTAGTACGTTTACGATTGTGAGGTTCCAGGATTGATGCCTAGATCGGGAATATTGTAATTGGGATTTACTTATAAAAATTCACGGAAACAGTTACATTTTTAGACTTCATAGGTATGTGCCCAGTAGATAGTAATGGCTGAAACGTTTTCAAGTATATAACTATTTGAATGCGTTCACCATTCCAAAATAATTCTTTGGATAGCCATATATGTATAAAATATAAATATAGACATATATTCTATAATTTGGCTGTTATTGCTTGCCATTATATAGCAGCCACACTACTCCAAAATGTCCAATTAAAAGAATAAATATAATAATAATATCAGCTCTGTACTAAACTGTCCCATTGCTGGGCACAGGCCTCTTCTCAGTGTGTAAAGGGTTAGGCCGTAGTCCACCACGCTGGCCTAGTGCAGGTTGGCAGACTTCACATATCTTTAAGAACATTATGGAGAACTTTCAGATATGCAGGTATCCTCATTTCCTTTACCGATAAAGCGAGCGATGATTAACTATGTAATACGCATGTATCTTGGATTCGAACTCGAGAACTTTGCGTGGCAGTCCAACGGTTTCCAACTAGGCTATCGCTGCTTCAAAAATTAAAATAATATTTAGTAAATATTTTGACAGCAAACTGTTTTTTTCGACGTTGGTTGCCGTGAATTTAGCATTAAGCAGTAATCTATCAGTCTGGTCTACCTATTCTGTGTTCGTCCTTTATAAGAGCTATTCTTCTGTATTTCCTGTGCGACGGCAGCATCATTTAACCTGTATACGTACGTATAGACAGTCCGGTTCTAAATATAGAAGTGAAGTGGCGAACGCGGACCGGCCGTCGCGTATCGCAGATTTTAACTTTTTTTGTACACGTTTTGAGAGAAAAACTCTTGTAAGATGTATTCTGATCGCAAAGTATGTAGACCGACGGATATGTAGAGCTGTGTAATGTTTTACAGAGTCGTAGTGATGTTTAGCACCGTAAAGTGACGAATAACTTCGTGATTTTATAAAAAACAATTTGGAGAGCAACGAAGAAGTTTTTTTAAATTATTCTTATTTCTTACTGTTTCAAACTTATTTGTAGTGCGTGTTAATTTTATGTTTAAGTGTCAACATCATGTCATTTTAAAGTTGAATTTTTTTATTCGGCTATTGCTGGCGAAATACTTGCGAATTGCCGCACCATCAGCACCCACAATAGATATTACTTATTGCTGTAGAGCATCTATCTGATAACACATTCGCTTTATCAGCATTTGAAGTATATATTCTTATTTATCTAATTAACGGTAATGCAGCAGTATTGTAGGTGACTGCTATGCACGATGCCAGGGATCCGTTTCGCGGGTCGGGCAAAGAGCTGTTAAGATATATAAGCTGGATCCTATGACTACAATTACTGCAATCTCAAAATATAACCGCGCCTTACTATTAAATAAAAAAGTATATTCTAGAAAAGGTATAAAATTAAAATTTTATAATATTTGTATTTAAAAGTAAATAGAAAATTAAACTGAGTTTTAATTTATAAGACTGATATAAATCGTGATAATTAACGATAAAAATGACTGGTGATATGTACTCGTATGTGATATATACGAAGTTACGGTGTCGTCTAACTTGAACAACGAGTTCATCGCGTGGAAGACTCAACTAAAGAAGTAGGCAAATGCAAGTAATTGAACAGTGAAACAACAGTCAGAGATTTCGTCAACTGTTTTAATCCAGACACTTTACAGAAAACCTAGTAATGCTTTATCCTGCACAAACGTAGAACCTGGTAACCAATAATTGGTATTAAAAGTACGAAACGCGTGCTAATGCATAGCTTAAACTAAACTTTGACCATCAGAAATTTAACCCCAAAGGACCCTAAGATAAATTAATTGAGGGTCAAAATGTGCATCAAAAGTTAAAACTTCAAATGGTACTTTATATTATTCATTTAAATATCTGCTAAGAATTTTCTAAATAAGTATGTTTGTACTAACACAAAAATAATTGTAATAATTATTGTTAAAAAGGATATTCCTATTAATTCGATAATTTGAAAAGAATATTCTAAATAAGTAAGCTAATACTAACTCAAAAAGAATAGTATTTATTCATGTATATTCATATCTCAATGTAAGCCTTGCCACGGGTTGGATATTTTCCTACCGATAGATGTTAGTACCCGTGCCGTGGTACGAGAAACAGGGTAGTAATTCAACAAAAAACTCTTTGCTTTTTAGATATAACAATGTTGCTTAGTAAAATTTTGTTGCGCCCGGACCTTTGGTGCAGCATCGCGCATCTTCTATAAATAGAGCTACAGTATAAAATCAATACTGTCGCTCGAACTACGTACACATTATGACGCGGTGCCTTCGCCCCAGGAGCATTGCCAGCCTCCAATGCACCCTATCTTGTGAACAAACATCTGTTACACAAACTACGGTACTCTAACATAAAGAATTTTTGCCATAGGTATAGTAATAGTATGCTTCTTTTTCTCGAATGGAAAATATCGCCGTTGCAAATTGTTTAGTTCCTCCGGAACAGTACTTGTCTTAGGAAATCGAGTATTGCCACTGTTTCTGAGTTTTGTTTAGTGAGTAAAAGTTCCGATAACTGACATACTGGCTCTCTTCTTCTATTTCCTTCCTTTCCTTCCATATCTTTTCTTTTCGCTAGGGTCGACAACTCGTGTGTACTACTCTTGGTGCCTTGGTGGCGCAGCAGTTGTGCAACTGCCGTGATCCCAGGGTCTGATTCAGATTTTGGCTAACAAAAGTATTTGGATTTTTCTGACAAGAAATTCTCAGCTCTAGCCCGGAGCTAGAAAGATGGCGGTGTCACGCCTGATCTCTCGACGGTTGTTTCGGATTAACGTCCTATCTGATTAAAGATTATCGGTTTGTAAACAGAAAGTGCACTTATGTTTGGGCACACAATGCAGCAGTGTAGATTGGCTGCCAATTTTGGCGGTCCATTGAGATTGGCCGCCGTGACGGAAATTCAATCTCGAGGACCTTATTTCAAACGATTGCTTATTTATCCCAAGGCATCTTTAATATTGCAATCATCAACAGTTTCCTTTGCAAAAATTGCGTCGATACGTAGCAATTCCATATATAAAAGTAAAAGTCACTAGCCATCTCCGAAGGTCTTGTTTTGTACAATAAAATGCCACTACTGGATACAAAAAATTCTCGATTTATTGTCAATATTTCTTTTTAATCGTGTATTAGCGCAAGCAATATTGACTCAAATGTTTTTTTGCTAGCGAAAGACTTCTTGGATTCACGTGGTCTGTTGTTCTTGTTACTTGTGCTATATGGCTAATCCGGTATCGCTATATCTATGGAAGAGACATATTACGCCCATGATGATATGATCTTATACCGCAGAAGCAAAAGCAATCAACAAATAAACGAATTAAAGACGGTATAAAAAGGAAGAAATGGAAGAGACAGGTCTGTATGCCGCCAAAACTGTTGTATACTTAATTCAATACTTGCGCCAGATAAACGGCTAAGAAAGGACATGCCCACTGCTTGCAAATTGCTAATGATCTAAAAACATAGTTGATGAAATGTGGGTTTAAAACCTATCTCTTGAGAATATAGGCGTAGATCTACGTATGTACGTTACTTTTCGAATAATTAATTGTCCACCCATTTTGAATTTAAATTCGAAAGTAAAACGTTAACGATGCTGCGGCAGTGGGGGTTATAAAGCGTTTGATTTGCGTCCGATTAGTTCAATGACTCATTATAATTATTGTATTTAGCACATGTCTATTGCTGGACCGGGCCCTTTCTTAAAGGCTCCCTGAGCCTGCTCTTCAATCCTGCTTTTGTAACTGCTGCCATATACTTGAATATGCTTACTGTCAATATGCTGCTTCGGTGGTAGTAGTTAATGTGAGATTTCTGGGTCTCGGTCTCGGGTTTGAGTCGTGGGAAAAGGTTTTAAGGATGTTTTGTTAATTTTTATCCATGCTAATTTTCTTTTTCTCCCTAACCTTTATTATTCCCAAGTCACTTGGGGTCGGCTTTTCTAATCTAACCGGATTTGACTGAATATCGGTTTTTACACGGAGTGGCTGCCACCGGACCTCCGCATCCCTAAGGCTAGACTAGTGTCAGGATATTATAGGGCACTGACTTCCCAATAACGACTACCATAGATATTCATGGCAGCCGGGACCGACGACTTAACGTGCTCTCCGAGGCACGGAGCAGGTGATAATTGTCAATCAATACACACATAATTTCGAAAAGTCATATATATCTTCCAAAAGTCAGTGGTGTGCGACGTGGGTTCGAACTCGAGACCCTCTGCATTGCAGTCTGTATAATACGAATCACCTTACCAAGTTGCATAGCTTCTTGGCTAGATAGAGAGTTCTCAGTAGCAGGAAAGTCTGTAAGTGCGCATGGTCGAAGACAATCATAGGCTCGCTTTCTTACGCGGACCATTAATCTGGGAATATGTGGGTGTGGTGTATCTCTCCCTTCCCTTTCGATGGTATAGCCTTGAGGCTGGTTTACTACGGCGGACAGTACTTTGTTTACTAAGCGGGCTCTATGCTTATATACCTCGACTGTTATAATTTCTAAGACAAATTGATAGCGCAGATGACGCAGAGAATTTAGTGGTCACTTTCAGTGCCAAATTCTAAGCCTTTCGCAAAGTGTGATTCATAAATACTCCAAGTTTGGATGTTCTTTGTCACCGTTATTTGAATGTTCCTTTACTTACTCTTTCTTAAAAAAGACAACTCCCGCACTAAGAATAATTCCCTTATCGCGGAGGACTTACAAACATTCAAACAACGGATACAAGGAACACGTAGACTCGGAACGGCTATTTGTGGCTCATATAATTTTTTATGTATGTAAAGTCCTTCGTGACACAGATTTTATATTATTAGACTATGACTTGCTAAGTTGTCATTATAAAAAAATATATTCCAATCAATTGTCAGTCCGGTTTTCTTTATTCTCTAATAAATTCTTCTGCGTAAGGCATGTGCCCGTATCTTTATTTTAGAAACTTAGGCGCTGGTTGTTTCCAATGACCTTGAGCCCAAATATAATGCCTAGCGCTCTCTTTCAACAGTCGTAGGTGTAAAATAAATGAAATGACTTGAGGACATTATCTATTTTCAGGTACAAAACAATATAGATTAATAAAAAATAACAGGTTTAGAGCTTTTTTTAGATGATTATATAAACAAATGATAGCTCTATTTATAAGCTGTTTGACTGGTAGGTACGGGCCTCCTTGAATTATTTGAAGAGTTACGCTAAAGTCTATTACGCAGACCCAATGCGTACCAGTCTTTATAATAGATAATATATTTTGTTAGAGCTTGTAAATAAACAAAGGACGTGCTTTTCTTAATCTTTAATTACGAAATAAAGCATTTTATATTTCACTGTTTAATTAAGTATGATATTTTTTATCATGTGTGTCTGTATTAGTATCTTGTTTAATGAAGTTTATAATATATAAGGGTGTTTTACCACCACGACTGTGCTACACGTCGCTTATATATTAACCAGGCTTCACCGGATACCCAGGTCATCTCTATCTAGTCGTCGTAAATGATAAATATAATTTATACATAAGTATTTAATTGTATAGTATAAGTGTATATACATATAAGTATAATACATAGATTTTGAATCAGCGATATTATCATCAGTGGGGATATCAACAGATTGCAATGCAGAGAGTCTCGGGTACGGACCCACGTCGCGCACCTTTGACTTTCGGAAATTATATGACTTTTCGAAATTATGTGCGTATTGATTATTGACAATTATCGCCTGTTCCGTGCCTCGGAGAGCACGTTAGGTTGTCGGTCCCGGCTGCCATGAACATCTATGGCAGTCGTTATTGGGAAATCAGTGCCTTATAATATCCTGATACTGGTCTAGCCTCAGGGTATCGTAGCCTTCGGGTTGCGGAGGTCAGGTGGCAGCCGCTCCGTGTAAAAACTGATATCCAGTCAAATCCGGTTAGATTAGAAAAAGCCGACCCCAAGTGACTTGGGAATAATAAAGGCTAGGGAGAAGACATTTTTGATTTTGAATACGTCCTTTTCAATAAGTGAATAAAAAGCGTCCTGCAGCTTTCACCCTGACATAGTACAGCGCAGTCTTCGTATCGTATTAGATTGCCACCGCAATACGCGAAGTGATCGCGACAATCGCGTTCCACTTTACGTAGCAGAGATAAATATATGTTAATGTGCAGATTAAAGCGCCTTACTCATTGCATTTCTCAGTACTGAGTTGTCAGCGGGTGAGTGAACCATCGTTCTCAGTTTTCCTTATTTACTTTCCGATAGTGTCGACTATAAATACGTCCGTGTTTACGAACTTCATTGATTTTGTAGATGAGCTCTGTGGGTGGGACATGTACTTTGAATAATAACGTACAGAGACTAACGATTGTTGAAGCAAAGAGGATTTCTATTGGAAACGATCTTGGCATATTTTTTTCTTGAATCACTCCCGTCACATTCGGTTGGTTTATCTTGGCCGTTCTTTTGGAATATTGGTCATTTAAATACGGGTCGTTGGTCAAGTATTCTATTTTTAAATGTAATTTGTTTTCTTGCTTTTTCTTTTTATGTTTAATAATATGGCTTCTTCTGGTAATGAATTAAAAAATTGTATTGGTCTGGTGCTTAGACTAGTTCAAAACAATTATTGGTGTGCTTTGAGCTTTTAGGCTTATTTATACTAACCAACTAATTAATGGTTTATGACGAGTCTATAAACTTGGACTTGGAGAATAAATTGATTTTGACGTTGGAAGTGAGTGTATCTCATAACATGAGTACCCTATGGTACTGTACCGTACGTCGGTCTGGAGGACATTACTATTAAGGTCCTCCAGACCGAAGCACGGCGGCTAGTCTTAATGCAGACTGGCCATCAATGCAGAAGATATAATAGATTTTAAAGTATGCGCGAGACGTTGCTCAAGATCAATCATAAGATAGGCGAGTCATCGTTACAAAAAATGTTCGACCTGGTGGCGAGAAATACTTGGCTAAATCACGTTGGAGCCTTGGTCTAGATAATTTACAACGTAGGACAAGATTTTGTCTTCGTAATATGGAACATTGGTGTCTTAATAATAATAATATAAACAATATTGAATTAAAAGGAGTACAGTACTAGACTAAAATAAACTTTAAATTAAATCTTAATATCTAACAATAAACTAATCCCTCAATAAACTAGTTTATAACCAAAAAAATAATCATAGTCATGGCAAGAAAGGATACTTTAACATTTTAAAATTGTTATTACCTACTTGCTTGAACTGGGTTAGAGTTGTGTTTTAGACGATCGTGATATTAGTATGCGTTTGTGCTAATAGTCGATAAAGAGATTTTAGATTTTAAAGTCTAGAATCAAACCTAAAATATTACGTCAAATATAACATATTATAGTAGCAATGACTATAACTTGCTCAGAGTCAACGGAAATAAGTGAGTCTTCTATACGGGGAACTGCAAATAATATAGCTAACGATATTTACATGGTATACAGTTCTATATACATACATATATGAAATATGTTTCATATGAGTGACCCACTAGTTGTCACGAATCTTGATGGTATTGTGTCTGTTATTTGAATGTTCAAAATGTCACGTAAAACTTTGTTTAATAAAAAGCAATTAAAAACTGTTTATTTGAAATAAATGTGTTATGATGTTATGTGTCTTTGAAGCGTATAATTAGGAATAATGTAGTAAGACAACGTTAAAATGTAGGTCAAAATTTAGTGGCGAAAAATATAAAAAGAGCACTAAAAAACTGCAGTTCTAAAAATAAAATGTTTGCTTTGAATATTACTATAGACAAGTCCCGAACGACTTAAGATAAATCGAAATATAAAAATCACTTCTTCTACTATAATAGGATCCATGAATGAAATAGACATTTGTGAAGTAGATATTTGTGAACCTGTGATATAGATATTGTTTACACTGATGATAAATGATCATTATGAAATAAATAGCAACGCAAATAGAATTAATACTACGAGATCATATAACAGAAAAAATATTGACTGATTGATTTTAACACAAACAGATCGTCGAATTTAACAGTGAAGAAACGAGACCATACTTTATGAGGAAGCGAGACAGAGTTATATGTACATTTATTTATGACCGTCTCGTTCTATCGTGAAGTAAAATTTCTTTAATATTGCTGCAAGCCATTGGGCTCGAATAAGTAAGCGACGACTTCGAAAAATTTCGAACGTCTGATACGTTCGAAGTTTTCGAATTCGTCGAACATACCCGGATGGTGTTCTTATATAAGTTTGGACTTATCTTTGCGTGCGTGAGACTGTTAATGAGATTTTCTGTCCAAAAATTTTTAGTAACAGCGCGGTATCTCGAATGTAGAAGACAATAGGCAAGTCGCCTATTTCGTGGGACCAAAAAATCATCGGTGCTGACATATGGGTGCTACTTGCCTCCATCTCCTATAGGACGATTATCTCATTTGGGGTATATAGGATGATTATTAATGCCGGCTTGTTATGAACGACAAAATGTTATAGGAAAGGATTTAAAGTTACTACATCTAACGTTAATATATTTGCATTAGTAATATATATGTGTGAACCATTTTTTTTTTTTTTTTTTTTAACGTGGGGGAATGCTATGACGCATATCCCTCCGCGGGGGCGGGCGGAGGGATTATGTCGGACTCGCCGGGGTAAAGAAGATGGAAAAGAAATAATGTACCTCCCGGAATACCGACTAAACCTACCACGGTGTTCCTCGACAAAACCACTATCGGCGGGGCCGCGCGAATCGCTTTCGCATGCGGTCGCGACCCCGCCGAGGTTTCGGCCCACCGTATGAAACGGCAGGCCACTACACAAAAGACCTACCCAAAATAGGCACTTCCGACATTATAAAAACCCTACTGTCTCCCCCCTAGAGGGGAGACGGACTCGACACAGAGGCGCGCGTGGGAACACGCACGCCGCCTCTCGGACCTGGTGCTGAACGGATGGCGGGCAGGTCCACAAAGCCCGCCACCCCCAGGTCAAACCTCAGGGTGGCTGGAGGTCATCGCGCGCCCTCCGGCGCCCGGCTCTGCGGTTGGGGAGAGGGTTTAAACGCTCCCTCTCCCGCTCCGCCGCCTCCTTGATGGAAATGACTTCCTCACAGAAGGAGGCGACGGCGTTCCACGACCTCTCACTCCGGACCATAGACTGAACTACGGCCGGGAGCGAGAGGGCAACCGATCCGACTGCCGCGATCAACTCACGGCGCTGCGATGCCCAGGCGGGGCAAACCGCCAAAGTGTGCAGCGCCGTGTCCTCAACAACGTCGCGGCAGTCGCCGCAGTGGTGACAACCGGGCGTCTCTTGCCGGCGTATACGACACAGGAACTGGCCAAAACAACCGTGGCCAGTTAGAACCTGTGTCAGCCGGAAGGTGAGGGCGCCATGTCGCCTCTCCAGCCACTCCTCAAACACGGGTCTTACCGCCACAATCGTGGCGTGCCCGATATATGTGTGAACCAGCATTAACCTAGTTTAACATCAGTTGTCAATAATGTACACAATTTACGACATCAAAAGCAAATATTGTAAGCAAATATTATAAGCTATTTTTACTTGTAAATATCCACTTTGATCTCCTCTCACCGCTGAGCTTAGAATTGGATATTATATGTTATATATTATGTAGAAACGTTTTATTTGTTTTCGGTCTAGGTTGTGACGTGACATATTGTCTGGAAAATGTTAAGAAATTGTACTTGATTTGGTATCGTATCTAGTGTTTAGTTTCATATTCGTTTTTCATTTTATTTTCATATTGAGGACACGGATGGCGTAGCTTAAGTGATCGCTTTGCCACTACCACAAGTGTTGTCGGTTCGATCCTTACACGGGAAAAGTTTTGGGTGTTCTTTATGTCCGTTTTTTGATGTTTGTTAAGTCCCTCGGTACACAGTAAATTATTCCTACACTGTTATCTAATTTTATCGGCCTAGGAATTGATCTTGGAACCTCACAATTAATATTCGTGCTTACGACCACAGTAATGCCATTGGTCTAACGAGGCAATTTAAAATTATGGCAATAAAGGTGGACCCATTATAGTACCTTGTGAAACACCGTTCGTAGTAGATGCAGTGATGTAGCATATTATAATGTTTCTTTAATTATTTCTTATGTATATTAAACTGTAAATTACAAACTGGACTGTGACCTTGGTCGTATCATCTTATAATAAAAATATTTTAAAATTGGTATTAATATTAAGGGTGCTTTTATCTTTTACAGCAACAATCATAATTATTTCAAATTTGTAACAAATAATACATTCGGTATATCTACTTGCTGATCGTCTTATATTGCATTGTTTTAGTACTATGCAATAGATCACGCATGGCATCGCCTTAGATGTTAATACAGAGGCAAATCTCAATATTTGACGTAGGATCATGAAAAGCTTAGCTTGTATAGCGACAACACCGTTTATTGAGGTCACTTATGCAGTAGTATTTGAAAGTATTGACAAAATCAATGTAGTAGCAAAAGAAAACAAAAGTTCATACGATAAACCCTTTTCAACTTAGTAACACAATCAAGACCACTTTATGTCTACGAAACTGTCACTTACAAAGCGGCGGTAGCCCAATGGATAAGGCATTGGCCTTGCGATCGAGAGGTCGCGGATTCGAAATCCCACACAAACTTCTAGTATTCTTTTAAAAAACAAATAATAATTAAACAGAATATCTTTATGTTTCTTGTATATTGGCAGAGATCCTTCTTCATTTGAGGATACAACTACTACAAAGTGGTGTTCTTGGATCGAGCATGAAAAGCCGGGCTGTTAGGTTCATCTTAAGGTTATCATTGCTGTGATCTACTTCATTTAAAATAAATATTTAAAGCTAGCAAATAATAGATTACTTCTAATTGATTAGCTTTAAGATAGCAATCCATATTAAAACAAAATAACCAAAAATACTTAGAGATGACGTAACTTGATAATGCTATTCATAACGTAAGTATCAGATTACATAACAAATCACTTAGATTAGTAGCAAACGTCTCGAATACATAATTTATTAGGTTGCATAATAGTGATTAAATAATAAAGATTAATATAAATTAGACAAATATGCTATCTAGAAGTTGACTATACAGGTGCATTAATTATTAAATTTAAAGATCTTTATAATTTTGTAAAATATCCGACACACTTTTACGTAATATTGTCGGTCGGAAGCGTATATATGTTGGTTTTGCTGATTTCGATAGGTTGCCAATAAATCTGGGCAGATCCATTAGTAAGTTGACACAAATTAATCAGTCAGGTAAGATAAAAAATGGAAGAAATTAGATGCACGCAATACTCCTAGAAACTTGGATAATAATAGAAAAAACTTGTTATTCATGTACTCAAAATAATTGAAAATAAGTGTTGAGTACCTCTTTGGTATAGCGCCTGTACGCCTGTTGATCGGCATGCTGTGGATCATAAAGTATTGATAGCTATTCCTCAGATGGACCCTTAGAAGGTCTGACCCAGAACTCATAAGTTCTTCTGTCACGAAATTCTGAGCAAAAGCTCTCAGTTTGGCAGATGGCTATGTTGCTCTTTGAGCCTCGAACACTACGTAAAGCCTTTGCAACTGCGCCTGATCTCTCTCCGGTTGTGTCGGTTTGCCGTTGTACCGAACTGCACTGCGAGATGGAAGAAACAGAGAGTGCATTTGTGTTTGCCCACACATAAGCACTATAAATAATGTCCCACGCTGATGGCAAGACTCAAGAATGTTATTTTTATAAAGACTATACAGCTAATATTGTCTTCTGTTTACGCGAATTTTATTCATTGAAATTAAACTACTATATACGGATTTTATCCCCGTGACCATGGCTGCTGAAAAGCAACCGAAACGTCGGGAAAAGTGTAAACTTAAAAACAAATAGATTTGATAGGTTTAATAATTTAATTAGCTTAAAATTAGTAAAGTTTAATAGTATAGTATAGTAGTGTAACAGTTTCTAAATTATGTAAAAGAGTGTTAAATAAATAACGCGACTATACAGCTAGTTAATTTCAATGACTGACTTTTCATGAATAGTTTTCGGAAATTTAGAAATAACGACATTGTTTCAACTCGCAGGACTGGTCGCAATACTGCTAGACATTTGGTTATCTGATACGTAGTCATTATCTTCTAATAATTACATAGGATTGCAAAGATATGTTATAAGTAAGAGAGACCAATACTGCAAGCAAGCTCTTGGATTGAATGTTTCAATTTGAGCTAAATGCGATGCGAAAATATTGCAATATTGCGATCAAACAACCATATTATTATGTTAGGTAAGGTTCGCAAACCGTAATCAAAAGCATATACTTTTGATTACGGTTTGCGATCTCTTGATCTGTCCTAAGTAGACGCTGGGTTATCACCAGGAGACGAGCTTGATCCTTGACGCCTAACTTTTTTGTAGAGGTTCAGCATCACATGGCTTTGCATACATTTAGCTAGCTAACTGCTTGCTGCGTTTCTCGTTCTTTACATTAACAGACGTAACAAGAATTAGTGTTAAATTTTGTATATAAATTTTCTTAGCTACTTAATTAAAGTACGAATATGACAGTCATATCATATCACATCACATCATACTAATATTATAAAGCTGAAGAGTCTGTTTGTTTGGTTGAACGCGCTAATCTCAGGAACTACTGGTTCGAATTGAAAAAATCTTTTAGTGTTGGATAGCCTATTTATCGAGTAAGGCTATAGGCTCTATAACATTACGCTATAATCAATAGGAGCGGAACATAAATGAAAAATGATACAAAAACGGGGAACATTTTCTTATGTGAAGCAGACAAAGTTGCGCGGATCAGATAATTAAAATATATTTCTTGAATGATGGTAGTAGCGATACTGGTATCGGCAGCGGTGGCGGTAGCAATGAAAACCTTCTTGTGCATGCGTGCCATCAGTATGGGTACGCAATACTTAAGCGATCGTGCGACAGCCATTCAACAAGGAGAACGTAAAATAGCATTTAAAAGCACTCACCGCAGGATGGTGTAATTTGCACATGAAGTTTGTAATTGGCAATTGAAGGAAGTGGGTCAACACGATGGTGTAGCGGTCGCTAATTGTTTTATTGTAGATTCGCAGTAAACGTACCGAACATACTACGCAGTATTATTATTCCTCTAGTAGCGTTACATAATATGACGTATTTGTACAAATATTGGTCAAACTTGGCCAAAACAATGTCAACTGTATGTTCACTATGTTTGTTTTGTGTGGGCTGAATAAAGCAAATGTTTGTATAAACACGTCATGTAAGGTAGCACCGCGAGACATAATGGGGTCGGAATCTTATCGTTTCAAATGAATATTAGTTTTATGGAACTAATATGCTTCTGAGCAAAGCAAGCCGAAGCTTTACGAATTATAAAATCGTTAGCTGATTCTTGGCCGAACTGTCCTGAGGATGCCTTGTACTTAGGCGCAACACATGTCAAAGCATGTTTGAGTCGAAAGCGTAATACTGTGAGTTAAAATGTGTTCAGTTTATCTTAATCCACCGTTTTGTCAACCTTTTGCCTTGCAATAGTTAGGCCCGACAATCCGAGGACGCTTGATGGAGTTTTCGCCTCTAAATCTTCTTATTTAAATAATTTATTACCTTCCAATAATTTAAAAACTACCCAATGACACAATATAGAATGTCAACCCATTTCTTGGTTTTTCTGGCCCATCATAGATCAGTCTGAATGTCAACGTCGAAGTCAAAAATCAAATATTTATTTTGGTCACAAGTAACATGTGTATGTGAATGTCAAATTATATAGATTAGTAAGTTTACTTAATTACTGAAGAAACCTACTAGAAACGCACGGGCAGTCTTTCTAAGAGCCAATTAAATAAAATATCAGTATTTAACAACTCATTGTTCTTGCATGTCGTTAAATTTTGTATATTAGTATCTTTAAAACGTTTTTTTTTTTTTAAAAAGCAGCGATAGCTCAGTGGGGAGACCAATAGACTGTAATGCAGAGGGTCTCGGGTTCGAACCCACGTCGCGCACCTCTGACTTTCGGAAGTTATATGACTTTTCGAAATTATGTGCGTATTGATTGACAATTATCGCCTGCTCCGTGCCTCGGAGAGCACGTTAAGCCGTCGGTCCCGACTGCCATGAACATCTATAGCAGTCGTTATTGGGGAAGTCGACACAAAAGATCCCACTGGGTCGAAGTGTCGCCGGTCTGTACTGACTGGCCCCCACACAAGATAAGATAAGTTCTTTAACGTTTAAGAGTACAATACGATACGAATACATCCATATTTAATAGAGTCCATTTGTATTCAGAGCAGATTGTCGTGTGCCGACTCGAAATTTATTTACACGGCCCATATAACTATGTCAAATATAAATATTATGTATGCAAACCTAAGTTTGTGTTCCCATGCGGTTTATCCCCGTTAACCAGATTTAGTTAATAAAAGTTCAGTGAAAGATCTTTGACCAGTTTAGCACAATCTTTAAAAAATTATCTGGTCACGTTTTTATTTCTGTGATCCAAAGGGGTAGAAAGAGACTATCGATTTCACATACATATTTTATCTTAGTATATTTCTCTTACTGCATTTGACTTTTATCACGTTCTTTAAAAGCTTATTAATTTAGGATGGTTTGATCCTGGCGTTGGGAGAATGCATTGACGCATACTCCTCCGCGGAGGCGAGCGGAGGGGTTATGTCGGACTCACCCGGGGAAAGATGGCGACGTCCTGGTAATACCGACTAAAGCTACTATAGTGTTCGTCAACATAACCTGAGTAGGCAGGGCCGTACGAATCATTTCTCTTAAAAAGCTTTTCTCTTAACCGTCTCTGATCTGATCAGAGCACGAATTATTCTTTTGACTAACCCATTTAAGTTAAGCTTTTATTTTTTTGGACACACTTTCAGGACAGTTTGCATATGAAAACTCTATGTTATATATAATTTAACAATGAACCAAAAATAAAGTAGTTTCTTCTAGACGTAAATAACCAAAATCCTTAATATCTAACGCCCTGTTGTTCTGGTTTTACTAGTTATTACGCGTTTATTCGGATATCGCTATTTAACTATAACATTTAGCGTTTCAATTTACACAGTCCAGCGGTTTCACCTAGTCCAGCGGTTTCACCTAGAAACAACGGAAGTGCTCAAAAATGGTAATAAAAGAAAATTTATATGAACACCTCGATACATTGCATGTCGGAAACTATGGATTCGATATCTACTTTGTAATAAAAGAAACTCACGCAATTACATATACGAGGTAATAACGGAGTTATTAAACAGCAGTAGAAACTTTTATTGGTTGGATCTCCTTGATAGCATTAGCACCAATGATCTGGCCAAGGTATTGCCTACACAAGTTTTAGAGAAGGATGTGTAGCAGGATGCCATCTTAAATCTGGCATATCGCTAAAAGTGAGGCAGCTTATTATGATCGCTTGACAGATAATCGCAGGCAGAGGATTTCATATTGTATTGATAGGAGCTGACTTCAGGGTTCCATGGGGTGTCCATTGTCGGTAGATTTGAGCTCCAAAATATTAAATCCAGTGAGTTGTGTTTGAGAGTTAATTGACATTAATGATTGTAACCTTTAGAGGTTTTCTTTAGAAGTAATGAAGGTTTTAGAGGAACAGACCACGCCGTAGGGGCGTGGTGTCCCTAGGTGGATTTAATTAAAAGATACAAATAAGAGAAGGTATGGCAATTACACTTTTAATGCGTTTAACTTTAACAATATAAAATAGACAGGGCGTGGGTCACTTAAAGGCTTGCTGCGTGTCCTTGTAGTCAGGAACACTTAACTGAAGATGTGGAGCCGGGCCGCAAGGAGGAGGTCCAGGACGCGATCGGGGCTTATATACCGCTACCGCCGGGCAGGAGGGGAAGGGGGGGGCGACAGCCACCACTCCGACTCGCGCGCAGCCGTCAAGGTCGCGCGGTCCGCGTTACACACCCCCCTCGTTAGGGGAGAATTTTTCCTCGGGAAAATTCGGTCTCCCGAGGACTCCCCTCTCCTCCGGCAGCAGCTTCCGATCGGCATCCTGAAACAGGTAGTAGAAGTGGTGTCAGTCCTTTAAATGATCAATGGTATTTAATAGACGAGAATCTATAATAGATAACACCGTAGCTGCGAACAGATCATAATAAAAGCAGCAGATAACAATAAAAAAACACGTTAAAGGCAAGGTGATTCATTCATTAGGAATGCGAACTCGACAGCTGGCCGTTAGATAATAACACGTTTTGAATGTCAACAAAGTAATTAGCTAATGAGTTTGTTATGAAGATCAATAAACGACAACTACGGTGAAATTGTACAATACAAAAATATAGCGATTAGTACGCTAGCAAGCAGATAAGAAGAACCACTATGAATGCAAAAAAATATGTTGGGAACAAAAAGACTGAACCTAAAGACCGACTTGACAATGACCATTTGACCACTGAACCACTGGGTGAAAAAAATGAAATGTTTAGATTTCGATTAGTATTTTCGAAAGCAATAATTGATATGAAGATAGAATGCGTAATTAAGACACAAATTATTGTCTAAAAAATTTTATAATACATAAAAAAAATTATAGACAGATACACGCATTGAAGTACGCAGTTTAGAAGTATATATTTTCTAGTGTTACGCTAGGAAGTATTACTTTTGTAGTTAAGTAATTAGGTTAAATATAAACAAATCACAAAAGAAAAAAAAATCAAGACAATGTCGTGATCTAGCTAGCCCTACGACGAAGTCTTGGGTTTGGTACAACAAAAGTCCACTAGCTAGAATCACCAAACTATTCCTTATAGTTAATTAGTTTCAAGTCTTTAACATGCCACTCACCGAGAGGTTTACCAGACATATCAGACAGTATATATACTAACGGAGACTTCTTGGAAACAATTTTACATTTAATAAATTTAGGTGCCATTTTTTTATTAAAATATTTATTCTTATCGTTGCGGTAAAATGTTCTTCGCCAAACAAAGTCACCCGCGTTGAATTCAACCGGTTTATTACGTAAATTATATTGTTTACAATTAGGTTGGCGTGCGATGCAAGAATCGCACGAGTTTACGCGCTTTATGACGTCAGAGCCCATGCCCGGCCAATAATAATTAAGTGCTAGACGCTTATAAGTTTTAAAAATGCCAAGATGGCCAGCTGTGGGCGAAGAATGGATTTTTGTTAGGATGTTAGACCGTTGCTCAGACGGCACAACCTCTTTCCATTGAAAATCTCTAGTGAGAGGGTTAAGACATTTTTTAAAACGATATAATTTATTGTTTATGACTTGATAGTCGACAAACGAACTCGGGGAATTAGTACACCCGTTATAGATATTTAAATACCAAGAATCGTTAGTGGAAACTGGCGTATTAAGAGAACAATTAGTATGTTCATTAATATCGTTTGTAATAGCAGAAATAGGTATTGAGCAAGAAAGACCACCAAGATCACCTGCATCAATAGTACGTGAAATACGTTTTGTGCAACCGAGACCCCGCTTCTGAGAAGAATTATCGATGAACTTAGGGATTAGGTTGACAGCGGTAGCTCTCTGATTGGCTTTTAGAAGACCATAAGAGACGAGATGAGTACCGACATTCGTCTGTATCTCAGCGACGTGCGCGTCAGACTTGTTTAAGAGCAAGACTGATTCCAAGTGTTTAGGAAACAGACCAAAGTTTCTCCAAAAATTCATACCAAGAATTAAAGAATTTTGCATATCAGGAACAATATGAACGACCAAGTTAATTACTTTATTTTGAAATTCAATCGGTATAGAAACCGAGCCTAATGTACTTAGTTTGTGTCCGCTCGCGGTTATCAATTTTAATTGTTTAGAATTATCGAGTTGATAGCTATTTAGAAAGTATTTATGAGAATTGTTTCCAAGAATTGTCACAGAAGAACCCGTGTCTAGAAGGCCAACGGCGCTTTTGCCATTTACGGTAAGAGAAATATAAGGGGTATCTTCGATATTAGAATCGGGGGTTGAGGACGAGCGACAATGGTTAAAGAATTCAGAAATATAAGTTAACCAATCAGACCACTCAGTTTTATTGAATTTAGAGTGATTATTATTTCCCCAATCTTTGCCAATTAGTTTCTTTGGCGGAGTAGTAAGTTTAGACTTACAATTAGGACAATCAGAAACACGGAAACCCTTCAAACCGCATTTAAAACAGATTAAATATCTCGGCTGGCGACAAGCGTCGAGTGAGTGTGACGTACTCCTACAGCGAGGACAATATCGATTATTACAATTAGGTGCAGATCGAATAACATTCACGTGTGCCTTTGAATTAAAATATGTACTAGGCTGATTATTAAAGTTTTTACTTTTATAATTAGGAGACTTATTATAAAAGTGTTTATTATTGAAACTGCCCTTATAAGGACTAGAAGAATTATAAGAAGGATAATTGTACGCAAAATCAGGTGCCAGGGTACTAGGGGACACTTTAGGTGGTTCCTTAAAGTCCTTAGCACGGCTATCAAACCTTTCAAAGTTTCTGCACACGTTAATTAGAGAAGGAATATCTACTACGTTGGTAGTTAAAAGGCAATTAGTGTAGCACGGCCTAATGTTATTTAATAAAATTTCTAATTTATCAGATTCACTAATTGGCACATCGAGACGAGAAAATAAACCTTGCATTTTTGCTATATATAAGGTTATGTTCTCAGATTCACCCTGAGAACGTTGTCTTATTTCAGACATCAGTTTGTAATCAAAATTATGAGGACTAAAGTCTCTTTTCAACAACTGACATAATTGACCCCAAGAAGTAACGCTATCCCGAATACTACGAAACCAAGTCAACGCGTCATCGGAAAAGATCTCAAATGCAAAAGAGAATAACTTATCCTCAGGTATGTTCCTAGCTGACATAAATTCATTAACCTTCTGAATAAAAGCACGCACACAAGACTTGCCATTATATTTAAATTTAGAAAGTTCTGAGAAAAGTTTTCGCTCATAGAATAATACATTTACAGGCTCGATCTGCTCGCAAGCTCTAGTGCTATAATTTTGAGAAGTTGATTCCTCCGGCTGAGAAACTAACGATCTAAACGAAGCATATAAGCCGTGGAACTCATCCCAAATAGATTTTAAATTATTTTGAATCGACGGTTCGTCGAGACAAACGCGGTTTAGTCTATGAAAAATATGATGTAATAGTGACTCAGTTCTAGCTGATAAATTACTGTCTAATCTATTACGCAACACTCTGACATTATTTGATGCTCTGAATAATGAGGTCTTTAGAGCCGCGATATCGTCTTCCGGAGACAAATGAGACTCCAAAATGCTCTCAGAAGGAGAACCTGGTGCGAGCTTGGCGATTGATTTTCGAAGTTCATCGACCGTGTTAGCTTCACCACCACGCAAAGTAACTTCATAAAGTAATTCCGATTTATTCAATAACGGAAACTTAATCTCGTACGCCATCTTGTTTAGAAGGATCGCGACGCGCACGAGGTACTGAACGACCGAGAAATATTACTAATTACGCAATATAACACGACAAGCAGCGAAATAAAAACACTATCAATAGAACACAGTGAAATACAAGCGTATGATTCTGGCCAAGGATGCAAGGAGAAAAAACGCGATAGCTAATAAGCGTAATAAATGTAGCATGTGCAATAGAATTATCTTGAATATAATAATAACACGACGTGGGTAATGAAACTGTTAGTAATTTCACTACGCGATCACGCACGTGGTTGGTTAGGCACTTAAAAAAATAAAACTTACATACCCTTTGAGCAGAATACACACGCACAGTACACAGTATATAGCAATAATATAAAAAATACCACGTAGCAAGCCTTTAAACTTAATAGCCGGGCGCCATTGTAACCTTTAGAGGTTTTCTTTAGAAGTAATGAAGGTTTTAGAGGAACAGACCACGCCGTAGGGGCGTGGTGTCCCTAGGTGGATTTAATTAAAAGATACAAATAAGAGAAGGTATGGCAATTACACTTTTAATGCGTTTAACTTTAACAATATAAAATAGACAGGGCGTGGGTCACTTAAAGGCTTGCTGCGTGTCCTTGTAGTCAGGAACACTTAACTGAAGATGTGGAGCCGGGCCGCAAGGAGGAGGTCCAGGACGCGATCGGGGCTTATATACCGCTACCGCCGGGCAGGAGGGGAAGGGGGGGGCGACAGCCACCACTCCGACTCGCGCGCAGCCGTCAAGGTCGCGCGGTCCGCGTTACATGATTATGAACAGTAGCGAAAGGAAATATTCGTAAGTTTTCATTTACTATTCTATGAAGGTTCATGGTTACCTATATCTTAAAAACACATACATAATGTGTTTTTAAGATGTTTTGTATACCTAATTTGGAAAAATGTTTGAATTCTAAAAGATTTATCTTTTGGACTCCTGAGGTGTCAAGGGTCTACAGGTTCCTTATGGAGTCGTGTTAATAGCGGTTGATCACCAGAATATTTGCTTATTGTGTTGGCAGCACAGCGACTTTTTGTTAGGGTTGGTAGCGTGCGAGTGACGTCGTTGTCTATAGGCTGCATAACCGTTTACTATCGATCCAGCGATATTCTTGCTTGCTACCGTGGTTGGAGATTTTTGTACACTGGAAATATTGCAGCACCTCGACTGCGTCAATGATTGAAATCGCTGGCAACGCCCGCTATACGCTACCTCTCTTTTATTAGGAACTAGATGTGCCCGTGGTTTCATCCGCGTTTATAATTACTGCGCCGTCCCCGTGGATCGTAGCGTGATGTTATATAGCCTATAGCCTTCTTTGATAAATGGGCTATCCAACACTGAAATAATTTTTCAATTCGAACCAGTAGTTCCTGAGCGCGTTCAAACAAACAATCAAACTCTTCAGCTTTATAATACGAGTATTAGTATAGATTTAAACGTACGCGTGACTGAGACAACGCTATAAGTTTAGTATCGCACGGTCTTATTCACGCGCATGCAATAACAATATAAGACATTAAGTCACCAGTAATTGTGGTAAGGTACCTTTGCAGTCAGCGTCGGTGTTATCTTATCTTATGTGTGGGGGCCAGTCAGTACAGACCGGCGACACTTCGACCCATTGGGATCTTTTGTGTCGGCCCCGAGGTTTATCTTATAACTATCTCCCTATGAATGTACTGCATCTGCGTCGCTGTTACTCAGGATTTAAAAAATTGTTACGGACTGAAATTCAGATTAGTTTAATAGTTCCTAAAGAATTTTTATAGCGCCATTAAATGTTGATAAATTCGGGACATCTGTGGCGCCTGAATAAATAATTATGCGTGTTAACTGTAAAATTTTATTTAGAACGTACTTTATGTAAGCAAATATAGCAGGTAAAAATAATTAGGTATGTATTCTGACATCTGCAAAGCCAGAGAAAGTCTGATATTAAGTAAATGCTGAGTGGCGGTAGCTAAGTCCATAAGACATTGGTTCTGGGGATCGTGGGGCAAATAGTACTAGCGACGTTGTCTCGCTCGTAACTCAAGCATTTAGCTTAGCTCCAGGCGTTAACAAGAAAGAGAAGACAGCTATGTAACAGCTATGTCTTATTCTTGCGCATTCAACTACCATTCTATAAGAAATAGCAGGGTTCTCCACGTTCTTAGGCAACATCATAAATTTTATAAACGGGTTATTAGTTGTGCATTGCTGGTAAGCTTCACCACCGAACAATACCAAACAAACAAAAAAGTTTTTTTTATTCATCTACGGTGGCAATCAATCATTCGGCGCACCCGATGGTAAGTGGTCACCGTAGCCTGCAACACCAGTGGCATCACTTGCGCGTTGCCGACCCTTTAGGCAAGGAAGTGGGAAGGAAAAGGAGCGGGAAGGGGAAAAGAGGGTGATTGGGCCTCCGGCACTCGCACTCACCGAATGAAACACAACGGTAGAAATACTGCTATTGCACGTCGATATTCTGCGAGAGGGTACTCCTACCCCGGTCGAGCCGGCTGCTGAAATCAGCGTAACTCTACTACTCATACTATACGTTACCATGGCAAAAAAGTAACTGTTGTTTACTATGGTCACTGGTAACGGAGATCGAAAAGCACGGCCGAGTATTTATAAATACTTTTAATTGGCCGTATCTATATTATAAATGTGTGTACTGTACCATTTTAGCTGTAAGGTTTCCAAAAATAATAAAATAAAATAAAAGAATATTATTAGCTCTGTTTAATATTAATAATAATAAACTAAGCAGAGCTTGTACTATGAGTGCTAGACAATGGATAAACATACACATATACTTTTTTTTTGTAAATACATACATATTATACATAGAAACACCCAGACCAAGACAAACATCCATGTTCATGCACACAAATAATAATAATTTATAATAATAATATTCTACCACATACACACAACACCATCTAGCCCAAACTAAGCAGAGCTTGTACTATGGGTACTAGACAATGGATAAACATACATATATACCTTTTTTTTTTTGTAAATACATACATATTATACATAGAAACACCCAGACCAAGACAAACATCCATGTTCATGCACACAAATGTTTGACTTATGGGGGAATCGAACCCGCGACCTCAGGCGTGGTAGTCGGTTACACTAACCATATACTACTTGGCTGATTTCAAATATCTTCAAGAACATAATAGAGAACTCTCCCTCAGCAGGTTTCCTTAGGATGTTCTCCTTCACTGTTAAAGATACATTTTAAAAATCAGAGGCCTCGGGATCGAACTCGTGATCTTGGCATGGCAGCCTAACGGTCTCCCACTAGGCTATATATACTATTTATCTTTGCCTTAAACATATTGGGTAGCGATAGTCTATTAGGAAACTGTTGGAGACTGCAACGCAGATGTTTCGAGTTAAATCCCAAGGCGCACATTCTGACGTTTCGAAGTTATGTTCGTATTAAATAGTTAATTATCGCTTGCTTTAATGGTGAAGAAAAATATCGCGAAGAATCTGCATGTCTGAGAGTTCTCTATAATGTTCTCGAATATGTGTGACGTCTGGCAACCCGAGCTAGACCAGCGAGGTGGACGGTAACCTTTCTGTAACTGAAAAGAGGCTCAAAGCAGACTTATATTATTATTATTATATACTGTTTAAGACAATCTCTTGTTTTTACAAAAAAAATCTTTCAAAATACCAGCCGCACGCACGCATTGGCTACATCAAATGTGTATCTTACACGAAATATCGCGAGCTGAATTGGTCTCTAAGATTTCAGTTTAGAGATTGCATTTGTCCACTAAACAAAGATAAATTGTTATTGCCAGTCAACGTTTATTTATGTTTATACAATGTATGGTTGATTACCATATTGTATTTCAGTTTATACATAGACTCACGCTTTAAAAATAATTGTCTATACAATGTGTAACAATCAGGTGTGGTCATATGTAAGCGTCACATTATATAACTCATGTACAATGGACAACCGCGACAATAAAATCTTACTAATCAATATCAGCAAATTCTGGTCGATATTTAAACAACACTAACAGCTGTTACGGATGTAACCGAGTCGGTGAACCCGAAAATGACCTGGCGCTATTATGATAGTGATGTATAATTGCGTTTACTTGGATGTTTAAATAATAAACAAAAATAATAATATTTTCTTATGTTTACGCGAATGTTACACTTTAACTTAAGTTTACACTTTGCCCCGACGTTTCGGTTGCTTTACAGCAGCCATATTCACGGAGAGAAGGAACTTAAATATAAATAGTTTTAATAAAAAAATATATAGCTTAAATAGTATTAAAGTTCAATAATAGTAGTGTTAGAGTTTTCAAAATTATGTCATATCAGTGTTTCAAAGTAAAATAAACAACGCGACAAAATCCGTATAAAGTGTTTAATTTCAAAACAAAAATAATGTTTGAAATTATCATAAAATTTAAAATATATTTTTCTTTGATCCGAGGAGAGAGCACGTAGGTTATTTTTCAGACATACAATACGACCCAAAACTATTACTAAATCTTTCTGTTACACGATGTATATACCTAAATATGGTTAAGTTGGTCGGCACAGGTAGATCTGAAAAGCGTACTCTTAAGCAGTGGCGTAGCGTGAGTGTCAGCCGCCAGGCCTGCCAAAATTTTGCCGCGCTCTTGTTTAGGTATTTCAATTTAAAATAGTAGCAGTAATTCTCAAAACCTTTTTGACAAGAACAGTCATCGTTATTGTGTATTGTACAGTTGAAATATTTACAAGATATTATAATTATTTATTGTAAAATTTTGCCGCCCCCCTAAAAGTGCCCAAAAGAGTTTTATGACCTCAGCCCACCTTTCCCCTTCCTTTTGAGAACCACACGTGCCGGTCTTCGTAACCACCGATGGACGGTTAGCGCAATCCCGTCTCGCACCAAAAGGTTCAGCAATTCCTTTTTATGCCGTACCATACAACTTTGGAACAGTCTTCCGGCACATGTGTTCCCTCCCTAATATGACATTGGGTCCTTCAAACGTGGTATGAAGAAGCATCTGGTCAGACCGGCCTGACACTGACGACGACTAGAAGACATCTATCTTCGCCTCGTCGTCACTGTCTCTGGGCTCTAATTGGGCTTACCATCAGGTCCGTTACAATTACTTTGCCGTGTCACGATAAAAAAAAATGCAGCTCCTGCCGCCCCCACTACGCTACCGTCTAAGTTATCGAAACAGTGTATGGTCACACATTTTCTGCATAGTTCAAACACAAAATGCTCGTAGTTTCGACTCTTACAGGAAATTATCGTCAGAGTAGTAGCACAATTACTGCATTTCACCCTGTGGATGATAGTGACAGAGACTCACTTACATACCTCTCACAATCCTTGTTCTATATTCCACCTTTAGTTCTGTAGCGACTCTACACAGACTAAGACGTTACGACGAACGACAAGAGGTGGCGCTGTATAGTACTGAATCGCGCAAGTAAAGTTTGCACGGTGTATTATTATATACAAGTACCTGATATTGCGCTTGGTGGACCCCGGCCCGCCAGGTTGGATGATCCTCCCTTTGTGCTGGAGGGACATCATATAGCATTTACCCTGAATTCCTTTTCTAGGGCCAGCAACCTTAATATAATTCGTATTTTAATTGTGTACATGGTATCTGTGTCAGAGTACTTACATTGCTACTGCCTTTCGCCTTTCCCTTGAGCTTAGTGTCTATTTTTTATTGGGACTTGTCTTACCTGCTCTAGCAACACTGATGTAGCCAGTAACAGCGGTGGTGACAATAATAAACACTGAGTTTGAAACTCGTGAAGTCGCGGGGAAAATTAAGCTGTCTTGGGACACGCAACGAATTTAATCAGAACTAAGTATGTAATAAATAAATAATGTCCTCCAGTCTGTATTTCTATCACGGCGGCCCAACTAAACATAGACTATCCATCTGAGTGATACTTCTCTCTTTGTGTCCTAACTCTCATGAGCCGATGGGACGGCAATCTGACACGACCGGAGAGAGATCGGGCGCAGGACCAACGGCTTTACGTGCTTTTCGAGGCACGGGGTGTATAACATAGCCACCTTCCTAGCTTCAGGCTGCTATTGAGATTTCATAGCAGGAAACCTAATAACTTATTTCTGACCCGGGATTCGAACCCAAGATCTCATACACAGCAGTCGCATTCAGTACCACTGGGCCACGGTGGCAGTCAAAGAATAAGTACGTAGGAGGAGTATATTGCGCTCATATTCAGACTCCATGTTACAACTGAGAATTTCTAGAAAAACCCAATAACACCAGCGGCTTGGCTCTTGTTGTATATTGATTGTATTGAAGCTTTTTTTACTCAACGATTGTTCATCTTTCTATGAGTGCAAGAATCTTAAGAAGGTTCCGTAGTTACAGATGTTTCGGTCCACATACAAACATTAATTTATTATTAATAGTTAATAATTTATAATTAATAGTGGTCTCCTCGCAATAGCCTCTGCGTCGAGTATGCAGGTTTGGATGCTTACACGGGACAGAAATTTGTGTGATCGACTATTAGTACTTCTAAGCCTTGGTATTCTTTGTTGTTAAAATGTTTGTAATGTCCTCCGCCACACAGGCATTATTCTTATAACGGCAGTAGAATAGTATAAACAAATAAACTTGTATACTAACTAACTTGTATCTGTAGCTTAAAATTGAATTGATAATTAATCCTCATTGTGAAATAGCCTGCAAAAGCAACCGTTAAAAAGCCTGTATTTGAAAATTCTAAAATTCGACCTATGTCTGACTTTCGAGACAGTTTTTTTTCTAAAACCCATGGAGTTCAGAGCGGGCGATGGCCAAACGGGAACGAATTCATCGTGTGTGTGTGTGTGTGTGTGCGTCCGTGTATACGTGGTCACACAATTGATTGTCTATGTGGGCGTGACACTCCTTACGCAGAACGACAAATGTATTAATTAATCGTACACTGCTGCGGATGCGGTATTATATTTAGAGTTTCTGCTTAGGAGTAAAACCATTTTCTTCTGTCGTTTATTATTTTTTGCCTTTTGTTTTGATATCATTATTATTCTTTACTTGTAATCATTTTATTCAACTAATCCGGCATTATAATATTTCCGTTGGCGGTTTTACTTCTATGGTATGGTCATTTATTCTTACAATAACTTGTATTGTTTCTTAGAAATGGTGTAGCTTTATATTAGTGAAAGTAAAAATTGGTTCAGTAATTCCTGAGTTGTGACATGCAAATAAATGAATAGTATAATCAAATTGTATTCCTGTCATCGGTAAGCCCTTCTTAACTCAGACCATTAACTTCTTTACCAACTGAACTGGTAAGATTGCAATCTATATTACATTCACATAATGTATTCTAAATTCCATGTTTTGTATTTTCAATTACGATGATTCACACTCCATATTAAATATTTTAATATAATATGTCTAGACTTCATTGAGTTATACTTGGCACCACACCTCATTTGATAACACTAGACATACTATTAATAAGACATATGATAAAAAAAAGAAAACATACACCGCAAATATATTTATTCACAAAATATTTCAACGTTACAATCTGGTCTAGAATTACTACATTGCATCGCAACAATTATTTTTAAACACAAATATTTTACACAACTGAATGAACAACGTTAGACAATGTTAATTAAGGTCAGTGTTCCTTGGAACAATGCGGCAACCGTCCGTTCGGAACAAAGAGCGATGCCGTATCGTTTCATTACACTTGATTCATGCATCCTTGTCAAGAGTCGATGAACTTGTGCGCGAAATTGGCAAACGAGACTGGAGTCGCGCGTCCGACGGCCGCGCCCGCACGGCCTATCCTCCACGTCCTTTTCGCACAACGCAGTATACATTGCCAGTGTTCAATGACGGTGTTTTAAAACGGTTGAGTAAAAACGTCGATGGATTTTGATGTTTCCAATCGGGTGGAGTGGATTGTGTCGTCGTGGTAGCTGGATCGTCTCGGGCGCAAGGTCGAGTCGCCCGCCGCCCACATCTATAAATACACACAGACATGCAAATATGTGATACATAAACATTTATGTGCCCTAATATGTGTGCCTATGTGGAAGTTTGATTCGTCTTGAATAGTTGGGATTTGATTGGGACCGATTACATCTTTTGATGACAGTACATTGGATGTTGTAAATTGTTTCATTGTTACTTGATTATGTACACATCTGGCTCTGTTAATGTTTTTCGAAACATTTTAAAGTGACATATTTACGAGTGAAAGTGTTCACTTTGGCAGTTGTTATATTTAACGTTATTACATGCTCTCGGTCACAAAATTCTAAAGTAGGCCATTGTCATTTAGGGTTTGTCACTTCCTCCTGGCAAGTAAGACACACCAATAGTTCTTACCGACTTATTCGGAGAAGAACCTCTCTCTTAGAGAAAACCAGCGTAGCAGTAGACGTACTACTGTGTTTTACCCAGTAATTAATTCATTCTAGAGACTCATAATAACCATCCACAGCAGCTCGTATAAGAAAAAGGAGTAAAGTGATTTATATTTTGAAAAATTATTTTGAAAACAATTGACGATTGAAATTAGTGGCCATGAGTTTTTGCCTGCTTCTTCTCACGAGAGCTTCTATCTACTCCTCAAACAGTGTTATGCAATGCAGAATCCTTATTTCATAATAAAAGTTTATATATATTAATAATAAATTACATATAGTGGCAAAAATTGTGTAATTCACAAATAGTTGTTCTAAGTCCAAGTGTTCATTGTGTCCGTTATTTGAATGTTTGTAAAGTCCCAGCTATACAGAAATTACTGTATCGAGGGGACTTTAAATAAAATAGCCTTTAAAAAAAGGAAGAATTTACGTGTCTTGGAAATGTATACACATTTTTATGGCAATCATTTCGATTTTCGCTTTTGTCTCATATCGACATCGCACTAATGATTCTCTATCTAACAGTCTCACCTGCCTATCAGCCTGGTTACTAAGGCAGTTTCATAAAATAGTAGGAGAAAATTCCTTAGCTACTGATAACTAACTATTTAATATGAATTGTTAACTAAACACAGTATATAATATGGGTTATTGTTATGTACTTTTGGGCCATATTTCCTGTTACACGTCTTTTAATAGTAACAGGAAAATCACTACGATACAGGCATTGTGTAGATTATTTAATATTGTTGGACAACTGAGCTACATTTTATAGAGGCTCATACACGAGGCAAGTATGGTATCTTTGTTTTACTAAGTAATATTATCAAGGACAAAATTTGCTTTAAGAAAGTGGTGTAAATAATATTCTATCACAAACACACAACATCATCTATGATCTAGCCCAAACTATGCAGAATTTGTACTATGGGTACTAGACAATGGATAAACATACATATATCCTTTTTTTTGTAAATACTTACATATTATACATAGAAACATTGTTAACATCTGAGTCTTCTTCGAAGAGGTTAATGAAAACACTATGTGGGTCTGTGTGGCTGTCTATTAGTGTCCGGCATAACTCCGGAGCAACTAAACTAATTGAGTTGTAATTTGGTGTGCAGATACCTTGGGGTCATACCTCGGCCTAGTTTGAATGCGGGCCCTGTGGGTCGAGACCTCTGAGATATAGGGGTCACGAGGTCACATGTATTTTAAATGGAAAATATTGACTTGTAACTTGGGGTGCAGACACCTTGGAGTCATACCTCGGTCGAGTTTGAATATGGGCCCTGTGGGTCAAAAGACCCCCGAGATATAGGAGTCATTTCTTTTCATTACTTTTACATTTAAGACGAAGAGGTTGAATCCTGGATTTTACACCCATCTCGTTTCTTTTAGGTTGCGAAGGGTAGGCAGATGAGTATTACACTGATGTTCTATTGTCTGTTTCTGGGTTTCCTGTCTGGCTTAAGCTTACTGCTATGTATTGAGTACATACGACTTTGCAGCCAGCATTGGTTTTTGGAGCTTTTCGTTGTAATAGAGGACCAGTTTATTGCTTGCTCGTATCGTAATAGAGAACTATCTAATGTGTACATTAGATAGTTATCTATCTATCTATCCGATAGTATACAATTTTCAACATGAGTGAACATAATATTACTAATTTCAGAGTTCGATATCAGTTGGTATTGTGTGTCAGATGGAAAATCAACGTCCAAAAGATGACAACATAAAACGTAGTATTTATAAGTTAAATCTTTGTTCTAGGATATTATTGGTAGCAAGTTCAATACTTTCGCTACTAGATGAGGTATTTAAACCAATGCTCTATTCGTGCAGTCATATCAAGCATTCCTAGGGGCAATGTCATCCACAAGCTCACATTTACTCATAAATGATAACGAGTAGTGATAACACATGATATAAGTGCAAATTCAGTACACAAACACAAGATAACTATAACCTACATACCCCACGACTATGTCCCGGACGACAGGCAGATGTGATATACACCCATTTTTCGACAGAAATATTTACGTTTCACCTTATGTCAAACTAGCATATTGTCATTTGGAAGAAAAGTTCTAATTGCCAAAATCATTAAGAATTTTCTGCCAAAAAATTTCCAATTCACTTTGTTCGGCCTGGGTTTCGAACCCGTACCCGAACGCGACAGTAGTTGCGTAAACGTTAGAAAGAAGAAAGAAAATTTTATTAAATCGAAAAAAAAAAACAGTATTAACATATACAATATAAAATAAATAAATTTTGCCAAATGGGCCCTTGTTCAGCAAATCGCAGGCTATGGAAGCCTGACGCTACTTTTCAACTAGATCTCTTTGGTGACTGCAGGGATACTAACACTTATTCCACTAAATTAATAAACTTGTCAGTTAAAAATTATTACATAACTTTATTTACACTTACCTGATCTGTCTGACATCTAATTTTCCTTCATTACTTCTGGAGGTATCTGCTCATATAAAGGCCTTCATGATCTTTGAACAATGTGGTTTCTGGCGCTGTCCATTGATTCGTCATCTATACAAGTGACAGTTCTACCATTCTGTAATACATAAGATACACATAGCAATCTTTATATTATTAGTACGTACAGAGAAAACGTTGTACCTCTTTTAAACCATGTTGCACGCACGTAGGAGTGGCATTTTGATTAGTTGGAATTTATATGGACAATGGGCGCAGAAAGTTAAAATTTTATGAAATCGATGATCAAATTTCTACCACTGGGCGAAACTAGTGGTCCCCAAATGGTAGAGATATGTATTGTGATTTATATTTCTAATTCTAAAAAAGAACTTCTTATATTCATACCTACATAGTGTCATGCCTTAATCTTCGATGGGGTAGGCAGAGGTTATGTTTTAAGGTCCCACACCGTGAACTCATTACCATCTACAATACACAGTTTTAGGTCCATTGAGAATTTCTTGAACAGAAAGTATCAATATATTTACCCGACTCGGGAATCGAACCCGAGATCCTATACACTGCACAACCGTACAGCAACAATCTTCATATGTGTCCTATAACACAAGCAATCTCCATATAGAACATTACCAAATCGTTTAGCATTCGGCCCATGAAAACATACAATTTGATCTCTATGCGAACAAAGTCACAAGAGATTGATAGTAAACAATATAATCAGTGATACCTACAGAATTATTGATACAACGGGACGCGTGTTCGCCGTGACCCGAAAATCCTTGACACCAATACGAAGTTTAGAATTCAGAATTTCGCGCAAGACATTGATTTAAAACAGTTTGTGAAGGAAACAGTTCGAATTGAAGGTTATATTACAAGGTGTCTAGTACTATTATAAAATTGAAAATAATAGATGACGAAGGATGTGAAGATGTATGCATGTTTGTTAGTTAATCATGCGTAAGCCGTTGAACGGATTTGGAAGCAACTTGACACAGAAATGACTATATTTACCGCATTATATTTTTTCTAAAAAGGACATCTGCTGTTCTAGGCATAATTCTTGTGTTGCAGGGTATTTACAAACATTCAAACAACGGACAATAATAACATCCAGACTCGAAACGACTATTCGCGGATCCCATGAATTTTTATCCTATCTGGGAAACAAAGCCTCATCACTCGATGCAGAGGCGAGATGACTGCTTAATCTACAATGCCAGAACTGCAGTCAGCATAATTTTACCATAGACCATACTAAAGTTAACTTAATATAGAAATATAATAGATAGAAATTTGAGATGTACGTCTTTCCAGAAGATCAAAGCCACATAAAGATGTTGGTATGGATAATATTGATCCATGCTTCTGGTCGACATAATTCTTCTATCACACTTCGAAACGGCTTTTGAATTTCTGCTGAAACATAACAGACATATTAAAAGTCACTTTAAAGCGGATTTCGTAGATCTTTATTAGTAGGTTTATCGGAAACTCCTTTGCTTATTCTCCTATCTAAGTCTTGTAAGCCAGCTTGGATGATTATGCGTCTTTCGTCTCACCAAATGATCTGCCTTTGATGTACACACATTACCTTTATGTATAATATTATTATTTAGGAACAAATGCTTCATAGATCTCTGAACGTCTAAGTATTAGGGCAGACTAATAAAATGGATGTGTGATGAGTTTGACGCTATTACGAAAGACTAGCCGAAAACAGTAAAAGACAGATCGTTGGAAAAATTTGAAGCCATGTACCGAATAATAGAATAGAAATCCTAATCCTATCTAATGTTGTAAATGCGAATGTGAGTTTGTATTCTTTTTAATAAAATGTTAACTAGCAATTTGGGTTTCAAAATACTAGTATTTTTGTTTGTTTATTTGTTACGCATTTACGCCTTAACTACTTGACCGATCATTATGAAATTTTACATACACTTTGTCATGGTACAGAAAGGGTCATTGGGTATCTTTCATACAGAAAAGTACTGTTCACGAGGGATATAAATTTATTGACAAAATCTTCATTAATGCGAGCAAAGGCGCGGACAAAAGCTAGTAATTTAAAAATATTTTGCTTAAGAGATTGGATTTAAAAGATCAGACGTTAGGTAGAATCTGTTGGATAGGTATAATTTAATTTTACTGAATGTTTATTTATTTATTTATTTGATGATTAGTCTAGTATTTGATTAGTTTAGTCTTTTATGTTAAGGCAAATAATTTCCTCCATAAAGGATTTTTGCATATTAAAAATAGCTAAGAGACTAGTTTATTTTAAATACGTTATGCTTAACCTAGGTCTATTGAACTGCTGTCGCATTTTACTTCTAATAAAATACATTAATTTTTGTTTTAAATGAGACGCTGATGGAATGGAATTTTAAGTGACAATTTATATATAATTTATGGTACGTTAATATAATTTATGGTAACGTGTCGTTTTTTTGTTGAAACGAGCTATGCCCACGACTTGGATGTCGTGAAATATTGAAGGCGATAACATCTCAATTAAAAGCACATTTTTCATCAGTTAAAGTTTTTGGGATAAATATTACCTAACTAGCTTTTGCCCATGGCTTCGCTTGCTAGAACTCAGTACTTTTTTCTGGATAAAAAGTACCCTATGTCCTGTTCTGTACAACTGACAAATTGTATGCAAAATTTCATGATCATCGTCTAGTAGTTACGGTGTTAAAGTGTAACAAATTAACATTCGCATTTATGATATAAGTTAGGATTATGTGGTATTTTTAAGTCATAACATATATAGTTGAAGATGTATAGTTCAATAAAATGCATGGAAATAGAGGGCGTACTTATATAATGTTTCTTTATCCTTAGATCCATTTCCAAAAAATATCTTGATGAAGCCATTTAATGTAGAATCTAATATATAATCAAAATACTTTAGTAAAGTCTATCTTGTTTGTATTTAAATATAAATCAGCCGTTGAAAATCGACACAGTAATAAAAATCTTTTCTGTCGTATATCAGTCTATAATGCATATAGGAAACTGGTTTTTCTATTTAATAAACATAAGTTTTGCTACTGTCGAACAGCTGTGCGATTCAATGGTGGCAGATTTAAAATTCCGTCTATGTTATTGACCAAAAATATATAAATAAACAAGAAAAGTAATAACTTGATACGTTTATTTTTAAAGACACACTCACATATCTTTGATATGACTTAAAATACTTATATTTTTGATATGTTTAGGCATACATTCAAAGCCAAATATTTATATATTTAGATATTAAGTTTTACAAAAGAGAATTTATTTACTTTTAAATTTGTTTAAGTGCTTCTATACATTTTTTAACTTAAATAAGTAAGTTTAACAGTATTTTTATATTTATATTTTACGTATACATAATACGCAGATATATAGATACTGTTTAGTATATTTTATACATATTTTTAGAGCGTTCAAAGGGATCTTATTTTAGAGGTATGTAGTGAACATTATGATTAAATTTATTAATTTGATGTCGTAATTTTTTTTCCGGTTTTTTAATACAGAAAATAATTTGAAAATCTCCAGAATGTTTTTTGTATAAATTGCTCTCCAGCTCACTCAGTCTTAGTCGGGCGATTATTGATGCGACATGGATGAGTGCAATATTAATTAAACAGTAGCATAATACACATGATGGCATAAATATGTTATGTTATTAATAATAAAACTTTGCATTCAAACGTGTCGTTGCAAAATATATTATTTGTTATAAAATAACTCTCTCTCTACTAATCATTCTCTCACTAGAGAGTTATTGGTAGTTAGACTCTTCTCCGGGTGATATGACAACATAAAAAACTTCGTAAGTTCGTAATGACTTTTAAAGCAATCCAAATTTATTCACTTTATACACTTTAATCGGCAATCTATAAGTACCTATTATTTGTAATTCAATGGAATCACTTATCTTTTTGTTTATGATAAACAATGGTACGCTACTGGTGTTGCTATGGAGATAGCACTGTATTCTATCGAACCTTATTTATAACAGTTTTTCATAGATAGGTAATAACTGTACATCGCATGTCTGTTAAGTGTTTTATATAGCTAAGATGACAAACAAACTTATGGGTGGACTTCGTAAGCGGTTACCGTAACCTTGCCTGATTAAGAAAACTTCCAATGTTTGGTTCAACCAGGTATCGAATACAAGTACTGAGATTGGTAGTTGTCATTCATACAATGTGCTACTGGATTAATGAGGTAATTATACATAATAATTATAATAAAATGAACAATAATAGTAACATTCAAATAACAAATATGAATATATAGAAATATAATTTAGCATAGATTCAAATAAGATAACCTTAAAATACATCATTAATAAGTTTTCCTAAAGTATTTAGGCAAGGGCTTATCGCCATACAGCCAAGTTATCTGTATCCGACCGGCAGGACGGACAAGGTCGCGGTGAACGCTCGATGCGCGACCAACTGGCCGTCGGCGTCGCGTCATGGCCCCAACACCCAGGGCTCCTCCGCCCCAGAGCTTACGGCGAGTCCCCACTAGGCCTGCGCCCCCCACGCCGTTAACCTCCGCGCCTACTATGTCTCAGGGTGAGGGTTGGCGGACGGTGGGCAATATAGGCAAGGCTCGCCGCAAGAAGGCCAAGAGGGCCGCTGCAGCTGCGGCTGCTGCTGCGGCTGCCTCTGCGACGACCTCAACCGCAGTAAGACCTGGCCCCGTAAACCAAGGCGGGGCCAAGAAGAAAAAGAGGCGGCAGCGAAACAGGCTCCGAGCGCCAAAGACAGCTGCCGTGGTTATTACGGTGCTACCGGAGGCGGCTGAGCGCGGCCTGACTTATCAGGCCGTGCTTTCCACGGCGAGGCGAAACACCGGGGACATTACACACCCCGGAGCCAGGGTCCGCCAAGCCCATACAGGAGGCCGCATCCTGGAGTTTCCCGGAGCTGACGGAGGCGAAGCGGCAGACACCATTGCCGCTAGGCTCAGGAATCTGTTTCCTGAGACGGATGGTGTGAAGATTGCGAGGCCGGTGAAGTGTGCAGAGATGCGCATCACCGGCCTCGATGACTCGGTGTCCGCGGAGGACGTCTCTGGCGCCATTAGCGCCAGAACTGGTTGTGCTGCGGACGCCATACGGATTGGCACCATCCGTCCCGGCCCAGGGGGGGTCGGCGCCGTGTGGGCGCAATGCCCTGTCGCCGCGGCCAAGCTGCTGGCTGACGCCGGGCGTCTACTCGTGGGCTGGAGTTCGGCCAGGGTCCACATCCTGGCCGCTCGGCCCATGAGATGTTTTAGGTGTGGGGGAGCTGGGCACGCTCGTGTTAAGTGCCCTAGCCTCGAGGACCGCAGCGACGCCTGTTATCGCTGCGGCCAGCCTGGGCACGTCATTGGAGCGTGCAAGACGACCCCGCACTGCCCGGCGTGTGCGGCAGCTGGTCGAGCAGCTGCCCATTTCCGTGGCGACAGAGGGTGTAAATCCCCGCCCACAAAACGCGTTGAGGGGGGCAGCTCATCGACCCCGGCTGCCGCCCTATCACTTGAGGTAAGACCGCCCTCAGCGGTGGAGGAGGGGATGTCGACCTAGTCATGGACCAGGATCGTGACTATCTCCTCCTCCAGGCGAATCTCAACCACTCCGCCCGAGCGCAGGACCTTTTCCTGCAGTCTATGGCGGAGTGGTCGATCGGTGTAGCTGTAGCCGCGGAGCCATATTACGTTCCTCCCAGTCCCAATTGGGCAGGTGACCGGGACAGCTCCGTGGCAGTCGTCGGCTCCACGGCGCCTCGTTCACCCTCCCTATCAGTTAAGGAGAGGGGAGCGGGATACGTTGCGGCCGCGTGGGGAGAGGTTACAGTCGTTGGTGTGTACTTCTCCCCCAACAGGAGTCTGGCAGACTTCGAAGCCTTTCTCAACAACTTGGAGGCCTCGATACGGCGGATATCATCTAGCCGCATCCTTGTGATGGGGGACTTTAACGCAAAGTCTACTGCGTGGGGGTCCCCCCGCACGGATGTCCGAGGAAGGGCGGTCGAAGAGTGGGCCGATGCGGCGGGCCTCTGTTTGCTGAACAGGGGCGCCGTCAACACGTGCGTGCGACGGCAGGGGGGGTCGATAGTGGACCTCTCGTTTGCTACCCCGGCCCTCGCCGCACGCGTAAGGGGATGGCGTGTCCTGGAGGAGGTGGAGACCCTTTCGGACCATCGGTATGTCCGACTGGAGGTCTCCCTGCTCCGGGACCCTAGCAGGGGTCAGCGCCCGTCAGCGGGCAGAACACCTCGCTTTCCGCGGTGGGCTGTGAAAAGGCTGAACCGGGACCTACTGGAAGAGGCAGCCATAGTTCAAGCTTGGCTGTCTCCTGCACCCCCGTCTGGGGAGGTAGACGCCGGGGCTGTCCGCTTTCGCGACAGCATTCAAGCTGTTTGCGACGCGGCCATGCCCCGAGTGCGACACTGGACCCCAACGGGGGTCTACTGGTGGTCCCAGGAGCTGGCGGACCTCCGTGCGGCCTGCATTCGTGCCCGGAGGTTATACACACGCAGCCGAAGCCGTCGCCACCGCGATGAGCGAGAGGAGAGCCGATTGTATGACGCGTATGGCGAAGCGAAGGTGTCTCTGCAGTCGGCCATCTGCCGCGCCAAGGAACGGGCGAAAAGTGAGATGTTGGAGGGTCTAGACCATGACCCCTGGGGGCGCCCATATCGCGCGGCGCTGAACAAGCTCCGTGCGCGGGGCCCCCCCCTTACGGAGACCCTCCAGCCCAACTTCCTCTCCGAGGTGGTCGAGGAGTTATTTCCTGACCGGGCAGAGCACGTGCCCCCGACAATGGCCCCATCGGGAGGCCGACATCGGGAGGCGGACCTCAGTGCTCCCCCGGTTACAGACGCGGAGATGGGGGCGGCTATCTTGCGGATCCGCTCCAAGACGACCGCCCCTGGACCTGACGGTGTGCCGGCGCGAGCTCTCGCGCTGGCCCTCGATCACCTGGATGTCCGCCTCAGGGAACTTTTCGACGCGAGCCTGGTGTCGGGACGATTCCCTGAGTGCTGGAAGGAGGGGAAGTTGGTACTGCTGGCCAAGCCGGGACGGCCTCCAGAGTCGGCCGCGGCGTACAGGCCCATAGTGCTGCTGGACGAGGCGGGGAAGATGTTTGAGAAAATTCTCGCCACCCGCATCATCCGGCACCTGAGCACGGTGGGTCCCGACCTGTCGGACGCTCAGTTCGGATTCCGGGAAGGACGTTCGACGGTCGGGGCCATTATGCGCCTGAAGGCCGCGGCCGAGGAGGCGGTCGCCGGCGGCGGTGTTCTGTTGGCGGTGTCTTTAGACATCGCCAACGCGTTTAACAGTCTGCCATACAGCTGTGTCCAGGGGGCGCTCCGATATCACGGGGTACCTTTTTACCTGGAGCGGCTGGTGGCAGACTATCTGAGAGGCAGGAGTGTCCTCCTCGAGGTTCAAGGCGAGGTTTGGCGGCGGCCCATGTCGTGCGGTGTCCCGCAGGGATCGGTTCTTGGTCCGCTCCTGTGGGACATGGGGTACGACTGGGTCCTACGTGCTGCCCTACCCCCCGGGCTGAGCGTCATCAGCTACGCTGACGACACCCTCGTCACAGCCCGTGGGGGTACCTTCGAGGAGGCGGCCCGTTTGGCTACCGTGGGGGTTTCCCAGGTGGTCGGGCGTATCGAGGCGCTGGGTTTACGGGTGGCTATTAACAAGACGGAGGCCCTGGTCTTTCATGGGCCTCGTCGCAGTCCACCCCGCGGCGCCTCGATAATGGTGGGCTCGACGCGCGTTCCCGTCCAGGCCCACATGAAATATCTGGGCTTGGTGCTGGACGGAAGGTGGCACTTCGACGAGCATTTCAGACAGCTCGCCCCGAAGCTTCTCGGCACTGCGTCCGCCCTTGGGCGGCTATTGCCAAATTTGGGCGGGCCCAGTGCTGGTTGCCGGCGACTCTACACGGGGGTTATCCGGTCGATGGCGCTTTACGGCGCACCGGTGTGGGCGGACTCCCTGACCGCTCAGTGCAGGACTCTCTTGCGGAGGCCGCAGAGAGTCATAGCGGTCAGGGTAATACGTGGATACCGCACGGTGTCGGCCGACGCAGCTTGTGCGTTGGCCGGAACACCCCCGTGGGATTTGGAGGCTGAAGTGCTCGCCGAAGTGTTTGCAATGAGTGAGGCGGTGCGGGAGGAGACGGGTTGTCGTCCCCTCCCGACAGTGATTGAGTGCGCGCGCAATCGAGCCCATCAGGGCATGATTTTAAAGTGGCAGGCGCGGCTGGAGGTGCCCTTGGCCGGTTTCAGAACCGTTGGGGCCCTCCAGCCGGTATTGGAGCGGTGGGCAGGGCGGCAGCATGGGAGCCTTTCCTTCCGGCTAGTGCAGGTGTTGTCAGGGCACGGTTGCTTTGGCAAATACCTGCACACGGTCGCTAGGAGGGAACCGAGTCCCATCTGCCACCACTGCGATTGTGAGGAGGACACGGCGCAGCACACGCTCGAGCAATGTCCTGCTTGGGCGGTGCAGCGCCGTGAACTCATTGAGATTGTGGGTGAGGATCTCTCGCTGCCGGCCGTGATCAAAGCCATGGCCGACAGCGAGAGGAAATGGGCAGCGGTCGCGTCCTTCTGCGAGGACGTCATCTCGCAGAAGGAGGCGGCGGAGCGGATCCGTGAAGAAAGTATCCTTGCGGATCCGAGCCGTCGCCGGCGAACCGGGCGGCGCAGGCGCGCTTACGCGCGCCTTATGCCGCCATAATGAAGGCCGCGGGCGGGAGAACGGGGATCTTCCGTCCGCCAGCCATTGAGTCGGTCTGACGCCCTATGTAGTGCCGGGGCGTCGCCGAGGAGTTGTAGACTGCTGGGTGGGTCGCTGAGGTAGTAATTTTGCCAGCGGCCCATCCAATATGCAAGGCAGCGAGCGTGCACACCGTGGGGTTTTGGTCCGTAGGCCCGAAGTACGGGAGAGCCGGACATAACCCTCTCGCCTCCCCTTGTGGCGAGAGGGTATGCATCAGGCGCATTTCCCCACGTAAAAAAAAAAAAAAAAAAAAAAAAAAAAAAAAAGGTAGACTCGCTCACCAACTACGTATAATTTTGTTACCAACCCGCCGGGAATCTCGTGCCTTCCGATACTTCATTAATTCTCGCGAATTTACTGCTTTTTGATTCGCCGTGATGCAGGAAAATCTCGCATTAAACTTACTGTGGTAACTATCTGTTGATTGGTAAATTACTTTATTTAAAAAAGAAAGAAAAAGTCTCATGAAAAGAATTCGAATTTCGAATGTCAATTCCACCCGACGATATTAAATTTTAACAACTTTTTATTTTGCTTAGTTGATTTTTACGATAGCACAGCTTTTAAAAACAGGCGAGTTGTGATATTTATATTAAGATTTGAATCTTGGCTCTTTTGAACTGTTCTCAAAATTTTCAATCAAGGATATTTTCTATTTAGCAAATAAGTATAGGCATGTTCGCACTTTTTCGAAGAAATACGTGCGTAATATTATATTATTTACCTGTCAATGTTATTCAAAACAGATAGCTGTTTATATGTGTTTGTGAAGCTAGAACACAATATAACTCATATCTAACGTTCCACAATAAATGAGGCAGTGAACCTATCTTATAAATGTCAAATAAACAACTTGGACATTGTGTGAACGACATTGTGATGCAAAATATTATTATTATTATTCATATTCTAGTTTACAATACTGGCTGGTTATGTTGCCACCCGTGAAAAACACACCTTGTCGATTACCATAACCTTTGTAAGCAACACTCACTATAAGCTTTAGTGTTTATTGTTACGCGCAGAAACAAACAAGAACAGGCAGACTCTAGAATGTTTCTAGAAGGTCTTCCTACCAGCGAAAGAGGTAAAAGCTATTGGTTTTCCTTCTGACAGCATGGCACCTTCTTTAGTGGTTCTGGAAACCTTTATCACCCTATTAATACATTAGATTTTGCATGAAATAATTTTTAAAATCGGTTGAGTACTTCTTGATTTAAATCCTTACTGACAACAAGTGAGAATCGGCAATGAATTGCCGTAAATCTTAGAGTTTGAAAAAATGGTTCAAGTAATATGCAAAGGTCATGGTCACGTGACCTTCAGGTCAGAGGTCAAAGATCATAGTAATTTCGGGGATATATCGACTATGCTGAGTCGAATAGCGTTGACCGCGAGTCACTAGCTCTTATGGTTCTTGAGTTGTATAGCAGAAAGACGAACGAAGCTGTTGTATATGAGATTTTTCGTACTCTAAAATCTCATATATTTCCTCTTTATAATATTAGTAAAGATACATAGTGTGACATCTCACACAGAGGAGTGTGAGTATTACACCCTCATGTTGGCAGCTATAGTTATTATCTAATGCTGTCTAGAGGACACAGTTTCAATCACAATTGCATTTCTTCACAGAAAAATCCAACAACATTAGGCAGACCAAACCTTCTGCACAGCCAGCAGCCGCATTTATTACTTATACGCACTAGTGCATTCATAGACAATTAACTATTAAGGTTATATTACGGCAGTAATGTTTATGCCTTATGCTGACATTACGCCTCCTTTTATTGCAAATCGGTTCGAAATCGACGTCGCAAGTGTGTCCATAGTCAACGCTAACGGGTTGCCAGGCAGGCTGAATACTTAATACATGAATAGTTTAAAACAACACAATTATTTTAAAAATTGTTCTTTTTAACAAAAAAATTTAACTGTGGTATTTTGAGTAGCCATTGTTACAATCGTTTTTTTTCCTGACCAGTTTTTCCGGTGTCCAATCGTATTTTTAATTTTATTATGCGAGTATGGTGAACGGACTATATGTGTATTTAATGCAAGCGGTTCATAATTTATAACAGGTTTTTGGAATAAATTTATAGTTTCAAAATATATTATTACCAAAATTTTAGTAAAGGCTTCATTTTGAAATAAACACATTATAAAAAATTACCATAACGCAATCCAAAGACTACTTATTTATTTCTTATGTTCTGTTTTATAAGCTTGTTTTAATTTATTACTTTTGTTTCTTTTAATTTATTATAACACGCCATTTCGGTTTTGCAAAATTGTAAATATCTGTTACATTATTTGTTTTTCTGTGCATTTATAAACGCAATGCTCCTTAATAGCTGAACTAAATTGGATATGATGTTCAGTGACATATCAATATAAGTTTTAGTTATCATTTACATTTTACGAAATTTTAATCGGTTTACAAATGAGAAATAAATGTTAATTTCAAAGTGTGTGTATCACACATGATATAAGTTCGCACGCATAAAATCAAGCAAACATAGCCTTAATGTCTAATACCAATACGATTTTCGATTGCAGAACTGAATACCTACCAAATTTATAACAAGAATAGTCTCACATTCCTGAAGAAAGAGGCGGAGGAGAATAACACCCACATGTCACATGCTATGGATTTAGATATAGAAGACAAGCCCATTAACGTTACCACGCACAGTTCTAGACTCTGTGCTGTTACAAAGAATTCCCAAAAAGAACAATAACCTTTACCAGACATGGTATCGAACCCAATACCTGATGCACAGCAGGCACATTCACTATTACTACACCATCGGAGCTGTAGCAACAGTATTTACCTAACTTAACAATTCAAACTAGCGCAGCTAATTCCCCACATTTAATAAGACAACAGTTTCCAACATTAATTCAAATAAATCCCGAGAAGAATCTCTCGTCTGTCTCCCGTCTACGTTATTGACCTAACCCTGTCAAGGACGTTGGGTAAGGTCGGCCTTCAGGAGGGTATCCCCTCTAAGCGAGGGTGACGCCCGGAGGGGATTTTTCTATTATTTCTAACCTCGAGACGCCCTTACACGACTTCTCGGGAACGTAGACGGTTTATATCACATCAAATGTTTCTCGTTATGTTTATAAATGTTTAAATAAGCAATTTGTTGATATTTTGATGGTTATGTTTTGTTTGTAAGTAATTACAATATTAATATAAAATTGAATAAATTCTATGAATTTCATGAACTACGATACCAATGTGAGATCGAAAACCGTAGCTAGCGAAATAATACACCTTTGCCAACCCTTTCGAGGATAAAGGCGTGATGTATCTTTAAAACCAAAAACTACTTTCTTAATATTTTGTCTATCTATTTGTTTTCGACGGTATTTCGCAAAAACTTCTAAACGGAGTTCGATGCGGATTCAGTGTTTCATAGCTTGGAAAACTAAACCACGATTAATCTGAATCCAATAGGAAGAACTGGAGATGTAGTTTGAGCCACGTAAATTAGGGCGAGCTAACAGTAGCCCAGGCAACCAAAGCTTGTGAAGAATATTGAGCATTGAGCCAATCATATATTGAGTATTAGGAATATAGAAGGTGATGGTCTTTAACCACGCGTAGTGCTCAAATGGACTATGGCCTAAACTCTGTCATAAAAAAAAGACGCCCTTGCCTGGCAATGGGACAGTTTGTATACAGGCTCACATGATTATTATGATACTTAAATATCTCACATTGAATAGAATACTCATAGAATTGCAAACATCATTAAAGTTCATTATATTTATGTCCTCAAAGTGTCCTTAAAATCATTTAAGGAAATAAAAATAAATCAAATCACATAAACATGTAAGTCCTCGATCGAGAGTATCATAAACGTCAAAAGGTTTTAGCACTGCGTTCTATCCTATTCCGAGAAAACACACATAAAGAAAGCTCGCACCAATCTCGATCATAGAATACAATTATTACCCACAAATACGCAGGTCATATGTTTGTTTTCAACCTTGTCAGTAAGAAAAAGTTAAAAAATGTATATGAACTCACCCTGGAGGATGGTAGAGACTACGGATTTACATATGATGCGATCCTGGCATATCCTTCTTGCTTTATCCACTCTTATTGTCTTCTTTAAGAATGCTCGTCGGCTAAGCGTACTCTTAACTCGGCTTTTCTTCAGAATATCTTCGATGTGGTCAGAGAACTTTGTGGTTGCAATATCTTAGGTTAATCAGATAGCGTCGTTGTTTAAATGATAGTTCCGCTACTGCCACTGTTTCAAGTGTTGTCGGTCTGATTCCCACACTGCACACAGTTTGTGTGATTCACAAGTAGTTGTTCCAAATCTGAGTGTTCTTTGTGTCTGTTATTTGAAAGTGTTGTGAGTTTGGTCTCCACATGGAACAACATTTCTGTGATTCACAAATAGCTATTCCAAACCTGGCTCTGTGTCCATTATTAGTATATTAGAAAAATTGCCCGTGGTACAGGAATTATTCCTAGTGCGGAAGTTGTCTCTTTAAATGCAGTATACAGAAAAATAGCAATGTCATTTGTAATCAAATAAATAATAATTAACACACCTAACCAAGAGTCTTAATTATTTATTTGGATATATATGGAAAAATAATTCTGTATTTATTATCTTAGCAATCTCTCTGATCATAACTTAGTTCTATTTTATTATTATTTCGATAGTGAGGTGTTGTATGCTAATTAGGTGTGTAATTAATAAGACAGACAACCGTCCGACAATTTATGAGCAGAGAGATTGCTAAGATAATAAATACAGTAACATTTTTCCAGACAGATCGTCAATAGATTGTTTTGCCTACAATGTTCCTGTTACCAATTGAACAGTGTATGGAGAGATATTATTATATTTGATCATACGTAGAATCTTTCCTATCATAACAACTCGAAGGGTAGACAGACGTATATTGAACATTCGCTTTGCCAGCTAAGCTTTACAGATTTAAGGTTAAACTTATACAATGTAAGTGAGAACTCATAGACAACTGAAGGCGTCTCCTTTATCGCCGCAATGGAAAGGGCGGAATTGGTTGTGCATATAGATAGTATACGACCTGAAAGTTGTTGGATGAATTCTTACTATGATACTTACTATGATGGGAGGAAAATCGCGGTTAGAAACTAGAATAATATACGTCTGATAATTCCTCGATTATGTTCCTGAACGTGTGAGAATTTGGCGTTTGGCCAGCACTGTGAATTATGGCGGCACCCCGCTCATTGATAAATTACAGTTTAATGTTTAGGCAATTTTCGTCGTAAAGACACGCGATTAGTTTTCTATACATCACGCCTACATATCTGAGGTTAAGCAGCGGTCACCTACTCCATCCATATGTGGCGTGCTAGCCCGCAATCATTTGGAACTTCAACATATTTAGGGAACACGTTCTAAGGGGCTAGTCTGTAGTTTATAATGTCAATCAAATATAACTCTAAACTTCATGCTGCTGAGAGTACTGAAAATCACTTAACTGAAATATCCAACAAAATTAGCTTGAACTTGGGATTGCATCCGAATTAATATTAATAATAATAATATTATTTATTGCGTCATATATGGTATGGTATAAAGGTATTACAATTATTTTGTATCACATATTTGAACGTTATACAGCATGCAACAATAAAGTTCCATATTGATACGTTTTAAATTAAAAACCACGACTGTTAATTCATTAGCTGTGAAATTTAAAAAATGATATGGATTTTTTTGTAAAACTCCTCAACCGAATAATAACATTCCTGTAACAACCAGCTACGCAATGCAATACAAAATTTTTGATCAAGTAGTTGCGTTATTGTATTTGGCAGTGAGTTGTAAATTAAGGGTGCCATAATAAACGCAACTTTTTGTAAATAATTCTAATTTAGGAACATGGATTTCAAAATCTAACTGACTTGCTTTTCTTTTGTTTGTATTGTCCCTTCGTTCAAATAATATGGAATTTGAACTTTAAAATTTTGCAGTTTCAAAGATATAAATACAAGGGACAGTTAAAAGTTTATGCGACTTAAATATACTATCAACAATAGCTATCGTACGATTATTTTCGGACAGAACCAGAAATTGTATGATTAATATGATGGTAAGCATCGATGCCAACACTTAACTACGTAAGGTAAAGTAACATGGAAGAAGAATAAACACAGTGGATATAAATGCTTTGAGAATTGTGTTTGGATATGATATGTATCTTTAGAGTATATTATATAAAAAGCTGTACCGTAAAAGAAGATATTAGAGTTGTATGATGATAAGATGATTTGCGTATGTCAATCTAATGCAAGAAAAAAGATTGACCAAGAAAGTCTATCAGGCAAATGTGAATGGGGCAATTGGAAGGCGAAGGCGTAGGATAATATTTTCTAACCAGATCATAGTCGTTCTGGACAAAGAATATGATCGGCGTTATTGAAGAAAGAGAGATGTGTCAGGAGGCAATCCGTATTCTCTTCACCGGGAAACGATAGGAATAAGTCTGTGTAAGTATACAAGTTTACCTTTAGGTGATTTTTCGGCCAGATGGCACCGGCCGTGGTCACACGTTGACTGGATCGGCGATGTCTTGGCTCTGTTAGTGAGGCGGCAGAATCTTCATCCACCATCACATTTTGCCCATTTTCATTTATATACAAACAACACTTCTTGTATCAGTATTTCATACGCTAGCCGATGCGTCTGTATTTTGAGATTTGACAGACAGAGTAGCGTCTAAATGAATAAGAATTCCAATTAAATTTAAGTGAATCGATATTTTAAGTTTATTTTAAAGTGCGTAAGCATTTTACAAGCTGATTGCACTTCACCCTATTCTCAAGACGAGGGGGAGCACTCATATATCTACATATATGAATATGGCGATGTCTGTCTGTGATTTACGAACCCATTATATTTGTCTAATACGCCGTTAGGGGCGATCTCCCTTGTTTTTGGAGTTCGCAATTTAGTTATATTTTTCATTTTGAAACGATATTGGTGATAGAATTATGTCCGTATACATACATACTTACACACACATACAAACACAAATAGAGGTGTATTATGAGAGATTTCGATCAGCCCTAAGCAGTTAATATATCAAAAGAGTCCTTCTAATATTATAAATGTGAGAGTTTGTGAGGATGGATGGATAAATATTTGTTACTTTTTCATGCTAAAATTACTGAATCGATTGCGACGACACTTGGTATGTAGATAATTTGAGATTATGTATTAGCACATACAGCACTTTTATCCCGATATTCTCACGACATCAGGACTTGCGCGGGGAAAACGTGGGGCGCAGCTAGTACGCTAGTAATATCTGGTCAGCTCATTATCGAAAAGACTATCAAAGGTGAAACATGGCCAATTAATTTTAACTTTACGCTTCATAAACTTAACAACGATAATGCACATATTATACCCTCTTATTATAAATGGCATAGTATCTCGTGATTAATAAATTGAAGATCAATATTCAAAGGATGCGCGTTTACCCAATACCACATTTGCAAGAAAGCAAACGAAGCGAAGCGATTGAGACATGGCTGCGATCATGTGGTCTCTAGTTCGTTTCTTAAGATTGCCTTATTTTCTTTACTTCAATAATATCAGTCCTGTATTAAACTGTCTCACTACTGGGCACGGGAGAGAAGGATTAGGCCATAGTCCACGCTGGCCCAGTGCGGGTTGGCAGAATTCACATATCTTCGAGAACATTATGGAGAACTCTCAGACATGCAGGTTTCCTCGCGATGTATTTCTTACCGTTAAAGTGAGCTAACTTAACTATTTAATACGCATATAACTTCGAAAAGTCAGAGATGCGCCTTGGTATCGATGTCGAGGCCTCTGGGTGGCACTCCATCGCTATCTCACTAGGCTATAGCTGCTTTACATAGAATAATCTTATAAATGAGATTTTACTTAACAGCAATGTAATAAATAGTGACCGTTCTGATCGCGTCGACTCATAACTTGGCGTCATTTACAAAGTTCAGATGATTAAATTATTAAATATTGCATTAATAAAATTATAAGTAGTGTTAATATATTATAATTTGTGTAATAAGGTCGAGCCAATTTTGGGATATATGCAATCTTTAACAGTGTGAGTCGTACGTGACGTACGGCACGTGCCTACTTAACCTTCAAGTGACGCCATTTTTGCTACTGATAATGCCATTTACTATAAAACCTTGAATATAAGTAACCAATAATGACTATTACTTTGTAACACAAACTCACTCACCTAGCAGTACGGCTGGCAGTACTGCAATGCCGTTTCGTTTGGTTGTCAGCACTGCCCCACGAACTTGAACGTAAATACGTTGCTTAAGAATAGCGTTGTCCTTGTCTTGCTTCATGGGTTTAGTTCTAAGATGATAGCTTGGTGCTGCCGTGATAGTAGTAGGTGATTTCCTAATCAAGTCGGGGTGTACCATATCATATTAACCTTTGCCTTCATGAATTCCTCTTACATGCACTCGCAGTGTAAGGCTCTATAACGTGTAGGTGCAAGCTGTGGAATGAATGGATACACTTGTTGTGGTGTTTTTCTAACGCTATGTCAATGCAAGTACTTTTCAAGCGGGTTTAAAGAGCGGGACATTCAACAGCGGCTTGGATATGTCATTGCCGAAGTTCATGAGTGGTCCTTATCACTTTTTCAGACCGAACTTCGATCACAGCAGCTAATCTTTACGAAGACTAGCCATTTTCGCTGGCGATCTTATAGTGTTCTAGAGGGAGAATTCAAGTGCGCTCTCCATTCCGCCACTCTGATAGTCGAATAGGATAGTAATCTATCATGACCTGAAAGAGATGAAGTGAAGTAGCTACGACTCTATATGCTTACTGAGATTCGGTCATAAAACACGGCCAATTTCCTAGCTGCAGGCTGCGACTGAGAATTTATCGAAGAACCTATTAGCCTTTTGTAGCCTTGTCAAGGGTTATGAACTTGGTACTTTCAGAATCTTATCTGAACGCATAAGTTACTATATTAACGAAAGCATCTGCTGTATTCTTACGTGTAACTTTGTGATTATGAATAGAAGAATTTCGAAAGATTCTTACTTACTAATCAGTTTTGTGTTCTCAAAACCTATTATAGTTGAAGGCAATAACTCGACTAAAAAGCAGACTATCAGAAGCGTTTGACCTGGTTACGTCATAACGAATGACACCTTTGCAGATTGCTGCTAGCCTGACCTGGTTATTAACATTAACCATGCATTGGCTTACGCAGTTCTATGATATCAATAGTACTTAGATTATTTTGCTGTTATTTTTAGCGAAAGACAACCAATTGCCTGGGTGGCAATATGAATATCTCGGCAGCTCGGGCGTGTAAGTACTACTTAAGTTGTATACAACAAAGTTGGCAAATAATAATAAGATCCATCTTGTGGTAAGACGTTAGTGACGTTACTATAGTAACTGCTTATCATAGTCCTATGACACGTCTCTTCATTAGCCATTATCTCGTCTGAGTCTAATGCTTTTCCTGTTTATCTATACCAATATTATAAAACTGAAGAGTTTGTTTGTTTATTTGTTTGGTTAAACGCGCTAATCTCAGGAACTACTGGTTCAAATTGAAAAATTCTTTCAGTGTTGGATAGCCCATTTATCGAGGAAGGCTATAGGCTATAATATCACACTGCGACCAATAGGAGCACAGCATAAATGAAAAATGTTGCAAAAACGGGGAAAATTCTCTTATGTGAAGCAGACGAAGTTGCGCGGATCAGCTAGTAGTATAATAATGTGTTGACTCGCGCCAAGTACATACCAAAAGAGATTAGCAGAGGTGTATGTTTAGGTCCTGCTTAGTAGAATGCAAGAATATTGCTTTAGGTCCTGCTTAGTAGAATTCAAGTATATTGCTGTCTAACATTTCCAGACTCCGTACTGCTACTGAGTATGCCAACAGCTTTTTTAAGAATTTTCATTTTCTCTTTGCCCTACCCTAGAATTGAGCCCTAGCAATCAGTCTCAAAATTATACCACGAATAAAACAAGGCGGTATCTTCTAACAATTTGTATATTCAAACAGCTTGCCAAAAACAACTAATGGCCGTCAAGACAAATCGCAATCCCATTAACCGAAGGTCCATGATTCATCGCGATGGTTGCTAGGCGCTATGACAACCGTAACTGGCTGGTTGCGCAACCGACATTGAGGAACAGCTGTCGAATCGGGGCCATTACTGCGAAATTGCGTAAATTAAAATGGCGAACGATCGTGTGGTGGGACGTTTATGGTCAAGAGTTATTTTTTACCGTCTTTTTAGTAAATTACGAGATTTTTATTTTATGATAGCTTCCTACCGCGGTTTCGCTTGCATGGTATGTCATTAAACATAGCCTTTAACTATGAGATAGCGTAACTTACTATTGGTGAAAGCATTTTTAGAATCAGTTTAGTAATTCTAAAGATTACGCCACAAATACGAATAAGCAAATTTTATCTCACATTTTACGCTGATATCCTGGAAGGAGAATACAGAGGTGTATTACGCCTATATGTTATCAGATCTGCTTTAAGGTCCGAGTTTATAGAGGGTGAGTCTATTGCCGATTACCAGGCATAGTTCTAGATTCCGTACTTCTACTAAGAACTTCTTGACAGAAAAATCCAAGAATACTTTGCACGACCCGAGATTTCGTACAGTCTAAAAAATTCCTTACAAATATTATAAATTCGAAAGTAACTATCTGTCTGTATGTTACCTTTTTAAGGCTAAACCGTCCACCGATTTGAATGAAATTTGGTATAAAGGTAGTTTAAAACCTGGGGAAGGAGATAGGCTTTTTTATTGATGTAGGTACCACACGGGCGGAGCCGCGCGCGAAAGTTATATATATTTTCTATTTAATTTTTATGTTGGATCCAAAATGACGGTTGGTACTAGCAAGATGTTCATTATAACAACTACGTTGTCGTTCATACTCTCTCCTACCAGAAGCGTCCATGAAGTAATACTTCATGCATCACGCACCCAACTGAAAAATCCCAATTAAAATTAAAAGAAATTCTTTAGTTAATAAAAAATATGAAGCGAATATTTCAAGACGTTAATGAGAACATAACTGACACCAGTTTCTACACGAAACATTCGTTTCGTACGTGAAAGGCGAAAAACGTGTTCAATATTTATGATGCTATTTGACTGGCTTGCTGGTTCTGTGGCTTATGTTTGCGGCTGACTGTTAGGTGCAGTGGTGTAGCTTACCTTAGAGGGGCCCTGTATCAAAATGTGTTGGGAGGCCCAAAGGAAGGGTAAACTTTCTAAAAAAGAAAAAAAAACTCAAATTGAATTAAAACGACGGAATGAATTTTCTGAATTTCAGATTTAAGCATATTTTCAAAGCAATTAATTATTCTTACAGATCAACTAATGTCTTAACTGTATTTAGCAAACAGTTTACCGGCTTCCTTCTTCATTATTTCGTTTACAAAAGATAAGAGTTTTTCTGGTTGTAATACTTCGAAGGTATATTACTCAGGTCACGAGGCTCTGAAATCCTTGTTATGGCCCAGTAGTTATTCTCAAAAATATTATTAATTTATTAAAGATTATGGATATCATTTTAGGATTTTTGCTTACACACTTTTGGGGCCTCCATAGCCTGGGGGCCCCGTATCATTGATACGGCAGATATGGCGGTAGCTATGCCCCTGGTTAGGTGCCTTGTTTGATTCCCTGGTCTTGTAGGCTTTATTGGGTTTCTGTTAAATAATTATCAGCAACCCTTGCTTCTTATAATGATTTAACAGAAAACCTAATTTCTCGACTCCTTAGTCGAGAAATGTATCTCGTATATGGCAAGCAAAACTAATATTATAAATGCAAATGTGAGTTTGTCATGCTTTCACGCCTTAACTACTTGACCGATCCTAATCAATTTTTGCACCCAGATAGACCATATTCTAGACTAACATATAGCATACATTTTATACCGGTATTAAGTCTGACTTTTTGTCTTTGACGTTCATAAATGTTACTTTGTGATCTAAATGAATATTTTTTTCACTTGGATTTTATCATATGTTTAGAAACACAATTTATCACATGTAAAGAAATTTATGAAGTGTATTAAAGCTCAGTTTACCTCTTAGGATATAGATAGGCGTGATAATATGTATGTTAATGAGTATATAAACAGTTTGTACACGACGTACGTACGTGAAAGGCGACTGTTACACGATCAATATCGTGATATTTGGATCGTGATCCCGGATCGCGATATTATTGAAGCGGCGATATTCCTACGGTTAAGACGTCAACTTTTGCAGTTGCGGGTTCGATACTCAGCTAATGCATAATCGCATATTTTATGTAGCTGTGTAAAATATTTTGAATTTAAAGAAGGCTATTCCTGTCAGGCATAATTCACGTATCGTAAGAGGTTTTACAGAAATTTAAACGTTGGATACAAACATTGAGACCTTATTTGTGGGACATCGCCATATAGGTACATGTATTTTGTTGAAAGAGTAGACTAACTGTATTTTACCCGCATTTCGCCGTTTTTAAGGCTCATGTAGTATACCTGCCTCTTGCTATTTACCAAGACACAGATCTAGACCCTACTCAAATATCTTGACGGAAAATCCCAATCAAATTTTTTGACGAGTCGGTGGCTTAGTAGTTTTTGTAACCGACTACCACGCCTGAGGTAGCGGGTTCGATTCTCGCACAAGTCAAATATTTGTGTGCATAAACATGGATGTTTGTCTTGGTTTGCGTGTTTCTATATATAATATGTATGTATTTACAAAAAAGTATATATGTATGCTTATACATTGTCTAGTACCCATAGTACAAGCTCTGCTTAGTTTGGGCTAGATGGTTTTGTGTGTTACATACACACAACACCATCTAGCCCAAACTATATTATTATTATTTATTATATAGAATATTATTATTATTTATTATATTACTCAGGTATCAAATCCGAGTACTCACACACAGCCGTCGTATGTGCGCAACTGAGGCACAAGACAATAGGATAGATTTAAATTCAATGTGTGTAGTGCCGGCGGAACGAGCAGTAGTACCATGATTGATGGCTGACGCTTCTTCGATATGACAATTCATTGTAAAGGCACTTTGTTTTTATTGTCATAGCTATGTTGGCTTACATAATTATTGTCCTACTTATATTACAAATGTGAAAGATGTTTGGATATTTGTTAGTCAATCATGAGTAAACCGCTGAACTGATTTTGATAAAAATGAGCACAGAGATAAACCGCATCTTAGTTTAATATATCCTTACCAATATTATAAATGCGAATGTTAGTTTAATAATAATAAATTTTTATTCAATAAATCAAAGTTTATACGAAACTCATTACAGGCTACTTATTGTATTAAATTCACATTAAAACTATATATATATATTTAGATTAAATATTTATAATTCACATTATGACTATTTAATCTAAAGGAAAACATTTACAATTTATGTAGATATTGGACACAAGAGACTTGTTTATAAAGTCTGTTTTTACATTGTATTACCTGAACTAGGTCAGAGACCTATGTTTTAGGCTGTTTCTAATATTACATTTTTATTCTACTGTTAATAAAGTAAGGGTCCACAAAAAACATTTATACATGTACTGCAAACATGTATAGTTAAGTATACAATTAAAATAGTTTTAAACTATAACAATTATAAATGAAAAATTGATTAAACAATAAGAAATTATTTTACAACTGCTAGCAATTTTTCTGTATCTAAATACGTAAGCGTTTAAGGTACTTTGTTAAAACTATGTGACATTGATTATGATTAATGTTATATATATCTAATAACTTATTTAGTTTATTGTACAAAAAGGCCCTATGAATAAGAAAAATCTCTTCATGTAAGCATGCTTAGTTTGAATACTTTCACTAACTAAGTCGTTCCTTCTTTTGTTTGTAGGTAAAAAAGGTAGAAACGTATGTTAACTACTCGACCGATCACCATGAAATTTTGCATACACGTTGTCAAAGGAACCCTACGTCCTATTCTGTACCCTTGACGACGTGTTTGCAAAATTCCATCATGATTGATTGAGTAGGATTGGTTGATAAGTAAACTTAATTATGTTTTTATGCATTATGAAGTCTTTTTGAGACATGAATATAACCCAGTATCCAATTCGGTTAAAGTCCACGTGTACATTATCTTATTACATAAACGTTGCCGATATAACGTTACGTGTTAAAAAGTTAATCACGACAAATGAGATGGAGTATCGCATTTTCTCTGTCCAGCAGATACGCCCCTACGTTCACATGTACATTGATAAATTGCGCATCGCTTAATTGTAGAAAATAATTTTATTACGATATATTATTGAGAGCTGGATGTCCTTAACACAGGTTACTTACGATTTTAATAATAAATATTGCCATATACTGAACTATTATTTATGAAACTAAAGTTTATTATTATTCTATATTTACAGATTGTACTTCAATTTTAATTTTGACATCGAAGAAGCTATTTTATATGCAATTATGAAAGTCATTTTAACTGTTTTGTTTTTATAAGACTGCACTAGAAATAATTATTGTATCGCGGCAGTCTTTAACATTAAGCATCGGACACAAAATCCATCCTGATTTGAATCGGTACAGTCAACCTAAATACTTAAAGGTGAAAATACCTTATTTAAGAAGAACAAGAATACTTGTGCAAATATATGAATTATATTTGATAAACATTTGATTATTTGGATTATGAACAGTCTGAGAGCTCCACATGATGTCCTCAATGATGTGTAAAGTCTCTCAACCCGCACTGGGCCATTGTGGTGTTCTATAGCCTAACCATTCTTATACTGAGAAACGATTTTGTGTCCAACAATGGAACAGTTTATAAACAGGCTGATATTATTGTTATTTGATAACCAGAATCGAAAATTGCATTTTTTGCAATTATAAAGCTTCGATAATATTTGATAGCCAGTTGTTACCACATTTAGCATTCTTGACCAACGAGTCAATCAGTTAATATTGGATAGTGGTCTTACTCCTAATTCTGATATAAAACGGTTTTTAATCACCTATAATCTATTTTAGTGAATACATTTAGATAATCCGCATTTTAATTGGCGTCAACGACCATGTTGAATTATTTATAAGTAGTATGTATGTATATCGAAAATATCATATTATTATTGTATTTGGCAAGTTCCCAATATTAATTAAAAATTATATATTTAGCTACTTCTTAACTTCTGATCGACAACAACTAATACTCACTCAACTTTAAGTAATGTTTATAAGTTACCTTTTTGATTAGCCACTAGTTAATACTTAGCTACCAATCAAGATTCTAAAAGCGGTTTCTAGGAACAGCTATAAGTGTACAACAAGGTCTTAAATAAATAACAATTTATGAGAAAATAGTAGGTTAACTTTAGAAGATGTGAAAAGGTGATAGTTCTGTTCCTTTCACGCTAAATATCATTGGATACGTTGGCAGGTGACAAAGATACCTGCTAATTAAGCGGTTAATCAGTACTCACATCACCCGCCTCGGTTCCGTCGTAATATTGCAAATTATCCGCACTGGTTGTGTAAATGTATATATATCTGAGTGCCTTGTGCGAGTTTGTTTTACGTTAACGCGATCGACAAGCTTATGACGTTTGGAGCTCTGATTGGCCCGTTCCAAGCTTTTAACCAATCAGAGAGCCAAACGCGGTAAACGTTTCGATCGCGTTAACTTAAAAGCAACTCGCACTAGTTACCCAGAACTGTAAACCCACCTACATACTGCTACAAAGTTATGACGTCACAAACCCATATTGGTATCTTTATCTAATGGGGACTATCGTTTTGTGCTCGCCAGTCGGCGCCACTAGCCAAGGTCTAACAAACCGTTGACAGCTGCTGTCATTGTCATTGAATTTTCGGTTCCTATGGTTACCGTTGAAGTGACTATAGAGTTTGATGTCTTATTACCATAAGAAAATCAAAATCAAAATCAAAATAAATTTATTCAAATTAGGTTACAAGGTAACACTTATGAATGTCAAAATTACACGTAATTTTTTTTCCTGTGAATTTACATTTACTGCCACGTTCAGCAAAGCAAGGGTGTGTAGGGCTCATGAGAATAACGGGCAAGAAACTCATAGCCACTCTTTTTAATCGCCAAGTGTACAATAATATTTCGTTTACAAATCATAACTGTAAGGTGCTGCAACCATTTCTCCATGAACTACTACTCAAGCTATAAAATTTAATTTAATTGTTAATAAAAATATGGCGATTAAAAAAGTGCCCATGAGTTTCTTGCCTGCTTCTTCTCATAAGAGCACTACTCCTCGAATAGATCTTTTTCAATATTAAATTTTTATTACCTTTTATTTATTTTGTAATTTTATTTTTATTATTATATTTTAATTATTATATAATTTAATTGACGTGTCCAAAAATTGTTTATGATTTTTATGGATATAAAGATTTTTGACTTGACTTTGACTTAGCACCTCTAGCGGTGAATCCAAGCGCGGTAGCTCTCATTATCTGTTCTCATTACACAGAACTTTATTTTCACTACTAGAAATAATTTCTGTGATGTAATAAAAAATAATAGACAAATATCCCATTAAGCATTTATAATGGAACAAGTTTGTTTTTTGTCATAGACTAATAACTCCTACACAAGCATAGACAACAAAAAGATTTTTTACGAGCGTAATGGCTTTGAGTTTTAAGTCTCGGTTGGTTATTTTATGAGATAAAATAATTGATGAAAATATCTTTAGTATTTTTTATGATGGTTATGGCCTAGCAGTTTAAGTGATCGCCTCGCCGGGCTGCCACTCCGCCGTTGTGGGTTCGAATCCCACACGGAAAAAAAAATTGTGTGATGCACACATGGTTGTGCCGAGTCTGGGTATTCTTTGTGTCCATTGTTTGAATTTCTGTAAAGTCCCTCGCGACACAAGAACATTCCTAGTGCAAAATTGGTATCTTAAAAACTAAAAAAAAATGGGTTTAAATATAATGACCATCAAAGATATATATATTGCACAGCATAACGAGCACCTATACGCCTGAAATCACTGCATTCCGTCTCGGAAGGGCTAGGTTATGTTAGGTTCCTTCTTAAACCCACCCAAAAATAGGAGCCCCGAGAAGCGGAGCTCCATCGACGTAGTTTGATCTCTTTATTTATATTTTGCCGTGCAATTAGTATTTTTGGTAAGCATATTTTGCTGTGCATTTAGTATTTTTAGTAACCATATTTTGCTGTGCAATTAGTATTTTTGGTAAGCATATTTTGCTATGCAATTAGTATTTTTATACTGTGCAGTTAAATAATACCCAAAAAAATTCAAGATGGTATACTAACATACAGCCCGGTCGATTGTAACTGGCTATATTATACCATGGTGACTTTCAATGCCAGAAATATTCATCATACGTTGGCAAACAAGGAAAAGGAATTGAATATAGAATGAAAGGAAAATTCTATTTTGGTCTGACAATTACGACATTTTGTTTTGTTTTCTTAAATACTTTTCAGACCCTTTTCTATAAGCTTTTTGTCTTTGAATAATGGGTTTTGTTACAGCCGAAACAAGAGAATTTAATCGTAAACATGTTTTATGGCAGGTGTACATTTCATCTGAAGCAAATTAAGGTTTAAAACCATTGTTTTTAAATTTTCATATTATTTGGTTTGCAAAGAGTAAATATAATATTTAATACACTGGAATAATATACAATATACAAAATGAGTTTCTAATACATTTATCAATGACAGGCTAATCAGGACTTATATAACATGATACTGCTTAATTATTAATATTTAAAAAGAATTAATAACAATGGATATAAAATAAAACGAAACAAAATATAAAATTAATAATAAATTCATCAATCAAATTTAGTAGTTAGTAGTACCTACCTTTGGTTAGATAAGATCATGGCGGCGAAGAGCAATATTCGCGTTAAAGAATCATAATAATCATAAAAGTAATACATACTGACTCGATGGCGCAGCACTAATGAAGGCGATTTGCTGTGTCAGTCCCAAGTTCGATTCCAGGGTCGATTTCTTCCAAAAAATTCTACGTTGTAGTACGGTGTTTCCGACTGTACCCGGTAAATTTCAAGGGGCTTGCTTCCTAATACGTAGGACCTAAAATCATACCTAACGAAATTTGGGTGTAAAACACCTCTGTCTACACCTTCAGACACACAGGCAATATGTTATACTTGATGTGCTCGCGGTTTCACTCGCGTTTATGATTACTGCGCTACCCCTGTGGGCCGTAGCATGATTTTATATAGCCTATAACCTTCCTCAATAAATAAGCTACCCAATAATAAAATAATTTTTCAATTCGGACCAGTAAGTTCCTGAGATTAGCGCGTTCAACAAAACAAACTCTTGAGCTTTATAATATTAGTACAGATATACGACTAGTTTTTCCCCGTGGCTTCGCTTGCATTAATAAAGATGATTATTATGAATAAATTTCTATCCCTTGAAAACAGTATTTTTCTGGATGAAAGGTACCCCATGTCATTTGCTGTACCCTTAACAACGTTTATGGGAAATTTTAAAGCGTAACAAACTCACATTCGCATTTATAATATAAGTAAGAATCCTTTTAATGATATCAAGCCATTTTTTAGTAATGGGAAAACCTGTATTACAATAATAAACCTATTAAAATCTAAGAACTAGACGTATTCCTCAGCAGTTAGGCAGCTATAATATTATTAAAGATAAGTTAGTTTAGTTAATATATTCGTCTGGAATGTTCCAAAGAAAACAGAGGCAAGATTTTTAAGCCCCCGTCTTTGTACCTAGGCGCCCCACTTAGGCGTTCGTCCTATCTACAGCGAGTAGCGAGGTACAATTTGAGCGTGTAACAAGTAACTAGCGAGCTGCGAATTGCAAGTGGGTAGTTAAAATAGTTTTATTCCTAGACTATGGACTATAACTGAGTGTCTTGGCAAAACGCTTGCGTCAGTAACCAAGACTATAATCACCAGCATGCGTATTGTTCAATACGAGTATATCTAAGTAACGATGTTCACAACTGTACTCGTAATATATTCGAATGAATTGCTGTGTCCTTGACCATTCATAGATGTGACCATATTTTTTATTGTCTTATTTAGTGAAAAACAATTCATAATATGAAAAATAACTGAACAATATTACAAATTGTTCAGTTATTTTTCATATTATGTTTTTATCTAATAAATAAAGATGACAAAAACAAGAGACATGATATATAAAGATTGGTTTCCATGTATTGTATTTAGCTGCAAGAACACCATATTTGTTGACTATATGAGACAAGTGAGAAAAATGGACTATAGATATCGTGAGATGCATTCGACTGTATTCCATTCATTCGAATACAATTTTGCAATATCTCTATTTCTCAGAGCATTGTGACTTTATTCGATAAACTGGTCCAGAAAGGGTTTTAAAATAATAAATTACTCTTGCCCAGTTTTGTCAATGGCCTGCAATCAATTATGTATAACTCTTTACTGCATATGTTATTTGTACGTTTCTTAAACGAGAATATAGTTTGCCGCCAATCGCTCAGAGGTGGACAGACAAAAGCCTAATTCTGAAATATATACTATTTTACTTAAAATATATTATTCTATTGTTCAAAAAAAGAAGAATAATAAAGAATACAAGAACTTTTACTGAAATTGAGATGTGATTACGTCGTCAGATTACTTTTTATAGATCTTGATATCTTTTGGTGTTTTAAAGAGTCCGGGTTAAGAGAACACTGGATACACGAGCTTGTACCAAGACAGAGACATGTGGAGATTGTAGTGGAAATTTGATTTCTATCTTATCCTCCGGCAAACAGGCCTTTTTATTTATTCTTTCTCAGTAAAAAATACATAATATCTTGACACAATCTCCTGTCAAACTGCATTGTAGTTTGTCGGCAGTATTCTACTCGTAGTCGATACAAAAACATAATTAATTATGTAAGCATGTGTGTGTTTCTTTCCATCTCACTAAATAATAAAAAATTACAGGCTGACAGTAAAGCACCTCCGACACATTATATAGATTACAGACAAATTGTTTACCATTAGGTACCGTGTAGTCAATTTTGATAGGATTACAACACAAGGTTAATTGGTTAATTGGCTGTAATTTTTTGTTAGATGGAGGTTATTTCTACAGGCTGGTATATGAGTTCAGTTACGAACTTAATTTTTTTCAATTGATACTTTTAAGATCGTGTTTGCCAAATTAAGTTATAATTAATAACGATATTACAGAAATTAAAACGTAATTGAAATGAGTGGCTCTACTATTTAATATACTAAAATGGCATAGTATCAAATTACTATATGCAAATCTTGGCGCGTATGCAAACTCAGTACGCACTCAGGAAATAGTTATTATCTTGTCATTTTCTATAATATCTCATAATTGTTACGAAAAAGAAACTAATTAAAAAGATCATCATCATCAGATTTATATCGACCCGGCTTCTTACTTTAGCATAAGAAAAAGATTTACTACACAGCTAATATATATAATCATTTTTGTTAGCCTCTTTATCTAAGATCAATATTTTGTATCAGAAGAGGTTTTACGTTACTAGTCAGGCTTATACATACATATAGTAGTAAGTTATAATCAACAGTGATATTTATCGATATGAAGAGTCGTGTGCCCGACAGGGTCTATAATGAACAGTTTGCCATCTAAGTCTACATTGTAAAACGCAAATAAAATATCGAACATTGTGGTTTTAAGTTTACATTAACGCTTTTTGAAATGGCTTCATAGTTTGCCGATGATACTACCAATGTCAGTATAAGTAAGATAGCAGGAGGTCTCGATGGCTGTCTTCAATCGTAACCAATATGGTCTCGTTACAAACCGCAATAATAATAATATAATTGTATTGATTATTCATGGTAATGCTAAGAAAGGTGAGCCCCTAAACCTAAACTAACCTAATATCTAACTTAAAATGTCAATAAATAATAGATACAATAACAAAATAACGACAGTAGTTAAATACAACAAACGCTTCGTATAAAAACTTACATTTAACCGATACTAAAATCGACTTCAATACATTTTAGGTTAATAAAATTATGTAAAATAATCATTGAATGGAAAAAAAGGTTTTTAAAGATGCCTTAGTTTATTAAATTTCAATTTATTCAACATATACTTCAAAGCAATCACTTGAACTCGGTTAAAGTTATAGTATAGTTTAATTTACAACTGCAAAGATAATTGAAAATATTTATTAGAAATTAATTGAAAAGCAATTTGCTGGCAACGCAGGCAACAAAAAGTCAACACTAATTAATATATATTTGTTGCCTTTAGAAACTTTACAGACACGCTACTTTTAGTCTCATCGACTGGCGATTTTGCGATGGCATCGCGTTTTTGCGGTTTTCTACGTCCGATCATAATATTAGATTAATTTCTCGGTGGTGCAATGTATTTCGGAGATATTTTGCTATTAGAATATTAGAAATAAGTTTAATGTAATTGCTCTATCATATTACCAAAATGTAAGGCATTACTTCTATATTTCCGAAAAGCGGAGATGCTTTTCGTAAATATAGAAGTAATGCTTTAAAAACTCCTGTTTTTAAACATGACTGACATATTTTACTTTAAGTACTAATATATAGCTCATACAGGTACTCTGCTCTACGAATAAGGACAGTTAAAAAAACTTTCTGAAAATTAATGCTTGTCTAAAAAAGTACAATTATGATACCGTAATATAACACAGAGGTGCAAAATCGGTATCAACCATCGGACCAGTCGCAAAGTCGTCACTTGCTACTCCTAAAAGTAGTTCGTCTGCCTCAACCCTTAGGATAGAAAGTCATTAGTCATTTATTCAATACAAAAAACTTTGTGTAGAATTTTAAAATTACATACTAAATGTTCACATATACAAATAATATTAAAAACATATAAATAACTTAAAATACGAGTACAATATAAAATCCTCCTATAATTAATATGTCATCACTTAAATTAACTTAGGTAATGGCAGCGTGGATATATTATAAAAGAAAATGTTAAATGTAAATCATGATGTAACCAAGATAAACTTATATATTTGAGATGTTGTCACTCCGAAACTGCTCTAAGCTGTGGTAGCTCTTTGCCAGAAGAAATGCCCTAAGCTTGTTTTGAAATCTATTTACGCAGTAAATTCCCTTCATCTCCACCGGCAGTTTATTAAAGATGCTTACTGCCTGGACTGCAGAACTGTGCTGCACAACGTTTAATTTAGGCTGAATAATGCTAGACAAATCTTTCCTACGACTTTTTCCATAATGTTATTTTGTTCCTTGGTTTTAAATTTGTCCAGATTTTAATCAAATTAGTCAGGAGTACCAAAATGTACAGGCAAGGAACCGTTAATATGTTGAGCTATTTAAAGTGGTTTCTGCATGATTCCATTTGATCAATACGTAACATAGTTCTAATCGCTCTTTTCTGTATTACAAATACTGAATTAATGTTGTACTTATAACTATTTCCCAACAACAGGATACTATATCTAAGTTTATCTTTAAAACCATTCTCTCACATTCTGCTGTATTAACTTTTTCTACGATTAACTATACTCCAGATTGTCTTACTTGGATTTAAAGTCTCCAGTACTCGTTTCCTAGATACATTCTTTTTAGCTTCTCTAATTACTCTTTTGTAAATCTGAATGTATTTATCTCTGTATTTTACAATCGAATTGTCACATATTTTTATTAATAAAACTTAATACTGTTTTAAACTTACCTACTGGAAATTTTGATTCCAAGAAATCCAATTTAATTTTTCTCGATTTTGTACATTAATTCTTTTATTCTGCATTTTAAAACACGTACATGAAGTTGTTTAAATTTTGAAATAAAGATTCCAGTCTTTTTCCAGTAGTTTTTTCCTAAACATGTCCTTGTATGTTTCACTATATATCCTTCTACTTTTTATTATGACATTATATTGTCTCTTCACAGAAACACTTTTTAACTTTAAAGTACACATTAACCCTGCATGTCCGTCTGATAAACCATTATGATCAAAATTTACATTTATTATACTGTTTTTGGTGATATTTGTTATTGTATTATCTATGCACGATATTAATGAATTGCGAATAAATGTAGGCGAACATATGAACATATCACAACATGTCAAAAGTGATGAAAAATAATTTTGTTTTGTACCTGGGATCAACATATCAATGTTGAAGTCACCACAAATGATACCATTAATAACAACATCCAATTTACTATGGAATTAGAGGCAAATAATTCATTAGCCCACGGGATCTGTGACAAGAAACACCTGGACGCCGAGCTTCAACATGTCAAGCAAGTACTGCAAGACAACAAGCTCCAACAGCCGCGCCGCTGTCACAAATCCCGAGAAAAGCCAGCCACAGTCGAGCGCCAGCCTGCTATACTGCCTTATGTAAGGAGTGTCACTGATAAGATTGGCTACATCTTGAAGCGAGCTTCAATCAACACATACTTCAAGCCGCCAACGAAGATAAGTCAATTTTTACCATCCGTCAAGTGCCAATTACCTTTACAAGATGCAGGGGTCTATAAAATAGATTGTGACTGCGGACTCTCATACATTGGTCAAACCAAGAGAAGCATAGGCACCCGCATAAAAGAACACATAGCTGACGTAAAACACAAACGCTCGTTGAAGTCTGCTGTGTGTGAACATGTACAACAGGGGACCAACCACTACCTGAGATTTGACAAACCACAGATTGTCGCTAAAGAACACCGATTCCTACCAAGGATGCTTCGCGAGGCTATTGAAATCAAAACACATCCCAATTTCAAAAGAGAAGATGGTTGGAATGTACTACCAGCTTGGGATCCAGTACTTCAAATAGTCAAACCCAAGAAGAAACAAACCACAAGTAGACTTCATGATACTTTGAGCTCATTCTGCGTAAATAGAAACACCAATAATTTAATTATGTTCGGGTACTTTGAAATAACTACACTGGAACATTGAGACAGCTACCATCTTAGTCTCCCCGTGACCATGGCTGCTGAAAAGCAACCGAAACGTCGGGGAAAGTGTAAACCAAAAATAAATATATTTAATAGTTTAAATAATTTTATTAGCTTATAAATTAGTAAAATAAAATCAATAGTAGTAGTAGTGTAATATTTTCAACATTTTGTAATACAGTGCTAAATAAACAACGCGATAAAATCCGTATATAGTAGTTTAATTTCAATATATGCAATAGTTTTTCAAGAACATTATAGGATGACAACTTGTAAGTATTCCTGCGCCACTATTGAATAGGTCGTTCTAGTATAATGAGCGATTGGTTTGTGATATAAAATGCGACTCTATGTTGTTATTTTGCTTCTATATTTATTATATATTTCAACGAAGTGCTATAATATTGCAATGTTTTTATGTTCTTATTGTAAATAATTTAATAAAGCAGAAGTAAAGTTGTTTGTCAGTTGTTAATTAGTTATTTATAGTTTTCTAAGACTCTTGTTACTATTTGCATCACGTTGTAGGTGTTATCGGATGACAATGCAACCGACGCATCTATTAGTAAAATTCTATTCTTTGCTGTAATACGATCATTATAGAACTTAATATCTTTCCAATTTCTTTACTTAATATTATTATATAATTTTATATACAAGAGTCATTCAAATGAAGACCAGTTCTACTTTTACTGTATGCAAAAAGGTCCTTCAATATTATGTAACATTGGTCAAAGACATTGGTTCTTTCTTATTAAAAAGATATACATTCTAAGAGGAAACACTAAGGACGAGAGAATTAAAAAATAGGTATTTGAAAATCTATTGCTGTCGCGCAGTGTTCGCAGAGCGCGATAGAGACAACTGCAGCTTGGACCGAGAATACCTATTAAAAGAACACAAAATCAACGTTTCGTAGTCCCTTGATTCCTTCCCCAAAACTTGACCGACTTAACTACTTTTTTTATTAAAAATTAAAGAATGGCTTTGGCCGTGGTCCTATGTTTTTCGTTTTTTATATAATCTAGTCAAATTTGTTTTCTGGATGTTTGAACACTGCGAAAAATCTGGCTAATTTTTGAGGTTTTTGAAGGCTCATATCTCTTTAAATAATATATTATTAAAAAAAAAAAGTAAACATTGGAACATGCCAATAGAAGCCATAGATTTTTTGGAAAAAAGATATTGCTCTACTGGCATTATTCAGGGAGGAAACAGGGGACTACGTTTGTATAGAAAAACGGTCCTTATGTTTCCTCTTAACTTAGTCCAGTAGACGGCCGACGTATTTTTTAAATTAAATTTTAATGTGTTTTATTTAGATGGTAAATATATAGATATAATTCACGCAACTTTCGCAATTTTACGATGGAAAATAGCTACAATGTATGAAGAAATAAATGGAGAAGCAATCGAATAAATATAGTAAGACGTAATATGTTTCTTAATTAATATAATTTAAACAATGTATCGTGCCAATAATTTCGTCACTTTATCGACACGTCATAATCTTGAAAAAATAAAAGCAATTCTCAGTAAAACCCATTAGGTACATAATCATATCTACTTGTGTGTAATGATATATCTAGAGACAAAATGGCTGCCTGTAAATATTTTAAAACGTAAGACTTACTATAAAAAAAGGTTAACAAAAGACAGCGTGACGCGTTTCTTTTTTGTAGAATAACAATTTAGGAATAATTGTGTAGACAAATTGAAAATTATTGATGTAAGGCAAGTCAGTGACAAAATGAAAATAGGCATTGGACGGTTTACCACTGTCATGCGTCAATCGAGCCATGGAAAGGACTCACTGCGCTTAACAATCTCCTGGATACAGACCCAACTGTTTAAAGATAGGCAATGATTTTATTGGCATGTTTGAATTTGTGTGAGATAGATGCATCTTTGGTTTTAGATACGACCATATCCTAGATTAATGCATAGGATATTTTTTATATTGGTATACGGCGAAGCCATGTGTAGTAACAATGTAGTTGTAATAGTACAAGATACTAAGCCATGGCAACAGACCAGCTTTCAAACAAGCGAGTACGCATAAGTTGTTTACCTACATATTACACATTTACTGTAGAAATCTTAGCTGTGCTAGACTGACGTAGATCTGGTGGCTTTAGGATTAAGGTCCTATAGTATAGTATAGTATAGTATCATGCCTGTACTCGTGAAGAAGCAGGCAGAGTTGTGTTACATCCACACTTCGCCAACAATATAGGTCCCGCGTAAAACAAACCACGCCTTTGCCTTAACTTAAAATAGCAGTGATTCTTCTTATATTATAAAGGTGAAAATTGTTGAAGTTCTATAGATGTTTAGACATGGTGACTCCTTCTAAAAGAATTTTAGAAAGATATATTTAACGCGGGAGAGGAAAGGGTAGACTAATTTACATACATTTATCCAACAATCTTGGAAACCAGAAGTCAATTCATATCAAGAAGTTAAAAGGAATGCAGAAGATAAAGAGATGTGACGATTGCTCCAACAACAAGAGCTATACTCTTAAATTAAAGATAAAGAAGAAGATGGATGTTTGTGATTCAAATACGAGTAAACCATTGAACCGATTTGGAGAAAACTTGCCATACTGATAGACTCTGGCCTAACAGATAAAATACTTTTTATCCCGGTCTGCTTGTACCCTATTCGCAGGCGAAGCCGCAATCAGAAACTAGTGTTAAAAATTTTTAAAGGAAGAAAAAGATTTCAAATCTTTTGTTCTTCATATGAATAATAACAATTTCGTGTAAATGTTGTTGCGGTTGACTACTCTGAGTGAATTTATTGCTTACCGAAGGATTCACTTGCCTGCGGTTTTCTATTACAGTTAAATCCGAGTACTTTGTTATTGTCGTTATATTTAGAATCGTATAGGATATTAGCAGTACTGCAAAATGAGCTTCGAGAAATAATATATGAAACTTTGAAGTCAATCATTCACCGCAAATGTGGGTACATATAGATACCCACTCAATCAAGTTTGTAAAATCCCCAGGACAGACACAGGAATTATCCCATAGCCGAGAGATATAAATGCCAAATTAATAATTATATTGCAAAACTGAAAAGAAAAAGAGAATTAAGAAATTCTATACTTGAATGTTGAATGTTAGTAAAAGAATATTCTTTACGACTAAATAAAATATTAAAGAAGAAATTTTTTTGTTAGAGTAATGTATTTTCAATATTCATATAAATAACTAGTTTCCGCTTGTGACATCGGCCGCGACTGAAGAACAAACAACCAAACATCTCCAAAATTTTCACATTTATAATTAATCAAATTTTGCCAATCATATTTTCTTGACAATCGTACAATTAGGTTTAATCATTATTCTTTTGCGATATCATTACACTACGGCTTACCTAAAAAAACTAACAAAAATACAGTAGAAGCTCATAAAACGAGTTAAAAATTAATCAAGTTGGCCTTTGTATATGTATATTTATTTCTGTTATTAATTATTTGTATAAAATGAATATAATATTGAAGGTTGTTTTGAGTACTTTGCCTGCCACTGGATCGAACTCGGCACCTCACGATACGTAAGGCTTGCCGTTATGCGTTTGAACCATTTGAACCAAAGGACAAATGAGATGATATCGCTACGGACAGCATAATTAAGTCGCCAGGCAAGTTAAAAAGGCTGCCTGATAACAAATTTCTTAAATATGAAAGTTGTTAAGGCAGGTCATGTATGTAAATAAAATATCATTTTAGCAAAATTATGTTATATAAGAATGTTTAAAACATTCTTTATATTCTGTCCAAGTCTCTTGGCCAGATGACGGCCTCTTTCGCTTTATTATTGCTAAATAATGAATTAATATAATTATATATAGAAAGGTATATAGAATATGACACCCAACAAATATGTAACCTGTTTTAATGTCTTGTAACATATTTATGTATCTATAGACAAATTATTTTACTGTTTTCTATGGTTCATAAATTGCTTGGCAAATAATTGAACCTTTTTTGTAATAAGTAAACATACCTTAAAATTATATGGTTCGTTTTGTAGTCATCATTATTGCCTTTTTTTAAAGCTCTTTGATCAATGGGTTTTGATAATATTTCTTCTATGTTCATAACATAATCTGTTACGTAAATATAGCTAGCTAATTTTTTTGTCGTTCAAAAGAAGTCGTAAAACTCTTCAATAGACAACTATTTATTTCAGATGAATAGTAATTTACTTTTTTTCAAGTCTGTTATATCTATTCATATACAGGGTGATTTTGAAATCGTGTAATTCCTTTTAACCACGCATTCTACTGGTGATATAGAATAACCCTGACCATATTTTTATTTAATTAGATTTATTTTTTTTGAAAAATTATTGTTCCGTTTTTTTTTTGTGAAATGGTGTCAGATAGTCATATGTTAACCAACCGAGGCAATTTTAATTTTTTACTAATTAAAATAAAAAAACATATTAATAATTAATGTCGTAAATAATAACGGGCGGTCCTTTTTATTGCCCCTTATTATTTACGACATCAGTTATTGTTATGTTATTATTTTTAAATTAGTAAAATATTAAGATTGTGTCAGGTGGCTAAAATATGACTATTTGAAATCATTTCATGAAAAAAATCTGTACTCTAATTTTGCCGAAACCATTATTCTAATTAAGAAAAAATATGGTCAGGGTTATTCTATATCACCAGTAGAATGCGTGGTTAAAAGGAATTACACGATTTCAAAATCACCCTGTATATTAGTGTAGTGGCGAAACACATTAATTATTGTCAAAATAGAAATCAAACAAGGCTATGAAGAAAGCATACATAAAAATACATAACATTTCAAACTGCGATGAAATCCATAAAAATTAGTTTAGTTACCGTGTGTAATATTTGCGTAAATGTAATACAATAAATATATACTATTTCACCGTTAAGCAACTTCAAAATGAATGTTGCAGGCATTCATAACAATTAAATAAATTTTAAATTTGCAATAACTGTTGGTAAGTAATTGGCAGTTTTGGCATCATGTGTAGCATTGTCTATGCCTCATATATAAAAATAAAAACAATACAATTGTTGTTACAATTATTGTTTCAATGTGACATCAAAATTAAAAAGTCTAAATTATAATAACCTTTAAATGAGCTGAGGCGTCTATTCAACTTACCTATATTTATATGCTCAACAATAATACTATTTTTTTTAGTCTGCCATCGTTTCAACAACGAAAAAGACTACCACGTAAGTTTGTAATAAAGCTACTGATTAAAGATACTTTTTAAGACCACGATGAAATTAAATTTCGAGCGTAATATAAAGACTTCTTTCTTGAATTGTTGACCTCCAAAAGTTCGTCTAAGACAACTCGGTCGACCTCTAAGAATCTTATACGAGACAATTACATTCATAAGACAAAAACATATGTCTTTACGTAGAGTTGTACAAATAAACAACAACGTAAAGACTTTAATAAAAATATATAACACCACATTTTCTATTAAGCTAACATGCTAAAACATCACCTAAAATTATCAAGTGAGTCAGGTTTTGAACTGGTCCTTTTGACAAAGTGAGTCATGGAATGAGTGGACTCTTCATTACTTAGACACGCCTGGAACTAATTGTATTGTCTTTAAAAGATTCTGAAAGGCGTTCTGTAGATTCAGAAAGACTATCCTAAGAGTTTACGTCCGTTGTAAAGAAAATTTCTTAAAACTTAAAACATCAAAAGAGAGAATTCATAATATGTATTTTGTAAATTAATAAATATTCAAACTATCGAATGAGTGAATTTCCAATAGTATCCAACACTTGTCTTGTTTCCAAGTTACAAACTTGATGTTGTGGAAGACACGAAACATTTTCTAGAACAGTTTCGCGTGTGGATTTCGTAGGCATTATAATAAGCAGATTATTAACGAGCAGCAATACCACGGCAAGTCAAATGCGTTTCACTTTAATTTGAAATCTAACACGATGAATTCTTTGTGTTCACTACAACAATTAGACGCATTCCTGTGAGTCATCCACCCGAGACTCGTATTTTTATTGGTTGTTTGCATTATTATATCTCGACAAAGATATATTTACTTGAATTAGCACGCAATCGAATCTCTATTAACCGGTACATACAGTTGAAATTTGCACCGCCGCGAATTTCGCGAGGCTACCGCCGCGAAGCCGCCTCGCACTCGAAAGTAAAGCAATAAACGTTTCGAAATCACCTTGGTAAAGACTTCGGTGGAAATTATCAACGCGTCTGTCTGACGTCACGCAAATTTCGTCTAGCAAACATAAAGTGTAATTGTAATACGAAATAAGTGAGACCGTTTATCATTTGCCGGTGACGCTGCGGCCCCGCGCGCGACCACCACGCCACTGCCGCCGCCAGCGACCTCCTCCGACGGCGCTATTATACTTTTTTGCGACAAATCTCCTCATTTTGGACGCAAACACACTTTTTGCGGCCGTTCCTCTGAAAATATTCGTCATAACACAACGTCGCGCAGAGTCGCCGGGCCGGACAGGAAAACGGCGCCGGCGGGCGGCTGTCGAAAAACATGCGAAAACCAGTTTGAGCTGCTTTTGTTCATATCTTTAGGGAGTTCGATGACCAATGCAAATGTACGTGTGCGATTTTAGGTGCGAGGGTGGTGCGGGTGCCGCGGGGCGTGCGGGGGGCGCGGGGCTCGGGTGCGAGGGCGGGGCGGTGCAGCCTGCAGCGGTCGACAACCGGCGCCGTGATTAACGCGTGACTCACCGCCACTCTCCACTCTTTGTCTCCGGCTACTCACCTGCACCACGTGCTGCACACCTCCCCACGTGTGGGCACCACTGTTCGACTCGTAGCGCGATGACGACCGCCGACACGGTAAGTGTACTCCAACAAGCGCCTGGAACCATCATCACCAGAGCACCTGATGAAGTACAATGGGCGTGCGGCGGTGTGTGGCGAGCGCTGGTGCGGGATCCATGCGGCTGGCGGCGGCCGCGACGCGCGCTACTTCAGGTACCTGACTCGTGAGCACAGCCCTGGCGCCGGAGTAGCGCGCGCCGCCGTCGCCTGCTCCTATTTATAGCGCGTGTCGCGGGCGCCGAGCGCGGAGAGCGTGCGGCTCGGCGGCCGGTCGGGAGTCGACTGCAGCTCCGAGCCGGCGGCACGTCCCCCGCGCGTCCCCAGACGTCAGCTGACCGCGGCTGCACCGGCCCTGACATTGGCAGGCGCGCCGGCGCGCGGGGGGCGAGGTCGCTGACCCCGCCCGCGGAAGCCTCCTCGCGAATCTGACGCGGCGCCCCCCCTCCGCCCGCACCGCCTGCGCCCGCCCCGCGCGCCACCGGCGCAGCTCTCACATTCACCAAGTTTGGCTGTTGAATGATTTTCGACTTACAGGGAAGCTGCGATTCGTTCGGCCATTTTTGCAGGCTCCATTGTTTCATGAGACGGTGAAAACATCTCGGGCCATAGTAAAAACATCTAAAATGAGTGTCGACCTTACAGCCAGGATCAGCTGACGCAAAGTCACAATTAGCCGTGCTCATAACTGATAGTACTGTATCTGATTACTCGCTGGAATCACGCACTTCCAAAGATTCATGGTTGACGTCATATGTGTTGCTGAATGTCTTATAGTCACCATGTTCTCTGTTCATTTATTCGCGAGTGGCCTCTCGTCAAATGAAACTTCATAGAATTATCTATGGTACTATAAATTGCAATAAACCTAGCCGATAACATTATACGAAAAAACAAAATATAAAAAGCCATCATTCGAAATTTAAACCGCAGAACTATTCAATATTAGCCTTATATTCAGCTTCATGGATGAACCACATCTTACAAGATACAAAGTTGAGAGATCTCATCTCATCCCGAACATATTGTGATGACTTTAGAAAAAGCCACAGCAGATTACAACTGACGTTAGACTTAATTATTCATAAGGCTTTACGTCTAAACCCCCGAAGGGTTGGGTAGAGGTGTATTATATCCACATTTCACCACCCATGGTTTGAGTGTCCTACGTAGTAGTCTATCGCCGTCTACTAGACACATTTCCCGACTCTGTGCTACAGAGAATTTAATAATAAAAGAACTTAGTATCAATTTGACCAGTTATACACAACCGCTGTGTCACCGTGGCAGATAATTGAAACAATATTAAGAAGAGTAAAACAATAACTTAATAGTTTCATTTAATTTCCTCTATGACAGTAGATTGCCATAATCTCGAATCTCAAAGATATTAGATGCCTTGCAATCCTGGACCAGTGTGGGGGCCGGTAGCCTCACCCTTCACGTATTGAGAGGAAACCCGTGCCCAGTAGAAGGACATTTTATAAGTAAACAGAGTTAATATTATAAGTTATAAATTCAAAGTGAATACATGCAACACTCATTTTTAACTGCTGTAGCAAGCAAGCAAGAAGAATGAATTTTATTCATACGTTAGCGGCCTGTCCCGACTTCACCCGGATTGACGATCATACATAGATAACATGTACCTATGTTCATTATTCCAGATAGACCATCTGGAAGAGTGTACATTTTAAATGGTGAAAAATATTTAATTCGAGTGAGTAGTTTTGGAGATCACCTCCTAAATCCTAACTTCAACTCAACGAAACGTCGCGGAAAAGTGTAGTCAATAATAGCAGTGTTAGAGTTCAAGATTATGCAATAAAAAGTATTTTAAAATAAACAACGTGACAAAATCCGTATAAAGTAGTTTAATTTCAAACTACTTCCTATATTATGCGAAAATAGCGGCCAGTATCATCAAGCAATCACTTATCAAGAGGCAAAACTTGTAAATGTCATTATGTAAGTTATTACGGAGAGGACACAAGCAAGTACATAGATGCAACTTTGTACCACACTGTTGATCCTTTAACCAATATATACAGTATGTCCGGTAATTAATGGATAACCTGGAAATGTTTTATAATGGATCTGATGGCCGTTCAGAAAAAAATATGAAGAAGAAACTATCCTAACTACTACCTGACTTGTTTTTTTTTTTAATTACCATGTATAAATTTCTTGTATACTACGACCATAAATGAATGAAATCCATCGGTTTTTTTGTTGTTTTATTATTAAACACTAATTATGCTAATAAAATAAATAAGACAGTCAAAAGTATGCTATGCTATTATAGCTTGCACTTTTTAGTATATATTTCTTTTTATTTTATTTTTTTTAATTTTTTCTGAACGGCCTTCAGTTCTACTATAAGACATTTCAAGGTTATCCATTAATTACCGGACATCCCTGTATAGTTTACCCTAAAGATCATAGAAAACACAGTACATATAATATATTGTCTTACGTTTACACGAATGTTATACATTGAAATTGAACTAAGTAGTTTATATGGATTTTATCGCGATTTTATTTTATCAAACATTATTTTATGTGTCCGAGAGGACTCCATAATGTTCTCGAAGATATGTGAAATCTGCCAAACCGCACTGGGTCAGCGTGATGTACTATGACCTAACCCTACTCAAACTGAAAAGATGTCCGTGCCCAGCAGTGGGACAGTTTAATACAAGGCTGATATTATTATTGAATACTTTTGAAATTTGAGCCTACTATTGGTAACAAAACAGTGTTACTAGTCACTTCTATGTAAGCTAATAAAATTATAAAACTGTTATAAAATTTCATTTTAATTGTATAGTTTTCTCGAGATTTTGGTTGCTTTCAGCAGGTCATGTTTATGTTCCCTGTGAATCCGGTGTACCCAGTTAAACTTCAAAACCATTAACCGGTAAGCAGATGGGATATCATCGGCTATACTTTAAGTTCCTCATGATAGTTGGCGAACTTATGGCCATCTACCGGACTCAGTTGCAAAATCTATGATGTTACTGATATCCAGGAAATTAGAGACCATATAGTAGTTGTATTTACTAACGTAGCGCCATTTCTTGACTGGTAGAGTCAGAGCCTATTATTTGGTCTTGATATTAAGCTTTAATTAAAACTTACTTGGTTTGATTCGAATAACTGTAGTGAGAGCTTGAACCAGGTGAACATTGTGACCAAGAGAGATCTTTAAAAATAAAATATTGGTAAGATAAAGCTAAAATCATGGCGAAGTATAGGGTTCATCATGAAGGCTTTTATAAAAGATGAAGCACTGCAAAATCACTGTTTGCTGAAATTAAACTACTATATACGGATTTTATCGCGTTGTTTATTTATCACTGTATTACAAAATTTTGAAAATATTACTCTACTACTACTATTGATTTTATTTGACTAATTTATAAGCTAATAAAATTATTTAAACTATTAAATCTATTTATTTTTGGTTTACACTTTCCCCGACGTTTCGGGTGCTTTTCAGCAGCCATGGTCATGGCTGTATGTGGCATGGAGTAATATTTTCAAAATTTTGTAATACAGTGATAAATAAATAACGCGATAAAATCCGTATATAGTAGTTTAATTTCAATGAATAACATTCGCGTAAACAGAAGACAATATTATGTAAATCACTGTTTGCACTATGCAGTGGTTGTATAGTGAGAATGCAGCTGGAAAGCTTCACAAGAATACTAGTAATTTGTAATCTGAAATACTTTATTTATCGAGAAAGTTTTGGTTCGGATAAAATTAACCAAGCTATTGGGCTTATAACGATAGACTACCACTGCTTACAAGAGCGCAGGTCTTTGACAGAGATAGAATACCGCAGCCAGACTACATAGCTAGCTGTATTTCTGCGGTGAGTAGGATTTTCTTCACAAGGTGTTTGTGGTTATTTGGAAACCAGCCATCCGTAGCTTTAGACTGTACGGACGGAGAAGTAAATTTAATTAGTGTCATTACCAACAGAAGTTCGAATCATAGGAGGCAAAAAATATTATTATCTTCAAATAGTTGTATCGAGTTTAAGTGTTCGTTGTGTATTGTGTTATGCAAACGTTGTATTTATTTTAAAGAAAGGATTAGTAGCTGCCACTGTTACTCAGTGCCTTTTGTTTTGGCTAAGCGCTTGTCATAGGCCAAGTTCATATATCAAGAAAGGAGTTGTTTTATCTACAGTCAGTTGAATTAACATATATTTTGTAGAATGTGTGTCAAAAATTAACTATCTGTAGGTATAACGACTCGTTTCTTAATATAGAAATAGGGCCATAGTTGACTTTCTTCTCTTAAAGAATTGTCATTACATACGCAAGAATGTGGCTGCGCGTTATGAAGTATATAGCTTTGTTATTTTCTTGTATATGCAATGACAATGTTTTAAGGCATAGTGGTAAGGCTCCTTTTGTTGAAAACGTTCTTAGGTTACAACCAGATGGGTTGAATGATTGCTTTCCACTTTAGCTGTATAATAATAATATCAGCCCTGTATTAAACTGTCCCACTGTTGGGCACGGGCCTCTTCTCAATATGAGAAGAGTTAGGACATAGTCCACCACGTTGGCCCAATGCGGGTTTGCAGACTTCACATATCTTAGATAACATTATATAGAACTCTTAGACATGCAGGTTTCATAACGATGTTTTGCTTCACCGTTCACTTCAAAAGTTAGAAATATGCGCCCTGGGATCGAACTCGAGACCTCTGCGTAGCAGTCCAGCGGTCTCCCACTGGGCTATCGTTGCTTTAGCTGTATTAAAAGAATAATAGAGAGTTCAAATAAAAACCTACCCTATCTTTCTTTATTTCATTACTGATTTTTAGTCTGCTGTGCACGATGTCTCTGCTTTAATTCTGGGATGGGCGAAAGTGCTAGTGGAATTTCTGATTAAGAAATTTTCTATAGCAGCACGAAAACTGGAACTGTACCCGATAGATGCCAATGCCTTATTGGCGTGTTTCTACAGAATATACCACGGGGAGTGCTCTGAAGAGTTATTCCACCTTATCCTGCCCTCCCCTTTACTACCCAGAACAACGCGTGCTGGGATGCCATCCTTACACGGTAGAGTCGACTAGAGTGCGTACCAACAACTTTAGGTCCTCATACCTATGCCGAACGATCAGGGCGTGGAATTCTCTGCCAAGACACGTGTTTCCTTCTTCCTTCAATCCTGGGTCCTTTAAGCAGGGCGTGAAAAAGCACCTTCTCAGGCCGTCAATGTCGAGACCTCAACATCGCCTCGCCTGCTATGAGGACGATGTGGAGGCCACTGCTCTTACACTACACAACTGCTTACCATCAGGAGGAGCGTGGTCATTTCCACGAGCAAAATAAAAAAAAAACAAAAATGATGTACACGCCCCTTTACGTAAGACCTAAGGCCATTACTGGCAAAATCTGGGTGTAATATATTACTGAATATTTTTCAGGGATATGGGCATGAAGTTATGTATGTATGTATTTATATATTGTCAGCGTCGATGGCATAGTGGTTAGTATAACTGACTGACACGCCTGAGGTCGCGGGTTCGATTCCCGCACAAGTCAAACATTTGTGTGCATGGACATGGATGTTTGTTTTGGTCTGGATGTTTCTATGTATAGTACGTATGTATTTACAAAACAATATATATGTATGTTTATCCATTGTCTAGTACCCATAGTAGGTACAAGCTCTGCTTAGTTTGGGCTAGATTGTGTTGTGTGTATGTGATAGAAAAATATTATGATAGATATTTATGTTATCTTTACATCATCAGAAACGGCTGACATCATTTTAGTTTTCTTTTCGCCTTAACCAAATATACTGAGTATAAAATGCCTGAGTCTCTGTTATAAAAACGATGACTCAATAGTTTATGATAACGGTCCCTTATCAGCCGTATCTTGTATCGTATTTTTTTAATTATCACGTAAGCATCGTCATCGCTATTATCTTAGATAACGTTTTTATTTTCTACGAATGTTTTCGCTACATATTCAAGACTTGTCTTAAAGGGTTGGTAGAGACAAGGAATTTTCAGTTCTACGATTGTTATATACAATCCAGGTATTGTTATATCCAATCACAAACCAATTAAAGGCACCACAATTGTTCTCTGTATCAGCATGTGTCATATAATTTTAAAGATTTATACATATAAATCTTTAGTACATACTTAAGTACTTAAATTCTAAAGAATATATAATTATCACTACTTATCACTTTTTGGAGTCAGGGGGGAGACCAACAGACTGCAATGCAGAGGGTCTCGGGTTCGAACCCACGTCGCGTACCTCTGACTTTCGGAAGTTATATGACTTTTCGAAATTATGTGCGTATTGATTGATAATTATAGCCTGCTCCGTGCCTCGTGCTTTTGGAGTGGACAGAGTGGACGTCAACCAGGTCGCTGCATTCGTTTATAAGTTTGCACATGCAGGGTATTGGCGAAATAACACGAAACACTGTATGCCGAAGAGGTGGAGCTAGGAGTATTATAGGTTTGCGAGATGGTCTACGGGGTACTCGGAAATTGAATTTATTTAATAATTGTGGGCAGTCAATGTTGTTATTGTGCAGTTGCCGTGCCGAGTGTTGTAGGTTTGAATCCCACATAGAACAATTATTTATGTGATTCATAAACGATTGTTCTGAATTTGGGTGTACCTTAGGCATTTTTATTTTACTTTGTCTTACTCACTCTCTCACTGCCTCTGCGTCGAATGTTGTGGGTTCGAATCCCACACGGGAAAAAACTTTGTGTGATCCACAAATGGTTGTAACGAGTCTGGATGTTCTTTGTGTCCGTAGTTTGAATGTTTGTAAAGTCCCCCGCGACACAGGATATATTCCTAGTGCGGGAGATGACTTTAAAACATTTAAAAAAAAACGGTAATTTTTCTGACATATTTCATTCAGTATTCTATTCTAGGGGCAACTATTACTGAGATCCTAGCCAAAAGCGACTTTATAACCCTTTTCACACTGGTGAGAAGCCAAGCAATAATACACCACGCTCATCCAGTGCTCATTGCAAACTCCATATACCTTCAAGAACATTATAAAGAACTAACAGACATGTAGCTTTGCTCGCAAGGGTTTCGTTTACGCGTATATCTACATCTATACAAATATTATAAAGATGAAAGATTTGTATATTTGTAATAAATAAGCTCAAAAGACCGAGTTAAAAAAATCTTTTACCGTTAGAAAGTTGATTCATACAAAAGTAATTAAGGGTAACATCACGCCACGAGTCATGGGAGCGGCGCAGTAATCATAAACATGGCTGTAACCGCATAGAACATCTAGTATTATCTATACAAATAAATAAAATCTATCTGTTTGTAATGTCAAAATAACAGCTTTTAATGCATATAAAAGTATATACGGTACTTATTTCAAAGAATAATTTTATAATTTTTTGTGTTTCAGTCTGTCTATTTGTTCCAGCTAATCTCTGAAATGGCTGGACCGATTTTGAGGGGACTTTCACTGGCAGATAGCTAATGTTATAAGGAGTAAATTCAATTTTACAAAAAAAGAATTATACACACACTTTTATGTTAAATTCCGTGAATAACAGTTAGTCATATATAAGTATATTAATCTATCAGCTTAACCATATCGAGGCAATGATAGAAGTATTGTATCTGAACGATGTTTAATGAGTTAATACACAAATGGCCTAATCCTTTCTGTTTAGAGAAAAGGCTCTTGTTTAGCAGTGTGAGATTTTATAAGCTGGTTTGAACTTCAAGAGGTGTTAGTTCTCTTTGTTCATGTTGTGCATAACATAGAATCAAATTCGAGATCTCAGTGTGAGTCCGACAATTGACCCATTTAGCTATTCTGCCATTCACAAAAAACCCAACTATCTTTATGAATGTGTGTGTGAGTTTTTATGTTACGCGTTCACGCCTTAACTACTCAACTGTTTATCATGCAATTTTGTATACACTTTGTCAGGGGTATAGAAAAGGGCATACGGTACCATACATATAAAAAAAAATCTTCTGATAGCGAGCAAATGAACCTACAAGCAACAGCTAGTGGTAATATGATTTAGAATACGTTAATGTCAATGTTTCGATGATTGATTGTAAATGAATAAGTACTTTAATTGTCCGTCTCATGATTAATAGGTATTACTGCGACGAGTGTAGCATTAAACATGCTACACTCGTATATTAATTTATTTTATGTTTCATATACATACGCCTATCTGCTACTGAAGAAGTAGATGTATGTAACGTCAATAGGTAGGTACATATTGCTTTGAAATAATGGGATTTAATATAATGACCATCAAAAATACTAATTGCACAGCGTAACGAGCATCTACGAGTATACGCCTCAAATCATTGCATTCCGTCTCTGAAGGGTTAGGTTATGTTAGGTTCCTTCTTAAACCCACCCAGAAATAGGAGCCCCGCCAAGCGAGGCTCCGTTGATTTAGGTTGATCTCTTTAAATATATTTTGCTGTGCAGTTAGTATTTTCTGTAAGCATATTTTGCTGCGCATTTAGTAATTTTATGCTGTGCAGTTAAATACTACCCTTAAATAATTAATTACAAGATTATACCACTCCTGGGCTTATATTGTCATCGACCCATTCATAATAATATTATGAATATGCGAATGTGTTTCTTCGTTACGCTGTCATGCCTTAAATACTAGACAGATCATCATGCAATATGCATACACATTGTCAGGGGTACAGAAAAGTACAAGTACAAAAGTATCTTTTATCCAGGAAAAGGTTCTGTTCCCGAGGAAAGCAAGTTTACCTATTGACAAAATTTATTTTAAGATTTTGGGTAAAACAATGGAAGCCGCGGGCAATATCTAATTGATTTTATATGTTTTATGTAAAGTTTTGCTTTTAATTGTTTTATGTTTCATACTCATAAAAATAAAAGTTCAAGTAAATATAATTTTAATTATTAATTTACAATTTACAAGTAACTATATACCTACTATTAACTAAGAGACATCCAAGATACAGACATACCTTATTTTGGGGGTTTATCTATTGTTTTTAATTAAGACTCATATAATATCAAGGAAAGTCTGTATATTGTAGGCCTAGCAACAAAAATGTCCGCTAGACCACGTACCATGTCACCTTCTAAGGTCGCAGGGTTGTACACTTCAGTTCACATTGACGAGACAGAGGGCGCTCCGATGACCTCCGCCTGTTTTTTCAACCCTAAGTCGAGTGCGCAGACCTTTCTGGGCAGGGTTACCGCGCTTTTGGGAGAATATTTTCTTGAAACTAGGTATGTTTCTTGGAATATGACTGACTGGGTGAATTCGTATAGTTTTGTTATACTTCGGAAGTGATACGAAATATAGTTAGATGGTAAATTATAAAAAAAACAGCTAGGTACAATTTAAGTATTTCCTTCTTTTTTTAAAAGACAATTCCTTCACTTGGAATAATGCCTGTATCGCGAGAGACTTTACAAACATTCAAACAACGAACACAATAAATATACAAAATCGAAACAACCATTTTGGACCAGGCAAATTTTTGTCCCGTGTGGGATTCGAACCTACAATACTCAACGCAGTGTCAGTGAGAGAGTGAGTAAGACAAACTAAAATAAAAATGCCTAAAATTTTACTATTGAACGAATTAAATCATGATGAGCAGAGTTTACAAACACGCCTGACAGTTTGATATGACATCATTATTCTATTATGATTGGGTTAGAATCCCACCCACAACATTCGGTGCAGGAGCAGCGACAAGGCGACCGTTTAAAATACTACGTTATCCGTATGCCATTTTAATAACAACTTGGATTAAAATTTTTGTTACCAAGCTCAATTGTTGAGCATTTAACTTAGCAGGAGAGCCAGCTAAGATAGTAAATTCAAGTTATGAGTACAATAGATGGAAAATGAATTTAGGAAATCTCGATCGCAAGTTCTGCGATTAGATTATTGGGCTACCGCCCACATCACTATATTGACGAGTTTGTTCTACTATTCCAACAATTGGAAACAGGCGAGAGATGCTTTTAATAACAAAATGGGCTACAGAGGCCGCTTACCTTCAGCTAATCTCAGAAAAGCCATACGCTTTGATGCTACTTCTATGGTATAAAAACAAAATATCTAAAAGTTAATTACAATATTCTTATTTATTTGCTTTAAGGATCTCCAACAAAGGCTGTACACATCTTATTCATAAAATAAATTACAAATTAAGACAATTTTTGATACGTGTACTCCTTCAATTATAGAAGAACACATCATGCGTTACATACAGCGTCTAAACATGAAAGTGCTACATAAGTGTACTGTAAAGTATGCTATATTCTTGACCGTCAACACGCACTGCCAATCGCCAAGTGACGTTTCTTCTAGGTGTAAGCAGACTACCGATTTCCACTTGTTACGAGTATCGTACATCGTATGTTATGTCACTTGGTCTGTTTAAAATTAGATGGTATCAACTACTTACGCTCTCTTCGGTGAAGATATTTTGTTGTCATTTTCTATTGCTTAGGTGTGTAAATGGACGTTCTGCATCGTCGTTACGGTGAAGGAAAACATTGAGCAGAAATCCTCGTCTTACAGAGTTGTTCATAATATTTTCAAAGACAAAAAGCAAACAAGCACTGATATTGTAATTATTCTGCCTAATGACTCAAAGTAAATCTCTTTGTTGTAATTTAAATATCTTTCTCATTTTGATAATTTTAGTCGACGTTTGGTCTTTCAATCCAAACATTGATAATAATAAAGAAGTACGGAAAAGAAAGGTTCATTGTTAAAATTGCTGCCGTTTTTTTGTTAGCATAATAACACTTCGTGTAATGTGAAATTATATCAAAATATTTAACTTAACATGCCTGGAATTTTTATAAACATTTTTAGATCCGAGAATTCATATTTTCCTTTTCTTTGATGGGCTATTAGGGAAAATGCATTATGAGGGCTTTACACTCATAAAATTACAGACACGTAAATAGAATACTCAGATACGGGACAACTACATAATTTTGGATCATACTAATTTGTGACTTGTTTAGGAATCGAATCCAAAAGACTGGACGCGCTATAGCGATGAGGTGATTACTTAAATTATTGCACAATTCACTACTTTAATTATTACCTACTGTAACTATCTTTTAGTAATGGACAGTATAAAAGATATTCTTTCTCTTCGAACCCGCTATCCCTAAAACGCAGCCCTATCTTTATTTGATATTTGTTTTATTGTAGTTGAATAATGAACACGATTCCTTTGTCTGTCGTGAATTATTGGCGCTTATTTGGCAGGATAACAATTTTGTTGAAAGGGTTCCACACGACCTCTAGCTCCCTTCCAATTACGTCATAAAGAAACAAAATGCCTATATAATTAGATAATAAAAGTCTCACCAAGTTATAATTTATAGCCAGTAGACTGTTGTATGTTGCTGTCTCGTCTACTTCTCGCAGGAGTAGGCGGAGACCAAGGATTTTCTCTTTACTTTTAAAGTTCATTTAAGTTAGTTTATGACAGCTGATCTCCGAGCAAAAAAACATTGACACGTAATAACTAATAAATAAACGTGAAACCCAGCAAGTTGGTAAAACCTTTAGTAGGCATTCGGTAGGATTATTCGGTATTAAATGTAGGTACCTACGTAGGTATACTTATATATATTTTTTATTTAATCCATTGGGTCGCGATGACACACTTGGATTTTAGACCAATGCAGCGTCCAGACACAATAGGTTTCGAAATATGTCTCGAATTCCAAGCATTGACAGATTAAATTTAAAAAAGACGGTCTGTTTTGTATTTAAATACAAAACAGTCCGTTTTTTTTGTTGCACATGTTTGGGCAAGTTCAACTTTAATAAAATACATAGTTGAAACGCATTTTTACTAAATTTAATTACAGGATGTTAAGTCAGTCACTTGTTCTAGCCACCCGCTGCTCTGGTTTGGCTAGATGGCCTGTCCTAATATTTTGAGGTTATCGACTTTTTGGTTGCAGTATCTATAGGAAGGATATAGGATGTTAGAAGTCAACTATCAGAGGTATGCAAGATTTATTACTATTTATTCTATATTTTAACTATTTTATTTTATTGTTTTAACATACCAAATAGGTAGTATTCCTACATTACAAAATAATTGTAAAATTTTGTACACCTGCCATGGCGAAACATATTGTAACATTGTAAAAAAACAAAGTATTGATCTATGAAATACCTACCCGAAATAAAATGATTTTATATATATTTTTACACAGTTCGTTGCGTTTATTAATACCCTACCAATAAATTCTGGACTCGGACGCTGGACCAAAGAGAGCATTCAATAAAAATAGTATAAAAACGAATAATTTATTAATGAAAGAGCATGTTGCACTAGCATAAATTATAAATTAGCTCGCTAGAAAGTACACAAGCGTCTACTTTCTAAGTTTTTCCACCGAATCGGCACGTTTATTGTTAATTGGAAAAGTGTAAATTACACGAACTAAGCATATTTACCAACATGTGTTCAATATTATTATTCACCGCACTATCTCGAAAATACCGCATTCTATTTCGATAATCCTCGTACGATAACAAATCATACATAAAATAAGTATTTTTGTTTCAAATTTGTATTTAGTATGTCGTATATTACTAATCAGTCAAATGCATGTTTTTTTTGATAATCTTACTTCGTTACGTTTTATCAATATTTATAAAGTATTCGTCGTCTTATTAAGAATTCTAATAACAAAAATAATAATTAATTTAAACATTGTCACGCAGAGGTTTCGAGTTCGATCGCAAGGCAACGCACCTTTGCCTTTATGAAGTTTTGTGCATACTAAATTGTTACAAGTTAAAACGGCGTAGAAATATATTGCGAGTCTACTACGTCTGAGAATTAAGTATAGGTACATAGATAATGTTCATGGAGATATATAAAATCTGCGAACGTGCAGTAGGCCAGAGTGGACTATGTCCTAACTATTCTCTTGCAAAGAAGGGATCCGTGCCTTGCAGTGCTTTTAGCTTTACGATTTACAACTAAAAAAGTCGATTTTAATACTCTTCAGCGTTGTTTATTATTTGTCCTTTTCCCTGCAGGGAATGCAAGACATCTCGAACATTGAAATAACGGACACAAACAGTAGCCAGACTCTAAACAACTACGTATGAACACAAATGTTTGTTCCGTGTGAAAACTTAAACTACCGAAAATACTGGATGTTATCTCGGAGAAAATGTAAAAAGTAATTTCTTACAGCTGTCCTTGTAATTTAAATTGTATATTGTTAGTAGGTATTTTTGTTACCTTGTCAGTTGCTGGAACGGTTGTAACACTTGGTTTTTAATTATATTAAATCTGGTCGCTAGCGTGCCGGTGCTAATATAGAGTTCCCCCCAAACTAAGCTAAATATTTGTGTTGCAAGTGGATTAACATCGTAGTGCATTGGATGGGATTCGAACCCACGACTATTCTCACTCATTGAGCTACCATCGCTTATCACATAGATAACTGTGTATGACAATTGTCTATGTGAGTACCAGTCATATTAAAACAAACATTACAAGGTCACAATATGGCAATATTTATATCTATAATTATGTTTAGTTTTATGTGTATGTAAATAAAAAAGTGGTTCATAACGAGAGACCTTGAGGCACACAGTTCGTTGCCGTTTGACGTCAGCCATTAAGGTGATAATATGTGAACAATTAATAACTATAATGAGCATTTATATGAGGTACGTGTCAGACACGGTGAAAAAATGGCCGAGCCGTTTTTTGATAAGGCTTTTATGAGTTTAGTAATCAGTGACTGTCGCGATCGTGGCTAAGTTTCCGCTTACTGTCAAGGTTGATTTTAACGTTTATTGCCCGGGTCAGGCCAATCGGTATTGGTTTTTTTTGGTAGGAAGTAGCAGTACCTACGAAGTTTGGTATAGGTAGGTAGGTAGGTACATACTGATATATGTGTTACATCTCTGCTTTTCTATACATACATTTGCGAGCCCAGAAAAGGTAGGCAGAGATGTATCACAGGCATGTTTTTATCAAATATGGTTTTAAGGTTCACGGAAGAAGGTTCGAGCCAATGGCTGTCTAACGTTTGCACAGTTACAGACGCGGTGCGACAATTAATAATTTCTTGAAATCTAAATAACACTTTGCTTGACTGGGAATCAAACCGAAAACCTCATAAACATCAGTCAACTGTCTATTAGGCTTTATAAAGACATATTATTATGTTAATAATATGCTTCATATAAATGTACAGGTTAGAAAACATCCATAAGTGCGAATTTTCCATAACTTTATGAAAGAATATGTGAAGTTTCCCAATCAGCCAGAGTGGTGGACTATGGCCTGACCCTTCGCATACGGAGAGGATGCTAGTGATCAGCAATGGGACAGTTTATAAACAGGCCTGATTTTATTATATATTATAAAGCTAGAGATAACCAGAACTATATTATATATCGCATGTTTGTCTGACATTTTCTTTGTTCGGTCAATGATTTAACTTACGTCGTAGATATATTCTAATCACCTATATTTAAATATACCTTCAAGGGCAGTAGTCCAATGTTTAAAGCACCGGACATCGATAGAGGGGTTTGGTATTCAACCATAGGTAACCTTTGCTTTGTGAATTCATTTCTAATATAAACAACTCCTTTTGAAACATCTGTAGGTACTAAGATGCTGTTATACCCGAAGTCATTTCGTAGTAAGTAGGTAAATAGCTCTATTAAACATAGAGAAGCTGGACTGGTATAGTTAGTCTATTACATCTATCCTACCGGAGACCTTAGCCAAATAATCTAGTGTTGTAATCCTGTAGTTATTGGAGATTACAGCTCCTAAGTTAGTGTTGGTTTCCCTGCAGGTCAGTGGTCAATCCCGTCAATAGAATACCGTAGGTATTTTTATAATACGAACATTCATACTCACTTTTCGTCAGATATATTTATAGGTCCAACGTAATAGAGGGCGAGACCGTTTACTGGAAACAGTTCCAAACTCCGTTATGCTACTGAGAGTTCCTTCAGACACAGCATGTTTTCAGGCCGAGTGCTTGCTCACCCAAGTCGGGAGTCAAACATTCTTGACACGTCGAGGCCGGTTCCATATTTATTCGCATAAAATTATATATCATAATTTAACATGGCATACTTTTACTTATCCTCATAATAGTTACGCACAATATTCGTTTGGCACAACTGTTTAGGCATAATTTTTTGCAAGCATAGTCACTATATCTAAGCATAATAATTGTTAACCATATTATTCTGAAGCATAAATTTAAAGTTTTGTGAATTTTATGTTTGCATTTAATAAAATACTTTTCATAAGTATATACAATAAACATGTTGGCGGCTTAGGGGAGGCCCAAGGGTCACCCACGCCGCGTTCTAACCTATTGTTACACTATGGTACCCAAGTTATATATTATAATAATAATATATAATAAGATAATATATAAGATGCTATTAGAGTATTCAGGGCAGACGCCGTTTTTCATCCATAGTTAGCAATATACCGGTCCACCAAACACCCATACCTATAGCCCATATATTAGATTCCATACGTAGCAATAGTCCTACGCCTGCTGCGGCTAGTGCCGCTGTAGGTGTTCCATCACACCTTTGATTAAAACTCTCGAAGGGCCTCTTCAAGTTGGACCCATGTCTCCGTGTAAGCCTCCCAAAGGGCCAGGTATTTTCTAATATAATATCTTGGAAAGTACTTGTGATAAGATAAACAGAAATATATAATAAAAATGCTAAAGTATCATTATGACAAAAATAAAAATGCCTAACACGTTAGGTAAAAAAAAATTAGTCGAAACAAAAAGTTCTCATCGAAGCCTCATGACGTTTTTGATTACTATTCCGCTCCCATGCTCATAGCCTGAAGTTATAATAATATAGCCTTTGTTAATTCAGCATAATGTAACTATCTAATAGTGCAATTATTTTTTAAATCGATTATGTATTTTATTGATCTTATTAATAACAAACAAAAATACAAATATCTCCTTTGTGATATTAGAATAGATTAAACGAGCAGCGATAGCTCAGTGGGGAGACCAACAGACTGCAATGCAGAGGGTCTCGGGTTCGAACCCACGTCGCGCACCTCTGACTTTCGGAAGTTATGTGACTTTTCGAAATTATGTGCGTATTGATTGACAATTATCGCCTGCTCCGTTCCTCGGAGAGCACGTTAAGCCGTCGGTCCCGCCTGCCATACACATCTATGGCAGTCGTTATTGGGGAAGTCGACACAAAAGATCCCAATGGGTCGAAGTGTCGCCGGTCTGTACTGACTGGCCCCCACACAAGATAAGATAAGATAAATATAGATTAAAGCAAAAGGTTTATTTGCAATTGATATATACCTATATGATAACCAAGACAGCTCCGTTAATTATGTCAAATTAATAAATCTATTATTATTATTACTAGTCAGGCAACCTACCTTTCTGTTCAACAAAAAAGATGGAAAGCTTATCACTTTACAGTCCACAAAGATAATCTAAAAAAAAAAACATCCATACGTTGCCAAACAAAAATATATGATCAATTGTCGTTATCCGAAACGAAATACATGTCCACAATATCAACTCGTAGAATTTCAAAAACAAATCTATTTATACTGATAAAAACGTTCGAATTAATACATAATGTAAATATATGAATGTATAATAACCGGCGCGCTCATAATTGTCATTTTTGAATAGGCACTTATAAGCCACGGTTCGATGCGTTCGGATGAGCTCATGACGTATGTGGACCCACCGTGATATGCTAATGGGCACGTTGCGTAATTTCACCGAGCTAATAACTACAATTTCTTACGATGACAGCCGATTATGGAATAAATGATCACTTCAACGCAATGGCAATCTTAGATGGCGCCACTGAAGTCTCCGGTAAACAAAAGTAGCTGTCCTATGATTTTATTTAAGCGTCCATTGCACGGGCATATTATAATGGACCGCCTCTGTCCATTATAATATTCCATCATTTATAGACACATTACCTTCTTAATATTGTCTTATCTTTATGCGAATATTATATATTAGAATTACACTACTTTATACGGATTTTAGGGTGATTTATTCGAAAGCACTACTTTTAGAACACAACATGAATAGCAATGGTCACGGAGACTCTCCGTAACCGGTTGTTGAAAAGCAACAAATGTCGTGGCAAGTGTAAATGTAAATAATTTAATCATTTTAAATAGTTTTAAAATGTTCTAAACACAGTCTTTATGAAATAAGCAGCGATAAAATCATCTTATTTTTTTTTTTAATTATCCTATTTTGCTGTCTATCGCGTTAATGCAGATATAAAATAACCAGCATAAAATGGGCACACTTTCGGAGCATATGATCAGCCCATTGTGATATTGTGTCCAAGGTCCATATAACGAGAACATTTGGCTAAATTAGATATATATGAAATAATGAAAATAAAACACATTTATCCATAACCATTCATTTATTATATTCCATATATGCTTTTAAGATATTTACAGTTATTTTGAATTTACTATTCATATTACAAAATAAGTAGGTATAATAAAAGAAATGATTTAATTACTATCATGATAATTAAAAAAAATATATTTATTTACAAGGTTACGACAAATAACTGAAAGGCTGTGTGATTGATTTAGATAAGTATCAAATATTAAAATTAATTTAACATTCAAATTACACATTCGAAATATCTACATTATATTTAAAAATGTATATTTACATTTATTAGACATATATTATTATAACATAAAAACAGATATAATATAACTAGTTACTACATATTTCTATTTTAGTAGTTCGAATCTATCAAAGAACTTACATTTTAAAGAACAAATAAAAACAACATTATTATTATTTATCAAAGGAGGATTTTAAACGAGCAATATTCTTACAACAATATATGTAATAACTTCAACTATAGAACGACCGTCTTGACAACATTTAAATGCGTTGGGAATACCATACATACCTAATTGGGTCGCTATATAGCCGGGCCTATATACGCATAATATTGCCGTATATTGCACAGCATGACTATCATTGCTGACATCATTATAAATAATATAATATCAGCCCTGTATTAAACTGTCCTACTGCACGGCACGGGCTCCTTCTCTGTGTGAGAAGAGTTAGGCCATAGTCTACCACGCTGGCCCAGTGCGGACTTCACATATCTTCGAGAATATTATGGAGAACTCTCAGACATGCAGGTTTCCTCACGATGTTTTCCTTCACCTCTAAAGCTAGCGATAATTAATTATTTAATACGCAAATAACTTCTGAAAAGTGAGACATGCGTGCTTTGGGATCGCACTTGAGACCTCTGCATTCCAATCCAATGGTCTCCCACTAGGCTGTTTCTGCTTCAACAATACAGACTATATTGCCGTAAACATAATGCCAGTTTAAAAACCTCTTTAGTAAAATATTTAAATACTAGATGTACCCGCGACCTTTCCTATATAAATCTTTGTAATTATTTATTGGCTAACATATACTTCCCTATTTACATGTATGTAAGTGCTACCGTCCCTATATTTTAATAGTGCATGATGTAAACCTTAAAAAAAATTACATTACATATAATAGAATTTTTTTGTTAAAATATTTATTTATGTAATAACTGCTGGATGTCCAAATGGTAACAAATAAATTAATAATATATCGATTTAAAGGCTATAGATTCCATTGAAATTAAACACTTTATACGGATTTTGTCGCGTTGTTTATTTTACTTTATAACACTGTTATTACATAATTTTGAAAACTCTAACATTACTATTATTGAATCTTCTAATTAAATCTGGTTTTACGGATAGACAGACAATTCTTTTTAAATCGTATGAAATCCATAAAACATAAACTAAACAAATATTTGTCAAACCAAAAATTCACAATGACAAACATACACTTTAATATTTATTGACAAGATTCTATTTAAATACATAGAAATGTTCAAAATATTTAAAATTGAAAGTATTTTTATTTTATTCATAAAGAAAGAATTACGTAATCGCAATTACTTATTTATTATTTTGTCACTGTTAATTGCAATATCCTAGTGTAGCGATTGAAGGTCAGTGTAGCCTTTAGTGTACCCAGTACTTCAAGTGGCAAGTAGTATTTTGCTGAATATTCTTGGTAAATTCAAAAGAATACAGCCATGAGTGGCGGTTACAACTTACCGTTAGTTGGGTCGCTGACAAATCTACAATCGATGCCAACAAACAATTTTAATAAAGTACATGCTGAGCTGAAAGGACAGTGTTGCCATCTATGGAAAACTGAACAAAACTAAAAAAGCAAAAGTACAGAAAATATGTTTGGAAGTCACAAATGAGCTAAAACACTAATTTTTTTACTCATATTATGTACATTATCTTTATTTATTTACTAACCTATATACTAAAGTGTGTGACATAAAAGAGGTCAAATTGAGGTCACATAAGGTCACGATAATACTATCAGATAAATAACAAAACAAAAAAATAACTTTCCTTTTAGGCTTTCAAGAAGTATATTATCTTAAATTTTACATAAATATATGCAAATTGTTATAATTATATTATATATTTAAATTTCTCAAGTCCATTACAATAATTATATATCTTGTTATTTTAAACGAAAGTTTTTGAACAGATCGGGACGTTCATGAAAACAATGTTTTTTATTATGCTAAACTTTTTCAAGTCCATATTAGAAATTAGTAAAACAAAGTCTACACAGAAAATATTATTTCGATTATTCATAATATCAATTATACGAACATTCAATATATTTTATATACATTTACATATGAAAATATTTACGTTCCAATAGTTTCTCATATAAAACATTTTATAGAGAAAATATAAAATATACGTCAATAGTAAAGGATTATTTTTGAATCACCAGATCAAAAACTTAATAGCTAAATTAATTAAGTCTAATTTGTAATCTATCATGTAAGGCCACCACACACGGACTGCGAAGACGGAGCGGTACCGGAGGCGGAGCGGAAGCGGTGGCGTTTTTGCAGTATTGATCGAATTACAATGAAACATTACACATTACAGGGCACCGCGAAATCTTTTCACACACGATCTGAGGCGATCGTGTGTGAAAAGATTTCGCGGTGCCCTATCCATTTGCATAAAATTTTAAAACATAATATAACATGGCAGACTTTTGTTTGTTCTAATTATATTTATACAAAAATTATGCGTAAGCTGTTAGCTTACGCATAATTTTTTAATTGTATATTATGACAAATAGCCGCGACGGCTATTTGTCATAATATACAATGTCGGGCTGTCACTAATTACTCGTTTCGCAAGCAAGGTCGGGTAAGGAGATGACACCAGATTTGTACTCTGTATATCAAAAACAATTATGGCAAAGTATTATTATAACAGAATAGTTATACAAAGTATATTAGGAAAAAACATGCGGAAATAAGGTATCCCAGTTTTCGCACAATACAAGAAGTCCGCCTCCGGTACAGCCTCGACTTCACTCTCTGTATGTGGTCGGCTTTAATCTAACGTATATTTTATAGTAAGTACACAATGATTATACAAAACACGTATAACATGCACATACGAAAAAGCATGACTATCTCGAATATTTTACATTCACATTTTTCAGTATACATCCTGAAAAATGTAACTTACATACATAGTCCCTAGGTTATATACTGAGGTCTAGATAAAGGTATATTATAGACTCACATTTCGCACATTACGTTTGTGCATGATACAGTCAACGAAAAAAATATTAACGATATATCCGAAATTATAATTTCTGCTATTATAAATAATTTATAAAATATAAATGCATAATATTTACATTAACATTCAATATACTATAATAGGAATGATGTTACAAACATCTATTTACATATATTAACTGCTAACTTTTACCGCGGTTTTGCTTATTTATTTTCATCTGTTTCATAAGAACCGTGCAATGATTCAAGATGAAAAGTAGCAGCGTATTTCACTATCCAGCCTATATAGTTTTTGCAAAGTTTTACTTATATTTGCGGTACCCTTACTATGTATAGAAAGAACAAACTAGCAAACACATTTTTACATTTATAATATTAGCAATCATTAAATATGTTTGCAAAGGTGACCGCCCACCTTGTATGGGACCCTGGCCTGGGCGTGGACAATTTTATATTGTAATAACAATATTAATTTTCAGTAGCCTAAACTAAGTAGAAAACATTATTCTATGAAGTTTAGTATCAAGTTTGTTAAATAATAAAATAAAACAAAATAGCAAACACAAAATCACGTCAAAATATCCATTATACGAGCAAACAAACGCAAAGCGAATGATGGAAACAGTATTGACAGATAAGTCAAGTGTTGCTAGAATATTAAAATAAATTACCCAACACACTTTACAATTTTGTTATATTTTATCAAATATCATATCATTTTTACATTAATTATTGTTGTCGAATTCAAAATATGAATAAAATAATAAATAATAAAGTAAATAATGGAAAAATATCAACGTAGTTTAAGATTTCGTTAATATTTCTAAATGTGATATTTTTAAACACTGTCTCGATATTTTCACAGTTTTTTTCTAGGCAACACAAACAAGCCATTTAGATTGTCCGTTTCAGTTCCACGGTTTAAACCAAATAAAAATATTTTATTATACGTCTATTTCATACGACTGGATAATAACCAATATTTATTATATATTAAAACAAAACTTTTAATATTTTACTTTGTTTATAAGACGATTGTCCACGTTCAAGCCGAATATGGACGGTCTCCTTTGACTATGTAGACATTCCTTCTAATATGTTCTAACATAGATTTGTCTTTTCTGTGTATTTACCGGCCATCAGCAATCTTTATATAATTACGGTATATATACTAATGTATTCTCAAAACATTTATATGTAGATATATAGTCTAACGCTTATATCCCCGAAGGGGTAGGCGAGGTGTATTATACCCACATTTCTTCAGTTATGATTTTAGGTCCAAGGGCAATTGGGCCAGAGCTTATTGCCATCTAATAAGAATTGGGCTATCTAATGCAAAAATAATTTTCAAACCCAACTGGTACTTCCAGAAATCAACACGTTGAAACAAATTTTTCAGCCATATTATATTAGTTTAGGTTATATAATATTTTCCCCACAAGGTGGACCGACGACCTGGCGAGGGTCGCAGGAAGCGGTTGGATGCGGGTGGCCCAAGACCTGTCTGTGTGCAAAACCTTAGGGGTGGCCGACATCAAGCAGTGGACGTCATTCGGTACCGACAGTAAAAAAATTTGTGGTGTTATAATATCAGCCCTATATGAAAACCGTCCCAATTATGGGCACCGGCCTCTTCTCAATATGGTCATATTCTACTACGCTGGGCTAGGTCATGTTAGCAGATTAGATATCTACAAAAACATTATGTAGACCTTTCAGACATGCAGGTTTCCTCACGATATTATACTTCACGGTTAAAGCGAGTGATAATTAGGTATTTAATACGTGCAAGGCTTTGAAAAGTCAGAGGTACCTTGAGAACAAACTCAAGATCTCTGCGTGATACTCCAACGGTCTCCCACTAGACTGTTATAATTACATTTACATAAATGGCTGTTCATACGCTTCTGTATTAAATCGACTTAATCCGAATTTACTTGACCAATAATTAATATTAATTTAAAACGATTCATTGATTTTCTTCATACATTTATGATAGATATTACAATTATTATTGTTTTTATTAATATTTAATATTCCATATATTCAATTTAAAATTAATATATTTTGTATATGTCTATTGCCACATCCAACTATAAAAACGAAATCAGAAATAAATTATTATTTATTTACTCAAAGTATCTTTTGGCGATACTATGTGCCATCTATCGCATACATACATCTAATAAACTGTAGTTCTAAGGTGTAAAAGATAGATGGCGTGCTTTGTTAAGATAAACATACTATAGATTATGTCATAAATAAATAATGTTATAATACATACATAGTCTTACCCTGTATCCCCGAAGGGATAGGCAGAGATGTATGACACACCCACATTTCGCCAATAATAATAATGATAAATAAATTTCTTCCCCCTAGCCTTTATTATTCCCAAGTCACTTGGAGTCGGCTTTTCTGGTCTAACCGTATTTGACTGGATATCAATTTTTACACGGAGCGGCTGCCAACTGACCTCTGCAACCCGAAGGCTAACGATACCCTAAGGCTAGACCAGTGTCAGGATATTATAGGGCACTGACTTCCCAATAACGACTGCCATAGATGTTCATGGCAACCGGGACCGACGGCTTAACGTGCTCTCCGAGGAACGGAACAGGCGATAATTGTAAATCAATATGCACATAATTTTGAAAAGTCATATTACTTCTGAAAGTCAGAGGTGCGCGAAGTGGGTTCGAATCCGACACCCTCTACATTGCAGTCTGTTGGTGTCCCCACTGAGCTATTGCTGATGATAAATAAATAATAAGAATATTGTAATAATTGTTGTAAATCATATTGAATTTTGGTTGAATGTGGCTTTTGGGCTAAGGTAATAACATTTATATAAGTGTAAAATGTATACATTTTATATAATTAGTGCTAAGCTTATAAATTTATAGACATGTTGTCAATAGACATATCAGCCTCTATAATATCTTAAAGTATTCGCAGCACAGCTTTTGTAGGGCTGCTCGCAAGTTGCGCAGGCCTATTATACACTAAAGACACATAGTTTCTCATTTGACAAGTTAAAGTGTTCTTCTTAAATCTAAACAATGTAAGTCTTCATATACCGAACCTTAATTAATTACTGCACACGTCACATAAGGAAGATCTCTCACACCAACAACATCGATATGAGCACGACCACGGTAGGACAAAACCGGTGCGCAGCCGAGCGGCCTACACTCCTGTTAGTCTATAAGTTTTCACATCACTAATCTAGAAAAACGTTTTTACTAAAGCGAGTCACACTGAACTAGTCAATAAAGAAGGCGCACTGAAGTCGATTTTAAAGTCAAGTACCTGGCGGGAGGAATCAGCGGCAGTGAGACGCGCGGCGGCGGCGCGCTTACAGCAGCGCGCGCGCGGCGCTGCTGCTGGGGCGGTGGTGCCGGCGCGGCGCGGCGGGGGCGCGGCGTCAGCGCGCCGGCGCCAGCGCGCCGCCGCCGCCCCACCAGCGCAGGCACAGCGGGTCCACGCAGCGCGCGCGCGCCGCGCGCCGCGACACCTCCTCCAGCACCTCCTGCCCGAACGGGACGAGCTTTACATTCATCGCTTGGACTTACCATACGCATATATCGCACTTTCGTTAACACCAGAGCATAACTGTGCCCTTGTTTTTTAATTTAAAATATCTAATAATTACGTAAAAATATCTAACTCCTATAAAAAACATGCACCGAATCCGTATGCAAAATAATAAGACACAGAATATAAAAAAAAAGATTCAAATGGCTTGCCTGTAAAATTATAAAAAGTGCAGTCATGCCCTTGTGTACCGATGGTGCGAAATATTTAATTTGGTGGAGCGCGCGTTTATCCCTTGAACACTCACAAAATATATAGTTCCATGACCAAACTAGAACGTTTATAAAAACTTAACTTTAATCGTATGCTTGAGAAGCTCATATATAAATGCGTCCAGACGACATGAAGAAAATCATATCCAAGATGGTTGCCGGACTACCGCTAGATAAACTGCCGACTGTCTTAAAAATTTACTTATAGTAGTACCATTTCATACACGATACACACTAGCGCACAAATTTACGACAGTAGATACATATGTTCATATGTTCTTTGGATATCTTTTCACATACAATAATTCAAGAAATTACTCTATGACCTCGCTAATAAGCAATTTACTAAATTAACGTGAAAATAGACTAAATACATGAGCTGCTAGAAATAAATACGCAAAAATTGCTTTATATAACCTTTTCATTGATTAAGAATATAATATTATTTCAATTATAACCTTTTGTAAGAAGTAATACATCTAAAGACAACGAACACTAGACTACAAATCAAAAGATATTTTACACTAACAAAACTAACATCTTTAAGAATCAACATATCTAAAGAATTACTACAAAACAGAACCATAGTTCCTGACCTTAGCATCCACAAACATATCTCACCTCAATTAAATATTATGCATACTAATAATAAACAAAATCAATATACGCACCTGTTTCTTCAGCACTATATGCTTGCCTTTCCAGTACTTCATCAATCCTCTCTCTTGTAGCGTGGACACAATATCCGAAGACGCTATCGCCAAGTCTTTGCTCAGATCCCTTATACACAACGTTGGTCCAGGTGCTGAGCATAACCTCTTGAGAAGAGCTTCCTTCCAGTAAGATCGGTATGATATAAGACCCAGATCTGACAGTGGAGTTTCTGGAGAGCCAACCTTGCCTTCTTCTTTGGTTAGGAGGTAACCTGGTGAAATATGGATATGGTTAATATTCTACTATTAACTATTGAGTCGCAGCGGAACACTGACGGCCTGACACATTTCATTTGCTATTATGTCTTGCAATCAAACAATTGACAGGTTAATAACATTTTTTTAACATTTTTGAGTTCACCTTCAAAGTCACCAGATATACTTTATTACTGAAATTAAACTACTATATACGGATTTTATCGCTTTGTTTATTTATCACTGTATTACATAATTTTGAAACTATTACACTACTACTACTACTATTGAATTTTACTCATTTATAAGCTACAAGATTGCATTGATGACGAGTATTCTGATAAAAACAAAATATATAACAGGAAATAAAATAAATTAATATACGACTAACATTAAAATGGATCACCAATCTAATCTTTAACTTTTATACGGCGGTATATACTTGCACTAAAACGAGTAACCATCGTAGATTGTAATAAAAAAGCTCAGCTACACACAAGTATGAATTATTAATTAGCTCTGTAATGAAACCGAACCACTTGTTACCAGGCAAATGACGTACTTAAATTAAGAGCTTGAATTTTAAATTACAACGCTGCAACAAGTAATTAACTCGTTAAAAAATGTAAAAGAAACCTATACAGATTTATAGAAGCGCGTTCTTGTCAGTAACATTTTATAAGAATAAAAAACATCCTTACTCTGGGATATCTTGAAAAATTCAATTGGTCGATAAAAAAGTTACCAGTGTTGATAAGAACTGGGAAAGCACATTGTTGATCTATTCAATTTAATTTAATTTATACATGTATGTGTGATAATATTATGACCAAGTAATTTCTCTCTAGTTGCAAATAATCTATAATCAAGTGGTATTACTATAACCAAAATAAAGTAATAATCTACTGAAGTTCAATACTCAACGTATAGTTCATTGAAGTGTAAAATGATTAAGACAAAGAGGGGCTCCAAAATAAAGCCTTGGGGTACACCATAGTTAATTAACCAGGAGAATACCCCAAGGGTCTACTCTGGTACCTATTGCCAGTCTGCATACAACTGAAAGTATTTTAACTTTAATTAAAATTATTACAATATGTTTATATTGACGTAAACATTTGATTTATTATGCAAGTTGTAAAATGAGATTTGGTATGCCAAAAGTTATCCAGCAATTTACAATGAGCGACCTACCATTAATATTCTCGCACTAATTTCTAGTTTCCAAATTCAAATTGAGACGAGCACATTAGGAGGAGTTTGCGGTCAAAATTCATGAATAAAGTATTTACATAACCAAATATTCGACGTAGTTGTGATGAACAACATTACATCTGAGGCAATAAATAAGGAATATGTCTACAATACAATTGCGATACGATCAGGGCTGTCAAATTAATACGTCATAAAATATGTGTCAGTTAATGGTTGCCCGCACTCATCATTAAACATTTTATGATTATACTTTTTTGATTTTATTTACGAGCCAAGTATATAAGTATGTATAACAGACACCTTTAAAATTTGTTTTATCATAGTTAATATGATCACATGATAACAGATATACTTACAAACAACCTTCTCATATGTAAGTTACTTTTCAGATTATATTGCGATATACAATATTTTTTGTGTCTAATAAACAAAAATAGAACACATTCTTAAACATATTCATATTTTCTTCAAGAATGTTTTCTTGCATACATGCATAATGTTATGAATATAAAGTAGTGTATCACACAATACTTAAAATAATAATAAACAAACCTACGATAATAATACTCCACTACGATGTTCAATTATCAAAATCCATTTACAACCCACCAATGATTCCCATTCCATTCGTGAACCCCACAAACAAATTGCACACACACGCACCAGCTTATCCTAGGTTAGTTATATCGCAGCAGCCCTATTTACGTCTCACGGCGGGTCCGCCAACCCCCCAGACCCGAGGGGGGAGTCTAGACGGCAGACCGATCTATACTGCACTGCATCGATCGAGGTCGGGTCGACGGCCCCGACGGCCCCGCCGCGACGACCCTCGCCTCCCGGGGGGACAAAACAAACCCGCACGCGGAGGGTTAACGCGTTGACCGTACAGGTGTTATGGACACGTTTTGTTGAGTAAGAATTGCCAATGTTGACATGGAACTTGCCTCTTTCATCAATCAATCAAACACTTAATCAAGATCCCAATTTTTCTAATTTATCGTCACATTTTTCATTCTGTTAAAATACACGTGTATATGTAAAAGATAGTGACAAATTTATTTTCACATACGAGTACCATTTAAAATAAAGTAGTAAAACGAAATTTATGGACAAGAAGGATTTGAGGACTAAGTAATATGTGTCTTGGCGCTATAACGGTTGTAACTATAGATACTCTATCGACACTACAATTTATTACGGCGTATTTTGTTCTTATTATGTGTTTAATAAAAAGGACAACAAAATCTTTTAATTCAATGCACATATAAAACACGACGAAATGAAACCCTACATGTTTTTATTTAGATAATATTAATAGCAAACACAATATCTTTAGTAATTTTACAAGCATGGAAACAACGGCATTAAGGTACAATCAAACTCTGAACTCCCTTAACGAATCACTAACTTACATTTATTTTGGATTCCTTTGCTTTTAATTGCTTTTTATGATAGACGAACTATCGATTCACCTGGTAATTGAGGTAAGTGGTCACCATTATTCGTGGCTGTTTTTTTAATATCATAGAAGTGACCAGTGATTTAGAATTCGCAAAGTTCAAATCCCTCCTACCCTCAATCGCACTACTCACGTGAGTTTACTCATAAACTCACAAGCATATGAACTTAGCTGAAACGTTTTACAAAAAAATTTGAATGCCAAATTGTTCTTAAAAAAAAAGCAAGTAACATAACCAAGACCTACAGTCTACCATTAGGTAATTGTATTATAAGATTAGAAATTAATTTCTTAATATACTATCAAGTTAGCTACACTTCAGACAGATAAACTTGTGAGTTCATCGTTAAGATTTCTTTGATGTCGTGTAAGTGTGTAACCAGTGACACCAAAAGCTTTTTTTCTCTTATTACAGTTGACATTGCGGCCTCATTCATAATTATAAGGGCGTTGTCACTTTGCGGTGACATTGACACACGCACAACTACGAAGCGAGTTCATCGAACAATTCGCTAGAGGTTAAACTTTTAACAATTTATGTTTATTCAGGGGTGCGGGCCTACTTTTATATTCTTTAGTTAAGAGTTTTGTTGTTTGTTAATTTTCTATTGTCTGTATTTAAAAATAATGGTTTGGATGGGATATTGTTTTATTTAGAAATAAAGAGAAGAAATATATCTTTTTACTGTGAAATAAGGGCCAAATATGTGAATAAAATAACTGTGACGCTTAACAAATGCATTGAAATTAAACAACTATATACGGATTTTATCGCGTTTACTTTATAACTTAATTTTAATTTTTAGTTACTATTAAACTTAAATATAAATAGTTCTAATAATTTAATTAGCTTAAAATTAGCAAAGTTTAATAGTAGGATAGTAGTGTAACAGTTTCTAAATTATGTAATAAAGTGTTAAATAAACAACGCGATAAAATCCATATATAGTAGTATAATTTCAATGAATAACATTCGCGTAAACAGAAGACAATATTATGCTTAACAAATGCTTTATAAATAAATTAGTTTTTATTTGATTTTATTTTATTGCTTTGATACCGTTTTAATATAATATAATAATAATAATAATAATAATATAATATTCTACCACATACACACAACACCATCTAGTCCAAACTAAGCAGAGCTTGTACTATGGGTACTAGACAATGGATAAACATACATATATACTTTTTTTTTGTAAATACATACATATTATACATAGAAACACCCAGACCAAGACAAACATCCATGTTCATGCACACAAATATTTGTCTTGTGCGGGAATCGAATATGTTTGAATCATACACAAATATATTTGTTTATAGTATTTAAGGTAACCTATAGACATATAACAACGTGACAAAAGATTGATTGGTAATAAAATCAATATAATTGATCTTATTTTTCTCAAACAAATTTATTAATAAAAATTTTTTTTTATGGAAATCAGCTTTTTCATAAAATCCACTTTTAACTAACTTTGATACATATTTTTAAAAGGTGAACTTTATAAATAGTTTTTATTTTTATAAATCGCCATGCTCAGCTTTATAACGTTCTATATAATATATAGTCCTACATCGACCTCTGCCAGTACATCAATGTCGTATCACACTATAAAATATAATTAGTGTGGGCAACTACTGCAAAATTGACTATTCAAGATACCTTTAAGTTTGGAATACATAAAATAATCAAATAGTTTTAAAATATAAATAAAAGGTAATCGTTTTTAATTATCATGTTATAAAATAATCGATTTTAGAAAAATAAATAAACACGTCCATTGTTTCAATATTTTCATTATAATATGAATTATAAAAATATGGAATATTAAACAAAATATATTCCATCGTTCATATAATCGTGCGATGTAGACATATCGATTCTCATGATTGTGTATCAAATTATTTTTTTTAGGTAATCGCTCTCTCTGCCCTATAAATACTGGTTATATACAGTGTGTATAATAAACCCTGCCCGATCCATTTAGAACTTGTTTCTCTGTTAACAAACATGCTTAGAAAAATAACAAAAAAAAAACTATATCATCGTAAAACGTCCTCATAATATTTTTAAGTACAGTATTGATCAGCATTTTTACCCTTAAATTACTGAGATTTCGCACAGTCTAGCAACACTCCACTAAACTTGGCGAGGACGCGGAGCGTGGCATACTTTTGGCGGCATTTTACTAAGGTAGGTAGGTAGGCGCGGCGTAGCGCGGCGCGGCATCGGTGAACCTTTATTATGATTAATAAGTTGTCGGTGTTGCCATTAACATATTATTTTAAATAAATTAAATCTACTGGGGTAATTATTTAGATCGATTTTTATAAAACGATGTCACTTACGTACTCATAATACACTACTGTATAACACCTTTAAGGATCGGACAAGGTTTATTATACACACTTTATTAACTACATATGTATATTCGGGCAACATACAAAACATTTAAATCATAAATAAAAATTTAGAAAATACCTTCCACCTGCGGCTTCGATCGCGTGGTTTGTCATTTAAATATACCCTATGCTATTCCTAGGAGTAGCATAAACTAAAAGAGTATATCGTCCCTGCAGTGTAATATTATATTAAGGGGTCATCCCTTAATATAATATTACACTGCAGGGTTATACTGTTTAGAAACAATTAATTAGTTCCACAGATAAACCTCCACATATAAAACCTCTAAATAATAGTAGTACAGATAACAAAAATAAAAATACTCACTGAAATCGATGAGCAACCTGCCGTAGCCTTGTCTCTGGTAGGGCGGCAGCGTTAATATGCAGGACACGTTGTAATTCAGGAACGAGTTCTTTTCCTGTTGACAACGAATATGGATCACTGACTTATATTTTCAAAGCTTCAGTCGTTCATTGACTTTTGGTATAATAATATCAACCCTGTTTATAAACTGTACCACTGCTGGGCACGGGTTTCTTCTCAGTATGAGAAGGATTAGGTCATAGTCCACCACGCTGGTCCTGTGCGAGTTGGCAGACTTTACATATCATCTAAAACTTTATGTAAAACTCAGACATGTAGGTTTCGTTGGGATGTTTTTCTTGGCCGTTAAAGCCTGCGATAAAGATATAAAGAGAGGTGAGATATAAAGTCCGAAATGCATGCCTAGGACTCGAAGTCGAGATCTCTGCGGGGCAGTACAACGGTTGCCCACTAGGGGATCGAATTTTGGTATATGAGACAAGAACTGAAGTATTCGTATCGAAGATTTACTTGCTGGTTGGATGCTAGATCGTGCAACTATACACTATTCCGCATCCCGACATTGGAATCGCTATTTGGCACCTCGGTGTTAAACCTTTTCGGTCTTACTAATATTATAAATGTGAATGTGAGTTTGTTTGCTTATTCGTTACGCTTTTACGCCTAAACTTCTCGACCGATAATCATGAAATTTGGCATACGGTTTAACTATAAATCCAGAAAAAAAAGAAATACTGTTCGCGAGAGTTAAAGCTGTTTTTTTTTTTTGCTTGTTAATATGACCACTCTCCGCCTGATGGTAAGCAGTCGTGTGGTCTAAGAGCAGCTGCTATGAGGACGATGTGGGGCCTCCACATCGTCCTCATAGCAGCTGAGGCGATGTTGAGGTCTCTATTTTGACGGCCTGGGAAGGTGCTTTTTCACACCCCGCTTAAAGGACCCAGGATTGAAGGAAGATGGAAACACGTGCCTTGGCAGAGAATTCCATGCCTTGATCGTTCGGCAGAGGTATGAGGACCCAAACTTGTTGGGACGCACTCTAGTCGACTCCACCGTGTAAGGATGGCATCTGAGCCCAGCACGCTTTGTTCTGGATAGGAAAGGGGAAGGCGGGATAAAGTGGAATAACTTCAGAGCACTCCCTGTAGTATATTCTGTAGAAACATGCCAATGAGGCAATGTCCCTACGGAGTTGCAGAGGTTCCAGTGCACTCGTGACCTCTGGATCTCCGATGATACGGACAGCCCGCCGCTGTAACCTGTCAAGGCGTCTAGCAAGTACTGCGCGGAGCCATCCCGAAGATGAGAACAGTACTCCACGCAAGGGCGCATTTGTGCCTTATACAAAAGGCACAGCTGTCCAGGCGCGAAGAACCGCCTCACCCTGTTCAGAACTCCGAGTTTTTGCGAAGCTTGCTTAATGACGCTCTCGATGTAGGTTTTGGGATTAAGGGAGCGGTAAAGATCCATACCTAAGATGGAGAGATTGTCACGTATCAACAGTGGAGTGTTCTTCAACTCTTAAGTTTGTTGCCAATTTTTTTGGTAGAACGAGTGAGCCAGCTCTTCCGGGCAAGGACTAACTTCGTCCAGGCCATCAGCGGCGTAAGACTAGTATCACAAGTACTATAATAATATCAGCCCTGTATTAAACTGTCCCACTGCTGGGCATGGGCCTCTTTTCAGTGTGAGAAGGGTCAGGCCAATGCGGGTTGGCAGACTTTAAATATCTTCGAAGACATTATGGAGAACTCTCAGATACGCAGGGATAACGATGTTTTCCTTCACCTTTAAAGCGATAATTAACAATTTAACACGCATATATCTTGGCAAAGTCGGAGATGCGCGCCTTGGGATCGAACTCGAGACCTCTGCGTACTGCTATATACGGTCTCGATTGCGTAGTACTCTCTACGAGTCCAACTGCTGTACATGTATGATGTATGTGGTCTCTGATTTGATGCCTGAGCCCGGCTTAGTATTTAGTTGTTTCGTCAAAGAAATCTTAGATGCCAAGCACTAGAACTGTGTCTGATAATATGGCCCCACTCGCTACTACTTAGCAATTAAAACCATGAGTGACGAAATAAGGCATGGAGGCAGTCATAATATGTATGTGTTTTAACGCATACGTTTTAGATGATTTGGGCTTGAGACTAGATTTATATTTTGATATTATTTGTGTATGTTTGGGTGGTTGGTTAAGATTGATAATTGGATCCGGTAGGTGGCACTATGCGAATGTTTAGACAGGAAATCTCTATCGCGTACTCTGGTGTATATATACATATATATTTATTAGTATCAGTCTCACAATTGAAAGGTGTTTTTTTAATAATAAAACCCACGCATCCGCACCAACGAAACAGACATAATTGTGTTCCAAACGCATTTTAAAATTTAACATTCACAAGTAAAATAATTAAACGCGCTATGCCCACCGACGCTTTTTTATGGAACCACCAAAGGCATCTACGTCATACTGCCTATAAATACGTGCCATTTAGGCTCGTATTGTAGTGTGGAGTTTAAAAATAAATGCGTATGACGTATACACTGACGCACAATAAGCACGCATGCCGTTTGTTTGTTGTTACACGTATGTAATGTATGTTGAACGGAAATTATAATGAAGCAAAATGATTCTCGATCGAATGTTTATGTCGAGTTAGTTAAAAATCTTCTTCTCCCTAGCCTTTATTATTCCCAAGTCACTTGGGGTCGGCTTTCTAGTCTAACCGGATTTAATTGGATATCAGTTATTACATGGAGCGACTGCCTTCTGACCTCCGCAACCCGAAGGCTAACGATACCCTAAGGCTAGACCAGTGTCAGGATATTAGAGGCACTGACTTCCCGACGACTGCCATAGATGTTCATGGCAGCCGGGACCGACGGCTTAACGTGCTCTCCGAGGCACGGAGCAGGCGATAATTGTCAATCAATACGCACATAATTTCGAAAAGACATATAGCTTCCGAAAGTCAGAGGTGCGCGACGTGGGTTCGAACCCGAGACCCTCAGCATTGCAGTCTGTTGGTCTCCCCATTGAAAAATCGCTGCTTCTTTGAGTTAGTTAAGAATCTGATGACTATAATTCACAGGTATGTGAACGCGTCTAATATCATTAAAGGTCGATAGAGGTGTAAAACACTTATATATGTACAGTAACATTTAGGTCATACGTAATCCGCAACTAGCTTCTTGCTGTCTGTCAGCTACATTTCAAGACTTCGTTTTGTTACAGAATAAACCCCAATAATAATTTGTACGTCCCGAGAGTCCAACCCGGGATCTCACGATTGGATTCAATGTCACGTGACCAACGAGGCATATTTATACTAATATACTAGCTGTCCTAATAGACGTTGAAAAAAACAAATGTAAACAATCCTCGAATCCACTTGAAAACACAAAAAAATTCATTCAAATCGGTCCAGCCGTTTAGGAGGAGTTCACTGTCAACACACGTACAGAAGAATTATATAATAAAGATTATAAAGAGTAAATGTTTGATTTTTTGGTTGTAAGGATTACAACAAAAACGAATCAACCGATTTTAAAAATTATTTTCCCATTATAAAGCTATTTTATAACCGAGTAACAAAGACCATATTTAAAAAAAAATACTGTTGCTAACAACTGTTATGCGAGCGCAGCCGCGGGCAAAAGTTAGTGATGTATAAAATTTGTGTTTTTAATTTTAGTTATGTAGACAGCCGATAGGAATTCTATGTAATATGATACGTTTGTAAGCTCACAGTAAATATTTTTATCTTTTATCTTATACCAGTACGCATTGAAATTAAATTAAGATCTGTGAACGATCTTGATCTCCCCATGGCCATAGTTGTTGAAAGGTATGCGAAATATAGGGACAAGAGTTGGCAGAAACTTGTAGATGAAATAAATTGCTGTTTAATATAGTGTCTGACTGTGTTGGCGCAGCGATGGTGAATATGACTGCTGTGGTGAACATGAGGTCTCGGGTTGGAATCCCAGGTCGAACCAAGTGCTTTTGGAAATTGCAGTCAAGTAGTTCTAAAAAGTAACACGGAATCTGGACGTGCAGAATGACCGATGGGCATGGTATATCTGTAATAATAATAATAATTTATTTGTGAGAATATTGTAGTTAGGTACAATGGTGTTACAAAAATTTATATGTCCATAATAGGCTGCCGTTTCCAGCGTACAAATATTCAGATAGGTACAATAAAAAAAATAACAACTATATGTAAAAAATATATAAAAGAAAGCTAAGATAAATACAATGTCGATAATTAAGATAATGTCAAATGTATAAATTTAATTATAGGATGTCAAAGTTTCATTTAGGAAGTCATTCGTTGAATAGTAACATTTGTCTAAAAGAAAATAGAATAATTTATTTTTAAATGTCATAAAATTGAATGTTTTAAAATTGTCGGGTATTTTATTATAAATACGTATTGCCAAACAGAAGACATTATTTGAGAATAGTTGAATTCTTTGTTGGGGTACATACAATTTGTGAATATTCCTACATTCCTTATTAAAACATTATTATGAAACTCGAATAAATATGTATGTTTATGGACAAAGACACAAATTTCATATATATACAATGCTGGACGTGGTAGTATTTTTAATTTTTTAATGTAGGTGACACAACTGTCTAAAGGCCGTGCATTAGTTATAGCACGAATACACCTTTTTTAAATCAACTGAATTACCCCATATTGTAAGGCCATAGCGTTTGCCAATGTCAAGTTTCGTCGAAATCCGTTCAGCTATTTTGCATGATTCATTTTCAATTAGTGAACATTTAAACATTCGTACAATATTTGTCAATTATAACGATTAACGGTAATTTAAGCTTTGCTAACAAATCGTACTTCTGGTGGCTACGGAATATAACTTACATGCCTGCAATCATAAAATGAAATTAATAATAAGTTTAATAACAAAGATTTTTTTAAAACACAACTCCCGCCCTAAGAATAATTTTATTCCTGTGTCGCGGGGGAAACAAACATTCAAACAACGGACACACAGAACACCCAGACTAGGAACAATCCTTTATGGATCACACTACTTTTTGTCCCGTGTGGGATTCGAACCCGTAACACTCGGTCAGTAGCGAGGCAACCACTGAAGCCACAACATCATTTGTACAGTCATAAATACAGAACTTTACATAAATACAAGTAGTGAGAGACAGTGAGAGTGCAGTTTGTGTTGTTTGAATGTCTGTTTAAGATCCGCGCGACACAGGCCAAGCGCGTAGTGCGAAACTTGTCTTTTTTAAAAACAAAATAGCTGCTTTAGTGGCATTATCAGGTAAATATTCTGAAACACAAATGATACTATCGATGTGAATCCATTCTTAATAGAAGCTTACTATCTTAGCTGGAGGCGATAACGTAAAACATATAATCAGTAATTTGCAAGTACAATTAATAAAATCTTAAAAGAAAACATACTTTTTATAATTTTACGCTTGGCACAGACCACTACTATATGGTCTTAAAATATGACCAAACCTTACTGTTACACGCTGACCTCAAGAAAAATATTTACGAAACTTATTTTGAATCGACACAAAAATACAAATAAATATACATATATCCTTTATATCCTATTAACCGAATAAAAATTATAAAACAATGGTCGTTAATTTTAACAACAAACATTACAGACTGAAAGTTTCGCAGTATATTTTAAATTAATTAACTCAGTAAGACAATCTTAATCTGACAAAGTTAACTACTTCATTCGAAAAATTATAGGTCAGCTGATTATATTTTTATGTTGTCAGTATAAAGTAAATAATTATGTTGTAATGATCGGCTCTTATTTTAATGAAAATTTAAGAAACCTGTGTCCAAACGTAATTACCCGATTGCGCGACGCAAACGAGTGTAATGTGTTTATTAGCTTATGTTTGTGTGTATGTTTGTTCCTTTTTTGGCGCTCCAGACACAAAACGTGTGGGCCGATTTTGATGATTCTCACGTCAATCATTTTGTCTTAATCTTGTCACTTGTGACTAAAGTCATGGCAGTAATTGTGTCTGTATAGCTCAGAGAGGCAGAGCAGTACATAATGCAGCCACCATTTACTGTTGTGTGCGTACAATACATTTTCTATTATGTCTGCTGCATAGCGTTGAAAGTGTTAAAAAACAAGTGCCTAAATAATCCGTATGCCACGGGAAGCTTAGTATACATTGAAACAAAGGGATCATCCACACTCGGAACAACTATAAAGGGCTTGGTTCATTTATGCGTAAACGCTTGCGGCTAACGCACTCTGTTTGCCGCGTCAGTTGCTTAAGATGACACGCGTCTTACGCAAAGATTGACGCTGCGTTTAATGCACCAACCAAAGCGTAGCAATTGCTATATACAGGGTGTCCAAGAACCTGGCGTCCAACTGGATTCCCACGATGCCCCAAGTTCTAACAGTACTCAGAAAAATATTTTAAAAAATCCACCCCATGTACTTACAGAATTATACTGATTTCAAAAAAAAAGGGGAAATGAGCACCCTGTGACATACTTTTGAATGCTGTGACTGCTAATGCTGATAATTTCGATATTTCTTGGAGGTTTTGTAATCTAGGGTATTGCTGTGTCTAAATAGAATGTAAAAATAAAGTACTTATTGTACCATTTTAAAATAAAATATTATTTTAACTAAAGGTGATATGGAAAACTATTGAATTTCGCAACTTTGACCGACTGTAGTGTAAAAAAAATGTACCAAAATAGTATGGCAAGTGACGTCAAATTTTGACGCGTTTATTCCTCTTTTTAAAAAGGTATAATACTTACACATTAATTTGAAAAAAAAAATTTTGATAATATTTTTACTCAACAACCCAATTTTTACGAAGTGCCTACCTACTAACGGTAACTGTCGGACCCTTTCTTATCTTAGAAACTGTTATGTTACTACTATTATTTACTTCGGTTCCAAGAGTGAGCAAGAAGGAAATACACACAGGTAGATGGGTTCCCAGTAGAATAAAAGCAAAGAATGTTAGTTTAAAGATATTTTATTACAATAAATGTTCAAAATGTTGACCACCCGCGGCAATACAAGCTCTCACTCTCCTTAAAAAGGACCGCTTTATGTTTCGCGAGTAACTTTTTTGACGTATCACCTGCACTGCTTGTGTTATCTTCTCACGAAGGTCAGCGATGTCATTAATGGGCTTCGCATAAACGAGCTCCTTCATAGTTCCCCAGAAAAAAAAATCCAGCGGATTTAAGTCAGGTGAGCGGGCTGGCCACGGGATTGTTCCTGATCGCCCAATCCACCTGTTCGGGTATTGCTCGTCCAAAAACTCTCTAACGGATACGCGAAAATGTGCTGGACAGCCGTCGTGTTGGAACCACATATCTGGTGGGGTCTCTTCTAGTAAGTTTGGCAAATCATTTTGAAGAAAATTTAAATATGATTCGCCAGTCAAATTCTCGGGCATCTCAAATGGACCAATAATATTCCCACAGAGAATACCGGTCCACATGTTCACTTTGAACCGGTACTGGGATCTATCTTCTCGCATCAAGTGCGGATTTTCCACATGCCACTCGTGCAAGTTGTGTAGGTTCATGTAGCCATCCTTCTTAAATGTAGATTCATCTGACCACAAAATTTTGTCGATAAAGTTTTCGTCTTCTCGATGTTTTTGCAGGATTGTTTCACAAAACGCGACTCGGCTCGGATAGTCTCGAGGTAAAAGACTTTGCACTCGCTGTACGTGGTACGGATGATATTCTTCTTTTTGGAGAATACTGTGTGCTGTGCTCTTCGGTATCCCCGTATCAGCTTCTATTCCTCGCACAGAGATGCTTGGATTTGCCGACACCGCCTCTAAAACTTCATCGCGTATGAAGTCATTTACGGGTCGTCCTTCACCAGCTACTTGATTGGGGAACCGCCCGTCACATAGTGATCTGTGCACATTAATGAAAACTCGATGGTCGGGATATCGCGTAGCCCTCGGATACCTTTCTCTGTAAAGTCTCGCTGCAGCTCGTCCATTACCTCTACATTCTCCATAAATGTAGTGCATATTTGCGTATTCTTGCGGAGTGTAGGTCGCCATGGTAGCACACACAAAACACAAACTGTCCAAACACAGGCAAAGGTCGTCGTAAAGAGTTCGTTTCAAAGTCCAGAGCACAAAGAGTAATCGAGTCCAATAAACAAAGCTTTAAATCGTAGTACGTGATCAATGGTAACAATAAGAGAGAGGTGCGTAGTAACGGCAGGAGGCAGTGACGCGTACTGACCGTACTGTTATCCTAAATAGCACGATCCCAGATAGCGTCACTATCTATCTCACTCGCACCTCTAACCTTTTTCTCCCTCACTCTTACCTGAATAATGGGGTACCATAAAGAAGAACCAGCAAATCGCAAAGATAGTTTCTGTCTTGCTCCCTCCTGTTGTAATAACGAATCACTATGGTGAGATGCATGCACATACCGTCCCTTACGGTCTAACCTGTTTTTTGAGAGGCCTGTTGTTATTTTTATGAGCATACAACAGTAATTCTTTAGAGGTTAGATTCAATTCGTCGTAAATTTTTCTTTCTAAGAATTCTGTAAGACATCGTAAAAATTGGGTTGTTGAGTAAAAATATTATCAAAATTTTTTTTTTTCAAATTAATGTGTAAGTATTATACCTTTTTAAAAAGAGGAATAAACGCGTCAAAATTTGACGTCACTTGCCATACTATTTTGGTACATTTTTTTTACACTACAGTCGGTCAAAGTTGCGAAATTCAATAGTTTTCCATATCACCTTTAGTTAAAATAATATTTTATTTTAAAATGGTACAATAAGTACTTTATTTTTACATTCTATTTAGACACAGCAATACCCTAGATTACAAAACCTCCAAGAAATATCGAAATTATCAGCATTAGCAGTCACAGCATTCAAAAGTATGTCACAGGGTGCTCATTTCCCCTTTTTTTTTGAAATCAGTATAATTCTGTAAGTACATGGGGTGGATTTTTTAAAATATTTTTCTGAGTACTGTTAGAACTTGGGGCATCGTGGGAATCCAGTTGGACGCCAGGTTCTTGGACACCCTGTATGTTTTGATTTCATCGCGTAGCAGTTTAAATGATCGCGTCGCTACTGCTACTAGGTTCGATGTCGACACGGGTCAAAAAATGATCTTGTCCATGTTTTTTTTGGTTTATTGATAACTAGTTTTCCCCCGCGGTTTCACCCGCGTAAGTCTCGTTCTCGTGGGAATATCAGGATTAAAATAGTAAAGTAGACTATGTGTGAATCGAGATCTCCAGCTATCTACATACCAAGTTTCATCGCAATCGGTCCAGTAGTTTTTGCGTGAAAAGTAACAAACATCCATACATCCTCACAAACTTTCACATTTATATTATTAGTACCTATGGATTTTATGTAACAGTCAGAAAAAAACTGTTCTTCTGAAAATCAATCAATCTTTCCAAATACCCCACCCAACATTCTGGCACAGTAATACTAAGCTACCTAAAACGAATTTTGTTGTGGTTTGTTTGTTTACAACTGTTTGGAATCATTTGTACTATGTCATGGTCACGGGGATTTTCACGTGACTATCTTTACTGAAAAATAAAACCTTGAAAGTCTAAACATAAATACATTGGGTGTACTCAGAGAAGTGTGGACCGACCTACTTACTAAAACGATCCTTACTACTTTTCTGCAGTCACTGGAGTTCGGTCCAAAATTCTATGAGAGTTTTGAAAACCTCAGCTACTAAGCTCCAGCATCCTCCATCTCCGTAAATAGATCTCTTTTTAATATAAAAGCAACATCTATGAACCATGAGCTCCATTTTTAATGTGGAAGCCTATTTCCGTTTTCTTTATTGTATGCCTTACTGTAACTGCATCAGCAATCCACGCAATAGAACCCAACGCAGAACGAAAAGTCTACGGGCGACGACGCCGAGGCGATGCCCTGGCACGAAGAAAATAAACGAACATAAAACTAAGAAATTCTAACTAATATTATAAATGCATATGTTAGTTTGTTTGTTACCCTTTCACGCTTTGACTACTCAACCGATGTTGAAGAAATTTTACGTTGTCAGGGAAACAAGAAAACTTTTACTAATCTAACCTAATCAAATTTATATTTACGCGATCCAAGTCACGGACATAATCTAGTACTTTATTAATCTTATCCCGCCATTAACTATTCTTCTTTATATTTAATTTGGTATGTTGAATATAAAATGTAGATAGTCGAAGTTTCGATTACCACAAACCAATCGCTGAATCATAGCAGAATCAAAAACCCAGACTATGTGCTATAAGTAATGCACATTTTAAGTTAAACTTTTAACTTAACAACGCCTTAAATCCAGACGAGCCGTCGTCCTGTCTACAGCATCAGGTCGACGAACTGCAGGGGCGAGAGGGGGAAGAAACGGCGCGTCGTCAGGGGGAGGGGTGTTACCGAAACATTAAAAATATAGCCTGACCCTAGAGTAAATATTATAAGCTTCTTAGAGTAAGGTGGTCTCTTTCAAAACGGATCGTTTGTTGTGTTCCTTGATCTAGGATATTTCTACTTACACACGTCGTGTAGTAAAGAAATTATATATGTCAAGATCGTTTATTGTCTTCCGTTAAATAAGAAGGTAGTAGTTTTACTTCGTCGAAATCGAATTTAGTCCGTAATTGCTACTTCGCGGACTAAATTTGACTTCGACTAAGTTTGAGGCTTTACAGCTGCGCAAAAATAAAGCGCAGATAACCATAATAATATAAAAACCTATCTTTAAATGTATTTATGTGCATGAATAAGTTATATTATGCAGGTAGTTACAGTACAATGCAAGAAGAAAGTCTTACTAAAAACTTAAAGGTGATTGATTAAATGTCTACACTAGTTAGAAAGGTTTCATGTATAATATAAACAGACATAACAATTATTAAAAAGAAATCAGGATGATATTGTGAATAAAAGTGGCGAGAGAGAGGGGAATTTAATAGCTGTGCTGCAAGCAACCTAGCAAGAAACTAAGGTCACATTGATCTCCTATTGTACACTACAGGGTTTTCTTATGTGGAGGCTCCTGTTTACAGCACGAATTCAATACTATTTGGCATCTTCTGCAGGGTGGTGATACATTCGCAGGTAAGCTGCTATGGTTAGCTGAGTCCTATGCCCGAACTTTCTATACGTATGCTTAGCTCATTTTTCTATTTGCAGAAGTAGAAACCACATCATGGACATCGCTAGTTTACGATCGCCTCGCTTTTGCTCGGTAGGCTCGATTTTTGTACGTCACAGGGTTTATTGGCGAAAAATTTAAGGTGCAACACAGTACGTAGAATTTCTGTGTTCCTAGGTAAGTAAAATATGTCTCCAAAACTTTAGTGAATAGGTTGTTTTGGTTAACTTCTCGACTTGAAACGCGACGTAAAAGTCGCGCAGATTTGACCGTCAGTGCAGCTGCAGAAAATTACATACAGTAGTTGACCATGTCTTCCTTGCTCACCATCACATATTAAACTATAAAAAAAAGTTACATTGCAAGCTCTATGCGAATAAAAACAAATAGCTCATTAAGCCATGAGCATATTTTTTCACGCGTAAGACGATCATTTTAGCCAATACATGACTATCGATGACAGACGACTTGCTAATTCAGTAGCATCAAAACCAGACCATCAATTCGAGCTAGAATTTTACAACAAACTTGAAAACTTTAGCCATTGTTAACTTAAGCATGCTCCATCTCCAATTCACCATAATTACCTTGAGATAATATAGCATTAAAACGAAAGCATTTTATTATTTAAAGAAAGCATCTCATTACTCAACGAGTTACATTTTTTACGAGCAAATCAATGGTCATTCATATCTACTTCCATAAGACTACCTGTAATATAACTAGAATACCGTTATTTTCAGGCAGAATTCTACAAGTAAAGTGTATTTATTTAATTTCACAACATAGGTACGAATTATCTACAGCAGCGATAGCTCAGTGGGGAGACCAACAGACTGCAATGCAGTCTCGATTTCGAACCCACGTCGCGCACCTCTGACTTTCGGAAGTTATATGACTTTTCGGTCTGACTGAATCCGGTTAGACTAGAAAAGCCGATCCCAAGTGACTTGGGAATAATAAAGGCTAGGGAGAAGAAGGTACGAATTATCTACACGTTTTTACACAATATTATAACACACAGAAAAACAGAAAAGTACATAAGTACATATACCTATTATGAAATGATATTATTATTATAATATAATGATATATTATATTATGAGGTTACCACTCAGGTTTGTTGTTGGTTTGCGGCTTATACCTCAAACCAACCCTGATATTATTTGGTAACCCGTAGTGACGCTTGGACGTATGTACATCAGCTATTCTTAATTACATTTTTATATTTACAAAAATATACGTAAGATTAGAGATTATTCGAAAACCTCAGACACTAAGACTAACCTGATAATTCTTGGAATACCAGACTAATTGAACAGCTATAATGTCTGGCCGCCAGTGTGCCGCTGCGACTTAATAAATTAAGCATGCTACATCCTTCACTCACCATAAGATAGCAAACACGTTTTGATTAAAAAATTATTGCTGTTCAAGAATTTTTTTATCCGATTGCAGCTCTACAGCCATTTATGTCAAAACTACCTGGCAGGCGAATTGCTGATTCGATGGCATCAAAATAACCAGACAATCAGAACAAAAATTTTAGTACCCAAACCAGCCACTTGGACCAAAATTTTACAAACAACTTGAATACCAGACAGTAACCTACACAAAAATATGAAATACCCTTTCCTTGTCTCCTCAATAGGTTTACACATTAGACTCAACAGTGCGTAATAAGCGACTTTTGAGTAATTCGAGTGCCTCACAGTCGCAGACAGGAGATGAAATTGTTAACAAAATTTTGGACAAAAAGCCCCTGTTGCACGTGTCTGGCGGGAGTAGTACGTAATGAATTCCCACAATAATGTTAGATATAGTGCGGGCGCGATGTCTAGACGTCTACGCTCGGCGCACGGTCGCTGTTTACATCGCTAAATTGTCACCCGACAGGGTTGTGCGTATCTTTTTATTTATGCAAATATAATAGGAGACTATAAGAAAGTGTTGACTAGACTTCATGATACTTTGAGCTTATTCTGCGTAAATAGAAACACCAATGATTAAATTATGTTCGGGTACTTTGAAATAACTACACTGGAACATGGAGACAACTACCATCTTAGTCTCTCCGTGACCATGGCTGCTGAAAAGCAACCGACACGTCGGGGAAAGTGTAAACTTAAATACAAATAGTTTTAATAATTTAATCAGCTTAAAATTAGTAAAGTTAAATATAAGCATAGCAGTGTAAAAAAAAAATAGAGTTTTGAATAAACAACGCGGTAAAATCCTTATATAGTAGTTTAATTTCAATGAATAACATTCGCGTAAACAGAAGACAATATTATGTTGTATTTACGTTTGCTGTGTATCCCGCGGCCTAAGGTTTTATGGTGTTACAAGGCTTTTATAGGCAAATGTCAATGTGCCGTCCGATAAATACAGAAATATGCTTGTTTATTATCTCTGCTTGATCAAATGCACGATTTATCGTATTTCTACTAAGGAATCAAGGAAAGAGGACACGAACAAAACCTCGACTGTGGTAGTAAATTCTCTAAAGAAAAACGCACTCGCTAGCGATGCGTTGGTCTTGTTGAATAAATTCGTCAAATAGCACATTTAAGCCGTCCATTAATTACGTTAGAACGACTTTGGCCAATTTTAATACTCACACACGCCTATCTTTCACGTTTCTTGCTCTTTATCTCGTCTTTAATACCTCTAAGAACGCATGAGTGGGGCTGCTGGCAGAGCCAGATAGGTAGTATACAAAAATACCTACGTGATTTGTGAGAAAACTTACAAAATCGATCGCACTAATACGTCTGGCAGAATAAAGCAATAAATAAGTCAGACAAAATATTGATAGAGACAACCCTATGAGGGTAGTACGGTAACATCAGGGGAGTAAAATACCAAATCATTCGGCAATATTTAGCGGACCATAACCTAACCCACACACGTTACCGGCTGTGACGTGATGTTGTGTGACAAAATGCCGCTTTTATTAGTTAGGGGATCACGCGAGACAACTATATTTGAATGCCTTAACCGTAAATGGTATGGACATATTTATTGAGTTTGATATTGTGTGACATTTTATATACTAAATAGACTTTGTTTGCGTCTTCGCTCGCGTCAATCCAGATATCAGGGAAAAATTTATATCCTTTGGCAACATTACTTTTATTGGTTGAAAGGTACCCTATATCTGGCAAAGTGTATGCGAAATTTCATGATGATCTGTCAAGAAGTTAGGGCGTGAAAAGGTAACAAACAAACTTACATTCACGTTTTACATATAATATTAGGTTTGAAGTTAGGACTAGTTTAGTAGTTAGTAGTTCACGTTTATGATATTTATTCAGTTCCTATGGCTTGCAGCGTGATACTATGTAGACAAAAAAGCCTTTATATTTTTTATTAATAAATAAGTTTAAAAACTAAAAAACACGCTTCATTAAAAAAAACAAACTTAAATGTAGAAAATAATTTAATAATTTTAATGTGAAAAAGCGTGTGTCATATCAAAATATCTTAGAAAGCACCCTACGCTTTTTTACATTAAAATAATTAAATAATTTTCTACTTTTTAGGTTGTTTTTTTTTAATAAAGCGTATCTTTTAGTTTTTTTTAATTATTATTAATATCAATTTCTTTTTTTTTTCTAAATTATTGTATTGTCATCGGTCTTCGATAATAGTGCAAAGTTTCAAATCAATCTGTCAGTTTGAAAGGAGTGAAAATCACGTTCAAAGATTCCATTACATAGATACATACAAACAAAGCTAATAAAAGTGTGTTAAAAAGATAGCTCTGGCACTAGGTATAATTCCTGTGTCGCGGGGCCTTTACGAACATTTAAACAACGGACAAAATATACACCAAAACTCATAATTTTTCTCCGTGTGAGGCAGTACTGATCCCTACAGAATACTAGCGGACCCGACAGACATTGTTCTGGGCACACGAAAAAAAATTAAAAATAACTAACAAGTCTAAACCATTCTCGAATCCACTTGAACACACACAAAAATTTTCATCTAAATCGGTCCAGCCGTTTAGGAGGAGTTTAATTACAAACACACGCACAGAAGATTTATATATATAAAGATATATTAACGCGAGCGAAGCCGAGGCCACAATCAAGTAATATAAAATATATATCTTACACTTTTTGTATACACCCTTAACCCTGCCAATGATAGCACAATAAATTTAAAAAAAATATCAACCCTACCAACACCGTGTGCACTTAAAACGCACACAGAAAACTGTCTAGACAACAATAAGAAATAAATCGTTCGCAGGTTCGTACCCGGACGTGTTCGGATGTCGGGTGAACGAACCCCACTCCTCCGGACAGACATCTTATGTACATAAGATGCGAAATTTTACAGACTAAGGGTGGTATTGATCACGTCTACGTAACGTCTGGGATCGTTTGTGTTCGAGTGACGTTTTATTAATTGTTCTATCGGTTTTATGGAATTGTTTTTGAGTATAGAACCATATTGGGGTATAAAAATGGTTTGCTTTGATTATGAAGGTTATTGGAGTCGTTATTTCAATATTTAATATATTTATATCTCTATACGTAGAGGTGTATTATAATCACATTTGCTAGCTATGATGATAGATCTAACGTAAAAGGCTAATGTTGCTTCTCAGGCACAGTTTCAGACTCCGTGCTGCTAAAATTTCTTGTTGTGTAAGCCGCTGATGGAATTTGGAAAATAATCTAAGATCTAATGTACAGCGATCGCATTTGCAACCGAAATATTCAAATTATAATACGATAGGATACATATTATAAGCTGATGTCTTCGTATCTTTACATTAGATGTGCCCGCGGTTTCAATCGCGTTTATGGTTACTGCACCGCCTCCGTGGGTCATAGCGTGATGTTATATAGCCTATAGCCTTCCTCGATAAATAGACTATATAACACTACAAGAATTTTTCAATTCGAACCAGTGGTTCCTGAGATTAGCGCGTTCAACCAAACAAACAAACAAACTTCAGCTTTTTAATATTAGTATAGATTATCACTGATATTTTACTGCAATATAACTCCGTGAAAATATTCGCTAATAATCTCCTAACATCCTAACTTGTTAAAAGAATCTCTGCTATAAGGTATAGCAGAGATTCTCTAGCAGGGATCTTAATATTTCTAAAATAGACAACAGCCCTCACTAAGTATATACCTAATATCACGCATTATGAAATCTTGTAAAAACGGACACACTAAACACAAAAATGTATTTATGGATCACGAAATTTTTTGTCTCGTATGGGAATCGAACCTTAAAGCATCCATGGTTTATGGTCAGGGTAAAGTAAGGGCCAGTGGCAACATGACAACTAAACCACTGCCCCATCAATGCAGTCAAAATTACGTTACGTAGTCTAATTAAAAAGACGTTGAAATAGGGTAGTTCTAAAAACAAAAATTCAAATAAAGAATCAGACTAAATACACAGTGTATGTCAACGGTAATTAAATTTCATTTAAACAGCGAAGCTCTTTTACTCCGCAGCAAAAAAACTGAAGCGAGCCGTAAAAGCAACGTAAAACATTCATTTATCTCAATACCAGACGGGTCGGTCTCGTCTGATGTTGTATGTACTTCATTTATTTTGATATAGCTTACATTTTAAGTAGACTGTCGTGGCGGGCCAGTGTGGTATTAAAAAGAGCATGTGTTATTGTTGTTATTAAATTTAGCATATCTTACGTTTATTCGAATTAAATGGAACTGCTATAAAGCTACCACAACGCCAAATCCGTATAAAGAAGTTTAATTTCAATATAATTCGATTTGATATAGCTAAAAGTTTACATCATATTGTTTTACATTTAAGCGAATGTTATCAATTGAAATTAAACTACGTTGAACGGATTTTATCGCGTTGTTTATTTTAAAATCCGTATGTAGTAGTTTCATTTTAATAGGTATACGTACCAAAGACACTATTTTTTATTTTATTTTATTTTTCTTTAATTGGAAAACAAACAGTCTTACTATGACTAAATAATTTCTAATACTATAGCTACAGACCATGAACAGTTATCTAAAATCTATATGTATATGCAAAAGGATAAGCAGAAGTGCATTACACTCGCATTTCTTCAACACATATTTGCTTATAAATGAGAACCTTTAGTGCATAAGTAGTCACATTTCCAAACTCCGTATATATATACAACTCCGTATGTATATACTCCATTGAAAATAGTCTAATGTAAAATCGTTACAACAGTCCTGAGCTAGCTAACCTGAACCAAAGACATTAAAATCGTATTCACATACTTTGCCAAGAGGCATCTAGCGCCATCAATAACGAAACAGTTTCTTAATCTATCACACAGAAAATCCTTCTTACGTTCCTGCTATTTAACGTAAAGAAAACACAAACAAACAGATAAACTTCTACGCAAACACTCGTTTATATTTCGATATAGCGATGCACCACTCGACTCTACTACGCCGTAGACGGTTTACGAGCTACGTCACGTAGTTTACGTCGCCTACGATGCTACAACCGACGTAGACAGCTGTACGTGAACCTTTGAACAACGTCCATTCAAATTCCAACTTTAATACCACTACAATAAAGTTCAAATTGATATAAACACTGCATCGGCTACGGAGAACTGCAACTGCATTTGAAAATCGACCGTAAATGCTGTATACAAAATATAAATTCATTTGATGTATAGTTTAAAGCGTAAATTTGTATCGGTTAATATACACTGTTTTAAAATGAACTGTATTTGTGTACTAATAAGGTTGATGTCTATTTGTATGGGCTATTTTGCATTTTTAATCGCGTACGGCGTTGTGTCAGAGTTAATGAAAATATTTATACGATTTTACATTTATCGTATTGCGGTATATGGTTGTTTATTTTTTGGATATTCGCGTACATTTTATGTTTGGTGAATTTAAATAAATATGAGTACGGGTAAGATGATTTAAAATACATATTACTTTATATTAATTAAACTTCCTTGTTGGTTTTGTAAGCTTGCGGTTGTTTACACGTATGGCGTTGTGGTTTTGTGTCGCCTGCCACTGGGCCGAGTATTGTGGGTTTGATCCCAACACGTGACAAAAATATTTCTGATCCACAGGTTTTCCAAGTTTGGGTATTCTTTGTGATCGTTGTTTGGATGTGACCCGTGCAGGACCTCATTATTGGCAATAATCGTAAATGCAAAAATGTACAAGATTGCACTGCCTTTTTATTATCGTTGTATACAGAGAGCCAGTTACTTAAAAGTGTAGAACTGCAGTTTATAATTATTTATCTAAATACTTTAAGATTATGTTAGTCATCAATTGCAATAAAAATAACATTATAAGCATATATTTGCTTAGCTTATTATGACTACGAACAATTATACGTACACTCCAAATTATTGAATGCATTATGTATGTATCAATTATATTTGTATCAATAAAATTATTATAAAAAAGCAAAGACAAAACGTTTCAGTTAATCTCCTCTGTATATCAACCGATTTTCTTTTTTTTTTGTTTACTAACTAAAGACGAGTATAAATGATTAAAAAAGAAATGGGGACAGATTTTTAATTACAATGATATGAATGTTTTAATTTATAAAAATGTATATTTTCAGATAAGTATACAATGAACGAATGTGAAAGAGTACAAAAATTTTAAAATATAAATCCTCCGTCCATAAATTTTCAATAATGATTTTTTTGTTGGTGGAGCTAAAGAAAATTCGTGTCGAAAATTTTTTGCTTATCTAAAAGATGGACTAATTAGAATAACTTATTTTTAATCCTGTCATCATGCGTATTTCGACTACTAAGCAAACATTAGATACTAAAAGTATTTAACGTTACACAACCAACTCGAACATCGAATTAGCACAATCCCAATAAATCCATTCAAATCAAAAATGTATTTGGCTCTCAACAAACGCTTCAGACAGACAGTGCGTTGTCTCTACATATCTCTATGTAGAGTCGGAGGGGCGAATATTAAAAGAATGAAGTGCTCTAACAGGCAGTATATTGCTCTGCATGCTCGTTGTGAAACTTTGGATATTTGGATGTAGGACTCTGCCATGCAAAGTGCCTATAAGATTATCGGTGATATTTTAAGGAGAACTTGCAACTACAGAGAAAAGAACTCAACAAGCAATTTCAGATCATTTAAAATCATTGGAAATGATTCAAAATTAAGGAAATTGGGTTCCATATCGACTAGAGGAGAAAGAGTTTGAACGCGGCATTTGCCTGCGCGAAATGCTGCTTGCAAGGTAGAGATGAGATTTTTACATCGTATCGTCACTGGCGATGGAAATTAGAAAGGAAGTAAATAATAGTTTAAAACTATAACCCGACTACGTAAAAAAGGGGTCTAAAAAGGACGAATTTAAAATGTATATAGCCTATCTCACCTGGGCTATTATTACAAATCTATTGACACCTCATTCATTAAAATCGGTTCAGTAGTTTAGGCCCTACGGCGGAACATACAAACATACTCGAAACATACATAACGGACTATAATCACGTCTTGTCTTGATTATTTATGTACATGTAAGTGGATGCTCCTATTTACCATACTGCTGCTTTAGAGGCTACCATCAATTTTTATCAAATGCTTGAGTATGTTGAGTAGTAGTTCATGGAGAAATGGTTGCAGCACCTTACAGTTATGATTTGTAAATGAAATATTATTGTACACTTGGCGATTAAAAAGAGTGGCTATGAGTTTCTTGCCCGTTCTTCTCATGAGCCCTACACACCCTAGCTTTGCTGAACGTGGCAGTAAATGTAAATTCACTGGAAAAAATTTACGTGTAACTTTGACATTCATAAGTGTTACCTTGTAACCTAATTTGAATAAATTTATTTTGATTTTGATTTTGATTTCATACATAGCCAGACTGCCAAAATCATTACCCTTCCTTTTGGCTTCGCCGTAGTCGGGTAAATAGTGGGGACCACCTTTCCAGGCTTAAACATCGACAGCTAAACCGAATATTGATGTGAACATACATAGATATCATCAAAAAATAAAGAGTTCTTCTGACGTAGTATTCGAATGCTGTTAGAAAAAAAATACTGGCTGGTAGCTGACAATACTTTGAAAAATATAATGTACCGTTCTTTCACAATAAATACCTTTCTTTGTAGAAACGGCGGTAACTTATTAGAACTCATATATTTTTATAAATATGAATAAAGTTGTAAGTAGTATCGTTTCAGTTACTTACTGTAGTATTTTTATTTACTTTTTTCAAGCTTTATACAGCGTGAAACATAAAGGTGTGGTCGCATTTTATGATCGTAAAGTATTAGTGATAAATAGTACTGTAAGTAAAAATATTAATTCGTTGCCACATCTGTCAACTTGTAGAATGCCACTCATAATAAAAAATCCATTGTCGCTGGCCGCCGGTGTGCCGCTAAGAGTCAATAGGTTACAAATGAACTTTATTTTCATAATGATGATCCCCAGTTTATAAGGCTCGCATATCAATATCAGTATCTTATTTCTGGTCAATTTTGGACATAACAACAGAAGTCAGTACTTACAGTTAATTCTAATCCGCTTAAGCGTGAGATTATATGTATATGTGTGTTCTACAAAACTAATCAACTCAACTAAAAATCTGAAATTTAAACAACTTTTTGTCGATGAATATAATATAATTTTACCGTAGATAGAGCACAATTAAAGCGAGCGGAGCCGGCGGGCGTGTAATTGAAATTGCTTCAATAAACCATAACGTACCGTTATGTGTGATTTACTTTTGATCGATACGCACTGAAAACATTGCATGAAACGATTTAAAACCTCTACCGATATGTAGTTTTTGTAGACGAGTTCTTTCGTTACGTTTGTGTTTATAAAAAATTGTTATGTAATTCGGTCAGCCGGTCGATTTAGTTTTAATATAAATATATTTCGACCGGTTTGCGGTTGATTGTCTGGTGTCTCGGGTTTGATAGCCGGGTATTACAGAGATTTTGGGATATTGCTTAGGAAATTCTCGGTTGCAGCACAGAGACTGAGAAAATACACTGTGGTAAAATCAGTATGAAGCAGTTTATAGTGAAGTGATATATGAAGTAGTATAGTAATAACAAGCGAAATTTCGGTATTATACTATTCTGCTTATCTCTTTTGACAGACGTATATGCATGTCCTTTCTACCAATTAATTACTTTTTCACTATTATCAATTGCCTTAATGAACGCCCCACTGACATTTCTGGTCAAGATGGAAACCGGACCAAAATGCTAACAACTGTAACGCAGTCGGTTATGCTCCTGAACGAACAAGACATTATTCTCGATTGATTGATAGGTCAATATAGACCCGGTGGTAATTTTTCTCTTGCTTCCATGCGTTTTACGTTACATAAATGTTACTTTAGTAAGTTTACTAATGACTAAATTCCGACAAAATTTCTTTAGTTTTAAATTGCTCGTATTCTTGTAAGCCTCATCAGCTAATCTAACATGCTAAGTTAGGTGTGGGTTCACATCAGGTGGGATTAGAACCCATGACATGTCGATTGCAAGCCTAATGTTTTACAAATTGTTTAAGGTATTGGACTTGCGATCATGGACGCCGACCATAAGTGTGATTTAATTCATCCATTGGCGTCTAGACGTCCAGACACAATGTTGAAGACATTGAGCCTGAATATGGCTGAGCTGACAGAGTAAATGATTTTTTAATTGATTGTAAGTTCGAGTACGAGCAAAAGGATTATTCTGTTAGCAAAATCATCTGTAACAGACCTTTTCTGTAAGCAGCAATAGACTCACTCTCATTACGTGAAACCTAAAACATTCGCATCGAACTCAACAGCCACAAAAAACGCCATATTAATAATCTAATTAAAATGTACAACAAGAATAAAAATACCATGCGTATGTAATACATTTCAGCTTACCCTCCTTGATATACAATCATGTGTAGACAGACACGAAGAACCAAAAACCAATCCCGCCGTAAACATGTAACGCGGCTCACAAAATATTAATAAGCAGCTCTCTAATTTTCATGTATTGCAATACCCACACTCGCTCACAAAACGGGGGTGCATTTGGGGGGGCGTGGGGGCGTGGCGCACCCCATCCGCCTCCTAACCCTCCCGACAGGTCGTTGACTTCACAGCTGACGCGACGCCCCTGAATGGCGGGCATAGTACGAGACTACACACAAAATAGTATTATAGTACGATCATTGTACTACATAATTATGCTTTTAGCCGACACGGCTGGGCAAAAAGGTGAGTTGTGTGTTTGGATGTGACGTAGACGGAGAAATTATGGATTGCTTGTGTGGTAAGTTTTGAATATGTATTGGTTAGCTATACCTAAGCAGTGATAGACTTTTGGAAGACTGTAGGATTGACACGCAGAGGTCTCGAGTTCGAGCCCAAGCCACGCACCACTTACTTTTAAAGGTTACTAGATTTTGCCCTCGCCTTCATTCGCGTTTGTGTAGTTTTGGCAATAAAATTCTATCAAAGTCAAATATCTTTATTTCCATAAAAATGTGCATGCAATTCTTGGACACGTCAATTACTATTACATTAATAAAAAGTAATATTAAAAATAAATAGAAGGATATAAATATGTGTAATTGTTACAGAAGTTTATTTCAATAAGATTTAAAAAGTAAAAGTTTGTTAAATCTAAGATACATATTAATAACAAATGAGATTATAGTCAAGCAACTGATATTCACAGTTAACTTATTAATATGATTAAAATAAACAGGTTTTTTTTAATCCCAAGCATTTTTATCTTTGAAATTAAACTCCTTTATACGGATTTTATCGCGTTGTTTATTTACTTAATTACATAATTTAGAAACTGTTACACTACTACTACTATTGAACTTTACTAATTTTTATTCTAATTAATTAACTTGAAAATTATGTAATACAGTGTTAAATATCCGTAAAAAGGAGTTTAATTTCAATGAATAACAGTTGCGTAAACAGAAGACATTATTACATTTTTATCTTCTACTATTATAGCTGACGCGCGCAACTTCGTCTGCTCCACATAAGAGAATTTTTCGCGTCTTTGTAACATTTTTCATTTCTGGTCCGCTCCTATTGGTCGTAGCGTGATGTTATATAGCCTATAGCCTTTCTCGATAAATGGGCTAACTAACACTAAAACAATTTTTCAATTCGAACCAGTAGTTACTAAGATTAGCGCATTCAAGCAAACAAAAAAAACAAACTCTTCAGCTTTATAATATTAGTATATATATATTTAGTGACTGAGTAATAACCTTTCGAATATAATTTACGTTCTACAATGGTTTTAAATTTATTAAAACTTAGATTTTGAATGTCACTTAGGAGTGTTTATTATAAAAGCGCACGCATTGGCCATTAAACGACTTATTGATTTTTTGAAGCCGGGATTAATTTGTTTTTATTTCTAGTATTTATATTATGTACATATCCCTCGGGCACGCTACTTTTATCCTGGATGAAAGATACTATATGTCATATTTTTGCCGTAGACAACGTGATGATCGGTCGAGTAGTTAAACCGTTAAAGCTTAACAAACGAACAAACAAACTCACAATTTATAATTAGTAAGAATTATGATAAGTTAGGATGTGGACGTATTAAAAAGCTAACTGTCAATCAATACATCACAATAATTAAAATACGGTGGCGCTCATAGCCAGTTGCACTCACTTATCGGCAAACGATTAGCGACGTTAAGCAACGTTGGGTGCGGTCAGTCTATAGATGGGTGACCACTTAGTGGTATTTCATCTGAGCGTCTCCATGCTTCGGAGGGCATGTAAAAAGTCGGTCCCGGTTGTTGCCAAATTGACAGCAGTCGTTAAGCCATGTCAGAGGCCTACGGGCTTGAACAACTCTTGACAACAGGTTGGCCACTAACCACACAAAAAGAAAAAAGAAGAAGATTAAAATACGGTTTCATATTTTCTCAATTAGAAGAAATCACAACATGCTAAGAAAGAAGTACAAGAAATAAGAAAACAAAGTAAGTAAAGTCATAGAAAATTATCTAAAATAGACTCTATACACAAATTAATTAGAGACTGATCATAAAAATCATATATAAACGCTACTAGGCATTTAGTTTTAGTTGAATAATAGTTACTTAATTGCGATGGGCCGTTGATCAATAGTTAATTAATGACTGGACTGGAGAGCTGTTTCATCGAGAGGGAGCTAAATATTAGCAAGCGATATTTTATTAGTAAGACTGATCATTAATATATTAAGGTCCAATGCCTAAGGTAACGAGATTTTAATATTTAAAAATCATGTGCGTCTTATAATATATAAGTGAAAGATGTACACAAGATCATTAAAAGATAAACAAAAAAATAACAGAAAATAAAACATTTAAATAAATAATACTATAAATTGAAATAATAAAACTTTGAGGTCATGTAAACAACTCAAGACTGCGCCGAGCGTAAAACGCGGTTGGACTGAATGACAGAGCTCGATATTCAAATCGGCGCGCGGCCGCCATAGTAAAATTGTATGGAAGATTTGAAGTTCTTTTTTGATAAATATGTATCTTTATTGTCAACCAATAACTTAAATATTTGGGACGGACAAATTGTAATATAACTATTTATGTTTCGTTCAAGCTGTAAAATAGGATAGATTTCTATTGTTATAATCTAAAAATCACGTAACACGAGCTTACGTTTTTGCATTTTTCGTGCAAATATACGTAATTTTATATTTGTATTAATTTTATCAACTTAACTGTGACCGCCTGTTTTGGAACATTTCGCTCGGCGCAGTCTTAATCAGTCAAGTAATTGTCAAAAATAGGAAAATACAATAAAAATTCCTACTACTACTATTAAACTTTACTTATTTTTAAAGCTAATTAAATTATTGTTGTCTGAAGAATAAACGGTAATTAAATTTTTAATGTACGAAATCAAATAAATATGATACCGGTAATTGAAACTAAACTACTTTATACGAGGTTTATCGCGTTGTTTATTTAACATTTACTATTAAACTTTACTTCATTTTAAGTTAATTAAATTAACTATATTATATTTAAGTTCTATTTAAGTTTCACATGTGTTCGATTCTCACAGAAGACAAAAAATTGCGTGATCCTTAAATAGTTTTGTCAAATCTGGGTGCTCTTTGTGTTCGTTGTTTAAATGATTTTAAATTCTCCACCGACACAGAAACTAATCCAAGTGGAAGGGTAGCAGTAATTTAAAAACATAAAATTAAGTAATAAGACATGACGACTAAAAGTGTAAGAGAAGAGAGAAGGGGCAGACCCAGAAGGAGATTAACTAACCAAATAAAGGAAAAGGCGAAGGTCGTGAATTATGAGGAGGTCAAGATATCGGCCCAAAATCGAAAAAGATTGTGTATACTCCACCGACAATAGCAAAGGCTTAACTTAAAAAACTTAACTATAAATAAGAAGAAGAAGAATAAAACAATAGCGTAAGTACTGATAACTAAGTGAGGCGTATTGATTATTATCCTTATTTCCATAGTCACTTTTTTCTGACAAGTTTTCAATCTATTAATAACGTAGACTAACGAGTTTAAGTAAACGCCTTTCATTAATTATCATACTGTATAACGGCGGACATCTGCATCTAGCTATTTTGTGGTTTTGGGTTGGATTTATTATTCCGTAACCGCAGACAGTCTATTCTTGGTCGTCTGAAGGATAAATTATACATACACTAGTCTATCCGTGTATTGATTCTTCTTGTCTAACTTTGCTTTGTTGTACTTACATACTGTACGGAAGAAACAGTAATTTAAGTTGCAGGGTAGCCTCGATACAAGAGTTGTGGGTTCGAATATATTTTGTGGCGTATGTATATACGCACAAGCAACATATAGCTTTACGAGAAACCTGGAATCGAACGAAGCATCGTACAACTAGCCGCGCCGAAACCAAGCGATGCGCGAAGACGATCGAACGGAGCATCATACGACAGCCGCGACGATATCAACATTCGCACTGGTGACGCGCGAAGCTTTCCTCTGCCTTTTATACGTGGCACTACTTTTATACTCGCGAACAGATTTCCAAGAAATCATTCGTAAATGTTAGATTTTTGTTTACTTGTCGCTGATTGGTGAAAATGTTTATTGTACACATTAGTGTTAGCATAACTTGCATGACTAATAAATGGGATATAAGATAGGTGAAAAATTGTAAATATATTCTCAGTTGAATCAGTCTGCGTGTTTCAATATAACCCTAACGGTTACCAGCTACGGACCTGGCTGCTGCCCGCCGGCTGGTAACTCGTTAAAATTTCTTTTGGGAAAGTTTGGAGTCTATTACCACTTACATACAGCATGCAGCAGAAAGGTGTGGTCATATTTACGCGTCACATAATATAGCCTCTGTACAAAAAACGCGACTAAAAACTGCGTCCGTGGCGCAGCGGTAGTGAATGCGACTGCTGTGTATGAGGTCTCGGGTTCGAATCTCGGGTCGGGCTAACAAAAAGTTATTGGGTTTTTCTGTTAAGAAATCTCAATACGAGCCCTGAGTTAGGAAGCTGGCGGTGTTAAAAACCCCCGTGCCTCGGAAAGCACGTAAAGCCGTTGGTCCTGCGCCTGATCTCTCTCTGGTCGTGTCGGATTATCTGTCCCATCGGATCATGAGGGTTAGGGAACTGAGAGTGCACTTGTGATTGCGCACACGCTTGTGTACTATAATATTTCCTGCGCAGATGTCCAGTCTCCATTAAGATTGGCCGCCGTGACCGAAATTTGGTCTGGTGAACATTATTAATATTATTATATTCTTAAATAATTTTACTAGTAATATGGTTTGTAAATTATTAATATCATTATTAGACTGTTCTACCATTAAGTTATGATAGTTTTGCGTAAATTTTACAGTCAGGAACTACGGAATTTGAAGGGCTTGATACGGATGACAGCTGTTGCAGAACTCAAGCTATATTTTACGAACGATACGTAAAGTATACCGCGACACGATCCTTAGTGTAAAAATTAAAAACTACAAATGGCTAATGGAAAATATTTAACTACTAGTCAATGTAAAATTCATTACAAAATAATTTATTCTTTAAGTCACAAAGTAACTTATGAATGTGAAAGGGGGTTGGCGAGTTTACTAATTTACTGAATTTACATTAATGTAAGTTGCTACGTTCTGGCAAAAGGTAGAGCCTATGAGGAAGATACCTGCAAGACACTCAAGGCCCCTTTTTTAAATCGCCATCAAATGTCATTCTGCAACTCATTTATGTACCAGGTGTTGCAGTCATTATACCTACCATATATTACTGTCCATATAAAACTAAATTCTAAAATAAAGGAACGTTTAATATTGTATAAAGAAGTATGCATGTATATTTCGACTTACCTTACTGAAGTACCCGACGATATGACACCCCTCATGGTCTGCGCTCGTCATCACGTAGAACAAGAACGGCTCCACGTCATAGTACAACGTCTTGTGGTCCAGGAAGAACTTGGCGAGTAGACACAACTGCTGGCAGTACTGCTTGTGTTTCCTTCCGTCCACTTGCCACACAGATAAGTTGTCTTTTCTGTATACCTGGTGAATAAAGAAAGTATTTACTAACATAGGACTAGTACTCTTTATAAATGTTTTTAGACTTTTGCAATTTGTACACACGGCTACACATCAAGTTAGACACCCTATATACGCATAACTACGCTACATACAAAATAGAGAATTGTCGGAAAGGGACAGTGCATAGTGGTGTCTAGGTTGATGTGTCGCTGTGTGTACACACGCAAGACAGAGGTCCTGGTCTTTCTTGGGTCCCCATCGCAGTCCACCCCGCGGCGCCTTGATAATGGTGGGCTCGACGTGTGTTCCTGTCCAGGCCCATATGAAGTACCTGGGCCTGGTTCTGGATGGAAGGTGGCCTTTCGACGAGTACTTCGGACAGCTCGCCCCAAAGCTTCTCGGCACTGCGTCCGCCCTTGGCCGGTTATTGTCAAGTTTGGGTGGACTCAGTGTTGGTTGCCGGCGACTCTACGCGGAGGTTATCCGGTCGATGGCGCTTTACGGCGCACCGGTGTGGGCGGACTCCCTGACCGCTCAGTGCAAGACTCACTTGCGGACACGGCAGAGCCATAGCGGGCAGGGTCATATGAGGATACCGTACGGTGTCTGCCCACGCAGCCTGCGCGTTGGCCAGGACACCCCCGTGGAATTTGGAGGCTGAAGTGCTCGTAGTGAGTGAGGCGGTGCGGGAGGAGACAGGTTGTCGTCCCCTATCGGCAATGATTGAGCTCACCCAAATTGAGTTCACCAGGGCATGATAGTAAGGTGCAAGGCGCAGTTGAAGGCGACCGAGGCCGGTTCCAGAACCGTTGGGGTTTTCCATCCGGCGTTGGAGCGGCGGCCAGGGCGCCAGCACGGGACCGTTTCCTCCCGGCGCGGCGGCGGTAGCTTTGGCAAGTACCTGCACACGGTCGCTGGGAGGGAACCGAGTCCCGTCTGCCACCACTGCGACTGTGAGGAGGACACGGCGCAGCCGTTATTTGATAATTTGCATATTTTGTTTTTTATTAATTTCCTATTTGTCAATTTTATTTTTTTATATTTTTTTTTATTATTTTATTATATTTTGCTTTCAGTTATTTTATTTTCGCTTAATGTAAAATTTATTTTAATTAATGATGCCATTTTTTAATATTATTGTAGGTATTTTAAATTGTCATTTACTTTTGTCCTAGTGTCCCATTGTCTTTGCCTGTCTAACTGTATACTACGTTTATGCTGTCTGCAGTATGTGTTGTGTGTTTTCTGTCAAAATAAATGTATTTTCTTTCTTTCTTTCTTTCACACGCTTGAGCAAAGTCCTGCTTGGCCTGTGCAGCGCCGTGAACTCCAGGACGTTGTGGGTGAGGACCTCTCGCTGCCTGCCGTGATCAAAGCCATAGTCGACAGCGAAAGGAAGTGAGTAGCGGTAGCATCCTTCTGCGGGGACGTCATCTCGCAAAAGAAGGCGGCACAACGAATCCGTGAGAAAAATAACCTTGTGGATCCGTGCCGCCGCCGGCGAACCGGGCGTTTGCGCGCCTTATGCCACCGTAGTAAAGGTCGCGGGTGAAGAGGTGAGAACGGGGATCTCTCGCCCGCCAACCATTAAGTCGGAACGACGCCCTTTGTTGCCCAGGAGTTGGCGCCTGCAGACCTTCTCCTTTTTTGCATTGGGCTCCGCTAGGTGAGTCACTGATGTAGTTATAGTTCCAGCAACCCACCCACCTTACAAGGCAGCGAGGCGGCACATCGTGGTGGTTTTAGGCGGTAGGCCCGAAGTCTCGGGTATAAATAAGGTACCTACATGTGTCTCAAATCTGGTCGTAGGGATAATTATGTAATAACAGAAAAATGATGCAAAATACAAATTGTGACGTACACCATACATACCACTTTTAAATGCAGCTGTCGGAGGGAAATAGCGAGATATCCCCACTACAAACCCAGTTTTTGTATATCCACTATATTATATACCTACTCCCTTAGTTTTTGCAACCAATTTTGATAACTTTTGCACAAAAAGATTTCTTTACATTACTCTTTCATGCATCCAACAAAACTACCAACAAGCCTGTCCCCCCACACAACCACCAGTAGCAGTTAAGTCCCAATGGTGGGGACCAGAGCTGGAGAAACTTAGATTCAATCTGAGGAAACTGTTTAACCGAGCTAAAAACACCAGGACTGATGAAGACTGAGAGCGATACAAACAAGCTCAATACCACTACAAGAAACGCATAAGATACCGCAGAGGAGAATCTTGGCGGCGTTTCTGCAGCAACATTAACACCACTAATGAAGCAGCCAGCGTGAAAAAGGTCCTATCGCAAGATAACAACAGAACCCTAGGCGCCATTAGAAAACAAAATGGTACCTATGCGATTTCAGACAATGAAATAAGTCAGGTACTACTCGAAACACACTTCCCTGGGTGCAAAGTGACGGTAAACCTAAACTGGGAAGACACGCCTTACAATCAACCAACCCCGATTGACTGGACAGTAGCCAAATCTATGGTCACTGCTGACCGAATATCATGGGCGATAGATAGCTTCCAACCCTTTAAATCTGCGGGCCTGGACGAAATATTCCTAGCTCTCTTGAAATAGGGACAAATAACAGTTGTGCCACACCTGCTCAACATATACAGAGCATCGATAGTGCATAACTACATACCACGCCAGTGGAGAGAAGTCAAAGTAATCTTCCTAGCTAAGCCGGATAAGTCAGATTACACACAGGCGAAATCATACAGACCGATCAGCCTAACCTCTTTCCTGCTGAAGACTCTAGAGAGGCTAGGTCAGTATCTAAGGGAAGGTGCTCTAAGACTCAAGCCACTACACCGCCAGCAACACGCCTACAGAAAAGGCAGATCAACGGAATCAGCGCTGCACTCTGTTGTAGGAACTATAGAAACAGCATTATCTGACAAATTAATGACACTAGGGGCCTTCATCGATATAGAAGGAGCTTTTGATAAGACAAAATTTAACAGCATTAACCAGTCACTCATCACATTTGGAGTTGATAGAACCACTAGTGGCTGGATCGATCAACTTCTAAAGATGCGGGCCATACAATTCACGGTGAACTCTACCACGAGAGGCATAGTAGCGAAGGGCTGTCCCCAGGGAGGAGTACTCTCGCCGCTGCTATGGAATATCGTGGTAGATGACCTGTTAGAACGCCTTAATAGCAGATGCTACTACACGGTTGGCTATGCGGACGACATAACCATCCTGCTCAAAGGCGACTCAGAAAACATAATCTGTAATCGCATGCAATCAGCCCTCAGGATCATGGAACAATGGTGTAACCATCATGAACTGACGGTGAATCCGACTAAGACAGAACTGGTCCTTTTCACACATAAAAGGAAAACTCAGTTAACTTACATGCCAAAATTATTTGGAACGGACCTTACCCTATCGCAAGAAGTCAAGTATCTGGGCGTAGTACTCGACCATAAGCTCAACTGGATTAAGCACCTTAACACAAAAATAACCAAAGCATGCACAATATTCTGGCAATGCAGAAGACTAATAGGCAGAAAGTGGAGCCTCAAACCATCTATAACCTTGTGGCTCTACACGGCCATAATACGCCCAATGATAACATATGGCGCCATAGTTTGGTGGCCCCGCACTCTTCTAAGCACAGTTATACAAAAACTACAAAGCCTACAACGACTCGCCTGCCTGGCGACGACAGGCTGTATGAGAAAAACCCCCACGGCAGCGCTGGAGGCCATACTTAACCTCAGACCCCTACACCTAATCATACAGCAGGATGCAGTTACATATGCCATACGACTTGAAAAGGTAGGGCTCTGGAAACGGGACAGTAGGATAACTCATGTACGCCTAAAGGAGTTAGTATACAACAAAATTCCAATGATAGCGGCGACATGTGATATCATCCCAAAAACTTTTGTTTTCGACAAAAAATACCACATCCAACTTCATGAAGAATTCAAAGATAGCTCTGGTATACACGAAGTGAGAATATACACGGATGGATCCAAAACAAAATCAGGAACAGGAGTCGGAGTCTTCTCCCACGACCTAAACATCAATTACTCAACAACCCTGGGAAACCTCAACACTATCTTCCAGGCAGAATGTGTTGGAATCACCCGGGCTGCAACAACGGTTACATCAAGGGGAATAAGCGATAAGACGATACGCATTATCTCGGATAGTGCCGCGGTATTACAAGCTCTGAAAAGCAACTGCTTTAACAGTGGACTCATCCTGGAGTGTCACTGTGAGCTGCAAACAATTGCAACAAAAAATCGGGTAACGTTGCAATGGATACGCGGCCACAGCAACTCTTCTGGCAATGACGCTGCAGACCAACTGGCAAAGAGAGGATCGAGCATTAAAATGGTAGGACCCGAACCAATTGTCCCGATACCCTTCTGCCAACTCAAAACATGGTTATGTGACAGAACCACGAAACTACACGGAAAACAATGGGCAGAAACAAAGGAATGTAGACAGACATTGCAAACATTTGCCCAATTTTTAAAGCTGGTGATCCGACCATATCGTCTAACTACAGGCCTATATCTCTTCTAACGTCGCTCTCAAAAATATTAGAGAAAATTGTTAATAACAGGCTATTGGCTTACCTTGAGAAATTTAGTCTCTTATCACATAATCAATATGGATTCCGCAAGGGAAGGTCGACGGAGGACGCTGTTAGTAACTTAGTTGACTTCGTTATTAATAAGCTCGACAGTGGTGAAAAGTGTACAGGCGTCTTCCTTGACCTCTCAAAGGCGTTTGACACCGTATCAAGGTTACTACTGCTTAAAAAAATGGAACGTATTGGTGTCAGGGGCGTCGCACTGGACTGGTTCACATCGTATTTAACGGAACGCAACCAGAGGGTTTGCTTAGGTGGCCACCAAAGCTCCTTTGCGAAAGTAAAGTACGGGGTGCCCCAGGGCAGTGTGCTCGGGCCTACCCTATTCCTTTTATATGTAGATGGTCTGTGTTCATTTAACCTACACAATGCACAAATCTTTGCATACGCTGACGACACGGCAATTATTTTCCATGGTAAAACTTGGGAAGAGGTGTACAACAACGCTGAATCTTCTATTTACACAGTTGCTCAATGGTTACAGCATAATCTACTCACACTTAATGCAAATAAGACCAAGCTCGTGAACTTCTCTGTAAGAAAAACAACCTTACTCACTAAACCGCTGTCTTTGAAGTTCCATACCTGTAAGTATAGCGTAGGTTGTACCTGTGACTGTAAACCACTTGAACAAGTAGACTGTGTAAAGTACCTTGGTATAAATCTTGATAAACACCTAACCTGGAATAACCACATCGAATCTCTCACTCGACGCGTAAGAAAGATACTCCATATATTTAAAACTTTGAGATCAATAGCAGATGAACAAACTCTTAAAATTACATATTACGCATTATGCCAGTCTATACTGAGCTATTGCATATTATCATGGGGATCGGCTGGTAAAACTATTTTGATCAAATCTGAACGAGCACAGAGAGCCATTTTAAAGGTAGCTTATAAGAGGCATTTTCGATATCCAACAAATATACTGTATGCTGAAACTTGTTTCTTGACGGTCCGCCAATTGTATATACTATCAGTAATACTCAAGTTTCACAAAACTGCAATCACCACCAAAGTGTCAGATCACCGATCGCGAAGACAACCTAACTGGCACAAAGAAAAAACTCGGTTGAGTTTTGGGAAAAAGGCTTATAAATACCTGGGACCACATTTATATAATAAGATTAATAAAATACTAAATATATTACCTATGCCAAATACCAAATGTAAAAGCCATGTTACTGACTGGTTACTAGGAATGAGCTATTTACAAACAGAAAACTTAATACAAAACTATTAATATACCTATACACTATACATTCATAACACATACACTCTCATTACATACACGACACGTAGACACCTTCACATTCACACAACACATAAACAAATAACTAATCCCAAAATTTTATTTTCTATGTTACATAATTGAGTTGCAAATGTAAAATTTTTACAAGGCACGAAAGAGACTAGAACCCACAACACAGGGTATCCTAGTGTGGGTCTAGTGACTAACCTGTTATTTGTATGTTTTTTCTGAACAATAAACGTATTATTATTATTATTATTATTATTACAAAGGAAGCCCTTCCATCCTTAGACATACATCTGTCACGCAAACTGCTACGTTCTTCAAGAAAAAACCTGCATCATCTAGTGGGTATAATAACAGGTCACTGCTCACTCAACAAACACCTGTTTAACATCGGCATCACTGACAGCCCCTTATGTAGAGGCTGCATGGAGACCGAGGAGACACCGGCTCACGTGCTGCTACATTGCACAAGCGTGACCAACCAACGGGCGAAACTACTAAACAGTCCAGAAACGATGAAGGAAGTACTGTGCAACACCGGTCCCCTATTGTCTTTCTGGACGGAGCTGAGGTGGTATGAGTAACCGAACAACTTTTCGCGTCGGTCACTAACGCACAATGGCCCAATTGTGTGGCTAAGTGCGGATAACACACGTCCAACTAACTAACTACATTACTCTTTGCTCTTGTATATAAAATAACCTACAAAATTAAATATAGCTAACTACCCTGTTGTAGTTATAAAACTCCTTTGGGCCCAAGATATACACAGAGAGTAAATTTTCTTTTTTACACTATTAAAGTGGCAAACTAGCATACGATCCACCTGATGGTAAGTGGTCACCGCCGCGTAGACTATGGACGCAACAGCATCAGTTGCGCGTTGCCAACCCTGTAAAAACCTTTTAACACCCTTTTGAAGAACCCCATACTGTAGTCTTGTGGGAAAACCTCGGCAGGAAATTCATTCCACAACCTGAGCGTCCGCGGGAGAAAATTCCTTTAGAACCGCAATTTCTTTGAAAATTAATGTATGGTGTCTATAAAAAAAGATATTACTGGCATACAATATGGCTACAAACCTCGTCACCTGGGGGATGTCTCCAGACACACTTGACCTTATGCCTGGCAGCGCCGGTGGCCGACTTGTGGTGGTTGAGGCAGAACTCGCAGACGAACAACCGTGGAACCCTCGCCGCGTCGCCAGGGTATGGTGACTGGTACCACACCTCCATCATGTATTTACCCATTACAACATATCTGGAACAATATTAAGAAAATAAAAGCTAAATCATACTGTAAAAAACCAAGTTATATTAATATAAATTGAGGCGCTCATAGCCAGTTGCAGTCACTGATCGGTAAACGATTAGCGAGTTTAAGCAACGTTAGGTGTGGTCAGTGTATAGATGGGTGACCGCTTAGTGGTATTTCATCTATGCGTCTCCGTGCTTCGGAGGGGCACGTAAAAAGTCGGTCCCGGTTGTTGCCAAATTGACAGCAGTCGTTAAGCCATGTCAGAGGCCTACGGGCGGCTTGAACAACTCTTGACAACAGGTTATAATAATAATAATAATAATAATATTCTACCACATACACACAACACTATCTAGCCCAAACTAAGCAGAGCTTGTACTATGGATACTAGACAATGGATAAACATACATATATACTTTTTTTTTTGTAAATACATACATATTATACATAGAAACACCCAGACTAAGACAAACATCCATGTTCATGCACACAAATATTTGTCTTGTGCGGGAATCGAACCCGCGACCTCAGGCGTGGCAGTCGGTTACACTAACCACTACGCCATCGAGAAGAAGAATAATTAAATAATTATATATAAGCATTTTCAATGTTGTTCCATAACATCATACATAGGTGCAGACAAAAATAAATAAATAAAATGAAACAAGAAACTATAAAGATAATTTAACAAGTAATATTTTAATGTAATATTGTATGATTAATATTATAATATTTCCACATACTTAAGTAGGTATTTAAAGTGTTGTATGTGTGCAGATGCACGTCCTACATGACGGCACTAAAATAACTGTGATGCGCTCAGCATAATGCTGTGGCACTTGCTGCAGGCAATACTCAGCGAGGACTAATATATTTAAAAACTATTATAATATAATATTTAATAAAATATATTTTAGAATATACATTTTAAGCCCGTTTTAAAAACAGCTGTTTGTTTGGCATCGACTTCAAACTATTAAGATTCGATTTGGAGTTAAGTTCAGACTAAAAAAATATTTCATATTACAAAATATTTAAAATAAATATTCTAGCCGCTCGATGATATCTGTCGGTTTGTACAAATAAAGAATTAAAGACTGGTTAATCACTGCTTACCTGGTACCCTTGTCTGTAGGTATATCACCCAGCTCCTCTTCGATCTTGATAGCAGCCAATGCCTGTGCTTCTCGGAACAACCTCAAGTCGTAGTCTGGTGCGAACCCTTCTAGAATAGGTTCCCTATCTTCGTTGATATCTTCGTTACCTGATGCTGCTAACTTCTCTCGTAACTCTTGACTGCCTTTCCATTTAGAGCGCATGTCCTGCAGGAACAATGTTTTATTATTAGTGTAATCTGTCAAGTCTTAAAATACCAGACATCATTGTAAATCTATTGTGCCTGGCCACCGGTGTACCGCTGCGTCTCAATAGGTTAAGAAATTTAAACCCTTTTTATACTTTCGTATAACATGATTTATACAACTGGAAATGGGTGTTAAGGCAATCATGCTCGGTATTTACGAACCATTTCGAAAGGCTTGACGTTTCGGTGGATGTTCTTAAATTCATTTAACCTGGTACCTAGTAAGAACGGTTTCACAAATGGAAGCTCGACATTACCGACACTGTTTGAGATCTCGGCCTGTGCAAATAGGGCCAAAATAATAAATCTTAAAAAAAAAGGAAATATCGAGCATGATAGTTAATATTCGTTTCCAATTATGTTATCTTCTTTGTATTATCCCTGATGGATAAGTTAGCAGTCTAACTACTGCAGTTAAGTGGTATCCGCCTCTTATGGACATCAACAAAGCTACAGATAGAACCAACCAGCTGCCATCACCGTGACACCTCTATATAAACCCAAACACCCAGCTTGTCCAAAATGCTCGATTCAGTCGAGAATATATAATAGTTTTTGCCTTCTTTAACGAGCTAATTGACGACATGCAACCGAAATTAAAGCATTAAAAGGTAGAGGAAAGGCGCTGTCGTTACCACTGCAGCTCTTTTAAAAGCACTTTGTTTAAAAAAGAATATGTCATACAGTTTGTCATATATCGTAAGTAGTTGATTCCAAAGCCTCCACTAACATGAAAGAAATGCTAGACTAACTAACATACAGTAAGAGCAGCGGTAGCTCAGTGGGGAGACCAACAGACTGCAATGCAGAGGCTTTTGGGTTCGAACCCATGTCGCGCACCACTGACTTTCGGAAATTATATGACTTTTCGAAATCATGTGCGTATTGATTGACAATTATCGCCTCTTCCGTGCCTCGGAGAGCACGTTAAGCCGTCTGTCCCGACTGCTATGAACATCTATGGCAGTCGTTATTGGGGAAGTCGACACAAAAGATCCCACTGGGTCGAAGTGTCGCCGGTCTGTACTGACTGGTCCCCACATAAGATAAGATAACATACAGTAAGAAAGAAGGGGTGGTCCTTGGGTCACCCCCGCCGCACCCTATTGTTAGACTATGGTACCCAAGTTATATATGCCTTATAACTTTATGCCAATCAAAATTAGGACAAAAAGCATTAGCCTAAATGATATTTATGCCTACTGATATAGTATGCCAAAAAACAATTATGTCAAAGTATTATTATGAAAAAAAAAATGCCTAACTCTTTATGCCAAATTAAATTAGGACAAAAAAGAATTGTCGTTACAAAGATTTCCCACTTTTGAACTCACAGACGACGCTGTTGTCATACCTTGGTACAATACAGTGTACGTGTGCGTTTTTATCATGCCGTACCTTGACTTTGAGCTGGTATGCCCGCTGTTCTATAGTGGGCTGGTGCCTGGGGCGCGCGTGCAGCAGGCGCAGCGCTCGGCGGCGCGCGTCCGCGGCGGACGCGCGCTCCTCGCCCGCCGCCACGCACCACGCGGCCGTCACGTTGTGGTACAGCGGGCATGCGTCCCACGTCACGTGCCGGGGAGACAGGCCACCTGCACCACACCATCGATAACATAAGTGTAACCTATCGCGTATCCAGCCATTGACTACGTAGCAAAAGTAGTCCTCTCCATTCATAAATCTTAAATTTTGAGTCGTGTCCGATCAAACACAACACTCGTTGCAGTGACAGTGGCGAGAATACCACTTATACCATTACGTCATCCATGCAATAAAAAGTTTTGGAGTAAGTTCAATCGAGCTACTTCATGCCCTGCCCAAAAATAGACCAGCCTACTTCACGAGATGGGGCCTTTGGATATGTAGGCTAAAATGACCACGTTTTTAATCAGCAGTAACCCTTAACGAAGTCGAGGCTAATGCTAGAGCTGTCACCCTTTCTGGTCGAAGTCACTAGAAAATTATCAGCTAGATGAATGTGATAGAAACTTATTGAAGATTCTGCAGAAGTCGGTGGTTGAGGACTCCCTCATTAAGGATATTCACTCGGATAGAGTGCAACCGACTTGTGGATGCAGAGATATTTACAGTTACGGATTAGCAATTCGGTACACACACCGCACTCTAGCAATTCGGCAGTAAGATTAAAAAATATTTTTTTCCTCTTCTTTACGTGTTAGAGCAAGAGGTTGACGATCGACTTAAGCGTGCCATCAGAGTGTTCTACGTTAGACAAATTTGAAACCAGGCCTGAAAGCTTTTATACTAGGGTCCAATGTATAGTACGTCAAAACTTTAACGTACTTTTGTCTCAACTGGGAAAAGGCAACTACCTAGATCCTTATAAAACTAGTATAATGGAAACTATGGATAAAAAGCAGCATTCATCAAAAATAATACCACGTAAACGTTGACTTTTAATCTGATACTGTTGTTTACAAAGATAATACTTTGATTAAAGCTCATGTAAATACATACAAGACAGTCTACCATGACTTTTCATGGCTTTCCATATCTCTTAATGGATAAATAAATGGAATCTTATGAAAAGAATATGGAAACATGAAGTCAAGTATTTTGAGCATCGAATTGTGAAGTCAAGCTACACCCCAAACACGTAATATACTTACCAAGATGTCCTGAAGAATCACATCCTCGTACCGGACACCTCTGTTGCGCCGGTTCAGAGAGTGATGGTAGCGCAACCGGCGACCAAGCCGGGGGCGCACGACTCTTAATATTCTTCTTTGAGTCTTTGATGCTACTGCAAAATATTCTCTTCAATTTTCTTGAGGAAAATGAAGTTACAAGTGACATATCAGACATTTTTCTATTGCTCGTAGTATTTTTTTGTTAGTCTGTTAGTAGTGCCCTCTGCCAATAATTAATATAACGCTTACCAAATGAAAATCGAATCGATTTCAACCAATTAGACGTTTTGCCGAAAATTTCCTGCCTTACTGCTCCAATGCGAAATATTACTTCTTACTATGAGGCTAAATTATATTGGTTTATATGTAATTATATATACACCGGATAAAAGAATACGAGGCTTGTCATTGTGCCTAAAAGCTCATGTTGAAAAGTTCTATACGACTATGTGTATGCCACAGGGATAGGTACAATAAGTAGGTAAGTAAACAATTGTATGTCATATAGAACGTGGGTTAAATATCAACAAAACGCAGTAATAAATAATCATAAATTATGTGGAAACGAAGATATGAACGGGATCTATTGCTTAATAACTAAAACTGGAGAAGTAAATCTGAATGCAGGTATAGGTAAAATATAATTAACATAAATATTTTAAACTAGACTTCACGATTCCATAACGTGACGTAAAGATTATGGTTGGCACAATTAGCTTTTCACGTCAATTGATTGAAAAGGATTCGCTCCTTTTATTTTGATTAGGTTGTGGGTTAGTAAATTACACTTAAAATTAATAGTTCTTAATAAGTAACATTGAAACTAACAAATATCCATACTAAATCATATGAATATTAGCATTTCATTAGTGCAAATAAATGTTTCTATCCTTCTTCTTTTTAAACTATTACCTAGAAAGGTATTCACTTAATCACATAATAAAAGCCTATATAAAATAAAGCATAAAGCTTGATTCAAAATCTAAAAAATACATTTTCACAGAAAATGTACTTTTGATCCAATCAAAATTATATTTCAACAGAATTTAATTCTTACACAAAATGTGTTATTGCAATATATTAATTTAATTGTCATATTATAGAAAATAGGATTATGATATTGTACTGTTTGACAATACCATAAAAATATGATCATTTAATAATATAATAATTAATATTGCATTCTCGCAGAAATTTAGGAACAAATTAATATATTATATTAACAGGGCAATAATACGACATTAATTTTACATGGGACTTGTTGATACTTTGTCATTTTTCATATTGAAAATTGACTTATGTTAGGCATCAATAATCACCTATGCAAATATGGCGGGCATACAGATCAACATCTCATTACGTGATTTAATGATTTATTGCATGCAAGAGAGGATTATCCCAATGGGGAAAGGCTATGCTAGATGAGGCTACATTGAATCGTAAACTGCAAGAGGCTAACAGTTTGAAGAGATATTCTGTTCAAATGATTTATATTTTCTAATGGTAAAAATCTTTACTTACTTTTTGTTCTCATTATTTTTCTCATCAACTTCAGAATCAGTATCTGTGTTATTTTGCCGTGATGCGGTGGCCATTCGTGACACTCTTGCTGAGAGCGATCGTGTTAGCTTTCTTGGCATCGTAGCCACCGCTGAATCGCCAGAATCACCACTTTTCATAGCCGCATTTTCTTGCTGCAATTTAAAAACAAAGGCTTTCTGTAATTTTCTTTATAATATGCTGAATCAAAGTGGCTGTATTTATTTTGAACATTAGGAATTTAGTATACGAAAGAGTACTGTTGTTTGTTTTCTTTATAATAATAATAATATATATTTTTATTTATTTATTTATTGTCTTCTATTGTATTGCCTGTTAAACTGGGTGAGATTAATCTTTGTGACTGTTTTTTTTTTAGACATTTTTCTATACGTGTCTCTCAACTCAGTGTGCCTTTTGGCAAAGGCCTGCTCCAGTAGTTTCCATTGCTTCCTGTCTTGAGCAACTCTCCTCCATTTGGGTCCCGCAGAAAATTTCAGCTCATGTTCCCAGCGCTTTTGTTGCCGTCCTCGACATCTCTTGCCATCTCTTGGATACCAATTTGTTGTAATTTGGCTCCACTTTTCTTGTATAGATCTTAAAATATGGCCGGTCTATCTCCATTTTTGGAGGTCTATTTTTTCCAAGATATTGGTATCATATATCGATATCTTGGAAATATATATAATATGTAACGGGTATTAACGCGATCATGCATAATGTTTACCTTTTATATGCTTGACGTTTCGATCAGGTTACACCGGCCGTGGTCACAAGCTGACTGCATACGACATATAAAAGGTAAACATTATGCATGATCGCGTTAATACCCGTTACATATTATATATATATATATATCATGCAACGCGAAAGTTTAAGAGTTATCTTGGAAATAATATATATAATATACTTAATAATAATAATTTGCTGATAGTTTATACCTTGTCTATTCTCAATAGCAATGCATTTGTTTATGATTAGATACAGCATTAGCAGCATGGTGTGTGAAATTATAGTGGTTGGTAAATATTAATTGTTATTTTTAATTAAATAAAGCAGTACAAACCAATCACATAAATTAAGGTAGAATTCACTTTCTAGCTTGCTAGCACTTACTTTATACCATTCTCTATAGCAAAATGATGTTCAGAAGTCACTAAGGTTTTCCCACCATGCCTAGTAAATCATGTGAAATTCATCACAACAGAAAATAGATTTTTCGACAGGTCTCCTTCTAGTTGAGATGAGACTAAGGCAATAGAGAGAGAGTGCATTGCAATATCTCTGCACAATAAGATAGGCTGCAATATTCAATCCAAATAATGTAATGCTTTAGTTGGATGTGTGATAACAGAACTTAACCTCACAATTGGGCCAGTGTGTATAAACATATTATACAAACCTTGGGAGTTACAGCTGATGGTTTCGTCTTTCCAGTTTTCACACCTTCCTTTTTAGGAGATGGTTCACTGTCACTATCTGATGACACTGACTCCACAGAAGACTGACTTGAAGTGCATGATGACGCACTTTTATCTTCAATTGTTTTCTTCGGAGGTGGCCCACTCGGTCTGTTACCATTTTTACGTTTAACATTGTCTTTAGAGTCTTTTGAATCCTCATTATCAGCAGTAGGCGGAGAGTTATCTTTCTCTTCACTAGATTTTCTAGTAACTCTTTTAGCCTTGGGTGATGCTTTCGGACTTTTGTTATTTGATGATTTGCTTTCTGTCTCAGATTCAGAACTGTTATCTGGTGAGAATATGCTTTTCTTTTTAAGGGTACCTGAATCTGGCTTGGGTGATGATTTCGGTGTAGACTTTGCCACGGACTTGGGAGTCTTTGCGCCTGTGGGCAGTTTCTGTGCAGTTTTTCCTCTAGCCAGTACTGTAGCAGCAGATTTCGGTTTGGCAGAACAACGTCTTCTGGGTGGACCAGGTTTGGGGCTTGTAGGTTTAGGTGTGTCATCATCACTTGATGACGAAACTTTTACTTTAGATGGTCTGCGTGGCTTAGGTTCTTCTTTCTTTTTAGGCTCATCAGGTTTAGCTGGAGAATTGGGTGCGGGCGCGGCTGCAGCAGTTGCTGGGGTGTCTGAAGTGGATGATTCTGAGTCGGAACTGCTGGAGCCAGATCCTGAGCTGGTAGAGGAACTGCCACTACTGCTCGAGTCAGATGTGGAGCCGGAGCTGCTATCAGTGCTGCTACTGTTGCTAACCTGAAATTGTGATATACACAAATATGTTAAACTTAGACTAATATGTATTGAAAAATATTTGATCAGGCTAGCAATAATAATAAAAAACAAAAATGTTGCTTTAACAGGTTCATTTGCGAAAATTCCGCGCAGAGTCTCCGATCAAATGCCGGCGGCAGAATGACGCTTGGAAATTTCCGCTCGCGCCACCTCCGCGCGGAGATAGCGGCACTGTTTTGGAATAACCGTCTGTCTCCGCGCGGCGTTTTCTGCAATGAACCTGTTAAAATATAAAGCTAAAATAATATCAGTGCTCTATATAAACTATGCCACTTCTGAGCAGAAGCCTCTGCTAGTAAGGTTTAGGCCTTAATCCTCCAAGCTGGCCCAGTGGGTTTGCAGACTTCACATATCTTCAGGAACATTATAGAGAACTCTCAGATATGCAAGTTGCCTCACAATACTTTTCTTAAACATAAAAGTGAGTGATAATTGACTATTTAACCTGTCAAGTCATGGAAAGCCAGACGGCAATTCAAAACCTATTGTATCTGGCCACGGGTGTGCTGTTGCGACGCTATACATTAAATCACTAATTACTTGGAAAACATCATAGGTGCATGCATCATACTTGCTACCAGGCGCGTGCGCTTCATACAAGCAAATAAGCACTGCATACCCTAGTTTGCTGGCTTATGTAAATCTATATAATCGAAATTTATTTATTAAATACTACAATATAATATACAGATATATATACACACAAAAACATTTATAAATGAAATGTAGTACCCTAGTGCCCTAGTAGTGATTTCTGGTAGGGCGTGCATACCCTACTAGAAATCTTTGTGCACGCCCCTGCTTGCTACTTCTGTGTGGCAGTTCAATGGAGTACCACTACTTTTTTAATTATAATAGGGATTTAAATATGAAGTTGTATAAAGAACATCAGTAACATTGCAGTTTTCTTACTAAATTACTATTTCACAATATTATTTAATGGTTAATTCAAATTATGTTTTCTTATTTTATGTAGTTGCATGTATTTAGGCCAATATGGTTAGTTGTAATTAACAAAATCATCCCCCATCATATAATTTTGGCAGATTGAAACAATGAATATAGGCAGACAGTAAGTAATATAACTTTAAATACAAGTTGTATAAAAGGTTATTGATAATAATAATTATTAATAATAATACATGTCATTAACAAACTATACTTACAGTATATTCTCCAAATATAAATAAATGTTATTTTTTTACAGAAACCATGAAATTAGAATTAGGACATAACAGCAATTTGATAATTAAAAACCTAATAAGTAGATAAAAAACAAGCAGTGCTCATGACCTAAATTGTAAAATCATCCAAGAATGTAAATAACTGTTAATGGGTGCTTCCATGAAAATAGGGCAACTCTATGATGTGATTAGTCTTTAATATTTTTTACATATGGTGCAATTTTAGATTAGTGTGATTTATGCCTGATAGATAGAATAATTCATGTTCAAAAGGGCCAGTCACTTTGTTTAGTATTTTAAGAGATATTTAGGATTTTGTAAATTTAGACGTCTAGGGACTGACACATATAGTTAGGGACTGATGAAAATTATGCTGATGTACTGTTATATAAGATTTTTTAAGGCAATTAATGTAATTTTCGGCGTGAGTGCTTTCATTGCCATCTTAATACTTGGTTTCAGTCTTTTATATTTCTTCTGTTGAGTGAAAAGCTTTCTTTTTAAATTTGAAATAACATCATTTTTGTTCTTCAATGTAATATTTCTTAATTTCCTTTAAAGAAGGTTAACGCATTACCAGCCGGCGGGCATAAGCCAGGTCCGTAGCTGGTAACCGTTAGGGTTGTAGATCAGCCGGCAGGCATAAGCCAGGTCCGTAGCTGGTAACCGTTAGGGTTATATTGAAACACGTAGACTGATTCAACTGAGAATGTATTTACAATTTTTAAGCTATCTTATATCCCATTTATTGGTCATGCAAGTAACGCTTGCACTAATGTGTACAATAATCATTTACACCAATCAGCAACAAGTAAACAAAATATCTAACATTTACGAGGGAGTTCTTGGCAATCCTATGCGTGTGTGCGTGCGGCGCGGCGGTCCTTACACGTGTTTGCGTGAGTATAAAAATAGGGCCACGTATAAAATCAGCGGGAAGTTTCGCGAGTCCCCAGTTCGTAAGTTGGTATCGTCGCGGCTAGACGTACGATGCACCGTTCGATTCCAGGTTCCTCGTAAACTTATATGTTGCCTGTGCGTATATACATACGCCACAAAAGCTTCTTCGTTTAGCTTCTGCTCGTCTAAGATCATCATTAACATTTTGAATTATGTTATTGTCCAGTGGCTCTATAGCTCTATTCTCTTTAGGAAATTCTTCGTCAGACAAAGGTGGAGTATTTTCTGTTACGTAATGATTACAGTCTTTCGTAACTTGTTGGTTTTTTCTCTAATCAGAAGATCTTCCATTTTTTTTCGTTTCTCCATTCTCGAGAGGTCATATCTTTTAAACATTTTCGCTGTCCTTTCTCCTTTTTCTTTATATACTTTAGTCTTTCTTTCTCTTTGTGTCTAACTAATAACACTGCGTCACTTTTGATTTCCTTTAATCGCGCTTTTGCAGCAACTGACTTCTTTAGGGCTATTACCTCCTTAGTAAATTTTTCCTAGGCGCCATGTTGCTATAAAAGAGAAATGCATTGCAACATATTATATTAATAATTTAAGCAAAACGTTTTATTCGTTTAAAACAAGACTTCTCTAATAATGAGTTAACAGACAAACTGACATTTTATTTACATGAACCACGAAAATTTAAAACATAGCACTCTTTTTTAGGGGTAGTAGTAAAAAAACAGAGGTAGATAACACTCCTGTTTGGTGTGTTATAAAATGATATTGCAAATTAATTTAGTCCCTGGCTTCTCCGTCAGTCCCTAGCCATATTTATAGCGAGGGCCTGACGGGTTAGGGACTGACGATTCAGAAGAAAACCTACGAATACTCTGTTTGGTTATATATACCACAATACCTAACGTCATTTAATGAACAGGGCTTACAAAACAATACTAAATCGTTAACAATTAAAAACAATTGACTACTATTTAATATAAAAATTGCTTACCAAGGGGCTGACAAAGTCACTGGAACAAGGCGTGCTCGCACATCTCATACCGCGATTGCACTGAATTATACAAAATTGCCAGCGCATGGCGAGCGGCATTTGCAGATAACTTTATGTCTATACTTTAAAATCAACTGACTCTCATTCCCTTATTTACGATAAAAGCCGCGTAATTTCAAAATTCCTAAGCAGCTAGGGCCTGATGGTTAAAGTGCGGACACAAATTTAACTTACATAAATGTAATGTTTTTTCAGAATATTGTTATTTTATTGATATTATTAGGCAAATAGTCATAATTTTAACTGTCTTGAATAAAATAAAAGTGTATAAAAGGAATGTTTTCCAGATATTAGTGCCCGAATACAACATTTTGGTAGGCGGACACGGCTAGGGCCTGATATTTGGGGTAGTTAGAAAAGTTTTCTAAACTATATTTCTAAAATATTTCAAACATTTTGAGGGCAATAAATAAAACACATATTAAGCTGTTACCTATTAACCAAAAAGTAAAATTAATTTAATTTAATGCAGTGAAAAATGCATGTGGACATAGAGTTGCCCTATTTCCATGGAAGCACCCTAATATATAATAATCAATATCATGTTAATATATGCAGTATCAACTTATTATTTGTAACTAATGTTTTGTTTTGTGTCAGAAAATATCTTATTCAAAAAATATATGTTATAAACACGCATTGCTTTGTTTGCACTTTCTAAGTAAATGCTACTGTGATAAACATAGAAAATGACTATAAAATAATAACTTACACACAGTTCAGCAAACAAATAAATATGTTATTAGGTAGCTTACGTTCACAAATTCTTAAAATTGCTATTTAAATATAATTAATAAGTATACAAGTAATGAATATGCAAAAATTGCAATAATACTTACATCGAGGTTCGTCATTTTGCCTTTTTGTCTTCACAATAGACTTAATGCACTTATAGTCTTAGCACTAATATAAAATGTATAGTTTTTATTTACGTTTAATATTTCATAATTCAATAATATCAACAGATAAAATTATGTTTTAGAGAATATGTCACCAAAGGAGTGATAGTAAGTTGTAACTTTTGACAAGTTAGCCAACAAATGTCACAATGTCAGTCAGACACCACAGACTATAATGACAATACCTACCATTCTTTATTATAATATCGAAGAAAAAGAAACGAAACGCGGTGCTCGTTTCGTTTCGCGTAAAAATGTTATTTAATGTAATTAACGTTAAATAATAAAATATTCATTACATAATAATAAGTACTTATTAATTAAGCTTAACTTTTAAGGATAATTAATTAGTACTAAGTAAAATAAATAAATGTTATTGAAAAGAATTTCCGAATCGAAAAAAATTCATGAAACATAATAATGGTACTGTGCTTCTCTCAAATTGATCTGATTTCTTGAGTATATTATGTGGGACACTCAGAAAGTTTTGTGAAAATAAAGAAAAGTGTTTAAAGGTAAATATTTTTTGTTAAATTATTTCAAAGTATTCTTTATCAGGCTTTATACAAAATTTCATGTGTCTGAACCAGTTTCTGAAACACTTTTTCCAGTCCACTGCTGACACCTCATTAATTTACAGCCCACTCAAACGCTGGCAGCGCATCTTCTGACGACGAAAATTGCATCTTTTTCAGTTGATTTTTATTTTCGGGATTAAAAAGAAGTCACACTGTGCTAGGTCAGAGCAGTAAAAAGGGTGACCCAGGAGTTTGACCGGCGTTCTGCCCAGGAAGTCCCTCGTTTTAGCGCGGTGTGTGCGAGGCGCGTTCTCGTGATGGACCAATAGCGCGTCGAAGCCCTGTGTTTGATCGCTTGTTGCTCACAACAGAGAAATCTTCTGCCAAGCATTTGGTAGATAGCATGCCATTCGGCGCTGATGCTTCTATGGTTCCGTAAAGGAATTGACACCAAGTATCCAGTCAAATTGAAAAAGCTCGCGATCAAAATCTGCTCCCCGGATCTAAATCGCTTCACTTTGGTAGACTTCACGTTGATTCGTTTTAAACATCCAAACCGTCGACTGACGCTTCGTTTCTCGATCGTATTGATAAATCCAGGACTCATCACCTTTTATAACGTCGTAAACACGCCGAGACCTGCGAGCCTACTTCAAATTTGTTTATCATATCACGGCACCATTCCACCCAGGCCTGCTTCTGAGCATTGGTGCGGTTGTGTGGCACTCAGCGTGAAACTGTTCTCCTCACGCGGATATGCACGTGTGGAATCTCGTAAACGCTTCCCGATCCAATCTGCAGTAAGTATGTGCTGAATCTCCTGATACATAACTCACCTATTAATTGTCTTGGATTAAATTTTTCACTCCTAGCACTTTTCTTCCGTAACAGCCGTCTAAAGGGCGACCACTTCTTTCTTCATCCCTCAAATTTAGTCGACCGCCCTTGAATTCGTCCAACTGCGGTGCCTTCCTTGCTTTCTTTTCAATTATTTTTCTTACCACCGACACGTGGTAGGTAAGCACCACTTGGGACTTGGCGCCCAGAGTGGCTGTTCCTTTCGCGGTATTGTAGATCCGACATTAAAAGCATAAAGGAGTCTCAACTCCTCTTAAGTCAAAAGTAGCCTGGAACTACGAAAGGAAAATAACTGCTATATAGAAAATCGCAGCCATTTGTAATAGTGTTTTGATTTCCTATCTAGAGTAGTTCCTTCCTTTGACAGCATAACAATTCCTTTTTCATAGGATTAGCAACGCACATTATAAGCTATAATAGTAACAATTAATCATCAGGCGAACCACGCCTTATACTGCCTACTCAAAGCCAACGATTTGAAAACATCTCGCCTGCAGAAATAAAACCTCCTTACAAAAAAAAAACACTGCTTATCACCTTGACTCTTCTAATCCGATAAGTAGAGTTTCCGGGCTCCTTAAGAAAGGATTGTGCTGTTAACTGGGGACTAGGGATACTCGTAGTGGCGTAGAATTCTATTCAAAGAGGATCAGCAATGCGCGAGCAATGTCCCTGGTGTCAGTTATCATACATCACGGTAACCGTTTACCATTAGGTAGGTAGTGTATATGGTTCGTTATCATCTTAATTATCCAATTAGTATATAATAATATCATAAAGAGGAAAAATTTGATTTTTATTTGTTTGTTTGTAAGGATTTAACTCAAAACTGTAGGTAGCTTTGAGTTAAATTGATGTATATGGTTATATATCATCTTAATTACTTATTTATACTAATAGTAATACTTATTTATACTAGGATATAATAATATCATAAAGAGGAAACATTTGATTTTTGTTTGTTTGTTTGTAAGGATTTAACTCAAAACTGTAGTGTAGGTAGTTTTGAGTTAAATCCTTACAAACCGATTTAACTCAAAACTACCTATTCAACAGATTTTAAAAATTCTGTCACCATTAGAAAACTTTATTATCACCGATTTATGTTACTAAGTAGCTGTATTTTTTTTAAAGTACTTTTACTAGCATAACCCAAACCTTGACTATTTTTACGCGAGCGAAGCCGCGGTCAAGAGCTAGTCCGTACTATATATATAATATTATAAACGCGAAAGTTTGTATGAATGTATGGATGTTTGTTACTCTTTCACGCAAAAACTACTGGACCGATTGCGGTGAAACTTGGTATGTAGATAGCTAAAGACATTGATTCACACATAGGCTATTTTTTATCCCGATATTCCCACGGAAACCTAGTATAAAATATAAATACATATTAGCAATAATAATATCAGCCTTGATTTTATAAACTATGCCACTGGTGGGCATGGGGCACTTCTGAGAAGTGGTATAACAACGATTACGCCATGGTCCACCGCGTTGACACATTGCGTGTTGGCAGACTTCAAACATCTTTAAAACTTTATGAAGTAAGTACTCTCGAACATTTTGGTTATCGTTTATATTTATAATTAATACGCAAATAATTATGTAATTAATATATGACGGCCTCGATGGCGGGCGTAGTGGTTAGTGTAACCACGCCTGAGGTCGCAGGTTCGATTCCCGCACAAGTCAAACATTTGTGTGCATGAACATGGATGTTTGTCTTGGTCTGGGTGTTTCTATGTATAATATGTACTATGTATTTACAAAAAACAAGGATGTATGTATGTTTATCCATTGTCTAGTACCCATAGTACAAGCTCTGCTTAGTTTGGGTTAGATGGTGTTGTGTGTATGTGATAGAATATTATATTATGTATTATAATATATAATCATTTCTTGTATTTGATTTGGGGTTCCAATATAATATAATAAAATTATTTATTCAAGTAACATTAACTCATAGTGTTAGTAACAATTTGACTTATAACTATGTTAGTTATCTAAATTATACACAAACAATGAACAAATAAATAAAATACAAATAATAAAATGGGAAAAACTAAGACACATCTTACACTATGCTGCAGGTCCAGCAGAAATTTTGCAGCACCGGTTAACGATCGCGCAATCCAGCCGGCTTGAGATCATTTTTAGGATGATGTTGGTGCTGCCACGCACCCTCCGTACCAGGGATGCGCATCTCTTACGCATTACTGTATAAAAGCAATCTACGCGGGCTTCTGCAAACATCCCTGAAGCACTACAGAAACGTGGCAGCCCCATCAGCACCCTAAACGCGTTGTTATATTGAACTCTAAGGGCACTGTATGCCTGTAGTGTAAAATGAGTCCACAGGCTGCACGCGTAGAATGAAGTACAATATGCACGGAATAATGCGACTTTGACTTCACTCGAACAGCGCGCAAACCTGCGAGCTATCATGTTAGCACGTACAGACAGCGCCCTTCGCTCCCGTTCAATATCATTATCATCCCTAAGGTCGGCAGTCAGATTGTGCCCTAGATATTTAAATTGGTTTACTCTCTGTAGAGGAACATCGTTCAGTTTATTGGTAGGCATCTCAATAGGTACACTACTGCTGCCGGCCTCAAAGACCATAACTTCACTCTTTTTCACATTGTACACAAGTCCATGCTGTAATGCATACCCTTCACAAATCCCCAACAGCTTGCTGAGGCCACAGGGCGACGCACTCAGCAGCACCATGTCGTCCGCATAGCTTATATTATTTACGCAAACTCCATCTATATAGCAGCCCGCCCTGGTGCTGCTGAGCTCCTCAATCAGCTCCCTCACATACAGGTTGAAGAGCGCGGGCGATGTCAACCCTCCTTGTCTCACCCCGCACTCCAACCCATAGGCGTCAGATCTGACCTCTGCCCATCTGACACTATTGACCTGGTTTCTATACCAGAACTTGACGATATTAATAAATTCTCTTGGTAGTTTAGCATCATCTAGCTTTTTCCATAGTATTTCATATGAAACCAGATCAAAAGCTCTCGAGAGGTCTAGAAATGCAGCGTATACGGGCGTTTTCCGATCCGTATAATATTTGACAGTCTGCTTAAGACACAGAATAGCGCTATCCATAGACAAACCGAGCCTAAACCCGAATTGGTTGTCATGTGGTCTTATATATTTATTTAATTGCGTGTTACTTTACTATAAGGTTTTTCAAGATTATCCATTCTTTACGCGACACCCGTATGATAATATAAAATAATTAGTTATTAATATATTTATTAAATCAAATTTTCAGCAAAAATACATCTTCATACAAAAACATCGATGAATCATGTTGTATGATTTAATTAACCTTCAAAGAAAATAATCATAAGCATTTGTAGGTATGCCACAAAAACAGGTTATTAGACTAATTTATAATTAAGCAATGAGTGAAGAGTGAATAATTTTAATTGTAATACTTGTACTAGCTCTCGGCTCGATCAGGGAAGGACTACCCTCTTACAGAATATCAACGTGAAATAGCAGTATTCCTACTGTTGTGTTTCGTTCGGTGAGTGAGAGTACCGGAGGCCCAATCACCCTCTGCCCTCTTTCCTCTCCTTCTCCTTCCCACTTCCTTTCCTAAAGGGTCGGCAACGTGCAAGTGATGCCTCTGGTGCTGCAGGCGTCCAAAGGCTACGGTGACCACTTACCATCAGGTGGGCCGTATGCTTGTATGCCACCTTAGTAGTATAAAAAAAAGAACATAGATTTTTTTGTTTGTTTGTAACGACTTAAATCAAAAATAACTCAACTAATTCAAAAAATTCTTTCAACATTTTACATTTATATTACCTAACATACCTACTTCTATGCAAACGAAGCTGCGGGCAGAAGCTAGTGTGTTAGAAGGTGCTGAAGACGCATGCGCAATCCGTTTTCTCGCTCAAGATGACACGCGTATCACGCTGCGATTGACGCTACGCTCAACACGAAAACGAAAGCGTAACAATTTGCTTAAGACTGCGCCGAGCGTAAGACGCGGTTGGACTGAATGACAGAGCTCGATACTCAAATCAGCGCGCGGCCGCCATAGTAAAATTGTATGAAGGATTTTAAGTGCTTTTTTGATAAATATGTATCTTTATTGTTAACCATTAGCTTAAATATTTGGGGCGGACAAATTGTAATATAACTATTTATGTTTCATTTAAGCTCTTAAATAGGATATACTTATTTTTACTGTTATAATCTAAAAATCACATACCACCAGCTTAGATTTTTGCATTTCTCGTACAAATTTACGTAATTTTGTAGGTGAAAATAATAATAATAAATTGATTTTCATAATCAATACCTACTACAAATATTGTGTAAAGGTGAACATATTAAATTTTATGTACAAAATTATTAAACTAGTAGAAAGGTTACCCATCCCTGTACTAGTTAAGAAACTGTATCACAGGTAACGGGCCTTACAATACAACAAATTCAGTAAACTAACGCAAGGAACAGACTTAAGATATATTCAAATATAGTGCTATATACAGGGTGTCCGGTAATTAATGGATAACTTGGAAATGTCTTATAGTGGAACTGACGGCCGTTCAGAAAAATATATGGAAAAATCTATCCTAACTACTACCTGAGATATGTTTTTTTTTAAATTACCATGTATAACTTTCTTGTATACTACGACCATAAATGAATGAAATCCATCGGTTTTTTGTTTTGCTAATCAGACAGTCAAAAGTATGCTATGCTAATATAGCTTGCACTTTTTAATATATATTTTTGCCGGCAATATTTTGATTGTAAAGGCAAGTGTAAAATTCAGTCTCCTGCATGGACGAAGGTACTCCTATTACTACCACTCTAGGCTTACGTTTAAAGAGCTCGTCAATTGTAAGACCCATGTTCATGGTGTGGACCTGCTGTTTAAGCCTCTCCATGTCATCCTTAGAATCAGTACTGATAATTATACCGCCGTCTTTTGTTTTTCGTAGTCCTCGGACGTGCAGTTTCATTTGTTCAGGACGGACAATCTTCTGGACAGTAGATTTTGTCTCCTCACTCGACTTTGATTTATCACTGGGATAGATCGCCACTGAACTGACATTTGACGGCTGTATAAACGTATACATGTGTGAGAAACTAAAATAAACTTCGTAATAATTATATTATAACTTTTTATTTTTATAGTAAACAAGCGACGGAAGCTTTCTGCAGAAGTCCAGCAAGCTCGGAGGGATAAGGATCTGGCAATGGCAGCATATTTTAATGCCAAGGCAGAAAAAGTGCGATTAGAAAATATTAAATTAGAGTTAGAAATAGAACAATTAAAAATGAACAGTGAGAAATCATGCAATTAATATAAAATAAAAAAATTAGTATATATATTGAATTTTATTTTCATTCAGTGACAAAGCTGAAAGATATTACTACCACAAAGTATATTTACATTTATTTGTACACAAAAACAAGATACCTACCTAAGACACAAAAACATGAATTTACAGTATATTGTCTTCTGTTTACGCGAATGTTATTCATTGAAATTAAACTACTATATACGGATTTTATCGCGTTGTTTATTTAACACTCTATTACATAATTTAGAAACTGTTACACTACTATACTGTACTATTAAACTTTACTAATTTTAAGCTAATTAAATTATTAAAACTACCAAATCTATTTGTTTTTAAGTTTACACTTTCCCCGACGTTTCGGTTGCTTTTCAGCAGCCATGGTCACGGGGAGACAGTCCCAGTCAGTCTCGCCGTGACCATGGCTGCTGAAAAGCAACCGAAACGTCGGGGAAAGTGTAAACTTAAAAACAAATAGATTTGGTAGTTTTAATAATTTAATTAGCTTAAAATTAGTAAAGTTTAATAGTACAGTATAGTAGTGTAACAGTTTCTAAATTATGTAATAGAGTGTTAAATAAACAACGCGATAAAATCCGTATATAGTAGTTTAATTTCAATGAATTTACAGTATTGTTATTGCTAACAAGTAATTTTTCAAAGTAATCTTCTCCCTAGCCTTTATTATTCCCAAGTCATTTGGGATCGGCTGTTCTAGTCTAACCGGATATGACTGGATGTCAGTTTTTACATAGTGCGGCTGCCACCCACCGAGCAGGTGATCATTGTCCAACAATATGCACTTAATTTCGAAAAGTCATATATAACTTCCGAAAGTCAGAGGTGCGCGACGTGGGTTCGAACCCGAGACCCTCTGCATTGCAGTCTGTTGGTCTCCCCACTGAGCTATTAACATATATTATTATAATTAAACACAATTTCTATTAATTCTGTACTATAATTAATGATTATACTAAATAGGAAACATTTACATTGTGTTATTCCGATAACAGAATAGTAGTGTTGAGGTACCTGAAAGAAAATTCTCTAAGTATTTGTTAGTTATCACAATCTTAAAATTACTTACATAGAATAATAATGATATACTTACTAGCCAAAATAACTATTAATCAAATGTTGTCTAACACTGTGATGCTGATGACCTATTGCTTCAACTTGGACTTCCGGTTCTTCATGTGGTATCTCAACCTCAGGTTCTACATCAGTTACATTATTCAGCCTGCATATGTTGTGTAAAACAGAGGTGGCAATAATAACAGCTTGGGTTGTTTGTAAAGCTAATCGGATTTTCAATGAAAGCACTGGAAAGCGCCTCTTCCATACACCAAAACACCTGAAATTCAATATGAAAAAACAATATATGTAATATTTTGTATAAACTAATCAGTATAATATATATCATCCTTTGTGATCTCACTGTGGTGTTTGTGATTGTGAAATCAGTAAAGGGGTGGTGATGCGAACCGTTCTATACTGTTTCTAGTCTTTATGTGGGCTTCATTATAACAATTTTCTGCACTTGAGACAGGGTTGAACAGCGGGGTTAATAAATATGATGTACAAGGATATGCACTATCACCAATGAGCCATCTATTTCCAAAGAGTCCATCTTCACATTGAACTGATATTAGATATAATAAAATATTACCATTTTAAAATACTAGTACAGTGTATCTTATCCAGTATTGCATAAAGCAGCAATACTTTTAAGCATATTGAGGCTTACCTTTGAGATTATAATTATTGAATACAGTAGAATTATGAGCTGACACTGGCCACCGAGCTACTACATTCATCAACACCAAAGTAGCATCACATACTACAAAGTAGAATACAGGAATAGAAAAGGGATATTTTCAATTAATGTAAAGGGGTACATTAATTGAAAAGATCCCTTTTCTAATCCTGTATTCTTCACCTACATTTGAGTCTACAACCAGATACGTTGATCCTTAGGTAATTGATGCAAGCTATTATTGATTGGGTAATTAAAAGTAAAATAACAGTACCTAGGTATTCTTACGAGATGACTGTATGGGCTCATGTGTACAGTCAATGGCACCAAGAACTTTGGGGCATCCTGCTATAGCATTAAAGCTTTGCTGTGTATTTTCCAACAGCTTTACATATTCAGGATATAGTCCAGCAATTGTACGAGACACATCAGACACGATTCTGCTTGCTGTAGCTTTTGAGACTCCAATGAAGTCTGCTACAGATATAAGCATTGTACCCAATGCCTAAAATCTCAGTGTGAATAATAATTGGTGTAATGGGGATACACCATGATTACTAAAATTAGTCAGTTTCCTTTCTGATACTTACTTATATTACTTACTTTACTTATATTATTTATTACACACACATATAGTAGTATACCTACTTATATACAAAAATATAGAGATAAATAAATATAGAGGTAAAGTTTACCTATAACTTAACTGTTTTATTTTTATTTACCGGGAGGAAGTTACTCTCAGTGATGGATATTTTAGACAATAATTCATCAAATGCAGTTTTGTTTAGTCTGAATCTAAATGTAAATTCAGGATCAGAAAACTCACTTTCGTAGTTTATACGACTATAAACTCTGCAAATTTAAGATTCTGTCGCCGGTTCAGAATCAAATAAACCGGCTTCGTACATCTCATTATCACTTTCATCGCTAAATAAGGCCATTATTGTTAATAAATTGGAAACATTTGTTTAACTGCTAGTAAATCGGTCGAATTTGAGAGATAGCCAAACTTTTGACAATTAGTAACATAAACTACTTAGGTACTAAAGTTTAACGGGTTACCAGCCAGGCGACGATTCGGTTGCTTTACAGCAGCCATGTTCACGGGGAGACTAAGATGGTAGTTGTCCCAACGTTCTGACGTGTAGCTTGTTATTTTAAAGTACCCGAACATAATTTAATCTTTGGTGTTCCTATTTACGCAGAATCAAAGTATCATGAAGTCTAGCTGTGTTTTGCTTCTTCTTGGGTTTGACTATTTGAATGACTGGATCCCAAGCTGGTGGTACATTCCAACCATCCTCTCTATTGAAATTAGGATGTTTTTTAATTTCAATAGCCTCGCGAAGCATCCTTGGTAGGAATCGGTGTTCTTTTGCGAGTATATGTGGTTTGTCAAATCGTAGGTAGTGGTTGGTCCCCTGTTGCACATGTTTACACTCACTTCATTGTGTTTAATTTCAATGTATAACATTCGCGTAAACATAAGACAATATTACATTAAAATATAATTAAAAAAGACATTATTATCATAATTATTTATATATAAATTAAATATAAACAATGAATAAAATACACACATTCAAATCAAAATTAATATAAATAAAGCTAATAATGTATTATATAATATTATCATTTAAATAATCATGTATAGTAGGACTTTTCAATTAACATCGTCTTAATTTTATTTTTAAATAGTAATTTGTGCGATATTTTGAGCACAGTTTTAGGGAGATGATTGTTTTAAAGTTTTATGTTTTATTTTTATTATGTTTTTGTGTACTGTTTTCTATACATGTATAATAATATGAAAAATATGAGTCTAATAACGATAGACAATTATTATTTGAGATACCTTCTCCATAAGTGGTTCCTTATCTGCGGCAGATATACCTAAACTAGGCTGAGTGATGTCTCCTGTTATAGGTATTATTTTCTTCAAATCGTTAGGTCTATCTTCTATGTAGTGAAAACCTGAAAACATAAATATATATATTCTGTACAGTTTTAAACTTCTTAAGAAATAATACTCATCCATATGGAACTTAATGCCTTCAGTTGCGCAAGGCTACCTACTGGAACCCTTACTTTTTAAATTTTTTATCAATGACGTCACATCATGTTTCTTATATTCGAAATTTGTTCTGTACGCAGACGATATGAAAGTTTTTAGGCAGATCCTAGTGATCTGCTACAATTCTCTATTTTGCATGTAGCATAGTTATGCGTATATTCTATAGGGTGTCTAGCTTGATGTGTAGCCGTGTGTAGGTATGTTTATCTGCCTCACATAGTAGAACTGGCTGTTCAAATATTTAATGAGAACTTACCGGTTTCGTAATCATCTGTTGAAGCCTTTCTTTTGCACTGACGCCTTGCATGTCTCGAATCAGTATGAAAATTATATCAATATCCTTACAGCTATAAAGAAATTTCTCAATAAGAGCCTGAAAGTATAATATGGTAATGAAGAGGAAACAAAGGCACTTCGTGTTTAAGTACTCATTAATATGATTATGTTTTATAAAAAATATCTGTCACTCCCACAATTTTTGCACGCTAGCTTATAAGTTGCGCAAAGTCAAGCCTATTAAGGAGGGGTTTGTACTAGGCAGATAGTCTCGGGCACGCCAAAATCGTGGCGGTAAGACCCATACTTAGAGAGTGGCTGGAGAGGCGTCATGGCGCCCTCACGTTTCGTCTGACGCAGGTGCTGACAGACCACGGTTGTTTCGATCGGTACCTGTGTCGAATAGGCAAACAGGAGACATCAGTGTGGTTGTCATCACTGTGGCGACTGTCACGTCGTTGTTGAAGACACGGCGTTGCACACATTGGTAGGTTGCCCTGCTGTGTCATGCACGCGGCAGTCGGTAGGGTCATCCTCTCACTCAAGGCTATGGTTCTGTCCATGGTTTCGAGCGAGAGTCTTGGAATGCCGTCGCCTCCTTCTGTGAGGAGGTAATGTTAGTGAAGGAGGCGGCGGAGAGGGAGAGGGAACGTTAAATCCCTCTCCCTAACCGCAAAGCCGGGCGTAGGAGGGCACGAGACGACCTCCAGCCACCTTGAGTAGAAGCCTGCGGGTGGTGGACCCGTTGGGGCCGTCCACCGCCAGATCAGCAGGTCCGAGTAGGCGGCGTTAGTGTTCCGCGCATGCTTCTCGATGTCGGAGGGGGATCAGGTCCCCCGCTTTGTCGTCGGGGACTAGGTCCCCCAATTGTGAGTCAAGTTTTATAATTTTTATGTCTGTGTAAATATTGTGTGTTTGTGAATTCGTCTTGTGAATTTGTCCTGTATGTGTGATGGTTGTGTGGAACCCGCCACGTCCATCGGCGGGTCGAGCCTTTGGTGCAGTCGCACTTTGAATGCGACAGCGATCCGCGCGGCCCCACGGGTCGCTGTTTTGTTTTAGTCGGTTCAGCCCAAATCCATCTTAGGGGCTGGATCCCAACATATCCTCATCGCCCGCCCCAAAACCGGCGATGGGGAATGTGATTCGCACATTTCTCAGCGTAAAAAAAAAAGGCAGAGATAGTCTAAATTACTCACTAAGCATTTTAATGAGACAGAGTAAATTCAACTCGTCATGGATATACTGCCTTGCCGAGGAACTCGGTACCGCCCGTGATGAAAACTGACTTGCCGGCGTAAAAGTCAGTGACCGACTCGTAGTTGCCTGTAGACTTCACTGAGTTCTTAACAGTCTTTATCTTATCTTATCTTGATCCGGGGGCCAGTCATTGTAGACCGGCGACACTTCGACCCAGTGGGACCAGACCCATCTTTTGTGTCGGCCCCGAGGTTTATCCCTGAGCTATCTCCCTATGAATGTACTGCATCAGTCGCAGCGTACACTTCAGAGGGAGAAGCCTGAAGTCTTCAGGGTTCGGATATGCCAATCCCATCAGACCCATTCTTAGTCCGGCCAACGCGTCACATTCACACAGTAGGTGTGATATGGACTCGTCCTGTTCACCACAGGCTCTGCAGATCGGATTGTTTGACAATCTCAACCTGCACAGGAAGTCGTTGGTGCCAAAATGACCAGTAAACGCTCCTGTGAGTAGGCGTATTTGGCCCTTGTTGTACCCGCAGAACTTCCGGGTAAAGCCCGTGGCTCTGTTTGCAATGAATTTCTTGGAGTGTTCCAGACCCCTAAGGGCCATCCACTCCAGCCTGTGTTTATCATTGCCATGTGCATTAAAAGCTGCCTTAACGGTACTCTCAGAGAGACCTACGAATGGCTCGTGGCCCACAAATAGTTGCTCCGAGCCCTTTTTGGCTAATACATCAGCCTCCTCATTACCTTGCACCCCTGCATGCCTCGGAACCCACACCAGCCTGACTGTGTGTTTCCTACCAAGTTTGTTAAGGGCTTTAACACAGTTCAGGACCAGTGCTGAGTCCACCCTATAGGAGTTCAGCGCCTTAAGAGCAGCTTGACTGCCACTGAGAATATAAACAATCTTGTCAGTGACATTGTTGTTAATATTATCCTGCGCACAGGCAATTATAGCATAGGTTTCCGCCTGGAAGACCGTTGCATATTTGCCCATGCTTTGGTTCACCTTGCAGTCGTTGGCATAAATACCAGCGCCTGATCCTGTTTCCATTTTGGAACCATCGGTGTACCAGATGAGACAACCCTTGTCAGGGGATCGTAGACCTCGTCTCCATTCGTCCCTTGTGGGGACCTTTATTTTAAAATTCTTTTTGAATATGTGCATTGGTTGCATTTTGTCACATCCCATGCTCATAATCTCTTTAAGATCCTTCGAGATCTCCAGTTTTGTGTGTCGAGTTACTGGCATGTTGACGCTCCACAGCCCATGTATAGATAGTCTAAGTAGCGCCTTCATCGCCTCTAACTCCACAACAATGTGTAGCGGCGTTAGGTCCAGCAGGATCTCTAACGCAGCCGTTGGCGTAGTAGGGAACGCCCCTGTTATAGCCATGCAGGCTAATCGCTGCACCTTCGACAGCGCTTACCTGCATGTTGCTAGTTTGGTTCTTGGCCACGAGACAACGCTTCCATATGTGATTATGGGTCTTATCATCATCGTGTATAGCCACTTGATGACCTTGGGCTTCAGGCCCCAGGTCTTCCCATAAGTAGAACGAATCATACCGAAGACCCGCTGGGCCTTCATGTCTGTTCTTCTTTGTCTACATGAGGTTTCCACGTTAGCTTGTTATCTAAGGTCATGCCTAGATACTTCACTTCCGTGGACCATTGTAGCTGTGTACCATACATGGATAGAGTTCCCAAGCCAGTCAGATCTCTCATCCTAGTAAACGGCACGACAGTAGTTTTCCCTGGGTTGATCGATAAATGGTTACTACTGCACCATTTTTCTACCATACTCAGGGCCCTCTGCATGAGACTGGATACTGTGCTCGGAAATTTTCCATTGACAAGTATCACCAAGTCATCCGCATATCCGACCGTTAAGTACGGACCTTTGTTGAGTTGTTCTAAGAGTGAATTAACCACCAAGCACCATAAGAGTGGTGAGAGTACTCCACCCTGAGGGCAGCCTTTGGTAGTCATTGCAGTCATTTCATCCCCTAACAACTCAGACCTAATAATTCTTTCTCTGAGCACACAATCGATCCACTTGCAAATGGTTGGCTCCATGCCGTGATTTGCCGATGCCACACTAATAGCATCAAAGGTGGTCCGATCGAAAGCTCCCTCAATATCCAGGAATGCAGCAATGCATACTTCCCGGTTATCTAATGCATGTTCTGCCTTATTTACCACAAAATGCAGTGCCGTGTCAGTGGATTTTCCCGACTGGTAGGCACATTGTAGCCCGTGGAGGGGAAATTTTCTCAATGCTCCCTCCCTGATATGTCTATCTACTAACTTCTCCAGGGCTTTCAAGAAGAACGGCTCAAGACTAATAGGTCGGTATGCCTCGGCTTCTTCGTAGTCCTCTTTGCCCGGCTTCGGTATGTAGATGACTTTAACTCACCTCCATATCTTTGGAATGTATCCAAAAGTTATGCAGGCTCTGTATAGTCTGCACAAATGCGGAACCAAGAGTGCAGCTCCCTGTTGTAGGATAATGGGATAAACCATGTCTGGACCAGGTGACTTGAACGGTTGAAAACCATTTAGAGCCCAGCCGACCTTCCCTTCATCCACTACCTTCCTTGCAGTATCCCAATCCGCTTTGGTTGTACGGTAGCCTAGTTCAACCAGGCTAATCGGGTCCTCCTGCTCCTTTTCTATTATCTTACAGTCCGGAAAGTGTGTGTTTAGCATCATTGCTAGTGTCTACTTACCGGACCCTGTTCGCTGCCCATTGCCATCTCTGATGGTTGTCAATGGGTGTGCTCTGACAGTCGAGATAGCTTTGGAGAGTCTCATTCCTTCAGGAATAGTACTGATGTTTTCACAGTGGGCTCTCCAAGCCTTCCGTTTGGTTTTCCGCACAGCTTTGTTGTAGTTGGTCAAACAGCGAGCGTAACCGCTGTAGTCCCTGCTGGTCCTAGCATTGTTAAACGCTCTTCTGGCTTCAAGCCTCAGCTTGACCAACTCTGGCGTCCACCACGGTACCCTCTTGGGCCTAAGTTCCCTTTCAGGGCAGTTACTTGTCCAGGCCGTATTTACAGTCTGGACCAATTTGTCTGCTGTAAACTCTATGTCTAATGTAGAATTAAGCTTACCCTTAGAATCCTCCAAATCTATTCTGAGGTCACTCCTGAAGGAGTTCCAGTCCGTATTTCTGGGATTCCTTCTACGTGCTATAGGAGCTGGAACCAGCGTCCTATACTTAAAGCATATGTAATTATGATCTGACAAGGTAATCTCATCAGACACTCATTAGAATTTGTAGAAAGGTACTTACCACATACTCCAGTAGCTTTTCCCCTCTTACGTTCACATCCGTGCTCCCCCAGACTGTGTGGTGTGCGTTGGCATCGCACCCAGGATCATGTCCAGGTTCTCCCGGCTGCCATATTCAACAAGGTCCTTTATCTGTCCAGATACAGTTTCCTTGTCCGTATAGTCGAAGTATGCGGAGGTCAGGATTACAATATCCCGCCCTCCGCTCCCTCGCACATCGATCTTAACTGTCGTAAGATCCCTAGAACAAAAATTGTATAAGGGCATTGCATTTATGCCATTTCTGACATACACACATGTCCTTATATCATTAGTGGAACAGTTATGATAAATTACACCCAAACCTCTGATCTTTCCCTCTTTAACATAAGGTTCCTGGATCAGGGCAATATCATATTCCTTCATCCGCAGGTGGCGGGGCAGAACGGCCATCGCCCCGATGCAGTGATGAAGGTTTATTTGTACGCACCTTAGTCCCGCCATTCGGTCTGCCTATGGTGGCGTCTACGGTGGCAGGCACTGCTAGCCGCCCCCCTCACTCCCTTCCTCCATCAGCGCCCCCGCAGCCTCCAGCGACGACAGATCTAGACAATCTATATGTCCGATTATGTCGTCGGTCTTCGGAGACACGCATGGCGATGACGTGTAGAGAGCCGTACCTGGTTCAATCACCACTGGGTTCACGGGCTCCTCCCCGTCCCCCACCTGTGGTGCCGTCGCCGCATGGGCCTCCTCCTCCACGCTGGCACCCACTGTCACCTTCTGCACGTTCAGATCCTCAAGGATCTTGAACGTGCTTTTGTCCATGCCAGCATGGAGACAGAAGCCGCCTGCTTCTATGGCCGCAGCCGACACGCTGTCCACCAGGACAATGCGCCTGGTGTGCGTCTCCTCGACCTGCGTTAACAGTCTTTACCTCTTGATGTTTATTATTTATGATATTCGGTTGTTTATCTGAAATTGACGAAATAATTGGTTAGGACTTGCGTACCAGACTTTCTGGAGAAATGCAGACGAGAAGGCAGCTTAAAATTGTTTTATTAATCTTTTAAAGAATATTTCCTAAAGTTAAAAATAAGTTGAGTATTTAAGAGTTATATAAGAGAAGCTTACTTTAATTCGGCCCTACATTTTCCCGACGTATATTAGGCAAAGTATCATGTTTCGAAAAAAGGTTTATATTAAAATTTAACTTATGAAAATTTTGACAAAATCTGTTAATAATGTTTTATTTTTGTTTTCATCGGTCAAATTATACGGAGCCTGATGCAAAATATACATTTTAAAAATGTTGAGTGTATTCTAATTCATCAATTTACATATTTAGAGTTGTCTAAAAGAGATAAGGCCACCCATAGTACGAGATTTTCATTTTTGTTTTATTACATAGTAATGTACCAATGTTTTGGTATACAAAAAGAGTTATGTATCTATCAGGTTTCTCCGTTAGGATCTCGTAAGCTAATATTATAGATGAAAATTATAAGAAACCCATTAATTCATATGCTTTTTGATAAATTCAAATTAATTTACTTATAATATGCGCACATTATAATAACTAACTTATTTTGATTACATATGCTATAATATAATATATAATATTGGAATCAAACGCATGGCAGACATCGTCGAACACAATCCCAACACTATCGCCTGGTTACGTGCCAAGAAGAATGAAGACAGCATAGCGACTTGCGACGCTGAATGAGAAAGCTATAAAAAGTTTTAGTTTGATTTAATTTTCAGTTAAAATTTAAGAAATATTTTTGACGCCGTGCTGCCACCGCGAATCTCTGGACAAAAAAGCCACAAAAGGCTTAGACAGACCCCGCATTTTAAAAATTATGCACCGCCTTCACTAGCGTCGCTCCTTTCCCGAGATTAAACTTAAAATAATTTCAGCAGTCGGAACATGACAATATGTCAGTACTCGATGAACTGTTTAGAACTACTTACAAGGCTCAGCATTATTTGCTGTGTGTTTATACAAAATGGCAACGGAACTAAAATGTGGTACTTCTTCTTCTTTTCGTGTGGTTATTGGCCAACCTGTTGTCAAGAGTTGTTCAAGCTGCCCGTAGGCCTCTGACACGGATTAACGACTGCTGTCAATTTGACAACAACCGGGACCGACTTTTTACGTGCCCTCCGAAGTACGGAGACGCTCAGATGAAATACCACTAAGCGGTCACCCATCTATAGACTGACCGCACCCAACGTTGCTTAACCTCGCTAATTGTTTACCGATCAGTGAGTGCAACTGGCTATGAGCTATAAACTATTTAAAATATCAATTACACATTAACTCTAGCGGACTACTTTTGTGGGATTTTATATTTATACTTGAGTGACTTCAAATAAGAACTAATTAAAATATCATATTATCTGAGATAATTTGTCTTATAAACATTCCCACATAAATCAAATCTCACTCGCTAAAATCGCAAAAACACCTCTATTCTGAAAAGATTATTGCGAAATCTTGAAATTTAATTGTAACAAAAAAGATATACAGTATACTTACGATCATTCAAAACAATTTGTATTATTAAAAATATTTACAACTAACAATTTTTAAAAAAAAAACAGCGTCATGAATAGGCTCTTTGTAAATTAAATTTGTTATAGGTCAATAATTTTACTTTGAAAGAAATGCAATGTCGTCCATTAGAAATTTTATTTTTGTTTTGTTATAAAAGCGACAATTTTTTTAAATACTTCCCATCTATAAAATCCTTCGTATTCCTCATCAGAAAATCTATGTGCGCATGCTCCGACGGGAAGTGTCATATTTATCAGTGTCTTCGGACACTCGTGACGGATGGTCTGTGCATTATATTCTGTCAAAAATTACTAAATTACTAAATTCTGATCAGTTTTGAATTCAGTTATACTGTAAATAGTATAAATAAGAATACTATATAACTTGTAACAACAAAATAAAAATCAGGTTGGACAACAGGACTTTGCTTTCCAGAATCCATTCCAGTCTGTTCTTGATTAGGTTTTCTATTATTTTGTCTAGCACGAAAGAGAGGGCAATCGGGCAATAGACTAGAGGATTCACTGGATCCTTGGCTCAATTTAAGGATTGGGATAATGATCTGGGTTTTCCAGGAGGTAGGGATTTCGCCAGAGGAGAAGATAGCATTAAAATACTAAGAAGAAAGGATTTGCTGGAGTTTGAATATTTAACAGATTAAGGAGTAGGGGATACCATCAGCGCCAGGGGAGGAATCACGAAGGTGGTCAAAAGCTAGGGTAAGTTCATGGAAAGTGAAAGGGTCATTCTTTCTGTCAGAGGAAATATATGATAAATAAGATCAGGGGAGAAAGGCAGTTTAGTTCAGGGAAGAATGGAGGAGCTAGTCTACAATGGAAACTATGAAGAAAGGAATCGGGATCGTTCTTGGTGACATTCGGATCTTGGTAACTTCTGCGATATGACTAAATCCATTTCCAGACCAAAGACCAGCCCCAGCAGCTATAATGTAGCCAATGAAAGCCAGTATTGTGATTTGATCAAATACCTGTAATTTGGGAAAACGTGATGCATCTAATAATTAGTTGAGTGGTCCCACCTAACTTCATCTCTGTCATCGCGGAGACACGACAAGCCTGAAATTCGAAAATGAGTTTCAGGCCTGAGTCTTATCTCCAAGACAGCAAAGACTGACTGTTTATAACGATTCACAAGATAAATAACATCTTGTTTATTACGACGGATGCTTCTACAGTTCCATTGAAGGACCTGTAGAGCCATTGGATGAGTTGTTTCGAGGACAGAAAGTAATTGTTCAACAAGAACAGAGACATTGTATGGTAGGGAATCAGAGAATTTGCATAGCATGTTAATAAGAGGACAAAGCTCAAGTTCAACGAGGTTATCGTTGAGAGTAGCAAGAGAAGTGGTTTCAGTAGCGGACGGAAGAGCACAGCCATCAGGCTGAGAAGAAGAAGTCACAATACCATTGTGAGAAGCCCTGTCGTAGGATCTGGAATTCTGGGATGATTGCCTGTTCAGCAAACTTTTTTTTTATTTAAATTAAAAAAAGTAATAATCTGCAATCAGTAGGTAAGGTAACCTATACTACTATAAGCAGATAGTTTGGGTGGCCTTGCCAGGTCAAGTGCATCCTCCAGCGAGGATAGCTACTCTTTGCATATATGTATCATGAGATTTCAGTACATGCGTCTTTTCGCTTGAGACGTTTCTGATAACTGCGCGTGGTTAGACTCCTCGCAAGTACACTTGGATGCTTTTCCAGCTGCTTCTGATACCTTTTTTCGAGGCCTAAATTTCCTTTTTTTACAGTGTACATTCAGGTGTGCATGGATTTCGGTATTAGTAATAACGGAACATGCGCTATAGTTCTTAATATTGCATTCTGCATTCTTTGAAATACTGCGATGTTTGAATTACTTGCACTGCATAAAGCTGAAAGCCATATGTCCAAGTTGGTTTTAATACAGACTTGTATATTAAGAATTTCTTATCTATCGATAACTTGCTATTTCGACTCAGCATCCGGTAGAGGTTTCTGTGCCGTATAAAGAGTTATTCTCCCTTGTTTTTGGTTGCTGGTTCCACGTCAAACGGCGATCCAGGTGAAAACCTAGATATCTTAAACTGTCTTTGTGTGGTAATATGCTATTTTCTCCTTTCTGTTTTCTCTCCGAAGTGTAAAGTTGATCTGCACCGGCTTTCTTGCGCTTGCTTTAATCTTCTATTTTTGCAGGCACTCTGTAACAGCGTCGAGGCCTTGTTGGAGTTGTTCTGTGGCCAGCTCAGGCTGCTTATTACTCGCCATTATGGCTGTGTCGTCAGCATATGTAGCAGTAATGACTCCTTCCACCTGTGGTAGGTCTGAGGTGTATAAGGTATACAAAATGAGTCCCAACACTGAACCTTGAGACACGCATCACTCTTGTATTGAAGAATTTGAAGGTTGATTCAGATTCCTTCACTTGAAAGATTCTTCCTTTGAGATAATATTTCAGCAGGATGTAGTAGCTGTGCGGAAGACTTGTTTTTATCTTACTAAGAAGACTTTGGTGTCAGACCTAAATGCCTGCTGGATGTCCAAGAATGCTTATGAGCAGTACTCTTTTTCTCTAAGGATTTTCTTATTTTCTCAACTACTCTATCAACATGTTTGATAGTAGAATGTAGCTGCCCAAGTCCAAAGTAGTAATAATAATAATAATAATAAATCAGTTCTCGAAAATGGTCATGTCACGTTCTACTGGGATCGAACTATCATCACAGACAGGACTATTGTGGCCAGCAAATCTGACATTGTGGTGATAGATCGATCAGAGCGCCGCACAATGATTATCGATGTCACCATTCCGCATGACGGCAATCTCGCGAAAGCTGAAAAAGATAAACAAATTAAATATCTCGATTTAACTCGCGAGGTTTTTTTTTTTATTTTGCTCGTCAAAATGTCCACACTCCGCCTGATGGTAAGCACAGTCGTGTGGTCTCAGAGCAGTGGCCTCCACATCGTCCTCATAGCAGCCGAGGCGATGTTGAGGTCTCTACTTTGACGGCCTGAGAAGGTGCTTTTTCACGCCCCGCTTAAAGGCCCCAGGATTGAAGGAAGAAGGAAACACGTGCCTTGGCAGAGAATTCCATGCCTTGATCGTTCGGCAGAGGTATGATTATTGATGGAATGATGGTATTGATGGCATTATAAGGCCTCGATGGCGTAATGGTTAGTGTAACCGACTGCTACGCCTGAGGTCGCGGGTTCGATTCCCGCACAAGTCAAACATTTGTGTGCATGAACATGGATATTTGTCTTGGTCTGGGTGTTTCTATGTATAATATGTATGTATTTAAAAAAAAAAAAGTATATATGTATGTTTATCCATTGTCTAGTATCCATAGTACAAGCTCTGCTTAGTTTGGGCTAGATGGTGTTGTGTGTATGTGGTAGAATATTTATTTATTAATAATAAATAAATATTCTTATAAAGTTATAGACAATAAAACCTTAATAACGATCAAATTTAAAATTAAAATCGAGTATGGTCGAATTTTAACTACTAGGCGACCGCTAGTCATTTTAAAACTCCCAAAAATGAATTACTTTGTGAATATTATGTCCGTTTACACAATGCCACACAACTTAGAATCTGATTAGTGTTATTATAAATTGACGGTAATTATAAAATGCCAGCGATATGCTCATTACTAAAATTATAAAATCAACAATGGTATGTTACACAATTAAATATTAAGTCTCTAAGAGATCAAATAAAATAAACAAAAACATACACATTTTGCCATGTCTGTATACTTTGTATTCTTGTATAATTTATAAATCTTATTATGACAGTAAGCCATCTGCCAGCAGGAGAAGTAAAATAATAAAAATTCTAATGCAGAGGTCGAATCCTCAAGGTCATTCACCTATGTACGCGAATACTGATTACTGTCTTTAACAAATAAATAATGTTCTATAATTCAATAGGAATACTTATTCAATTTTGATGCTGCACAGGTTTTCGAGACTTATATTGATAAAAAAAATGAACAAAACATAATGATTAATTTATATATAACATACAGAAATATAACAGTTAATATAAAGCAAGTAAAAACAGAATAATAGGTTGCATATTTAATTAAACGTGAATGTTCTTGATATTAATTTATCTTTAATTCTAAGTTCTCTAGTTTATGAGATGAGTGCTTCAAAGAATGTAGGTATATATTATTAAAAGATAATGGCGAGAGCAAGGGAATAGTTTTATTAACTATATATTTATTGCAACAATCATTTTGAATGATATCGAAATCGATTAAAAATTGGTTTTATACAGTACAGTAATTAATAATTGCACAAGCAGACCCGCGTAACTTCGTCTGCTTCATATAAGAGAATTTTCCCTGATTTTGCAACATTTTTCATTGCTGCTCCGCTCCTATTATGCGTAGCGTGATGTTATATAGCCTGTAGCCTTCCTCGATAAATAGGCTATCCAACACTAAAATAATTTTTCAATTTGAACCAGTAGTGCCTGAGATTAGCGCGTTCAACCAAACAAACAAATAAACAATCAAACAAAAAACCTGTTCAGCTTCAGAGCTTCAGAGACAATACTACAGCGGTTAAAAATTTAGTTTCGCAAGATGGGTTCGAACCCACGTCGCGCACCTCTGACTTTCGGAAGTTATATGACTTTTCGAAATTATGTGCGTATTGATTGACAATTATCGCCTGCTCCGTGCCTCGGAGAGCACGTTAAGCCGTCGGTCTCGGCTGCCATGAACATCTATGGCAGTCGTTATTGGGAAGTCAGTGCCCTATAATATCCTGACACTGGTCTAGCCTTAGGGTATTGTTAGCCTTCGGGTTGCGGGGGTCAGGTGGCAGCCGCTCCGTGTAAAAACTGAAACTGATATCCAGTCAAAGCCGGTTAGACCAGAAAAGCCGACCCCAAGTGACTTGGGAATAATAAAGGCTAGGGAGAAGAACATATGCCGCACTAGGAATAACTTTTGTGTCGTAGGGAGCTTTACAAACATTCAAACGACGGACACAAAGAACACCCAGACTCAGAACAACCATTTGTGGATCACACCAATTTTGTCCCGTGTGGGATTCGAACCCACAACACTCGGCGCAGAGGTAGTGGCGAGGCAACCACTTAAACTACTAGACCATCCGTGCAGTCATTGAATTACAAGAGTAAATCTATACTAATATTATAAAGTTGAAGAGTTTGTTTGTTTGTTTGGTTGAACGCGCTAATCTCAGGAACTACGGCATCGAATGGAAAATTATTTTAGTGTTGGATAGGCTATTTATCGAGGAAGCTTATTATAGGCTATATAACATCACTGTACAATCCATGGGGGCAGCGCAATAATCATAAACGCAGGTGAAACCGCGGGCATAGCTAGTAGTTAATAATTGACAAATCGAATAAACTATTTGTAGCAACTTATTTGTAAAATCTTTGATATTAATGCTATTAGATAGCATTGCGTAATTCAGTCTATCATCTGCTATAGCAAGATAAGAGTTTGTTGGGCGAATAAGGGCATAAATATTGGGATTGTTATGATCTGGTGGAGTAGGTAGGTACAGGAATTAATTTATAAACGTTTAATAGGTGAGATAAGAAGAATTTGTATGACGGACGCAATTATTTTCTTATAATAATATGCAATTAATTTTGACACAACAATTAATGTGTAAATATTTTTAATATTAAGAGAAACAAGAAATTTTAACTGTTTAATTATCACATGATTTTGCTTACATACTTCGATCAACAGATTAGTTGGAGTAAGAACTGAGGGATGTAACACATTGGCTTTAGCAAACAGAATACCATTTAGGACCGAGTGTAGGAAATGAGATATAGTTATTATGGGACTTTCAATTATATTTATTAAATATTTATCTTAGATATGTAAAGAACTTCATTATTATTCTTCGTACTTTGCGATAAAATTTTACTGAGCAATTCAATTTGAGAAGTTTGTCTTATTTAATTTTTACTGAACCTAGAAATAGTAGAATTAAAAGTATTGATGATATGTATTGATAGTATACATACCCTCTATTTTTGCAATATGGACAAACGTATAGCTATTATTAGAATAATAATGTTGACCTTCAACATTAACCGAAGATAACGATGAAAAATCGTATCAGGTTCCAAATCCTTCATCCCACTGATGAAGGATTTGGAACCTGATTTTTGGGTTTGAGGGTGAGATCTGCCATGGCAGCTATACTACCAATAAGTTCTTTTTGATTTGAACAAGAATAATGAATGTCTGCCTGAATTCGTGTTAGGCAGGCACACATTCTGAGCGAATATTGAGTTCAATTTCTGACGCTTGCTGTTTACAACTATTAAAATCCACTAATCAAGTTAGAACTGTGTTTTCTCTCATCGAATGTGGATTTAAGGAAGCTTTTTATATTTAACCATTGTGTAAAAGTTTTTCATGTTCACGGGGAGACTAAGATGGTAGTTGTCTCAATGTTCTAAAGTGTACCTATTTATTTCAAAGTACCCGAACATCATTTAATCTTTGGTGTTTCTATTTACGCAGAATGAGCTCAAAGTAACATGAAGTCTAGCTTTGTTTTGCTTCTTGGTTTTGACTATTTGAATTACTGGATCCCAAGCTGGTGGTACATATAAACCATCTTATCTATAGAAATTAGTATGTTTTTTAATTTCAATAGCTTCGCGAAGCATTCTTGGTAGGAATCGGTGTTCTTTTGCGAGTATCTGTCGTTCATCAAATCGTAGGTAGTGGTTGGTCTCCTATGGCACGTGTTTGAACACGTGCACTAATTTAAACAGCTTAAATGGTAGTAAAGCTTATTATTTTTTTAATTTATTTATTCTCACATGCAACTGTCATCCCGGGTCTTGACCTAATACAATAGCGTAGTTCTAGTACTTGTATCTAGTTATATCTAATATAAATGCTATATTCTTATACTAATACCTGTCATACAGACACTGTTATTAACTATGAGACATTATACAATAAGCGGTTCGTGTAAATTCACTACGTGTGCAGCTAAATAAATCGACCTGTTGCGATATTGCATTGAGCGCCCACAACGCGCACTTGAGGGGGCCTGTTGCAGCAAGTTGGTACGCGCCACCGGCACACACAGCAGCAGCGGTCGCCTCGACACACAACCTGACTATCCCTAGGACAGGACGACTGGATTGTGTATCTTACCACGCATAACTTTAAATACATTTCTCACCTTAAATTTAAAATAGCCAATAATAGTAGTGTTAGGGCTCCTACTACCACCACCAGATAGAATTTATCTATAAGATAAAAGTCTCGCCATCTCTCTTCTTTAAGCTAACATGAGTGAGACAGCATGCGATTTATCTTTCGGATAAATTTTACTTGTTAGTGGTTGAAGTGACGGTTAGAGTTTCAAAATTATGTAATAAAAGTGTTTTATAATAAACAACGCGACAAAATCCGTATAAAATAGTTAAATTTCAATGTATTACATTCGCGTAAATATAAGACAATATTATAACATAGTCATAATCATAATAATTGTAATCATTTATTTGTCAAACATATGTATTATAAAGATCTTGGATACAAAATATTTAGTGCGCTATGCTTTGCCAATATTGACATACAAATTAGTAACATAAAAATAATTAATTTGTTACAACCAAAATTACAAAAGAAAATCATTAACAACAATATTCAAGATGTCAATTTCAATTATAATACCGATGCAGTCAATTAAATTTATCATTTAAGAACTGGTCATTACTTCTATTTAAAAGTGCTGTAAAATTACAGCAAATTCGGAAGGGTTATTCTTTAGTCAACGACTACTTAAATGACAAAAACTCATGGAACTAGTTACTTATTCTATACAGGGTTAAAGTTTTGTATTACTTTCAAGTCAATTTAGTAATGTTGAGGTACCTCGTGATTATTTGTGATGTTATTAAGTATCGTGATTCCTATTTCGATAATTATTGAAAATAAAAATAACATATGAATGCACAATCGCATTTATTTACGGACTGCCTTTACAGTGTTACAAAGTGTAAGTGTATGCGCTCTCATGCCATCCTACTGTCTATTACAGATTAATATTAAATAATTCTACAAATCCTTCTTATTTCATCTCCTTTATATTATTCAGTATTTATTTTTATAAGTTATAATGGCTAAATATATAGTATAATGGCTGCAACACCTAGATATGATTTGTAAAATACTGAAATAATTGGCGATTTAAAATAGTGACCGTGAGTTTCTTGCAGGTTTCTTCTTATAGGCTCAACCCTTTGCCTGAACCTAGCAACTAACCTAAATGTAGCTTCAGTAACTTAGTAAACTCACTAACCTATATATTTTGGCGTTTATAAGTGTTACTATATGACCTAAATGAATAAATTAATTTTGACTTTGACTTAAGTTGCTTTGTTTTCAGAATATGAGAATATAAAGGCATTACAATGAATCGTAATGCCTTTTAATAATAGTATCTGTAGATAACAATAAAAATAATTTATGTGAGAATATTTATAATCCTAACTATTCTTTCTATATAAGAAAACATTTAGATTGGTTCTGTGAACATCAAACTGCATAAAATGATATTTAACCTTTAAATATGGACGTCATTTTATTGTCACACTACAATGGACGCGCGGTCTCTCGGACCGCTATCTTCTGAAGTCAAAATATTACGTGAATATTAATTTTATGTTTACGCTAATATATTCTTTATTTTTGAAGTATATTAAATCATTTTGATACTTTTAATTAATATTTATTTATTACATAATTAAAGGACATTAACAGTTAGAGGCACTATTTGGCGAGAGAACGAGACTGACCATTTATTTATTGAAGTTAGTCCAAGTGCTGCCCAATACTGACACATAGTGCATAATGTTCCTTAGACTAATACTAGTCTGTAACCCAAAGCACATCAAAATCTATCCGAAGAGTATTTAGAAAAAATATTTTTGTACGTATTTTTAACTGACCAAATATCATAATGAACTGCTTATGGGACGGCATATGCCTTCCGAAGCACGGAGCTGAAACACCGACAACTTACTGACTCTGGGCTGCTATAGGGAATTATAAAAACCTAATAACACTTTTTGGCCCGACCCGGAATTGAAACCCCAGACCTCATGCATGGCAGTCGCACTTACTACCGCTGCGCCACCGAAGCCTATGCTAGCTATTTATCAATCGTTATTATCGTCGTCGAGAATAATTCTGCCGAGAAATAAAGCAGGGCGCCTAACAACATCTTGGTGTCGTCGCACATAACGTGGGCACAGCTGCCAGTTGCTCTTCGTCCATTAAAAGAAGAGCAGCAATAGTGTTTGATGCATTCTAGTCGATAATTATCCTCGTCAATTTAAATATAGCTATGGTAAATTTTAGGGGACGTGTGTTAACTCTTTATGAGCGCTCGTACAAGTTGGACATTATTGGAAGGCATCCAAAAATCTGAGAGGTCATTATTAAGGCCGGGAGTCTTTTGTAAATGAAACGCGTTAAGAGTTGAGACAAGACTGAGTTTATTAGCTCGATCACACTTGATTATATTCTTACATACTACATACATTATCTATACTAATATTATAAAGCTGAAGAGTTTGTTTGTTAGTTGGGTTGAACGCGCTAATCTCAGGAACTACTGGTTTGAATTGAAATATTATTTTCGTGTTGGATAGCCTATTTATCGAGGAAGGCTATAAACTATATAACATCATGCTACGACACGAGGGCGGCGCAGTAACGATATACGCGGGTGAAACCGCGGGAACATCTAGTAATATTATATAACTACACACAGCACAATTAAGCTGGCTGTTATATTTTTGTATAATGAATGACACAGTGATGTGTACATGTTCGCTGTAATAGCTTGGCGTCAGTTTGATTTGGTAGGTTCCTACAGCAAACAGAGTCAATTCCTTCGGTGTTAACTGGTAACACAGGAAATGCAGCAACATTATCCTCCACTACTGAAACATTTTCGAAGTTGGCTCTACTTCGGTATAACCTTCTTTGATCTACATAATCTGCCAAGTGATTGGTGACATTCAGTCGCTCCTTGGTTATTTTAATGAATTTGATAAGGGCAATCTATAATATCAATGTGGAAGGTGTGTGACAAATGTGTCAGAGCTGCAGTGATTCTGAGGTCTGTAAATAAGTGGTTCATGGCATAATTACAGACTTGCCAGAGGAAATGCTGAGTGGTTATGAAATATGAAACAGAAAAGCGCACAGTATGTACACAACGGTTCACGTCACGAGTGATGTTAGACTACGCGAAGTGCGATTCAAAACAGCGGCGCGTGCGCAACGTAAGTATAGACAGATATATAGGTACCCTATTTGAATGCAGACAATTGTTTTTGTATGTAAATGTTAAAAAAAACTGAAAATAATGTAATAACTACTTAAAAATTAGACTTGTAATTTTTCGGTAACCCCGTTAGCGAATTTTATATATCCTTCTTTTTTATCTGTTACTTTAAGTGAAAAAATAAACGTATTCCCATTTCTGGGCAATGCTTGGGTCAGACCCAGTCAGTCTCCTTTACTTGAGATTAGTTTTAGGACGGAACACTTAGATGAATTAAACATTTTACAAAAATTAACAATCTTATCTATATATCTAAGGCTTATTCTAACATAAAAACAAATAAAAGTCTTCACAAATTTTTTTTTTTTGACAATGTTCCCATGTTATCAAATTATTGGCATTCCTTGCACAAGTGTTTAGAACACTGTAAACATAATATATTATGATCTGTTTAAAACTTATACAAGTATAGGTTGACTTCCTTTTTAGTTTTGGGGTACAAAGACGACATATTTTTCGCTTTGACGAGACAGTCTCCTGACTTGGGGGTTCATCTGGAGGCATATCCTCAAAATAGTCTGCCGCATTTCCTCGTTAAGAAGTTTTTTTCAAATATTGAGTGGATCATTCAGTTCTTCCTAAGATAAGCATGAAACAGATCTGATGGTAACTATATTGTGCCGAAGAGTTCTGATTCTGCTAGAGGGTGGATTACTAGCCCACTTATAACAGCTTTTTCCGAAGTAATAATTAGATCACCGTCCTTGCAATTCTAATTTATTATATATTAATAGATTAACGGGCACGTTATCATCTGAGCTATCGCTATTGGGTCTGATACTTTTAATAATGTTATGGTTATTGTTACGGTATTTTCTTCGTGTTTGTCTTCGTGGTCACTTGTATGATTCTGGGTAAAATCAGCTTTAGTTATCAAGCAATCCTCAATAGTTTCCTCATTATCAGACTGTACTACAGTCATTTAGTTCTAAATAAAGAAGTAACACAATTTGGAAAGATTGCTAGAAGTTTTTGAAAATTGGTACTTTTATAGACTGATGTGCTTTTTGCGACTGTACATTTTGCCACCTCGTACCTTTGCCGCTCGTGCCACCATATTGGAAAAATGTCACCTGATAGCAGTTTTTTGACAATATCCCCTTTCCAACTCATTTTACGATAAAAACATCTTATTATACAAAATTAAACTAAAAATAAATTCCTACAATTTATGCCATAACATTTTTTTTTGTAAAATCTATAATTTTGGCGTACGAGCGCCGTAAACTTTTATTCATCTACGCCAACAGGTGTTTTTCGTATATTTACATAAAATAACTATACTATACCCAAAGCCGCCAAATTGTTAGTACGATTTTGATATGCAATGGTAAGTGCATAATAGCTGAAACTTCGAACAGCATTGCTTTGGTGCATGAAGAGCAAAATCCGAAACATGATAATGTATTTATTAATCGCCGAGATCCATACTTTTAAAACAAAAACACGGCTATTTCGACCAGTAATGAAAATACGAAAGATTTCGGCCTTGCCGTGGCAATTATAAAATGTGCGACTCGCCACATTTTGCTCGCACGCTGCTGCAGCTGTGACGTTGACATTCGTTTTTGACATTTTGAAGAAGTAAACCTAAAAACAAAATCACCGTCTAGATTATTTATATAGGAAACGTGGACGTGCGGTCCCACAGACCGCGGTTAAAGTTTAAAGTAAAATAATTCACCTAATTTACAGGCGGTGCCACAACCTCCCATCTCAACACACCTTTCGCCACAAAACCTAAAGGGGAAAAGGTAAACACGAACATTACAAACTGCAACTGCGGCCTATGAGACCGCGCGTCCACAGTAATGGTTAATAGATTTGACATTCATAAGTGTTACCTTGTAACCTAATTTGAATAAATTTATTTTGATTTGATTTGATTCGTGGACTCAAGTATAAATATAAAACCTCATAAAGTTAGTTCCTTAGAGTGACTGAGTTATTTGTTAGTTAATATTGTAATCAGAAGTTAGTACATTTTGGTTTCGTCTTCATTTGTATAAAACTACATCAAATAATGCTGAGCACTGTAAGTAGTTCTGAATAGTTCATCGAGTACTGACGTATTGTCATGTTTCGACTACTGCAATTATTTAAACCTCAGCCTCGGTAAAGGTGGTAGGATAGATGTGCATAATTTTTGAATGCGGGGTCAGCCAAAGCATTATTCGTCTTTTCTGTTAATAAATTTTCAGTATCAGTACGGTGTCAATAAAAACGAGTCTTAAATTTTAACTGGATTTATATTTAAATTAAATATTTTTATAGCATTATCATTCTGTGTCGCAAGTCGCAATGCTGTCTTCATTCTTTTGGGCACGCAACCAGGCGACAGTGTTGAGATGGCGTTCTACAGTGTCTGCTACAGGTTTGATTCGTATTTTCTTAGCCTAATAAAAATAGACTAAATATTATGTCCCTACGCATATAATAAGAAAATCCATTTTAATTTATTGTGAATAAACATATATTAATGAGATTCGTATAATTTTCGTCTATAATATTAACTTACAACAACCTAATGGAGAAACCAGATAGATACGTAACTTTATTGTACACCAAAACATTCGTAAAAATTCTAATAAAAGAAAGAAATATTAAAGACTCGTACTATGGGCAACCGTATCGCTAAGACAGATCTTTTCGAGGAAACCTTAGATATGTACATTGGTAAATTTGTTTCCAATCAAGATTTAACATTGCTACATAAAAGTATATATTAATTAGACTCTGTATAATTAAAAAAGACGTCTTGTCTTTTTTACAAGGAAGAAGATTTTGTCATAATGCCCATAAAGTGAATATTGATATAAACTTTTTTCGAAAGATGATCCTAAACCAATCACGTGCTGCTAAAATGTATTGCAGGTTCAAAGATCTCCAAATACTCGTCTCTTATATAACTCGTTAATTTATTTCTGACATATATGTATAGGAAATTTTCTTCATTTGTTTATTAAAGATTACTATCAATTTGGGTTTCAAATTACTAGTATTCTTATTAACCCCTCCAGCTAAGCTAGAATGTTAGGAGTGGGTTCACATCAGTAGTGCAATCCCACCTGGACTCGAAACGGATAATACAATATTTTTCGTAAAGGCATCGTCTTTCCGCATTTTTATTTGAATGTAAGTTTCATACTAGACTGGTACGATATGTGCTCTGAACCATTTATTTTATTAATTTCAGATATACAATCGAATATATTAAATAATAAACATCAAGAGGTAAAGACTGTTGAGCACTCAGTGAAGTCTATAGACAGCTACGAGTCGGTCGCCGACTTCTACGCCGGCAAGTCAGTCTTCATCACAGGCGGTACCGGGTTCCTCGGCAAGGTTTGCCGCAATTTTACCTTGATTTACATAAATGTTTGGTCTAATTGGTTTATTGTTTCTAGAAAAAAGCATCATGCTCTTAAACTTTATTATGAGAACAAGAATACTGACTCACATATAAAATGATGTACCGTTTTTTTTTCATTGCGAGTTTATATTTTAGGTTCTTATCGAGAAATTGCTCTATAGCTGTAGAAACATTAAAAACATATTCGTCTTGATCCGAGACAAAAACGGCGCTAGTGTAGAAGAACGACTTCAACGGATGATCAATAAGCCAGTAAGTAGCCATCAATTATCACACGGATTCTACTAATAAAATTGGCTATAACTTATCATTGCGTGTTGAGAAACTTCGAGCAAAATAGGATCATTTTAGACAAACACAATTTTGCCACTCTTTTTTAACTTTGTTTTCAAAATAATACATATTATTTGTTATTATAAATAAGCTTTAGGCGTACCTAGCCTATATCATTCATCTTTTATAAATTTTTACTGAAAATAGGTATTAACGCTATCATGTTCAGTACACACCGAGCCTAATTACCCGTTACCTACTACCCGTTTCCAGTTATAAAAATCATGTACCTGTGCATGAGGTCTCGGGTTCGAATCCCGGGTCGGGCCAACATAAAGGTATTGGGTTTTTCTGTTAAGAAATCTCAATACGAGCCCGGAGTTAGGAAGTTGGCGATGTTAGACACCCCCGTGCCTCGGAAAGCACGTAAAGCCGTTGGTCCTGCGCCTGATCTCTCTCCGGTCGTGTCGGATTATCCGTCCCATCGGATCATGAGGGTAAGGGAACAGAGAGTGCACTTGTGTTTGCGCACATACTTGTGCACTATAATATCTCCTGCGCAGATAGCCAGTCTCCGTTAAGATTGGTCGCCGTGACCGAAAATCGGTCTGGAGGACATTATATTATTATTAACGTAAAAGTATAAGTGATTAGGTTATGTAATGTATATGTAATTTAATTATGAACAAATGAACAATATAAATGTTTTCAGGTTTTCACAAGATTAGTTGGCGATAGACCTCACGATTTAAAGAAAATAGTACCTATCATAGGTGACATCACTCAACCTAGCTTTGGCATGTCTTCTACTGATGAGAAAACACTCATAGAAAAGGTGACAAATGAAAAATATCACAATAAAATATGAATCTCTTTTACTTTTTAAAATGTAGAGCACTGTCTTATTTTAACATGACGTAAGATTAAATATCAATTTACAGGTGTCAGTGGTATTCCATGTGGCAGCAACGGTCAGGTTTAACGAGCCACTAGACGAAGCTGTGAACATTAACCTTAAAGGGACAGAACATGTAGTAAATTTTTGTCAACAAATAAAGAACATAAAGGTATAGTTAGTAAATAAAGTACAAAGGTAAGTTTATGTGACGTAGGGCACAGTGACGTGTCTCGCGGTATCACGCGACTTTCCATCTGCAGAAGATATAAAACCTATTCGTCTATATAAGTGCGTAGGTTTTCTCAAGCTATTATGACCCAAATGTGATTAAAAGACATATTGCCTTAGAGTTTCACGATAGTTATAAATTCCGGTTTATTAAGCTGTTATAGTACATCGACATAATTTTTACAAAATAGTTTATTTGCTAATGCAATGCATTATCATATTTTTTATATATCGCATTATTTTTGTAAACTGTTTAAAAGTATTTTGCGTTGTCATTCAGCATCGCCTGAGATTTAATCAACAATTTTTCAAAACATTGTGTATAGTGCTAGTTCTTTGACTTCCAGGCATTTGTTCATGTATCAACAGCGTACTGTAACACGGAACATAAAGTCTTACAAGAAAAAGTGTACCCACGCAGAGCGGACCACAGCGAAGTACTCAAGTATGTAAGACAGCCGTACAAGAATACACAATACAATGAAAAACGGTTCTTACGTGAGTATTACTGAAGTATATACATACATTTTGTCTATTTTAATGTGTAGTTCTTTTCTCTTTTTATTGTAGAAAGAGTGGATTACTTTATCAAGTGACATATATTATATTATTATAATATAATAATATTTGTTTTATTACTAATATTTGAAATGAACCCAAGAATTGAACCTTGTGACATTCCTAAGTTTGTTATTAATTGAATATCTCGTAATTATCAAGATTAAACTGGTATTTAGTGCCATAATTTCTAATAGATGGATAAGATATGACTAATCGATTATAGTTATTATCTGAATTATTCTGTAATAATCAACAACATTATTTACTGAAGGCAATTTCTTTTTTTTAGGGGATTCGCCGAACACGTACACTTTTACCAAAAGCTTAGCAGAAAATTACGTAGAAGAAAATTGTAAAAATATACCTACAGTTATCATCAGACCATCAATAAGTACGTAATATCTTTAAGAATATTAATATTTAAATTAGAATGCATATTTTTGAAGATAATGACTAGCTGATTAATTAAACAAAGCAGTGACAGTAATAATGTTAATAGACAAGTTGAGAAAAAAACATCCCAGTATTACATTTATATGTTTTCTAGCTGTCTGTGTAATATCCCAATGGTTCATGCACTGTTTGGTACACACAGTACTACACATCTTTTTGGTTGCACTGGCACCATTCCTAACCCCAGCATTTAACTCTGCTAGATATCTCACTAGTAATTTAAAATCCAAATTTCTAGTGCCTACTCTTAAAAATATACCTTATACATTCTTCAACGAAATAAAAAATACGCTGCTTTAAAAATTTATTGTTGAATTTAGCTAATTGCACAATCCGATTTTTGATTATGATAACTATATTATTTCCACTTACTACGATTTTATCACAATAGTTTTGTTGTAATTCACAGCATGTTTAATTAATATGTATGTATATAAAAACGGTACCCACTGTATACTATTTTTAGTAATCAGGCTTGATCTAAATGTGCTATTTAAGATGGTACGTGTAACATAAAAGTCTTGGCATATTTTAGGCTGGTAAAATAAAAAGCTAAGCTAAGTGATACAAAATATTGATGTGTTAGATTTTTTTTAAATTTCATTATTCTTTATTGTTAATTACTTTTATTTAATATTTATGCATTCGATTTTATTAATTATTATTATATCATAATAATATATACAGGGTGTAAGGGGAACGCTTCCGAAGCCGAAAGGCTAATATTATACTATCTAAATACTATTGAATACCGATAATAATTTATCTAATATTTAATTTTTTTGGAATTTGGAAATTTGCAACTCCGCAATGTACATCTAACATAACTCGGGTTCAATGCCACGCGTATCATCGCGCACGATAATAAATATTATTAATCTCGGCCGCCCTAGCCCGCTCGCCGATACAAGTTCGTAGCTAAATAGGGTGAAGGTTTTGGTGTAATCCCACTTACCTAGTTAAATCCACTGTGCTCTTATGAGATGCGGCTCAAACTGCGCCCCATTCACCTCCAGATAAATTCGGGCTCGTCGCAGCGTCTCCTCGTGAAGACCGGGCATTAAAGTGGGGTCTTCAGTGCAGTCCACACGAAGTTTTTCAAAGACGCTCACTATTCGTCGACGCATCTCGTCAGCACTGTCACACTCCCGATCAAACACTCTTTCTTTTACGTAACCCCACAAAAAATAGTCTAAAGGGGTGAGATCGGGGAACGAGGTGGCCATGCGTGCGGTCCTAGCCTCCCAATCCATCGGTCACTGAATGATTCAGTGAGACGCTCACGGACGGACCGTACAACGTGTGGTGGCGCACCGTCGTGCTGGAACCACGTTAGCCGATACTGAGCCAGCGGTAAGTCATCTAGTACGCCATTCAGATGCTCGTTAATAAAATCAAGATAACGTGGTCCGTCGAGTCGCTGCGGGAGAAATACTGGTCCGAGTATTCCATCATTATAAACACCAGCCCACACGTTAATTGACCATCGTTTTTGGTGCCCGGTCTCTTGGAAGGTATGTGGGTTAGTCTCTGACTACACGTGAGTATTCCTTCTATTCCACAATCCGTTCCTTGTGAATGTGGCCTCGTCCGTCCAGATAACGTGCTCGACCAAATTTGGTGCTTGATGTTGCTGGTCTATAAGCCAACGGCAATAAGCACGACGGCGCTCATGGTCACCGGGTACCAAAGCTTGCACTTTATGTACCTTGTATGGGCGCATCCTATTTTTCCGCAACACCTTATGGATATACCAGTGCGACACAGTTATTCCGTCCCACCGTCACATTAATTTCACAGCACTTTGCGTGCCGAGACGTGGGTTTCGACGAATGACATTAATTACGCGTTGTTCCGTGTGCATATCTACTTGTCTGCCACCACCTGCCGCCGCTGGAGCTATCGGTCGATTCTCTAACACACGTTGAAACGCTGCCGTTATCATACGCGGATCAGAAGGATGCCGGGCGGTCGGATGTCTTTGGCGGTAAATCCTCAGAGCATGAGAAGCATTTCCTCGAGCTTCTCCCAAACACATCAACATATTCCCGTACTCACGAGCACTATACACATACGCCTCAGGCATTATTGTTAGCCAACGCCCACAAAACTAAAACGATTAGCAGTAATAAACTAACAACTAAGTAAATAACAAAAAACGTAACGAACTATAAAAAAACTTAACAAGAAACCAAACAATAACAATTTTACGAGCAAAAACGTAATTTAACAAATGTTTCACTCCCGCGCAGCCAAATTGCAACGAAGAACTGAAAACAGTTCGGAAATTAAGTTACCATAGATCAACAAAATACATGTAACATTGTACCTACGTTACGTTAGCCGCTAGGCACTTACATTGTAAAAATAATTTGTACTCAGTTTAATAATTTAAAATAATAATTAGCAGTGTACGATAAATTTAAGACAGGTAGACAGTATGTTATGTATTATAAATTTTATGTAGGCATTAATATGAATTACGCCGTAAAAGCTACTCGAAAGTAATAGTACCTAATAAATGGTTTTCAAGATTGCATTTTTAAATGATTTACAACAAATGATTACGGGCTAGTTAAGAACCAATATTCTTCGAACTCTCTAAAATTTTGGCCTTAGTGAAAGAAGACTTAACAGTCAGAATAAAATAAATGTATTATTTAGAAGTCTGAATAAAAAGACGATGTATCCTTACCTATTAATAAGAGGTATCGGAAAGTTACATTATAAATGTGGACATACATAACATTATTTTACGTACCTACTTATAAAACGGATTGTAGGTAAAATACTGATTTTTTTACCGACACGTCGGTCTATCTAATCACTGCAGGGCGCAAACGCAATCCGTTTCGCGCATGCGCGAATTGCGCGATGTGACCGTGAGTCACGCGAGTAGAAAAACAGTCGATAGGCATTGTAACTTCGTTTATTAACACTATTTTAATAATCGCGTAGTGTTTAAAATCAGAGATGGTTTAATTAAATTAAAATGTGTTATCAATGTCATCATAAACAGTCCACAATTCTGGTAAAACTTGTACCTAAACATAAACGTGTGAAGTTATTTGTGTGAAATTAGGCATCAAGTAGGAGTTATTTGGAATTAATTAATAGAAGTACAAAATAATAAGCGCGATAATAAGTTTTTAATGTCTCCGTGTCAAGGTTAGTTACGCTTATAATCAAAATTAAAAATTGATTCTCAGAACTTACCTAAAAGTATTGCATCAAGTCGGCCGACGAATTAAAATTTATTATCTAGAATAACTAAAATTATCGGGTGGTCCTTTATGGGTCACAGGGATTATTTCAAGGTATCTAAATTTGAGCTAGCTTTTAATTAATCTTCCAACAGATGAAATAAGAAAGTGAGAAAGAGAGATAGAATTTAATAACAACAATGCAGTCGGCGCGGCGCAAGCGACGGCTGTGCATAGTGTGCATGTCGGTAGCGGCAGGCATTAATGCCTACTGGTGACGTAGCGCGTGAATCATTGACCCCTAGCGTCAGCTGTGCAATTTAATTATGTACATTACAGTTCCTTCTAAAAAGGGAATTAAATTTACTTTCTTTTTGATATCCGTTTTATTTGGCTGTCCAAACATAATACAAACGTAAAAAAGCAAAAAAGAAATCATAAAGAAGGAATTTATTTTCGATTTTTTTTTGAGATATCCTATCAGCCATCACTAGCACTACCACCAGTCTTCGTTTTCGGGAGCGTTTCCCTGACACCCTGTATAGCTTATTCGTCCGTTATTATTTTTAATTCAACTCAGTTCATCTACCGAATGAAAAATGCAAGGCATCCAGATTTATATATTTGTTTTGTTTCAAGCTACGATCTTTAAGATTTTCCATCAGACTATCGTACATCTATTGTCTAGTATCTATACGTCCTTAAAATATATTCATACATTACATTTTTATTTTATTTTACACGCTCTGTATTTTCATATTCATTTTGATTTTGTTAGTTTACTGCTGTATCATTTCAATGTGTCGTAATAAAGATCAATCTAGTGTTTCTTCTAAAAGTATAGCCAAATTGAATATTATTTTTTACATTATTTCAGTATCGCCTGCACACCGCGAGCCTCTAGCAGGCTTTACGGACAGTTGGGTTGGAGGCCCCGGTCTAATTTTTGCCTCAGTTATGGGATTCAACAGAGTAGTGTTAGGCACAGCTAGCAATATCTTGGACGTTATTCCTGTGGACTATGTGTCTAATGCTGCTATTGTAGCTGCTTCTAAATGTTCTAGGTACAAATTTAATCTATACAAATGGCCGACAGATTATTAAAAGCACCAACTTTATTGATGATAGATATTACTCTTTTTCAATTAACAGTTCAAATTCTGTGACTGTATACAATTGCTGCACAAGCTCCTGTAATCCTGTCTCAATTATTGAACTTTACGATGGCGTGAGAAAAAATGCTTTTGAAACCGGACTCGGTAAGTTCCTGTATTGGATGACTGACTAGCGACTGACGACTGTTTGACTGATGACTGTCAATGCTTGATGGGATAGACAAAACTGGTAAATTCTTCATTCACGATGATGACTTATAATTGGAGGTAGACTGTAAATGACACATGAGACAAACAAGACTGGAGAATGCTTAAGTTATCTTACGGTGGCACCAATGACTATTATATCTATGACAGAAGAGTTTTTATTTTTAATAATATTTAACGGTGCCTTGATCTTCTACCGTTTACTAAAAGCGAGATGCCTAAGTTATACGGGCATATAACTTAGGCATCTCGTTTACAGTCAACAGTCCTTTTCATGGCAAAAAAGTAAATTTATGCTTTTCTAAAATGTTCAATAATGGTTATGGTCGAATTTTAACTACTGGGCGAATACAAGTATTTTTAATTCAACTTTGGCTGCATTCCAAATAGTGACTTTTCTTCAATTGTTCGCCTTAGTTTACAATATAGCGTTAAACATAACTCTATAATGTTAGTTGTAAGTATTTCTATTACTAATATTTAATTGTACTGTCTTTCTACAGTTGCCAGTCCAAATAAGCGTGCGATTCTTACGAATAATAAATTATTGCTTCATACTCGCACGTTCCTGTTACAAATAATTCCTGCTTACATAGCAGATATTTATAGATGGACTATGGGGAAGAAACCAAAGTAAGTCAAGTATGGCTTAAACTTTTTTTTAATCAAGTAACTGAATATAATAGTTTGTACACTAACCAATACCAACAATAACCATTATGACAATACGGTAGTTGTCTCACTATTTTTTGATTATGTAAGTCTATAGCTAAGTTACCCAAATATAAAAAAATGAAATTTCCTTGATATAAATGAGCTACAAGCGTTTCAAATCAGATAATTGAAACTCTCAGAACTTTTGAATGATTGTCAAATAACAAAAAAAAACACGCTGTGACGTAACTACTATTTAAATGTAGATCTCCAAGAGAGATAGCTCGCTATAACCCTAATATTTCATACATACATATTTTAAATATGAATTAATTCCTTATTTTACAACCAATTTCGGTACTGTTTTCACAAAAAGGTTTCGGTTAGGTTCTTTCGACTACTATTTAGCCTTATATGTACAATAATGTACAAAATTAAGTACAGGCAACTACGCAATAGTAAAACAACAGTAAAACCAGTTGAGCTGGTAAACATTATACTTATAGAAATATTCGTGGTGCAGTTTTATAAGGAAATATCAAGTTCTGAATCACAAGTTTAATTTAAAACACAATACGAGTAGCACAAAACACGTTTCCAAAAGCAATAAAAAGAAGCACCTCAAGAGGCAAAAATAAGAATAAATATAAAGGCTGCCTTCATAAAAAGTTAACATATTTGTATATTTGGGTGTAATTCTCAGTACAATAGGTACTGAGAATTACACCCAAATATACAAATTAAGGGTGGGTTTTGACGGATTCGATTGACGTAGTGGAGCGGAGAAGAGCAGTGAAACGTAGCAAGTGTTTCCATTGAAGCGGAGCGGAGCAAAGCGGAGTGGGGCGGAGTGGAAATGAGCAGAACAGAGCTACAATGATCTTGTAATCCGGTGTCTTTCACTATGATTTCCCACGTCATATCTTTGGTTTCATTGCATTTTCATGTTCTCAATCGTGTATTATATACGTCCATGTCTATGGGATACCTCCCATAGATATGGAAATTTTTTGGTTAGTGTCTCATCCATTTTTTATATACAATGTCGATGACGTGTGAAGTGACTTAATATCGCTAACTAGACTAAATTTCAGCGCACGAGTCCTTTCCTGATAAGTCTACACTACGCTCCGCGCCGCACCATCCCGCTACCCTCCGCTTCGTGCGCTCCGCTCGGCACCACAGCCTGCTCGACTCCATTCTGTCTGGCTCTGGGCCGCATGTGCATATATTTTATTTAAACGTCCGCTCCGCTCCACTTGCACTGTTTCCACTGATGCGGAGTGGAGATATCGAGCACTGTGATTGGCCAGTTCATGGTCTGTTCCTCTCCACTCCACCTAGCTCTGCGTCAATGGAAACGCATCCAATATGTATTTTATAACTTCTACAGCCTGAGTCTAGTAGCCTTATTTATATCGCTGACAAATACTTAGCTACCTCTCTAGTAAATACCTCTCAAGTCCTTAAATGATTAGCTACTGATCAACAGCCCACTATTATTTTAATATTTTTTAACTAACATTCAACGCTGAGTTTATATTTGATTGTGTGTTATTTTTTTGATTACCCGGCAATTAATATTTAGTTAACTATTCCATATTTGAGAGGTTTTATAAAAGCTATTCATGTTTGTTTACAGATATGTGGAACTACAATCCATCGTGGTACTCGGCAGGGATTTGATCGGTTATTTCAGCTCCAGATCTTGGGAGATGAAAGCTGGGAATGTCAAATCGCTACACGCTGGTCTATCGAACTCTGACAAAAATACATTTCCATGCGACCCTTCAGACATTAACTGGGATGAATATACAGCAGTATTCCTAAACTACGCTCCGCGATCCCGCCGACACGCCGCGAAGGCCTAAATGCCATATTTTAGATTTTTTTTGCGAGAGAGCGTGATTATCGATTACAAATATCTACTATTTATTCGAATCATCTAGCAAATCAAAATATTTAAAACTTTGACAATAATTATTCGAATGTCAATGCAGCAATTCGAAAATTACTTCACATGAGGGCATGTAAACACTAGGAGAAAGAACTAAAACATCATTATCACTGTCATCTGATGCCATACATCAATCGGCCACTAGCCATATCTATCAAAAAATTCAAATAATTATCAAAAATAAAGTTTAGAATTATCAAATCAAAAGTTTGAAATATTTGATTATGAATAGAATTATAATGAGACAACTTATTAACATTTGGATGCATATTTATAATTTTTTTAAATACTTTTTGTCTTATTTATCTTGTTTCGCAAAAGTTTTTGAATCACTCATCTGTCCTATCATCACGCAACATTTATACCCCTTTATCACACCCAGCCAACATGGTTTTAAATCTGGCCGAAATGTAGACACAAATCTGATAGAGTTTATATCCGATATAACAATAGCTCTGGATAAAAGACAAGAGATTGATGCTATTTATACAAATTTTTCAAGTGCGTTTGACAAAGTAGATCACCAATTATTATTGTCAAAGTTGCAGACTAATGGCATACATGGTTCCCTATTGAAATGGTTTTCGTCATACCTATTCCAAAGATCACAAGCTATTGTCATAAATGGACAGGAATCATACCCATATTACGCAAGTTCAGGGTTTCCCCTGGGATCTCATCTGGGATCAGTCCTATTCACTGTATTTATCAATGATATTACTAAAACAATCCACCATTGCAAAGCCTTGTTATTCGCAGACGATCTTAAAATCTACAAAACCGTTACTTGTCATGATGATATGGTTCTTATACAAAGTGACATGGACCGAATTGTCGATTGGTGCTTCATAAATAGTATGACACTGAATGTCAAAAAGTGTTGCCATATAAATACACAAGAAAGAAACAGTCTCAAATTTCGTCCTACAGCATAAATAACGTCATCCTTGACCAAGTAAAAGAAGTTCGTGATTTGGGTGTGATTATTGATAGCAACGTTACCTTTATCAATCATATCGACAGTATTGTTACAAAATCAGCCCAAATGCTCGGATTTATAAGGCGCAGTACCAAAGAGTTTAAACTGTCAAGAACCAAAATCATCCTCTATAATGCCTTAGTTGGCAATCGACTCGAATACGCCAGCATGGTTTGGAGTCCACACTATTCTGTACATTCTCAACGTGTTGAGGGAATCCAACGTGCATTTACACGTAACCTCGCTTATCATTCCAGTGGTATCTCTCACAGAAGCCCCTATGATCAACGATTAGCTCATTTTAATATGTATTCCCTTAGCGAACAACGGCTGGTACAAGATCTAGCTTTTTTGCATAAACTAGCTAACGGCAAGTTGGACTGTGCTGAATTAGTCTCACGTATCGGCTTTCAAGTACCTCATAAAATGCCCAGATATCCTATATCTAATGTCTACTATATACCAACATACAGAACTAATATAGGTTACAGTTTACCTCTACACCGACTCTGCAGAGAGTACAATTCAGTAGCTAAATCCACACCTGCCATTGACATTTACAACGATGCGAGAAACAAGCTGAAACGTCACACATTCACCTCTTTTCGAAACTCCATCAATAACAATATGGTCACAACTTAAAAATTTTATCAGTTTATTCGTTTTCATATTTAATTTAGATTTTTCAATCTCTGTTTACAATAATTAACCAATTATTATATTATTTTAAGATAGTTATATTCATGTACAACTATTTATTTACAAAAATTGCCTGTATACAGTTTCTAATTTAAATTTGTATGTATAGTACTGTCATTATGTGCATGTTGGTTTATCCGTAATTGGCAAGTGTATCAGCCTAATTATTGTCGACTATATATATTCTTTTTTAACCATACATTTGCTGTGGATGAACCGAAATAAATGAAATAAAATAAAATAAATAAAAATATAATCTATCAGCATAAATATGGTATTACTGGGCCTTAATTAAATTGGTTAAAATCATATCTAATATATCGTCAGTTCTATGTCGTGGTAAACGGGTTCCGATCTGCAAATTAAGCCGTTACTTCTGGCGCCCCACAGGTTTCTCATTTGTCACCGATATTATTTATTGTCCGATCCAGATGACGTGCCGACATTTGTGGCGAGAGACTTACACAAGTTACCTGCCGCCACTTTCGATCACGTCGACGTCTCTAGCCTTTTAAAAGACATCATTTCTTTAAAGGCAAGTTTAGCAGAAGTGCAGATGAAGTTGAGTGCATCGGAGGTCACTGTTGCAGATTTGCGCATCGAACTAGAGGCGTTGCGCAAGTCTGTGCCAATAACTGGGTCACCAACGCGTGTAAACAGTGTGAACACGCGTCGAGGTGCATGCCTCAACACATCGGCGACGAGTTATGCGTCAGCGGTTTTGTCGCCGGCGCCGACTGCTGAGCCTGCGTTATGCGCCGCAAGCGCGTCACGCAGCCCCGCTCCTGCACCCGCAGCTCTTCCCCGCTGTGCTGCGCGAATTGTAAGAACAGCTGACCCCACGGTCTCTGCGAGCGCCCCTGCTAAGCCCTTGCCTACAAAAGTAACGAACCGGGCTACCGAGGATGGTTTCCTGACGGTGCAACGGAGGAAGCGCCGTTCGCGAAACATTAAGAACGGTTGTGGCAAAGCACCTGTGGATCCCAACCTGAAGGTGCGTGCCGCGTCCCCGAACACGCCGGTGTACATCTCGCGCCTGCACTACACCACTGAGGCGGAGGACATCGCGAAGTACGTGTGCCAAAAGCTGAAGTACGTGCCGAGAGTGCAGTTGCTGGAGTCGCGCTGCAACGTCAACTTTAAAGCGTTCGTCGTGCGTGTACCTGACTGTTACCTGCACAAGGTGTTGGACGAAAGCTTTTGGCCGCAAGACGTGGTATTCCGTCGCTTCCGCGGACAAGTACCAGCCGAGCGCACTAGTATTAAGTGTGCGAAGTGAAGTTACACTAACATAGTATTAAGGTGTATTTACTAACATCAAATCGGCCTCGATGGCGTAGTGGTTAATGTAACCGACTGCCACGCCTGAGGTCGCGGGTTCAATTCCCGCACAAGTCAAACATTTGTGTGCATGAACATGAATGTTTGTCTTGGTCTGGGTATTTCTATGTATAATATGTATGTATATATAAAAAAATAAAAATAAGTATCTTTGTATGTTTATCCATTGTCTAGTACCCATAATACAAGCTCTGCTTAGTTTGGGCTAGATGGTGTTGTGTGTATGTATTATAAAATTTTATAATATGTAAATCTAGGTTATGATATTTATCTATGGGCCTATGCAGCCCGAAATAAATGATTTGAAAGATTTGAAATAAATGATCTCCCGGGCTGTTTCCACTTTTCTGATTACTTCTTATATGCTGACGATTTGAAATTTGCAATAAGGATTAACTCCGTACACGACTGTTAACTTTTGCAAGAAAACTTAAACCGGGTTATCGAATGGTGTAGCTATAATAAAATGGAACTTAACGCAAAAAAATGTAACCATCTAAAATTTGCCCGAAATCTCATTACTATTGACTCACATTATTTCATAAGTAGCCAAAAAATCAAAGAGCAAGACACAATTAGAGATTTAAGTGTAATCCTTCCTAACTTCCTAATCCAAACTAGTCCTAATCCTAATCCTAACTATCCTAACTTCCTAATCCTAATCCTCCTAACTAATATTATAAAAGCGAAAGTGAGTTTGTTTGTTTGTTTGTTACGCTTTAACGCCTTAACTACTGAACCAATCGTCATCAAATTTCGCACACACGAAGTCAGGGGTACAGAAAAGGACAAAGAGTACCTTTCATCCAGAAAATAAGTACTGTTCCCGAGGGATACAAAGATAACTTTTAGACGGTCGTCCGCTATAACAACTCGGTCTACTGATATGAATGAATTACAACGTGATGCCTGGAGTAAAAATGGAGTAGAAATCTGATATCCCAAATAAAAATCTGTTTCGAGATAGATTAGGTTAGGCATAGCTATCTCAAAATAATTATATTAAGCTAATTAAGCTATGTCTGTTTACTTAGTTAAGGTAATTGACAAATTTGTCAAAAGAATTTTGGTATTATAGAGTGTTGAAATTAAATAAAAATATAATTATATACTAAAGTGCCTTTAACGCCATCTATCGAGTTATTATAATACAAAATTATTATAATAACTTGATAGATGGCGCAGAAACACAATATCGATTTGTGATGTTGAATGTTCTAACTAAAATTAATTACTCCAAAATCCGATAGATGGCGTTAAACACAGTAAAATTTGAAGAAAGGAAGTTGCGGGGCCGTTTTGATGCGAAATAGCAACACATGCTTTCAATTCATTTGTGTGTAAATATTGATTTATAACCGTTTATTTATCTGTTACTGCTATTCTAATAATATTGTTGCTTATGAAAGGCGTCATAAACAAGTGTCATCACGAATCTTCCGATTGAGCGGGTTATAAAAGCGTGTTCAGTGCGCATTGAGTCACTTTGACATCGAACGGCGGACGAAACGGACGTGCCGTGTGATAGTTGTTGGGTGATATCAATTATTATGACTAAGTTTATTTGTTGATGTTTTTATAAATAAATGGTTACATTAACCATCCTGCAAAATGAAATTATTATTTAACAATGAAAGTACGTTTGTAATTTCTTCTTTTTGGTGTTTGACTTCTGATTCCTAACATCAGAAGTGGGATAAAGATCTCTTTGCTCACAAGTAATAGAACAATGTTTTGGCGTTTACGAGAAAAATGTTTATCACATTGTTCTCTTTAAAGTTTAGGTCTACCTAAGTAAAGCTGTCATGTAATTGGCACAATTGTGGTAGAAGATTGCGTTTTACGTCTCAAGATCGCGAGCGTCCCGCCATCTGCAAAGACATTCGAGTATGCTGAGTCGTTTTTTGGCTACTATCCGTCAATCGTTTGAGACTATTGTCTCACGATTGAAAGTGTCGGAGGACCGTTCACAGGTAATGATGACACCAGATGCTATGAGTACTGAAGTATTGAGTGTGGCTACTGAGGAGGTGGTAAGAGCGATACAATGTTAAGGTCTGTATGTAAATTTCAATGATGATTTTTTCGAAATAATCATCATTTAAATTTATTTTTATTCAAGCGAGCTTTGTGTTATCCTTTCGTTCGAAGAGAAGATACAGGACGGCCAAACGGTTACACGTGAATTGAGCAGACCAAGATTAACGTGTCAATGACAACCGACAGCCGCCACGTGTTTATCGGAAGGATGATTTGGTTTTGAATCTGTATGGTATGCAAATTTTATGCCTATGCCAACAGTAATTATGAGGTAGGCAAACCTCGAGCCTATGCCTACAATGTTTGAATTTGTGTGGTATGCGAACTTTGTGCCTATGCCAACAGTCGTTGTGAGGATACGCAGACTTTGAACCTGTGCCTACAATGTATGAATCCTGCAAAATTTAATGATTATTTATTAAAGTACGTATGTAATTTTGGCTGTTTTACTTCTGATTCCTAATAATATTGTAATTGTTTTACTTTTGTAGTTTATTTTGTTCTCTTTCTTTGAGCAATAGCAATAGCAATCATTTGTTATTTAAGGTACATTATCTTACTTCTAATTCTATTTTTCACAATTCATTTTTATTTTCAGTTTAATATTTAAGGAATAGTTTCTCCGTTTTAATTTTTAGCTTACTACTTAACCTGTATTACTGTTTTTATTTGTTTTTAATGTATGTTAAGTGTAAGTTAGTTAAGAGTTTATTTACTTTTTTCGGAATGTCTCACAAACGTAATTCTAACTTATCTAGGAGCTCAGGGCACGGGCAGCAGATATTGCTCGATCCCAAGATCATCCGTTCACACTGAATTTAGAAGGCAACGACAAGCTGCTTTAAAATCTGATGAGACACTTTCTCAAAGCTAGGAAAACTGGAGCACCAAGCCATCCACCAGGCTTCATAAGAGAGACGCTCCTTCAACACAATTGTGGTTGGAGGAACAAACTGAACGCCAGAGAGTCTTGAGAGCTACTGAAACGCTACTTCTAACGCAGAGCTTAAATGCACAAGCTGAACACCAATCAGCTTTAAGAGCAACAGAGATGTCTCGTCAAACGCAACGTCGTTTAAATGAACAAATTTAACCCTAGAGAGCTTTAACAGTTACGAGACGCGCCCTTCAAATGCATTTCCATTTAGAAGAACAAGCTATTAGAGTGGCAGAAACTTCAGAACAGTCGCAGGTGAGAAGAATCGTTCATGCAGAAATGCATGCAATGCAATATAGATACTTCTATACTAATATTATAAATAGGAAAGATTAGATTTTTTGTTTGTAAGGATTTAAATCGAAAACTAGGTACACAACCGATTTTAAAAATTCTCTCTCCATTAGAAAGTTGTATTATCACCGAGTAACATAGGTTATGTATTATTTAAAAAGACAGATCAACATAACCTACTTACTAGAATACAAAATATAAAAATTGGTTGAAGAAGTAAAAGTCAATCCTGTAACAGGCGACATAGCGTTCCTCCGCAGTTGTGCTGTTATAGTCAGCATTGCTACGTTAAATGACAGTGTTTATAATCTTAATAATATTTAGGTTTTAATGTTCATAGTTATAATAGTGTCTATCATTCAAACTTTTAAACAACACCACTATTTTATGTGCAGATTAATTATCCTCTATATTTTATTACCTTTGAGCAAAGCGATATTTGCATTTGAGTATGGTTAATTTTATTTGGGGGTTATGGCGTTATCTGGCAGATGGAATGTATTGACGTATACCTCTCCACGGGACATCGGAGAAGTTATGTTGGGCTCACCTGGCGAAAGATGGCGACATCCCGGTAATACCGACTAAACTTACCACGTTGTTCCTCAACATAACCAGAGACGGCGGAGCCGGGCGAATCACTTTCACATACCATCGTGACTTTGGCCCGCCATATGAAACGACAGGCCACTACACAATACAGGTAGTATTGTGTAGTGGCCTTATTAGAAGATAAATTTCATCTCTACGGCTTAAGACTACACAACTGAGAGGCGCGCGTGGAAATACGCACGCTGGCTCTCGGAGTTGGAACTGATCGGGTGGTGGACAGGCCCATGTAGCCCACCACCCATACGTACAACCTTATAATAGGGGCGTGCACAAAGATTTCTGGTAGGGTATGTACGCCCTACCCGAAACCTCTGCGAGGGCACTACATTTTATTTATAAATGTTTTTGTGTGATTATGTGTACAATAAATAAATAAAATATCTTACCAAATTAAAATAAATAAAATTCAGCGACTTTTCGACATGGCACCATTGATGATTGTGTGTGTGGCCACCATGAATATCCAAATAAGTGACTGATGGTGAGAACAAGCCACCTAAATGCTATCCATTGTGGCCTTGTAGGTATTATAAAGCCGTTAAATGTTAAGAGTGATTTTTGCGCAAATGAACAAAAATAAATGAACGAAATTACTAACATACTTGACTGTAGGTATTATTTCAATTTTAATAAATCAAATCAACGCGCCTGTCTTTTTTAAATAATTCTGTAAAACGTCGTCGTAAAAATTACAAGATCGTTTTAAAATCATTAAAAGTTCTTTTTCAATTGAAATCATAGACAAATCAGTGAGTCTGCATTGGCCCTGTGTGTTTCGTAGATATGTATGGATTCTTTTTAAGCAAGAAAATGATCGTACAGCCGATGCGCTGCTAACTGGAATCGTAACTATTAATTTTGCTTATTTGTAAACTTCGGGAAATATGGCCGTTAAATTGTTTGTATGTAAATATTGAATAAGATCAAATATTCCTAACGTTTTTAATTCGTCTGATTTATAAACGCATCGGAGCTCATTCCTAAGGCGATCCGCGTTAAAGGAATGTTCATGCGAATTAATGAGTTCGACGATCGATTGCTCTGAAAAATTATTACAATACAAAGTATAATATTCATACGAAAGTAGATTGAAAAACTTAAGGTCTTTTAAGTTTTTATAACGACTACGACACTCGTTCAAGACATTGCCAATAATCTCGCGCTTGTAATATTGTTGAACATTGTCAACACCTTGTTTTCTTTTCGGTCGATCGCAATATGGTTAACAAACAAAATAGTTTATTTGTGAGTACACAGGCCGCTAGCCAGCTATAAATATCATGATACTTTTCATTAAAAGAACGTGTCGTATTACCTTTCTGTTGTTTAAGATCTAAATCGCGAATACAGCGTCCAAGAGAAATTATTTTATTTTTGTCATCAAAAGACAACGGTGAGAAAACACCAGTTTTTAATTTATTTAAACACACATCACCAACACAGATCTCACAAGTATAATTTTCCATAATTTACAGTAATTCCGGTAATTTCACTAATTATTTAGATAACAATTACAAAGCGCTCAAAATCCCTTCGACAGCTCTGTGAGATAATTATTAATGGCATACTATGCTATATTGCTAAAATAATAGGCCTATAATAAACAACAATTATGATGTTTCTGACTACTATTTAAACTGGTTGGATTTTCGTTGTAGGCAGTGCCTTCAATCGGCGAGCACACACGTGCATTTTACACACACAAGCAAAATATTTGTCTCGTAGACAGCGTAATCGATTGACTTTTAAATGTACTGCTAATAAGCACGATTCTTTGTGCTTCCTGACACCTCTCTATTATAATATTCTATTTGTTTAGTAGTTCGCTCAAGGACCAATAGACGGCATTAGATGGCAGTGGCACAAGCTATTTGTTTAATAGTTCGCTCACGGACCAATAGATGGCAGTGGCACAAGCTCTTATTTTATCTGATAATTTTATAGTGTATTTATTATTATTCAGCTTGTAGTATTTAATAAATAGATTTCAATTATATAGATTTACATAGGCCAGCAGACTAGGGTATGCAGTGCTTATTTGTCAGCCGGAAGGTGAGGGAGCAATGCCACCTCTCCAGCCACTTTTCAAAATCGGGACTTATCGCCATGATCGATCTAACCTACATTTACGCGGTCGAAGCTGCGGGCAAAAACTAGTCTTTATATATATAAATCTTCTGTGCGTGTGTTTGTAATTAAACTCCTCCTAAACGGCTGGACCGACTTTGATGAAATTTTTTGTGTGTTTATGTGGATTCTAGAATGGTTTAGATTTGGTAAGTTTTAGTTTTGTTTTGTGTGTGCTGAACAACGTCTGTCAGGACAGCTAGTTTTATATCATTTTAATAAAATCATGATATGCCGGTGACACCGCTGCGGTAGTGAATGCACTTGGTACAGATGAGGTCTCGCGTTCGATTCGTCAGAAATGTTCAGTAGTAGTACGAAATCTGAAACCGTGTGAGAAACGCAAACTGGCTCGTCACCTTTAACTTGGGATCTAAAATCATATCTGTTGAGATGTCATTATAATACCTATCTCTTTTTAGGGATATAAGAATGAGTATATGTATATAAGTATACCGTATCATCAAGTTGCTGAAATAAAGATGCTAAGGTGGATGTGCGGCGTTACCAGGCGGGATAAGAACCGCAACGAGTACGTGCAAGTAGCCTGGGTGTGAGCTACATCGCTGATGAGATGCAGGAGAGTAGGCTGCGATGGTATGGACACGTAAAAAGGAGACCACCTGACTACATCCGTGATTGAGCAATCTTTCAATCACAGGTAAAAGACCCAGAGGCAGACCCAAGACAAGAGGGAAAGATGTTCGGCGGCTTCGATGGCGTAATGGTTAGTGTAACCGACTGCCGCGCTTGAGGTCACGGGTTCGATTCCCGCATAAGTCAAACATTTGTGTGCATTACCATGGTTGTTTGTCTTGGTCTGGGTGTTTCTATGTATAATATGCAAGTATTTACAAAAAGAAAAAGGTTTATGTTTATGTTTATCCATTGTCTAGTATCCATAGTACAAGCTCTGTTTAGTTTGGACTAGATGGTGTTGTGTGTATGTGATAGAATATTATTATTATACTCTTTATTTAATTCTTTACTATAAATTTTCATTTTTAAATAATATACATATATAAAAATACATTTAAAATATAAAATATATGGTACCCTACCGGCATCGGGAACAGGGTCCAAGCTGCCGGTGGTTAGGATTCCAGGTATCTAATAGCACTGCCTTCTGCATTAAACCCTTGATCCTAGCACCTAGTGCAATCCTCATTATATGGTGATCGAGGCTCTTGGCTATTAGACCATTGACAGATGTCTATCAGCATAATGATTGCCGAATCTACATCCCACATGTTGATAATCTCGCGAGCTAAATTGAGATATTTAATTTGTTTATCTTTTCCAGCTTTCGCGAGATTGCCGTCATGCGGAATGGTGACATCGATAATTATTGCGCTCTGTTCGCAGTCCTGTCTGTGATAGTTTGATTTCAGTACAACGTGAAATGACCATTTTCGAGAACTGATTCAGCTACATACCTGTAGTACGGCACTTCAACATCTACAAGTTTGTATTTCAGAGCAAGTTGCTGGTGAATAATCCTGGCTACTTGGTTATGTCTGTGCAAGTACTCGCCGTTAGCAAGGCGAGAACAACCGGACACTATATGCCTAAGGGACTCACCAGGTAGGTGGCACGCCCGGCTAATGTCAACCGTACCATCTCTCAAGATATATCTCCGGTAGTTATTCGTCTTGATAACTTCGTCAGCAATAGCACAGACAAAACCTTCGGTTTCCCCAAAGAGGTCACCGAAACGTAGCCACTTCACGGAGGCTAACAAGTCTACATCGGCTCCATATAGAGCCTTGTAGAACCTACCGTGAAGCTCCTTGCTCTGCCATACATCCCTGTGATCGTTAGTGCAAGTACTACAGGTTTGCGCCAGTTCTCTTTAGCCAAACTGAGCGGGGTGAGTCCGGTGTCCACAGCAACTACATCCCGATGCATACCCACGGCTGCCTGGAGAAAGTACGTACCTCGTACCTCGTAGTACCTCGCGGTTATGAAGGGCCTTGGCATTCAGAAAGCCTCGTCCTCCACGTTTCCGCGAGATATACAATTTCATCACAGACGATCGTGGGTGATGCATACGGTATGCCGTCAAGAATGTACGGACCCGCCGGTCCAGGGCATCTAGTTCAGTCTAAGTCCACTTAAGTATACCAAAGGAGTACATGAGAATCGGCATGACCCAACTGCTACAAGCGCGCACCTTGTTGCCACCTGATAAAAGACTATTTAAAACTTTTTTCAGGTGACCAAAGAAACGCTCCTGCAACAATTGCTTCATGTCAGCCTCATTGATACTTAACGCCAGTGACATATCCAAGTACTTGGAAGTATCGGTTACAAGAAGTGATCGTAGGTTAATGGAATTCGAAAGTTGTGTTCTTTCAGATTCCACTATCCTTCCTTGCTTTACATGGATGACAGCACATTTGTCCATACCAAAATCCATGCTGATAGACTTACTAAAAGTTTCAGTTACTTTAAGTTAATCCATCAGCTGTAAATCAGTGTGGGCAAACAACTTTAAGTCATCCATATACACAAATAGGATATTACTCCACCACCTTTATGTAACCTGTAACCTAGCGCTATTCAATGCTAAGCAGAACCAAAGAGGGACTCAAGCTGTCGCCCTGAAATATACCCCTCTCAATTTTTATCGGTTCGCCATTCCCAGGAATCTGTCGACATCCTGGATAGCTAAGAACTGTTTTCCATTGCCCCATGCATGACTTCAAAAAGGTGCGCAAGTTACATTTACTTTATACAACTCTAAGACCCTCAAAAGTCATGTATGTGGCATCGAATCATGCGCTTTCTTATAATCTATCCAACATGCCGCCATATCTCTTCGTTTACTGCGAACCTGTTGGCTAATGGCCATATCAACGCGAGGAGGAGCTCCTTAGTGCCACAAGCCCTCCTCTTACATCCATACTAAGAAGCTGACATTATTGAGTTTGTATCAATGTTTAGATATCTTGGCTCTCAAAATAGATGTAAGAAGAAGAAGAATATATAAATATCGATGGCAAACATGTTATCGGTCTATATATAGCTGCCGGGCTCGTTGGTACTACCTGTTTTATTGAGTAGGTGGGTTATTCCCGTGGTCATAAAATCTGGTAATGACTCAGATTCTAGGGCAGATTGAAATTGAACAGCCAAACAAGAATGTGAGCCACGCAGCCATTTCAGCCAGAAATTGTGCAGTCCGTCTGGTCCTGGCGATTTTCAATTTGATAAGGATTGGACCACACTAATTACATCCTGGCTATCAATGACCACGTTTTCTATTTCTGGAATTAGCTCACTTGCTCGCTTGAAATCTCGCATCCATTCCCCCTCAGTGTGGCCAACGGGCACCGACCAGAATCCTTCAAAACGTATTTGCAGCATCTGGTAGTCCCACATCGGTCACACATTGATCTGGTCGTTTCCAGGTATAGAACCTGGAACCCACCTTTGGTCCCTTTGAAACGTGCGGTTGATGACATTATTATTATTATGTAGTGCAAAAAGATATGAGTGAGAGCCAAGTGACTGAAGACGAGGTCGAAGATAGGGCGAAGTGAAGGCAGAACATTAGGAAAGCTGACCCCACTACACCACCATTTGAGACTTAAGCTAGGAGAAGAGAGTGAGAGTGTACAGTATCACATGACACCTAATAGCAAAAAGGTTCACGTTGCAAACACGTGCTTGTAAGCTTCTAGAGTCGACCAATATGCACAGGTGCTTCAGAAATTAATGTTCTTTTACTTTGAAATTTATCATTGTAGACAGGAACAAGATACATTCATTATTGCATTAAATTATATTTGTACAGATGTAATAACTCTCAGGTAATTATTATCTTATGTATTTTTTAAAAGACACCTTTAATTTTTCATACTCATGAGTGTGAGACTGTTTACGCCCATAAATATGTTTTTTTTTATGGTTTAGGAGGCAAACGAGCGGGCGGTTCGCCTGATGGTAAGCGATAACCGCCGCCCATGGATACTCGCATCACCAGAGGAATTACAAGTGCGTTGCCAGCCTTTTAAAAAGGAGTACGCTCTTTTCTTGAAGATTTGTAGGTCATATTGGTCCGGAAATACCACCGGCGACAGTTCATTCCACAGTTTAGTTGTGCGAGGTAGAAAATTTCTGGGAAAACGCACAGTTGTGGACTGCCAACCATCTAGATGGCAATTCTGTCGCATAGGACGATGGCGAAATGTATATATATATATATTTAGATATATATTATGCATACACGTATACACATAATGCACGTGCCAAAGACGGACACAGGCTTGGAACCACTGGCGTAGCTGTGCAGTTCAAGGAGCTAAGAGAGTTCTACTTCGCAAATCCCTGTGGACTATGTTTAATTTTGTTTGTTTAGTATTATACCCACATTTTGCCAGATTTGTTCTTAACTCCCAAGTTATAGGAGACTTGTACCGTTTACTGACCACAGTTTTATAGTCAGTGATGCTACTGAGAATTGTTTAACAAAAAGTCAACAATGATGCCTTGCTTAACTTGGAAATAAAACTTGAGACTTCATGCGCACCTAGCGAAATGTGCATGTGTAATATTCTTATGCCTCCGCTATGGAGATACAGTCGTGAGACTAGATGTATGGATGTATATGTTTCCCGCAGGACAGGCTTAGTTAGACAGGCTAGTGCGCGTAATTTAATTGATTCAAAAAAATTTAGAACATGTACACAAATTCTTGATTTTTGAAACCTATTCTGTATTATTTGCAATGTTTATGACAATAAAAATATATATGTCCCTACATCTGCTCTATTATTGGACCTTAGTAAAGCATTTGATTTTGTTCAGCATTCGATACTTATTAAAAAATTAGACAAATCTGGAATAAGAGGCCCAGCTTTACTATGGTTTCAATCATACCTGGACAACAGAAGACAGTTCACAAGAGTAACTAAATTTAACAATATTACTAACAGCTTAGAACATCATGATTCTGAGCTTAACCCTTGGGGTGCCTGGTGGTTCTAACAGACACGTTACTTCAAGGAATCGACAATTACGTATTTAAATTCTTCATCAAGCACGCGGAGCATCTGAGTAGCTTTGCAATATAGACTGTCAACCATTTTGCGGCTTCTCGCGCAGACCACCACGCGCTTGGTTCCGAGGAACCTGTCCAGGCACGCGGCGTAACTTTTATTTGGTAAGTAATTATTGTAGTTTTTTATTATTACTATGTTTTGTGAGTTAAGTTACTTACGTTAATTTATTTTCTGCCGTTAAAAATAACCAGACCACTAACTAGTAACGCAGTAAGTCAAACTTTAGAAATAGATTTGAATGAAAACGACTGTGATGATTTTATTTTTGATGAAAGCGGGGTGAGTATCCGAAATAATTTAGTTTGTGCAGAGGAAGAAATCTTTTATGAACCAAATAATGCCCGATAACAAATAATAAAGATGTCTCAGCCGTTGAGTAATTTTGCTAGGAGATCAATATTTATATAGGTAAAGATAACACAATACGGTGCCGTGATCCTCCAAGTTCTCATATCCGCACAAGGGCGGAAAATCTTTTGACTGGAGCACCTAAAACCTCACGCAAGGCATGCTCATCAAGAACTTGATTGTTTTCACCGAAAATATGTTAAGAACACCGAAAACATTAAATTTAAACATAAATGTTGATTTTTGTTACGTAAGGTTAGAGGTTTTTCATTTATTTATTAAAACTGACTGACTTTTTCTTATTTTATCCCTAAATATATGTAGTTATATAACATAAATAAAATCTTATTAATTTATACTTAGACGCAATCAATAACATACAAATACCACTTTGTATTCAGGTCCTAGAAACCCACCAGGCACGCCGTGTAACTTTTACGTACCAGGCACCCCAAGGGTTAAACCTAATTATTCTGGTGTGCCCCAGGGCAGCATTTTGGGCCCTTGTTATTCCTGATTTATGTCAACGATTTACCACGCACACTTTCTCACGAATGTGTCTTGTTTGCTGATGACACATCAATCATCATGAATTGTAAAAATGAAAATTCCTATGAATCTGATATTAATAGAACATTAAAAGACGTCATAAAATGGCTTGATGTAAATAAATTAAAAATTAACATTGAAAAAACTAAACTCTTACAATTTAAAACCTACAAAAGTAAACCTATTCAATTAAATATCAGTTATAAAAATACAGAAGTCCAGCAAATACAAAGTACAACATTCTTAGGAATAACTTTGAACGCTCATTTTACATGGAAGGAACATATTGACAATATATGCACAAAAATAAATAAGTTCGTTTTTGCCATACGGAAAGTTAAAGAAACAACATCCAGGAAAACTGCCATAATGATTTACCACTCATACATTTGCTCTATAATACGTTATGGCATAGTTGTATGGGGCAACTCGAGCGAAATTTTAAGAGTTTTTATAGCGCAAAAGAAATGCATTCGCGCATTGTTTGGTATGAAATGGTCGGAGTCCTGTAAACCTATTTTCAAATCGAATAAGCTACTAACTGTTCCTAGCATCTATATTTATGAAGTGGCTAAATTTGTCAAATCTCACAGTTACCTTTTTGAAAAAATCGACAATACGAATAAGCGACATGTCATCCACTTATCCATAAGAATGCCTGTGCCCAAGTTGGAATTATTTAGGAAAAGTTGTGTCTATATGGCACCACTCATTTTCAATTCCTTGCCCAAGAGGATAGTGAATTTACCGAATAAGAACTTTTGTTGTGCCTTGCGGGAATGGCTTATCCAGGAAAACTTTTATTCCATCAAAGACTTTTTAAGTAATAGTTCTTGTCGTTACTGCACTTCTTAAGAGACATTGTATTACAACTAAAACTCGGTGTTTTAAAATTCCTAATATAATGTTATGCATGTTTTGTTTTTATTAATTATTTCTACTCACTTAATTCAATTAATTTTGACATGTAAACGAAAACGAAAAATATTTAATTTTTCATATAATTTGATTAAAATATTATAATATTTTTATTGAAATGAACTGGATTTAATGAATTTATTTACAATAATAATTAATCTCAAATTCAATATTATCATGTACCTAATTTAGTTAATAAAAATGTAATTAAGCAGCTTAATTGACATATAATTTTGCATACCTGTATTACGGGTGAAATGTGTATTGTTCTAATTTATATTCTGTGACATCTTTGTGTACCACATTTGAAGCAAAATAAATACATTATTATTATTATTATATCTATCCTTATATTATAAAGCTGAAGAGTTTAACCAAACAAACAATGTTTGGTTAAACGCGCCAATCTCAGGAACTACTGGTTTGAATTGAACATTTATTTTAGTGTTGGATAGCCTATTTATCGAGGAAGGCTAAAGGCTATATACCATCTCGCTACGACCTTAGCAGACGGGGGCAGCACAGTAACCATAAATGCGAGTGAAACCGCAGGCACATCTAGTTATATATATTATTTAATTTATGTGCTACTAAAATTATTAAAACTATTTATATTTATTATTATTATTATTCGTGTTTCTATTTACTCAGAATGAACTCAAAGTATCATGAAGTCTAGCTGTGGTTTGTTTTTTCTTGGGTTTGACTATTTGAATTACTGGATCCCAAGCTGGTGGTACATTCAAATCATCTTCTCTATTGAAATTAGTATGTTTTTTGATTTCAATAGCCTCGCGAAGCATCCTTAGTAGGAATCGGTGTTCTTTAGCGAGAATCTGTGGTTTGTCAAATCTCAGGTAGTGGTTGGTCCCCTGTTGTATATGTTCACACACAGCAGACTTCAACGAGCGTTGGTATTTTACATCAGCTATATGTTCTTTCATGTGCCTATGCTTCTCTTGGTTCACAATTCATTTTGCAACTGCATATTAATTGCATGTTAATTATACTTTTGTCTGTATCCTTATTTGTACAGTTGTGTTGATACAGTGACAAATTATTTCCTCGTACAGCTTATTGGCATAAACTAAACAAACATCAATTTGATATAAATACGCCTATAAGAGCGAATAGGTCACCAGCTATTTCGAACTATTCGAACTACTACAGTCGTACTCAACAAGACAATCCCTCATCATAAAAACCGTTGCGTTTTTAATTATTCTAGTTGTAAGTTTTTTTTTCATAATTTTAAAGTTATTAAAGGTTACTATTACCTAGACTTGCAGTGTATCAATAGTATATGCGTTTATTGTACCATATCTTGATAGCGTAGCAGCGTTAGTCAAGAAGGAGATCGTTAGACTGCTACACAGAGGTCCCAAGTTAGATCCCAAGGCACGCAGCTCTGACCTTTCGAAGTGATGTGCGTATTAATTAGTTAATTATCGTTCGCTTTAACGGTGAAGCAATACATCGTGAAAAAACCTGAGTGCCTATGGATTTTTCATAATGTTTTCAAAGACATGTGAAGTCCGGTCAGTCCGCACTGGGCTAGCGTGGTGTACCCTATCCCTTCCCACATTTAGAACACCCGTACCCATGTTATTTTACATTTGATATTATGTGTTTGTAGTATGTATCAAATAAACATTTATTCTTTCTTTCTTTTCTTTGTTCATTGTTTGAATGCTTATAAAGTCCTCTGTGACATAGGACTTAATCCTATTGCGGGACTATTTTATAAAAATGAAAATATACAAAATAAATGTCAAAACATCGTCAAATAATTTTTCGTATATATATTCGAATTAGTTAGTGACAACGAATCAATAAATTTTCCATTATACAGATTAACTTTTTCGTAGCATTACCTATCATCAGTATGCATCAAATTGTTATTGTATTTTTCAGGTGGCTGCTACTTACCAGTCAGTACGTAAGTATTTCGTACATTTTTCGTACTTAGCGTATTCGATTGCATATTTTTGATGTTTCAAATAAGATCACATTCGTTTCCTGGTTTTCTAAATAAAAAAACTATTTTTATAGGTTTACCTGTAAAAGTTAACCTATTAGCTTAACGATATCGAAACATAATGATAAAATCACTCGCGTCTGGATGCAGGCATCCAAACGCTAATTTATTAGTTGGAGGGACAATTGTCAATAATTAACATATCTCCTATATATATATAAACTATTTTGTCTTACGTCGAAGCGTTACATATTAAAACTAGTATACTTTATTCGAGTTTACCGCAGTTTGTTTTTTGATATATTAATAATAATAATAATATATATATATAGGGCTGGAGCCCTAACCACCGGTAGCTTGGACCCAGTTCCCGATGCCGGTGAGTCTTCATAGTTTTTATATTTTTTAACAGCAAACAATAAAAGATTATAATATACCTATTATATAACAGCAAAATTCTACGAAAAATATATAAGAAATATATAAAAACAAACGTTATACGTACAAAATTATAAGAGACTACAACGATAATGAGGATTGGCACAGCCAATTTTCGTCGTGGATAAAAATAACTTTTATTATATCCATTCCATTTAGAAGCAAGTGCCGGTTCATCAAATTTAATCTTCAGTTACTTGTGCACATACTAGACAAGAATGCATTACAGAAACAACCGTCTAAAAACCAAAGGCAAAACAGCGCTTTTAAATAAGGTGACAATAATAAATTTATTATATGTTTCGTTATTTCATTTTAATTGTTGCGCATATAAATACTAACACAGTTTCTTTGTCAAGTATGTTGTATTATTTTATCTTTAAATTCAAGGAATTTAAATCGGGAACGATTTATGTAACAATTAATTATTAATAAAGACGGGTGTATTTGTCGTAGTTTAAGCACGAAAGTAAGCAGAGGTAAGGCAAATAGGTTTTGTTGAGTAAGTATTTATCTTTCTTTTATCTTTATAAGTCTCAGTGTATGCCAAAGTCTACCTTATTGTGCTCTCCGTTACTTTATTTGGTCTTCTGTATTCTTAAAATTCAAATCCATTGACTCTCAAACCCTCACTTCAGATGAGGGCTAATTTCCGATTCAGTAACTACAAACAAACATGTGAAATAAATGGTTAATGTACATCTCTAATAATGTCAAAACAAAAGGCTTCTGTGACATTCTTTATTTGCTGTTTGCCAATGGCCTCCTTTTCTCCTTAAGGTGAAACTTGGTTCATTGACGAATTCTTGTGACACTGATCATTTGTATCCTTTGACTTATGGATTAGCACTTTAATACTTAATCCTATCACTTATCCTGGCACTGTCTTTTTTTATGCTTTGATTGGAATAATGTGGAGTGCATAGCCAGTTGCACTCACTGATCGGTAAACGATTAGCGAGGTTAAACAACGTTGGGTGCGGTCAGTCTATAGATGGGTATTGGAAGGAACGACTTGTGCACCCCAGTGCCGGGCACGCCACGATCGTGGCGGTAAGTCCCGTGTTTGAGGAGTGGCTGGAGAGGCGGCATGGCGCCCTCACCTTCCGGCTGACACAGGTACTGACTGGCCACGGTTGTTTTGGCCAGTTCCTGTGTCGTATACGCCGGCAAGAGACGCCCGGTTGTCACCACTGCGGTGACTGCCGCGACGTTGTAGAGGACACGGCGCTGCACACTTTGGCGGTTTGCCCCGCCTGGTCATCGCAGCGCCGTGAGCTGATCGCGGCAGTCGGATCGATTGCCCTCTCGCTCCCGGCCGTAGTTCAGTCTATGGTCCGGAGTGAGAGGTCGTGGAACGCCGTCGCCTCCTTTTGCGAGGAAGTAATCTCCATCAAGGAGGCGGCGGAGCGGGAGCGGGAGCGTTTGAACCCTCTCCCCAACCGCAGAGCCGGGCGCCGGAGGGCGCGCGATGACCTCCAGCCACCCTGAGGTTTGACCTGGGGGTGGCGGGCTTTGTGGGCCTGCCCGCTATCCGTTCAGCACCAGGTCCGAGAGGCGGCGTGCGTGTTCCCACGCGCGCCTCTGTGTCGAGTCCGTCTCCCCCCTAGGGGGGAGACAGTAGGGAATTTTTGAGCGTGAGTCCTTTGGGTAGGTCTCTTCGGGTAGTGGCCTGCCGTTTCACACGGCGGGCCGTAACCTCGGCGGGATCGCGACCGCATGCGAAAGTGATTCGCGCGGCCCCGTCGATAGTGGTTTTGTCGAGGAACACTGTGGTAGGTTTAGTCGGTATTCCGGGAGGTACTTTACTATTATTCCATCTTTCTTTTACCCCGGCGAGTCCGACATAATCCCTCCGCCCGCCCCCGCGGAGGGATATGCGTCATAGCATTCCCCCAAGTAATAAAAAAAAAAAAAAAAAAATAGATGGGTGACCGCTTAGTGGTATTTCATCTGAGCGTCTCCGTGCTTCGGAGTGCACGTAAAAAGTATGTCCCGGTTGTTGCCAAATTGATAGCAGTCGTTAAGCTATGTCAGAGGCCTACGGGCGGCTTGAACAACTCTTGACAACAGGTTGGCCACTAACCACACGAAAAGAAGGAAGAAGAATCAAAGTAATGTTTGGGTCAATGTTTTTCTCGCTCCAGATCTTAACTTTTTATGTAGTGATGGTAATCACGTCTTCTTGTGATAGCAGTATTTATAACTTGCACACTTTTAGAATTGAGGTGGTTATTCAGTCGTATATTTGTTTTTTAATTTATGCAAATTTAACTTAATACCGATGGTAAGCATTATGTAAAGATATAGTAACATTCACTATTTGAATTGCTGATATTGCAAAAATAATACCGTAGTCTTAACTTTGACCATTTCAAAATAATCTTTAAAAATCTTTAAAATAATTCTTCTGTACGTGTGTTGACAGTGAACTCCTTCTAAACGGCTGGACCGATTTGAATGAATTTTTTTGTGTGTGTTCAGGTGGATTCGAGGATGGTTTAGATTTGTTTTTTTTTTTGTCTATACGGGGCAACCGTCTGTCGGGAAAGCTAGTAGGTGTATAAATATGACATTGCCGCTTTGTATGAAGAAACTTGGGAACGTTGTGGTTTTAAATAAATAGTTCTTCAATATTTTTAATGGCTTATTCGAGGTTTCTGTTACTTTTTCATTTATAGTTGCTTGTATTGAGGTCAATAAAGTGTCTTAAATTAAAAAAATATCAATCATCTATAGTATGGAATATGGATAGATATTATGCGATATAACTTTAAGTACAGATTGTATAAATAGTCGTTGATATTTATTATTCAAAATACATGTAATTAATTATATATATAGTCTATTCTCGAAATATAAATACATTTTAAAATAACCAATACATTTTGTACGGAAGCTACGAAATTAAATGTACGTACCTACATAAACGACAATAGTCAGGGCACGGGCAGTTATAGTTAAAGACCTATATAACTTAGTATTATATACAAAATATGCAAATAATAAATACAAATATCTTATTAAACACGGCACACCGATATTCCTGCTTGAATCTAAGACGATTCTATGATTTTTTGATTTAAAAGGATATGACGCTATGGTTTCCCGCGACGATGGGAGTGGCAGCCATACCACCGGTGCTGAAACTCCTGCAGACAATGATAAGCTTCTTGGTGTTTTCGGAATCAGTGAACTACCCAAAACATGCCTATGTTGAAGGTTAGTAATATTCTTTTAACTGTCTCATTTTCCAGTAAATTTACTCCATGCTGCCTGATGGTAAGAACTTTATCGTATAATCATATTAAGTATATTAATGAGTAAATGCTACTATTTTGGATATTGATATCCCGTGAGTAGCATGCTAGTATTCACGTCCCTCTGAAACAATCAATTCAATCCATTAAAAGAGAAAATGAGTATCCTAAGCTAAGACAGATGACACTATACATGTCTGCAACTACAAACTCTTGAATTTAAACTTTATCGAACATGATGGATGTTTAGTGTTGGCATTAATATTGTTACGGCTAGTGCCCTCTGTCGGCACTGTGGGGAAGAGTCGGTGGTTTCTAATAATAATTTATTACAGCACCATCTATTGACATCTTACGGAACTACATATTTGTCGGTACGAGTTTAGTGGAGAGAGCGCTGGCACATTCTCGAATCATCGCACTGTTGCGTGCCGTGTGTGACGTTTTCTGGAAAACTCCAGAAGCGCTTTACCCGCGTATAAATAGAGCGCACGCGCACCGCCGAGTCAGTTTACTATTGTAAGCGGTCAAGTGTTCAACGAAGCGAACGGGAGCGAAAATACTACGGAGTTTGAAGCAGCTACAGTGGAAAAGTGTAGTATAGTGTTTGTTGTATATTAAAGTTAATTGTGTGCTAGAATAAAACGTGTTTTAGTCGGTAATATTGTTTTGTATTCTTATCCGTCGAACCCAGTACGTAACAAATTGGTGTCAGAAGAATAATATGCCAGTACTACCGAAGGAGGAATTGGAAGGGGTGCGTACCAGGAACCAGCGCCAGCAAGATGTGGACCAGAGGCGCTTTGGAGACGCCCCCTCGCCGTCGTCAAGTGAACCACGTGACTCCGCGGCTGCAGCGGAACCATCTAGTGCAGCTCACTCGCCGGTAAACCCCGACATCGCGACTCTGATGGCGTTCATGCACGAGCACGCGCGCCGCCTCGAGGAACAGCTGCAACGCGATAAAGAGGAGGGTATGTGTCGCCAGGAGGAGCAGGTACGCCACCAGGAGGAGCAGGCACGCCGTCAGGAGGAGCAGGCACGCCGCCAGGAGGAGCACGCACGCCGCCTCGAGGAACAGCTAGGAACAGCTGCAACGCGATAAGGAGGAGGGCATGCGCCACCAGGAGGAGCAGCTGATAATGTTAAAAGACCTCAGCGCAACGGTTGGCAAGGAGATGAAGGAGGTGAAAGAGCAAGTCCAACGCCACGAAAGTCGCATTGCCGAGGTGGAGAAAACGATACGCGGGATCAAGGCTGGAGATGGCATCGTGGAGGCTTTAAAGTCCCACCATTCGACGGCTAATCGTCATGGTCAGCCTATAAGATCCAGTTCGAGGCCGTCATGAAATCGGGTGGACGCAAGAACAGGCTCTGACTGCTCTCACCTTGGGGCTTCGCGACCAGGCCTTGACCGTGTTAGTAGCGCTTGGTCAAGACGTCACGTACGAGAAGCTGTTAGAGGCACTGGAAGTGAAATATGGCGACGCACACCTGGAACACGTGTTTCGCGCCCAGCTGAAAGACCGATCGCAACGTGTTGGTGAAACCTTGCAGCAGTGGGCCCTGGAGGTGGAGAAGTTGGTCCGAAAGGCGTACCAGTCCTCACCTGCGCTCATCGACGGGAACCTCGTTCAAGCTTTCACCGACGGGATCCAAGACCTGGAGGTTAGGGCCGCAGTGAGACTCGGACACTTCAAAAACCTGAAGGATGCCCTAGCCCACGCTCTGGAGGTTGAAGCAGTGCAACGGGACGATCGCGCTCACCGTATCAGGGAAGTCTCGACTTCATCCCGGTGTTATAGCTGCGGCGAAAAAGGCCACATCAGGTTGAGCTGCCCAAAGCGAAGGAGTCCACGCAGCAGAAACCAGTCGCCGGTAGGAAGAACACCTGATGTGCCTGCCGGGCAACAACAGCAGGTAAACGAGTAGATGCCAGGTGCTGGCTGGTGACAGGAGAGCCCCAAGGATCTCGATCTCACAATCGTGTGAAGGAACAGCCTGACTATCGAAGGCGAAATCAACAGAACGCCGTGCAAGTTGACATTGGACACTGGAGCTTCTCGAACAGTCGTCATTTTCCGACTAGCAAGACGGTTTCTTGGGGACTTCTACGGGAATCATGAATGTGTATATCTTAGAACAGCTACCGGTCAGCACATAACCGTCCGAGGTGAGAAGGAGGTGGATATGAAACTAGGTAATAACATTTACCTCCACAACGTCATCGTGGCTGACATAGTGGACGACTGCATCCTAGGTTTAGACTTCTTGCGGAAGCATCACTGTGAGATCGACGTTAGTCAAGGAGTATTAAAGGCTCAGAAGAAGTTTTCATGGAGGGCGCATCATCGGGAAAAGAGTACTGCCTAAAGAAAGTAGTACTTCGCCCGAGGTCGGAAACAATCATACCGGTTTGCCTACCAAGGAATTCTGATCAGGCAAATCGATGTGTAATTATAGAAGGTTTGGACAACGATGCTCCATGGAAGATTGCACGCACTCTGGCAAAGGATACCAACGTTACATCGGTACGCGCACTGAACCCAAGCGACAAGGAGCTAGTACTCAAGAAGGGCACGATATTGGGCACCTGTGAAGGAGCAGTTTGGATGCGTAGATGCCATGAACAGCCTATCAACGCCAAAGTTCAAGGGGCAAGGTACGACGTGTCTTCTCTCTTGAAGGACTGCCGGAATAACCTGTCGAGAGAAGAAAAGAACAAGGCTGAGACGATGTTAGACCGGTTTGCCGACATCTTCTCGACCAGTGATGCTGACATAGGCAAGACTGCCCTAGTTCAACACAATATAAACACAGGTAATGAGGTACCGATCCGCCAGCGACCAAGACGTGTGCCAGTGGCACGAGAACGTAAAGTTGACGCTATGATTAAGGGTATGGTAAAAGAAGGTGTGATTGAATCTTCGTCCAGTCCATGGTGTTCACCAGTGGTTTTGGTGAAGAAGAAGGATGGCAGTATGCGCTTTTGTGTGGACTATCGTCGGCTAAACGACATCACAAAGAAAGACAGTTATCCGTTGCCAAGGATTGACGTCACTCTTCATACGCTAAAGGGGGTTGAAGTGGTTTTCTACTCTAGACCTAAAAAGTGGCTACTGGCAGGTCTAGATACACCCTCGAGATAAGGAAAAGACAGCATTCTCCACAGGTAAAGGATTGTGGCAATTCAATGTCATGCCCTTTGGATTGTGTAATGCCCCTGCCACTTTTGAGAGATTGATGGAACGAGTACTTACTGGATTGATTGGAGACGCCTGCCTGGTCTACTTGGACGATATTATCATAGTAGGACGCACCTTTGAGAATCACCTTCGCAACCTGGAACGCGTACTCTCGAAGATTCGAGGAGCCAACCTGAAGTTAAGTCCAAAGAAATGTGCGTTGTTCAGGTGACAAGTGAATTTCTTAGGACATGTGGTCTCCGAAGAAGGCATCCAAACGGACCCGGATAAGATCATTGCTGTCAAGGACTGGCCAGTTCTGGAGAACAAGACACAAGTCAGGGCATTTCTTGGTTTGTGCTCCTACTATCGACGGTTTGTAAGGAACTTTGCTGACATCGCCCGGCCTCTGCATAAGCTCACCGAGGAGAAGATAAAGTTCTGCTGGAATGAGGGCTGTGATGTCGCATTTCAGAAGCTGAAGGAACGTCTATGTAATTCACCGATTCTAGGCTATCCTGACAATGAACATGAATTTGTAGTAGATACAGATGCCAGTAACACCGGCATTGGTGGCGTGTTATCTCAACGTAAAGGAGAGCATGAGGTTGTAATAGCGTATTTCAGCAAAGCTCTATCCAAACCTGAAAGGAACTACTGTGTCACGCGAAGGGAACTTCTAGCTGTCGTAAAAACATTGCAGCACTTTAGCAAATATTTGTTGGGGCGGAAATTTCACCTGCGAACTGACCACGCTACATTGAAATGGCTACTACAATTTAAATACCCAGAAGGACAGGTAGTAAGATGGATTGAACAACTACAGGAATTCGACTTCGTAATACAGCATTGCAGTGGCAAGTCACATGGTAATGCAGATGCCCTGTCGCGTAGACCGTGTCCCGACCAGTGTAAGCACTGCGCCAGGCAAGCGACCAAGCAGGAAGGACTAGTGAGGATGTTGAGGACGGATCTTAGCGAAGACTGGAAGAAAACTCTGCAGAGAATGCAACAAGAGGACAAAGACATAAGACCCATCCTCGAATGGAAGAAAACAGGTGCTTCGAGACCTCACTGGAGTGAAGTTGCGGCAATGAGCTCTATCACCAAGAGTTACTGGGCACAGTGTGAAAGCTTGGTTATCCAGGATGGAGTTCTGTGCCGTAAATGGGAGAATGCTTGAGGTGACAAGTGTCACCTGCAAATGGTCGTGCCAAAGCTCAAGGTACCGGAAGTTTTACAACTCTATCATAATGGGAGTTCGGGAGGTCACATGGGAGTTAAGAGAACTCTGATTAAGATCCGGGAACGATTTTTTTGGATCCACTGTCGAGAAGACGTTGAGAACTGGTGCCGCAAATGCATGAGTTGTGCTGCCGTGAAGAGATTACTCACTCGCAGCAGAGGTGCATTAAAGGTGTACAATGTTGGAGCCCCTTGGGAACGTATAGCATTACATGTTGCCGGACCGTTTCCTGAAAGCCAAAGTGGGAACAAGTACTTCCTGGTGGTCATGGATTACTTCACAAAGTGGCCGGAAGTGTTCGCAATTCCCAATTAAGAGGAATCTACGGTGGCCATCAAGCGAGTCCATGAAGTCTTTTGTCGTTTCGGGGTGCCCTTAGTGATCCACAGTGACCAAGGTCGGAACTTCGAGTCTGAAGTATTTAAGTAGACATGTCGTGTGATGGGTACCCACAAAACGAGGACGACTGCTTATCATCCGCAATCAGACGGCATGGTTAAACGATTTAACCAGTCTCTGGAAAGATATCTGGTGAAAGTCGTAGAAAGTAAAGCAAGGGATTGGGAAAAAAACATTCAACCGTTTCTCTTGTCATACCGTAATGCCGTTCACAAAAGCACATCAATAACACCTGCGTTCGCTAACTTCGGAAGAAAACTACGATTACCTGCAGACTTGATCACCGGCTTCCCACCTGAATCTCCACGCAGCATAACAGATTATGCGAATGATTTGTGCAACAGGATGAATGATATATACGAGCACATCAGACAGACCGGTCAGCAGATGTCTGAGAGGATGAAGACCCGTTACGATCTGAAGGCGAACAATAAAGGCTTCGAGGAAGGATCGCTGGTGTGGTTACATAATCCGGTACGCAGCAAAGGAAAATCTCCTAAGTTCCAGGCAAAATGGGATGGACCCTATGTGATAGGGTCCATCCCATTTTGCCTGGAATGGATATAGTCACTAAAATGAATGACGTCACCTACCGGATCCAGAAAGGACCACGAGGTACACCAAAGATCGTTCATGTGGATCGATTGGCACGTTACTACGGATCCAACAATGTTCGGGACGAACATGTCTAAGAGGGGGGCAGTGTTACGGCTAATGCCCTCTGTCGGCACTGTGGGGAAGAGTCGGCGGTTTCTAATAATAATTAATTACAGCACCATCTATTGACATCTTACGGAACTACGTATTTGTCGGTACGAGTTTAGTGGAGAGAGCGCTGGCACATTCTCAAATCATCGCGCTGTTGCGTGCCGTGTGTGACGTTTTCTGGAAAACTCCAGAAGCGCTTTACCCGCGTATAAATAGAGCGCACGCGCACCGCCGAGTCAGTTTACTATCGTAAGCAGTCAAGTGTTCATCGAAGCGAACGGAAGCGAAAATACTACGGAGTTTGAAGTAGCTACAGTGGAAAAGTGTAGTATAGTGTTTGTTGTATATTAAAGTTAATTGTGTGCTAGAATAAAACGTGTTTTAGTCGATAATATTGTTTTGTATTCTTATCCGTCGAACCCAGCACGTAACAATATAGTAGCACTGCGTATTCGGGTTATTGTGTGCTGAAGATAAATGAGACTGAACCACCAACAAATATAAAGTTAATTATTTCAGGGAAATTACGACTTTAGGTAACAAGCTCTATACTACGACTTTTTTTTTTTACTCAATACAACAACATTACAGGACTAGCCTAATACAATAGTGTAGCTTTATGATAAAGGGTGGCTAGCTTTAGGTAATGCCGAGGCACAGCGAGGTACCAAATTTGGTAAAATGGGTGGCTCCTATGCTAGTATAGTGGATCGAACGATCCACGCGTTTTGTATAATTTCGTTCGCAAGGCGTACAGTACGTCAATTATGAGTTTACAATAGTTAATTAAAGTTGTCAGTATATTTGTATTAAAATTTGCTTAGCAATTTAATTTACAAATCGTACACGTTCAGTGATTCCTCTGTGCTATCAGTATAACTACGCAAACAACCAAAATAAAAGTCTAAATACCTAAGAACTGGAATTCCTATTTGAAAAGAAATTATATATCCACAAGATTTGGCTGAGAGTGTCTATATGGTAGACTTCCCCAGTTGTCCTGCTCTAAGTTTAAAAGGAGACACCACTATATAAAGATAATTCCGATTCGGTCGATCGGATAGATTTCGGTCACGGACTGCTTCATATTCGTATAGACAGATGTTATTTGTGTGCTCTCCAGTGATTGCTATAGTCAATCTTTTGAGAGAAGGTATGCATTGCGGACATTTGTACATGATATTTGACTTTATCTCGATGATGTTATAGATCTTCAGAGCTTCGACTTCATAATAGTTGGAGCGGGTTCAGCTGGCTGCGTGCTTGCTAACCGACTTACTGAGGTTTCCGATTGGTCAGTGCTGCTCATTGAAGCTGGCGGAGATCCGCCTATATCGTCAAACGTTAGTATGAATTTATATTACTTTTACAATATATTTCAAACTGAAACTTATCTATTTTAATATAAACTCAGCTCTTCTGGTTTTTTAAAACGCATACAGTGTATACGATTATGAAACACACACAAAATTAGGCAAGAAGGTCATGGTCACTTTTTAGAATGACCATTTTTTATAGTATACTATTAACTTTTCATTTATATTGATTTAGAATGCTGACTGCATAATGATAATTAAGAAAAGAAAAGTTCTGAAGATAAATCTATATCATAGATTTCTTTAATATATCGGACGTTTAGTGAATCTTGAAATGTAATATTGTTATGTTGGTTTTGCTATAAAAAAATAATCAAAATAATGTAACTAACAAGCAAACGGTCTACCTGATGGTAAACAGCTCTCACAACTCTAGGGTGCTTGCTTTAACGTATAGCTGAGTGCAAAAAAACAAGTTGCTGTACATGATTACTGAAAAATAGACAATTGGTAGCACCACGCTGCTTTAAAAGTTATTTGGTTGCGATCTTCTGTAAGGTAACTTTACTAGTCGGATTTTTAAGTTTGAACAGTGGTTTCTATATGCTAGCTTTTGTAAAATATAATTAATAGTTAGCCTTCTAATACTAACAAATTTTACCGTTATCAAAATATCCAGTTGCTATTGAATAAAACATTAGTATTATCGATTTGTGAAAATATATACATACATATAATGTATGTGATTCTAACTATATACATTATTCACGAAATGTAACATTTCAGCTTCCAGGTCTTTTAATGTTAGTCGACTACTCCCCAGCAGATTGGAACTACTACACTGAAAATGATGGCTACAGCAGTCAAGCTCATAAAACTAAAAACACTCATCTCACTAGAGGTAAAATGCTCGGTGGCTCCAGCGGCGCTAACTATATGTTATACGTAAGAGGAAACAAAGCTGACTATGAAAGCTGGGTGGAACAAGGCAACGAAGGTTGGGACTGGGACAACGTTACCGCCTACTTCAAGAAAAGCGAACGTCTTAACGATAAAACTATTCTAGAAAGTCAAACAGCTGACTTGCATGGCACCAAAGGTTACCTTGGCGTTACAAGACCAGTGTCGGATGATCTTACTAAAACATACTTTGAAGCATTTAAAGAAAACGGGCATGAAATATTCGATGACACCAACGGATATCAACATCTGGGTTATTCTACTGCATCGTTCACTATCGACAACCATATTCGACAGAGCACAGCCAATGCATTTCTCAGTCCAATCAGAACTCGTCCGAATTTGCATGTTTTAAAAAATACCTTTGCCAGAAAAATAATATTTGATGACGATAAAAAGGCAATCGGTGTTGAAGTCACTTTACCCAACGGTGAAATAATATCATTGTTAGCCCGCAAAGAAGTCCTAGTATCAGCAGGCGCTATCAACAGTCCTCAGTTATTAATGTTATCCGGAATAGGTCCAAAGGTACACTTAGAAGATAACAAAATTAGTGTGCTATTAGATTCACCAAACGTTGGCAGTAATCTTCAAGATCATATGACCACATTAGTCGGGATTACTGCAAAACAAGATTTTTCTACAGCAATTCGCAATCTAGTCTCTCGTCAATATCGACATGTTTCCAGAACCGATTATGTTGGGTCATGTAGCTCTTAACAAAACTCAGACGTATCCTGATTATCAAACGGCAGTATTGGCACAACCAGCTTCGTCAATTACATCAATAGCAATCTGCTCCGTGGTAATGGGGTTGGAGGATGATATTTGTGGCGTATTTGCTAATGATATGCAAGACAGGGAATCTCTGCTTGGATTCATTACTTTATTATTGCCTGAGTCTAGAGGTCAAATAAAACTAAAAAGTAATGATCCAACAGAAAAAGTTCTAATTTTTAGTGCTTATTACGCTAATGAAATTGACTTGGATGTGCATGCTAGATCAATTGCAGACTACATTAGCATAGTGAATACACCTACCATGAAGAGAGTCGGTGCAAAAGTTATCGATGTAAATTTAAAACAGTGTAATAAATTTGTATTCGGTAGTCATGAGTATTGGAAATGTTATGTTCTAAATATGGCTTCAACTCTGTGGCACCCTGTAGGAACTTGTGCGATGGGTCCAGAAGGTAAAGGAGTTGTAGATGAAAGGTTACGTGTCAGAGGAGTGACGGGCTTGCGAGTGGTGGACGCTAGTATAATGCCTACCATAGTGCGCGGGAATACCAATGCGCCTGTAATCATGATTGCTGAAAAACGCAGCCGATATGATTAAGCATGACAATGGAATCGATATAGAACTTTGACACACTTTTGCAAAAGTCTCGGAGTATTATGTGGCATGATTCCTTAAATATTAATAAAGCGTTAAAGATTTAAGAACTACTAACTACCTTAAAGCCTTAGAATATATTTTTCTTTAAAGACATCCATAAATCCGTCCCATCAAATAAATAATAATAAAAATCTAAAAGTAATGTATAAAGGGAGGCCTCGTTGTTATAAAAAGTTTATTGATTACAGTGGTAAAACATGAATACAGTCCATAAAGTACTTAATATAGGTAATTTAATATGGGTGCCTGTACCAGGGTTATTTATATGTTGCAAAATGTGTCAGGCAGTATAGCAGTAAAAAAATTAAATTACGTGTGTAATTTTATAAATAAAATGTATTTATTATATGTATATTTCATTAATGTTCAGCCTTATGTCGTAGCTTACAAGTAAAAAATATTAATTATCGAATAATTAATATTTTTTATTTTAAACTAATTTGTAATGTCCAAATACCCCAATAATATTTTATTTTAATAAAGATGTGGACTGCGGTCGCTTATTATAATTAAAAAATTGAGGTTATAATTTTTTCCCATAAGGAAGAATGGAGCGAAGATAAAAGGATCTTACAACGCTATCTAATGGCATGAAATGTTGCTCCGGTATATATTTTTCCATTCTATCCACATTGATAGAGACCAATGTCACATGCAAAATCTTAAAATTACATAAATGTTTCCATCAGGTATGACTGTGAAATATCATCGTCACCTTACTAGACTCGAAATTGTTATCTAACATACAATGCGTTACATGATTTATATATTGCAAACGGATTTTAACATCATCATGCTCGGTATTTACATACCCACCGAAAAGCTTAACGATTCGGCCAGCTTACACTGGCACATGTCACAAGCAGACAACTATATCTATATCCCAGGTATATAGATAGATATATAGTTGTCTGCTTGTGACATGTACCAGTGCGTTTCATTTGATACGCAGCTAAAATCTTTAAGCTTTAACGTGGAATACTTTATTTTTAATCTATTATTCTTTGGATTCAGGTAAATAATATTTGCCTTAATCTACATAATACTTACATTTTCACTAAGTAATTTTATATTTATGGTTATTCTAATTTTATATAAACGAATAATGTCACGGTGATGCCACTGCGATAGTGAATGCACTTGGTACAAATGAGGTCTCGGGTTCGATTCGTCTGAAATGTTCAGTAGCAACACGAAATCTGAAACTGTGCGAGAAACGCAAACTGGCTCGTGACTTTTAACTTGGGATCTAAAATCATAGCTGGCAAGATGTGGTTATAATATCTCTTCAGGGATATAAGGATGAGTATATGTATATAACTATAACCTATCACTAAGTTGCTGAAATGAAGGTGCTAAGGTGGATGTGTGGCGTGGCGTTACCAGGCGGGATAAGATCCGCAACGAGTACTTGCGAGAAAGCCTGGGTGTGACCGACATCGCTGGTAAGATACATCGGTGATTTAGCACTACATCTTTCACTCATAGGTCAAAGATCCAAAAGTAGACCTAAGGCAAGAGGGAAAGATGTAGTGCAAGAAGATATGAGTGAGTGCCAAGTGACTGAAGACGAGATCTAAGATAGGGCAAAGTGAAGGCAGAACATTAGGAAAGCTGACCCCATCACACCAACATGTGAGACTTAAGCTAGGAGAAGACAGGGAGAGAGTGTACAATATCACATGACACCTAATAGCAAATAGGTTCACGTTGTGAGCACGTGCTTCTAGAATCGACCAATATGCTCAGGTGCATCAGAAATTAACGTTTATTACAAACATTACCTTGAAAATTATCATTGTAGACAGAAACAAGATACATTTATTATTGCATTAAATTATATTTGTACAGATGTAATAAAGTCTGACTGACATTTTGAAATTCTATTAATTAAAATTGACTAATTTGACCTATTTCTATGTATTAAGGTGTTTTTCTCCCTTTTCTTTATTTATATAATTGTATATCACTGACTTGCATCGTTGACATTTCAAAACTATTAATTGTATTAATTTTCTCGGAAATTTTATATTGTGAACATAAGCTGCTTATAATGTGACATTCATGACATGTTTTTTTTTACATGCCGTTAAGGTTGAATATGGTGATACTATGTACCTTAGTTTTAAGACCTGTAATACCCATATTTCGCAAATAAATGATTTGATTTGATTTGATTTAATTATTTTCTTATGTATTTTTATTAACCTTTTATTTTTCATACACATGGGTGTAAAATGATTTACACTCATAATTATGTATTTACGTACACATACATATGTATGTGCCAAAGACGGACAATTGGCTTGGAACCACTGGCGTAGCTGTTGCTGCAGTTCAAGGACCTAAGAGAGTTCTACTTCGCAAATCCCTGTGGAATATGTTTACTTTTGTTTGCTTAGTATTATACTCACATTTTGCCAGATTTGTTCTTAAGCACCAAGTTATAGGAGACTTGTACCGTTTACTGACCACAGTGTTACAGTCTGTGATGCTACTGAGAATTTCTTAACAATAAAAGTCAACAATGATGCCTTGCTTAACTTGGAAATAAAACTTGAGACTTCATGCGCACCTAGCGAAATGTGCATGTGTAATATTCTTATGCCTCCGCTTTGGAGGTACAGTCGTGAGACTAGATGTATGGATGTATATGTTTCCCGCAGGACAGGCTTAGCCTAGTGCGCGTAATTTAATTGATTCAGAAAAATTTTGAACTTTGTACACAAATTCTTGATTTTTGAAACCTATTCTGTATTATTTGTAATTTTTATTGCAATAAAAAAACAAAATATAGCTACTGGTTTCAATCTATATTTGTTCTCTAATAAATCACCTTCTTCGTTGTCGTTCCCTTACTAATGAGGATCGTGATCATATAAGAGTTATCTCCATTCGCTTCTGTCCTGCGCCAGTTCAATAGATCGTTGTAGAGTTGCTCCCGTTGCCTCTATAATATTTTTACACCATCGTGTTGAACTTCTCTAATAAATAGATGTGGCCAAATAGAAAGGCAATACATAGACATGGTTCTTTATGTATTATATTTAGCTACCAGTACTTTATTAAGACAAGTAAGAATAAATAATAGTTTTAAAAAAGTTTCTTTTTATAAAGCGTGGTTTTTAGTTTTTAAACTATTATTTAGTTTCATTTTTTATTTCTATAATTTTTCTAAATTATTGTATTGTCATCGGGCCTCGATAAGTGAGCAAAGTTTCAAATCAATCCGTTGGTTTAAAGGGGGTAAAAACCACGTTCAAAGATTCCGTTACATAGATTCATAGATACATAGATACACACATACCAAGCTAATAAAAGCGTGTTAAAAATTCATTGTCACATAATAATATATAATACACACCCACAGTTTGCCAGTTATTGAATTGAGCCCCACGTTATAAGAGGCAAGTCTATTGCCGTCTACCGTTACAGACACCGGGTACATTTTCAGACACCATGCTGCCACCGAACTAAATATATTATAACTAGATTTTACCCGTGGCCTCGCTCACGTAAATATACATAGCTTAGATTAGTAACAGTAAATTTTTCTGAATGATAGTTACCCTATGTCCTTTTCTGTTCCCTTAAAAACGTGTATACGAAAATTTATGATGATTCCCGCACTCAGAATATTGCCTTGCAGCGGGCGATGTTACAAACAGATACAAAGAAATCCCAGAATCGACAACTATTTGTAGATCTATATCTCTTGTAATTTGTAGAATTTGAACTAAGAATTTTTATACTGTGTAAGGAAGAGCTTTTTGTTGCCGAATCATTGAGAAAGTACCATCTGTATAGCTAATCGGTATAAGAATAGGAACATTGTTATTGAATTTAATTTGTAGAGTAACAGTACTACAGATTTACACACTTACTTCTCCAATTCCTTGCTTTTCATTGGGATGAAAAGTCTTTAAATCTCCATAACATAAAAATCTTTAAATTATTTTAAGGTCACAGCTACACGAGTGCTATCCCTGCTATTTATTATAAACAATTATAAGTAACTGATTATCATCAGGCAAGTCGTATGCTTGTTTCTCACACATCTAAATATATGTATGTGTATAAAATCTCGTGTCACGGTGTTTGAGGTCGCACTCCTCCGAAACGGCTCGACCGATTCTTATCAATTTTTAATGTATATTTGGTAGGTATGAGAATAGGTCGTAAAGTATATTTCATACCGCTAGGTGATTAGGATGTCAACCTAACATACATTTGCGCGAGTGCAGTCGCGGGCAAAAGCTAGTTTTATTATAAGTAGAACTGCGTCTTGCAACTGCATATTAATTATATTTTTGTCTGTATCCTTATTTGTACAGTTGTGTTGATACAGTGACAAATTATTTCCTCGTACAGCTTATTGGCACAAACTAAACAAACATCCATTTGATATAAATACGCCTATAAGTGCGAATAGGTCACCAGCTACTTCGAATTATTCGAGCTACTACAGTCGTACTCAACAAGACAATCCCTCATCATAAAAACCGTTGCGTTTTTAATTATTCTTGTTGTACGTATATATTTTTCATAATTTTAAAGTTATTATCAATAGTATATGCGTTTATTGTACTATATCTCGATAGCGTAGCAGCGATAGTCAAGAAGGAGACCGTTAGACTGCTACGCAGAGGTCCCAAGTTAGATCCTAAGGTACGCAGCTCTGACTTTTCGAAGTTATGTACGTATTAATTAGTTAATTATCGCTCGCTTTAACGGTGAAGCAATACATAGTGAGAAAACCTTCGAAAATTTTCCAGAATATTCTCGAAGACACTTGAAGTCTGTTGAAATTAAACTACTATATACGGATTTTATCGCGTTGTTTATTTAACACTGTATTACAAAATTTTGAAAATATTACACTACTACTACTATTGATTTTATTTTACTAATTATTTATAAGCTAATAAAATTATTTAAACTATTAAATCTATTTATTTTTGGTTTACACTTTCCCCGACGTTTCGGTTGCTTTTCAGCAGCCATGGTCGAGGTCATGGCTGGCATATTTTCAAAATTTTGTAATACAGTGTTAAATAAACAACGCGATAAAATCCGTATATAGTAGTTTAATTTCAATGAATAACATTCGCGTAAACAGAAGACAATACTTGAAGTCTGGTCAGTCCGTACTAGGCCAGCGTGGTGTACTATGACCTATCTCTTCCCACAATGAGAACAGGCCCGTGCCCAGTGTAACTACGAACAGTTATATTTAGGCATATTTTTTGTCGGCCTCGATGGCGTAGTGGTTAGTGTAACCGACTGCCACGCCTGAGGTCGCGGGTTCGATTCCCGCACAAGACAAATATTTGTGTGCATGAACGTGGATGTTTGTCTTGGTCTGGGTGTTTCTATGTATAATATGTATGTATTTACAAAAAAAAAAAAGTATATATGTATGTTTGTTGTTTGTTGTTCCATTGTCTAGTATCCATAGTACAAGCTCTGCTTAGTTTGGGCTAGATAGTGTTGTGTGTATGTGGTAGAATATTATTATATTATATTATTATTATTTTTGTAGGATATGTGTCAAAATGAACTGTCCTTAGGTAAAACGGCTCATTTCTTGAATATAGAGACTTGGTGGTTAGCTTGCCGCTGTTCTTACGACAAGTGAGTGGACACGAGATAATAAGTTGTGGGATCCACAAATTGTTGTACTGTTCTTTTTATTTTATATTTGATATTATGTGTTTGTAGTATGTATCAAATAAACATTTTTCTTTCTTTCTTTTCTTTGTTCATTGTTTGAATGTTTGTAAAGTCCCCTGTGACACAGGACTTAATCCTATTGCGGGACTATTCTATAAAAATGAAAATATACAAAACAAATGTCGAAACATCGTCAAATAATTTTTCGTATATATATTCGAATTAGTTAGTGACAACGAATCAATAAATTTTCCATTATACAAATTAACTTTTTCGTCGCATTACCTATCATCAGTATGCATCAAATTGTTATTGTGTATTTCAGGTGGCTACTACTTACCAGTCAGTACGTAAGTATTTCGTACATTTTTCGTACTTAGCGTATTGGATTGGTTGCATATTAAAAAATCAAAACTTTCTCGAGCAAATTTCAAAAGAACAATAAACGAAATAACAAAATTTAAATGACCAAATGTTTTATTTAGAAAAAATTTAGAATCCCAATGTATGTGACATCAAATGAACGACTGATCAAAAGTTGCTAGATGTAATTTTAAAATATCAAATCAAAACTAATCAAATTTTATAATACCGCTTCCGAGTCGGAATCGTACGGATGGAAGCGGTAGGTTGTGTTAGGTTCTCTTTTAACAAATAGGAAATAGGAGCCACGCTTCGCGGGGCTCCGTTCAAAACTCCCATTAGCTCTACCATAGAACTGAGGAATAGAACAAGTGGAAGTGGTGAACGTAGGTTATTTCACGTTAGTTCTTTTAATTTAATATATTATATATTATTTCGTTCATTCGTGATTTCGTCCATTCGGGGTTTCATCCTTTCGGGCATTTAGACATCGGTATTTGATGTTTCAATATAACGGCTATCGGCATTTAAAACTTTCGTTGTTTTGGACGCCGGTATTTCAGTCCTAGTTATTATGACATTTCGGTATTGTAATACATACCCAATTTTATTATCTAAGTTCTACCCGCATTAGTATAGAGCCTATATTATTTGTATTAGCAAACCGATCATATTGTGCAAAGGCTTTCTGTATCAGACAGGCGCTATTCGCTAATATTAATATTATTTTACCTTTTTCAGTTAATCCATTTGATAATTAACAATTTATCCAGTAATCCATTTTGACCTTTAAACGATTTGGTCAATAGTGTAATAAATAATATAAACATTGATATTCCAGACGTTGGTCAGCTAAACTTTTGATCAAATGACCATCGTTATTTTAAACTTTGTTGATTTGTACGTTGTTCTTTTGAAATTTGCTCAGAAAACTTTTGATTTTCTAATATGCAACCATTGGATTGCATATTATTGATGTTTCAAATAAGATCACATTCGTTTCCTGGTTTTCTAAATAGAAAAAAATATGTTTATAGGTTTACCGACAAAAGTTAACCTATTAGCTTAACGATATCAAATCATGGTGGGACCAACCACTACCTGTGATTGGCAAACCACAGATTCTCGCTAAATAACATCGATTCCTACCAAGGATGCTTCTCGAGGCTATTGAAATCAAAAAACATCCTAATTTCAATAGAGAAGATGGTTGGAATGTACCACCAGCTTAGGATCTAGTATTTTAAATAGTCAAACCCAAGAAGAAGCAAACCACAGCTAGACTTCATGATACTGTGAGCTCATTCTGCGTAAATAGAAACACCAAAGATTAAATTATGTTCGGGTACTTTGAAATAACTACACTGGAACATTGAGATAACTACCATCTTAGTCTCCCCGTGACCATGGCTGCTGAAAAGTAACCGAAACGTCGGGGAAAGTGTAAACCAAAAATAAATAGATTTAATAGTTTAAATAATTTTATTAGCTTATAAATTAGTAAAATAAAATCAATAGTAGTAGTAGTGTAATATTTTCAAAATCTTGTAATACAGTGATAAATAAACAACGCGATAAAATCCGTATATAGTAGTTTAATTTCAATGAATAACATTCGCGTAAACAGAAGACAATATTATGTCCTCAGTACTATTAAAATTTAAGTTTTTAAGCCAAAGCATTAATGTTTTTCACTCATGATATGTCAAAGGGTATATATGTAATATTTTATTTATTTTGTTATATAAATGGGCTGACTGCCTATCAAATTATTTTCTAAAGTGTGACTTAAATTAAAAAAAATTCCCTCATCCATAATATGGAATATGGATAGATATTAAGCGATATAACTTTAAGTAAAAATTGTATTAATAGTCGTTGATATTTATTATTCAAAATACATGTAATTAATTATATATATAATCTATTCTCGAAATATAAATACATTTTAAAATAACCAATACATTTTGTACGGAAGCTACGAAATTAAATGTACATACCTACATAAACGACAATAGTCAGGGCACGGGCAGTTATAGTTAAAGACCTATATAACTTAGTATTATATACAAAATATGCAAATAATAAAATAGTGGTTACAAATATCTTATTAAACACGGCACACCGATATTCCTGCTTGAATCTAAGACGATTCTACGATTCTTTGATTTAAAATGATATGAAGCTATGGTTTCCCGCGACGATGGGAGTGGCGGCCATACCACCGGTGCTGAAACTCCTGCAGACAATGATAAGCTTCTTTGTGTTTTCGGAATCAGTGAACTACCCAAAACATGCCTATGTTGAAGGTTAGTAATATTTTTTTAACTGTCTCATTTTCCAGTAAATTTACTCCATGCTGCCTGATGGTAAGAAATTTATCGTATAATCATATTAAGTATATTAATGAGTAAATGCTACTATTTTGGTTATTGATATCCCATGAGTAGCATGCTAGTATTCACGTCCCTCTGAAACAATCAATTCAATCCATCAAAAGAGAAAATGAGTATCCTAAGCTAAGACAGATGACACTATACATATCTGCAACTACAAACTCTTGAATTTAAACTTTATCGAACATGATTGATGTTTAGTGTTGGCATTAATATAGTAGCACTGCGTATTCGGGTTATTATTATATATATATATTATACCAACAAATATAAAGTTAATTATTTCAGAGAAATTACGACTTTAGGTAACAAGCTCTATACAACGACTCTTTTCATTTATTTATTTATATTTTACTCAATACAACTATCATTACAGGACTAGCCTAATACAATAGTGTAGCTATCTTATATATAGGTAAGTACGATTATATTTGTGAATATCATTATACCTATACCTACTAATTGCTTATTATAACAAATTACAACATTACTTGACTGCAGTGTGTGACTCAATGCGACGCGACGCAACTTAGAATTCTGTGTCAGCATTGCTATAACTACAGATTTTTATGATAAAGGGTGGCTAGCTTTAGGTAATGCCGAGGCACAGCGAGGTACCAAATTTGGTAAAATGGGTGGCTCCTATGCTTGTATAGTGGATCGAACGATCCACGCGTTTTGTATAATTTCGTTCACAAGGCGTACAGTACGTCAATTATGAGTTTACAATAGTTAATTAAAGTTGTCAGTATATTTGTATTAAAATTTGCTTAGCAATTTAATTTACAAATCGTACACGTTCAGTGATTACTCTGTGCTATCAGTATAAATACGCAAACAACCAAAATAAAAGTCTAAATACCTAAGAATTGGAATTTCTATTTGAAAAGAAATCATATATCCACAACATTTGGCTGAGAGTGTCTATACGGTAGACTTCTCCAGTTTTCCTGCTCTAAGTTTAAAAGGAGACACCACTATATAAAGATACTTCCGATTCGGTCGATCGTATCGATTTCGGTCACGGACTGCTTCATATTCGTATAGACAGATGTTATTTGTGTGCTCTCCAGTGATTGCTATAGTCAATCTCTTGAGAGAAGGTATGCATTGCGGACATGTGTACATGATATTTGACTTTATCTCGATGATGTTATAGATCTTCAGAGCTTCGACTTCATAATAGTTGGAGCGGGTTCAGCTGGCTGCGTGCTTGCTAACCGACTTACTGAGGTTTCCGATTGGTCAGTGCTGCTCATTGAAGCTGGCGGAGATCCGCCTATATCGTCAAACGTTAGTATGAATTTATATTACTTTTACAATATATTTCAAACTGAAACTTATCTATTTTAATATAAACTCAGCTCTTCTGGTTTTTTAAAACGCATACAGTGTATACGATTATGAAACACACACAAAATTAGGCAAGAAGGTCATGGTCACTTTTTAGAATGACCATTTTTTATAGTATACTATTAACTTTTCATTTATATTGATTTAGAATGCTGACTGCATAATGATAATTAAGAAAAGAAAAGTTCTGAAGATAAATCTATATCATAGATTTCTTTAATATATCGGACGTTTAGTGAATCTTGAAATGTAATATTGTTATGTTGGTTTTGCTATAAAAAAATAATCAAAATAATGTAACTAACAAGCAAACGGTCTACCTGATGGTAAACAGCTCTCACAACTCTAGGGTGCTTGCTTTAACGTATAGCTGAGTGCAAAAAAATAAGTTGCTGTACATGATTACTGAAAGATAGACAATTGGTAGCACCACGCTGCTTTAAAAGTTATTTGGCTGCGATCTTCTGTAAGGTAACTTTACTAGTTGGATTTTAAGTTTGATCAGTGGTTTCTATATGCTAGCTTTTGTAAAATATAATTAATAGTTAGCCTTCTAATACTAACAAATTTTACCGTTATCAAAATATCCAGTTGCTATTGAATAAAACATTAGTATTATCGATTTGTGAAAATATATACATACATATAATGTATGTGATTCTAACTATATACATTATTCACGAAATGTAACATTTCAGCTTCCAGGTCTTTTAATGTTAGTCGACTACTCCCCAGCAGATTGGAACTACTACACTGAAAATGATGGCTACAGCAGTCAAGCTCATAAAACTAAAAACACTCATCTCACTAGAGGTAAAATGCTCGGTGGCTCCAGCGGCGCTAACTATATGTTATACTTAAGAGGAAACAAAGCTGACTATGAAAGCTGGGTGGAACAAGGCAACGAAGGTTGGGACTGGGACAACGTTACCGCCTACTTCAAGAAAAGCGAACGTCTTAACGATAAAACTATTCTAGAAAGTCAAACAGCTGACTTGCATGGCACCAAAGGTTACCTTGGCGTTACAAGACCAGTGTCGGATGATCTTACTAAAACATACTTTGAAGCATTTAAAGAAAACGGGCATGAAATATTCGATGACACCAACGGATATCAACATCTGGGTTATTCTACTGCATCGTTCACTATCGACAACCATATTCGACAGAGTACAGCCAATGCATTTCTCAGTCCAATCAGAACTCGTCCGAATTTGCATGTTTTAAAAAATACCTTTGCCAGAAAAATAATATTTGATGACGATAAAAAGGCAATCGGTGTTGAAGTCACTTTACCCAACGGTGAAATAATATCATTGTTAGCCCGCAAAGAAGTCCTAGTATCAGCAGGCGCTATCAACAATCCTCAGTTATTAATGTTATCCGGAATAGGTCCAAAGGTACACTTAGAAGATAACAAAATTAGTGTGCTATTAGATTCACCAAACGTTGGCAGTAATCTTCAAGATCATATGACTACATTAGTCGGGATTACTGCAAAACAAGATTTTTCTACAGCAATTCGCAATCTAGAGTCTCTCGTCAATATCGACATGTTTCCAGAACCGATTATGTTGGGTCATGTAGCTCTTAACAAAACTCAGACGTATCCTGATTATCAAACGGCAGTATTGGCACAACCAGCTTCGTCAATTACATCAATAGCAATCTGCTCCGTGGTAATGGGGTTGGAGGATGATATTTGTGGCGTATTTGCTAATGATATGCAAGACAGGGAATCTCTGCTTGGATTCATTACTTTATTATTGCCTGAGTCTAGAGGTCAAATAAAACTAAAAAGTAATGATCCAACAGAAAAAGTTCTAATTTTTAGTGCTTATTACGCTAATGAAATTGACTTGGATGTGCATGCTAGATCAATTGCAGACTACATTAGCATAGTGAATACACCTACCATGAAGAGAGTCGGTGCAAAAGTTATCGATGTAAATTTAAAACAGTGTAATAAATTTGTATTCGGTAGTCATGAGTATTGGAAATGTTATGTTCTAAATATGGCTTCAACTCTGTGGCACCCTGTAGGAACTTGTGCGATGGGTCCAGAAGGTAAAGGAGTTGTAGATGAAAGGTTACGTGTCAGAGGAGTGACGGGCTTGCGAGTGGTGGACGCTAGTATAATGCCTACCATAGTGCGCGGGAATACCAATGCGCCTGTAATCATGATTGCTGAAAAAACAGCCGATATGAATAAGCTTGACAATGGAATCGATATAGAACTTTGACACACTTTTGCAAAAGTCTCGGAGTATTATGTGGCATGATTCCTTAAATATTAATAAAGCGTTAAAGATTTAAGAACTACTAACTACCTTAAAGCCTTAGAATATATTTTTCTTTAAAGACATCCATAAATCCGTCCCATCAAATAAATAATAATATAAATCTAAAAGTAATGTATAAAGGGAGGCCTCGTTGTTATAAAAAGTTTATTGATTACAGTGGTAGAACATGAATACAGTCCATAAAGTACTTAATATAGGTAATTTAATATGGGTGCCTGTACCAGGGTTATTTATATGTTGCAAAATGTGTCAGGCAGTATAGCAGTAAAAAAATTAAATTACGTGTGTAATTTTATAAATAAAATGTATTTATTATATGTATATTTCATTAATGTTCAGCCTTATGTCGTAGCTTACAAGTAAAAAATATTAATTATCGAATAATTAATATGTTTTATTTTAAACTAATTTGTAATGTCCAAATACCCCAATAATATTTTATTTTAATAAAGATGTGGACTGCGGTCGCTTATTATAATTAAAAAATTGAGGTTATAATTTTTTCCCATAAGGAAGAATGGAGCGAAGATAAAAGGATCTTACAACGCTATCTAATGGCATGAAATGTTGCTCCGGTATATATTTTTCCATTCTATCCACATTGATAGAGACCAATGTCACATGCAAAATCTTAAAATTACATAAATGTTTCCATCAGGTATGACTGTGAAATATCATCGTCACCTTACTAGACTCGAAATTGTTATCTAACATACAATGCGTTACATGATTTATATATTGCAAACGGATTTTAACATCATCATGCTCGGTATTTACATACCCACCGAAAAGCTTAACGATTCGGCCAGCTTACACTGGCACATGTCACAAGCAGACAACTATATCTATATCCCAGGTATATAGATAGATATATAGTTGTCTGCTTGTGACATGTACCAGTGCGTTTCATTTGATACGCAGCTAAAATCTTTAAGCTTTAACGTGGAATACTTTATTTTTAATCTATTATTCTTTGGATTCAGGTAAATAATATTTGCCTTAATCTACATAATACTTACATTTTCACTAAGTAATTTTATATTTATGGTTATTCTAATTTTATATAAACGAATAATGTCACGGTGATGCCACTGCGATAGTGAATGCACTTGGTACAAATGAGGTCTCGGGTTCGATTCGTCTGAAATGTTCAGTAGCAACACGAAATCTGAAACTGTGCGAGAAACGCAAACTGGCTCGTGACTTTTAACTTGGGATCTAAAATCATAGCTGGCAAGATGTGGTTATAATATCTCTTCAGGGATATAAGGATGAGTATATGTATATAACTATAACCTATCACTAAGTTGCTGAAATGAAGGTGCTAAGGTGGATGTGTGGCGTGGCTTTACCAGGCGGGATAAGATCCGCAACGAGTACTTGCGAGAAAGCCTGGGTGTGACCGACATCGCTGGTAAGATACATCGGTGATTTAGCACTACATCTTTCACTCATAGGTCAAAGATCCAAAAGTAGACCTAAGGCAAGAGGGAAAGATGTAGTGCAAAAAGATATGAGTGAGTGCCAAGTGACTGAAGACGAGATCTAAGATAGGGCAAAGTGAAGGCAGAACATTAGGAAAGCTGACCCCATCACACCAACATGTGAGACTTAAGCTAGGAGAAGACAGGGAGAGAGTGTACAATATCACATGACACCTAATAGCAAATAGGTTCACGTTGTGAGCACGTGCTTCTAGAATCGACCAATATGCTCAGGTGCATCAGAAATTAACGTTTATTACAAACATTACCTTGAAAATTATCATTGTAGACAGAAACAAGATACATTTATTATTGCATTAAATTATATTTGTACAGATGTAATAAAGTCTGACTGACATTTTGAAATTCTATTAATTAAAATTGACTAATTTGACCTATTTCTATGTATTAAGGTGTTTTTCTCCCTTTTCTTTATTTATATAATTGTATATTACTGACTTGCATCGTTGACATTTCAAAACTATTAATTGTATTAATTTTCTCGGAAATTTTATATTGTGAACATAAGCTGCTTATAATGTGACATACATGACATGTTTTTTTTTTTGCATGCCGTTAAGGTTGTATATGGTGATACTATGTACCTTAGTTTTAAGACCTGTAATACCCATATTTCGCAAATAAATGATTTGATTTGATTTGATTTAATTATTTTCTTATGTATTTTTATTAACCTTTTATTTTTCATACACATGGGTGTAAAATGATTTACACTCATAATTATGTATTTACGTACACATACATATGTATGTGCCAAAGACGGACAATTGGCTTGGAACCACTGGCGTAGCTGTTGCTGCAGTTCAAGGACCTAAGAGAGTTCTACTTCGCAAATCCCTGTGGAATATGTTTACTTTTGTTTGCTTAGTATTATACTCACATTTTGCCAGATTTGTTCTTAAGTACCAAGTTATAGGAGACTTGTACCGTTTACTGACCACAGTGTTACAGTCTGTGATGCTACTGAGAATTTCTTAACAATAAAAGTCAACAATGATGCCTTGCTTAACTTGGAAATAAAACTTGAGACTTCATGCGCACCTAGCGAAATGTGCATGTGTAATATTCTTATGCCTCCGCTTTGGAGGTACAGTCGTGAGACTAGATGTATGGATGTATATGTTTCCCGCAGGACAGGCTTAGCCTAGTGCGCGTAATTTAATTGATTCAGAAAAATTTTGAACTTTGTACACAAATTCTTGATTTTTGAAACCTATTCTGTATTATTTGTAATTTTTATTGCAATAAAAAAACAAAATATAGCTACTGGTTTCAATCTATATTTGTTCTCTAATAAATCACCTTCTTCGTTGTCGTTCCCTTACTAATGAGGATCGTGATCATATAAGAGTTATCTCCATTCGCTTCTGTCCTGCGCCAGTTCAATAGATCGTTGTAGAGTTGCTCCCGTTGCCTCTATAATATTTTTACACCATCGTGTTGAACTTCTCTAATAAATAGATGTGGCCAAATAGAAAGGCAATACAAAGACATGGTTCTTTATGTATTATATTTAGCTACCAGTACTTTATTAAGACAAGTAAGAATAAATAATAGTTTTAAAAAAGTTTCTTTTAATAAAGCGTGGTTTTTAGTTTTTAAACTATTATTTAGTTTCATTTTTATTTCTATAATTTTTCTAAATTATTGTATTGTCATCGGGCCTCGATAAGTGAGCTAAGTTTCAAATCAATCCGTTGGTTTAAAGGGGGTAAAAACCACGTTCAAAGATTCCGTTACATAGATTCATAGATACATAGATACACACATACCAAGCTAATAAAAGCGTGTTAAAAATTCATTGTCACATAATAATATATAATACACACCCACAGTTTGCCAGTTATTGAATTGAGCCCCACGTTATAAGAGGCAAGTCTATTGCCGTCTACCATTACAGACACCGGGTACATTTTCAGACACCATGCTGCCACCGAACTAAATATATTATAACTAGATTTTACACGTGGCCTCGCTCACGTAAATATAGCTTAGATTAGTAACAGTAAATTTTTCTGAATGAAAGTTACCCTATGTCCTTTTCTGTTCCCTTAAAAACGTGTACACGAAAATTTATGATGATTCCCGCACTCAGAATATTGCCTTGCAGCGGGCGATGTTACAAACAGATACAAAGAAATCCCAGAATCGACAACTATTTGTAGATCTATATCTCTTGTAATTTGTAGTATTTGAACTAAGAATTTTTATACTGTGTAAGGAAGAGCTTTTTGTTGCCGAATCATTGAGAAAGTACCATCTGTATAGCTAATCGGTATAAGAATAGGAACATTGTTATTGAATTTAATTTGTAGAGTAACAGTACTACAGATTTACACACTTACTTCTCCAATTCCTTGCTTTTCATTGGGATGAAAAGTCTTTAAATCTCCATAACATAAAAATCTTTAAATTATTTTAAGGTCACAGCTACACGAGTGCTATCCCTGCTATTTATTATAAACAATTATAAGTAACTGATTATCATCAGGCAAGTCGTATGCTTGTTTCTCACACATCTAAATATATGTATGTGTATAAAATCTCGTGTCACGGTGTTTGAGGTCGCACTCCTCCGAAACGGCTCGACCGATTCTTATCAATTTTTAATGTATATTTGGTAGGTATGAGAATAGGTCGTAAAGTATATTTCATACCGCTAGGTGATTAGGATGTCAACCTAACATACATTTGCGCGAGTGCAGTCGCGGGCAAAAGCTAGTTTTATTATAAGTAGAACTGCGTCTTGCAACTGCATATTAATTATATTTTTGTCTGTATCCTTATTTGTACAGTTGTGTTGATACAGTGACAAATTATTTCCTCGTACAGCTTATTGGCACAAACTAAACAAACATCCATTTGATATAAATACGCCTATAAGTGCGAATAGGTCACCAGCTACTTCGAATTATTCGAGCTACTACAGTCGTACTCAACAAGACAATCCCTCATCATAAAAACCGTTGCGTTTTTAATTATTCTTGTTGTACGTATATATTTTTCATAATTTTAAAGTTATTATCAATAGTATATGCGTTTATTGTACTATATCTCGATAGCGTAGCAGCGATAGTCAAGAAGGAGACCGTTAGACTGCTACGCAGAGGTCCCAAGTTAGATCCTAAGGTACGCAGCTCTGACTTTTCGAAGTTATGTACGTATTAATTAGTTAATTATCGCTCGCTTTAACGGTGAAGCAATACATAGTGAGAAAACCTTCGAAAATTTTCCAGAATATTCTCGAAGACACTTGAAGTCTGTTGAAATTAAACTACTATATACGGATTTTATCGCGTTGTTTATTTAACACTGTATTACAAAATTTTGAAAATATTACACTACTACTACTATTGATTTTATTTTACTAATTATTTATAAGCTAATAAAATTATTTAAACTATTAAATCTATTTATTTTTGGTTTACACTTTCCCCGACGTTTCGGTTGCTTTTCAGCAGCCATGGTCGAGGTCATGGCTGGCATATTTTCAAAATTTTGTAATACAGTGTTAAATAAACAACGCGATAAAATCCGTATATAGTAGTTTAATTTCAATGAATAACATTCGCGTAAACAGAAGACAATACTTGAAGTCTGGTCAGTCCGTACTAGGCCAGCGTGGTGTACTATGACCTATCTCTTCCCACAATGAGAACAGGCCCGTGCCCAGTGTAACTACGAACAGTTATATTTAGGCATATTTTTTGTCGGCCTCGATGGCGTAGTGGTTAGTGTAACCGACTGCCACGCCTGAGGTCGCGGGTTCGATTCCCGCACAAGACAAATATTTGTGTGCATGAACGTGGATGTTTGTCTTGGTCTGGGTGTTTCTATGTATAATATGTATGTATTTACAAAAAAAAAAAAGTATATATGTATGTTTGTTGTTTGTTGTTCCATTGTCTAGTATCCATAGTACAAGCTCTGCTTAGTTTGGGCTAGATAGTGTTGTGTGTATGTGGTAGAATATTATTATATTATATTATTATTATTTTTGTAGGATATGTGTCAAAATGAACTGTCCTTAGGTAAAACGCCTCATTTCTTGAATATAGAGACTTGGTGGTTAGCTTGCCGCTGTTCTTACGACAAGTGAGTGGACACGAGATAATAAGTTGTGGGATCCACAAATTGTTGTACTGTTCTTTTTATTTTATATTTGATATTATGTGTTTGTAGTATGTATCAAATAAACATTTTTCTTTCTTTCTTTTCTTTGTTCATTGTTTGAATGTTTGTAAAGTCCCCTGTGACACAGGACTTAATCCTATTGCGGGACTATTCTATAAAAATGAAAATATACAAAACAAATGTCGAAACATCGTCAAATAATTTTTCGTATATATATTCGAATTAGTTAGTGACAACGAATCAATAAATTTTCCATTATACAAATTAACTTTTTCGTCGCATTACCTATCATCAGTATGCATCAAATTGTTATTGTGTATTTCAGGTGGCTACTACTTACCAGTCAGTACGTAAGTATTTCGTACATTTTTCGTACTTAGCGTATTGGATTGGTTGCATATTAAAAAATCAAAACTTTCTCGAGCAAATTTCAAAAGAACAATAAACGAAATAACAAAATTTAAATGACCAAATGTTTTATTTAGAAAAAATTTAGAATCCCAATGTATGTGACATCAAATGAACGACTGATCAAAAGTTGCTAGATGTAATTTTAAAATATCAAATCAAAACTAATCAAATTTTATAATACCGCTTCCGAGTCGGAATCGTACGGATGGAAGCGGTAGGTTGTGTTAGGTTCTCTTTTAACAAATAGGAAATAGGAGCCACGCTTCGCGGGGCTCCGTTCAAAACTCCCATTAGCTCTACCATAGAACTGAGGAATAGAACAAGTGGAAGTGGTGAACGTAGGTTATTTCACGTTAGTTCTTTTAATTTAATATATTATATATTATTTCGTTCATTCGTGATTTCGTCCATTCGGGGTTTCATCCTTTCGGGCATTTAGACATCGGTATTTGATGTTTCAATATAACGGCTATCGGCATTTAAAACTTTCGTTGTTTTGGACGCCGGTATTTCAGTCCTAGTTATTATGACATTTCGGTATTGTAATACATACCCAATTTTATTATCTAAGTTCTACCCGCATTAGTATAGAGCCTATATTATTTGTATTAGCAAACCGATCATATTGTGCAAAGGCTTTCTGTATCAGACAGGCGCTATTCGCTAATATTAATATTATTTTACCTTTTTCAGTTAATCCATTTGATAATTAACAATTTATCCAGTAATCCATTTTGACCTTTAAACGATTTGGTCAATAGTGTAATAAATAATATAAACATTGATATTCCAGACGTTGGTCAGCTAAACTTTTGATCAAATGACCATCGTTATTTTAAACTTTGTTGATTTGTACGTTGTTCTTTTGAAATTTGCTCAGAAAACTTTTGATTTTCTAATATGCAACCATTGGATTGCATATTATTGATGTTTCAAATAAGATCACATTCGTTTCCTGGTTTTCTAAATAGAAAAAAATATGTTTATAGGTTTACCGACAAAAGTTAACCTATTAGCTTAACGATATCAAATCATGGTGGGACCAACCACTACCTGTGATTGGCAAACCACAGATTCTCGCTAAATAACATCGATTCCTACCAAGGATGCTTCTCGAGGCTATTGAAATCAAAAAACATCCTAATTTCAATAGAGAAGATGGTTGGAATGTACCACCAGCTTAGGATCTAGTATTTTAAATAGTCAAACCCAAGAAGAAGCAAACCACAGCTAGACTTCATGATACTGTGAGCTCATTCTGCGTAAATAGAAACACCAAAGATTAAATTATGTTCGGGTACTTTGAAATAACTACACTGGAACATTGAGATAACTACCATCTTAGTCTCCCCGTGACCATGGCTGCTGAAAAGTAACCGAAACGTCGGGGAAAGTGTAAACCAAAAATAAATAGATTTAATAGTTTAAATAATTTTATTAGCTTATAAATTAGTAAAATAAAATCAATAGTAGTAGTAGTGTAATATTTTCAAAATCTTGTAATACAGTGATAAATAAACAACGCGATAAAATCCGTATATAGTAGTTTAATTTCAATGAATAACATTCGCGTAAACAGAAGACAATATTATGTCCTCAGTACTATTAAAATTTAAGTTTTTAAGCCAAAGCATTAATGTTTTTCACTCATGATATGTCAAAGGGTATATATGTAATATTTTATTTATTTTGTTATATAAATGGGCTGACTGCCTATCAAATTATTTTCTAAAGTGTGACTTAAATTAAAAAAAATTCCCTCATCCATAATATGGAATATGGATAGATATTAAGCGATATAACTTTAAGTAAAAATTGTATTAATAGTCGTTGATATTTATTATTCAAAATACATGTAATTAATTATATATATAATCTATTCTCGAAATATAAATACATTTTAAAATAACCAATACATTTTGTACGGAAGCTACGAAATTAAATGTACATACCTACATAAACGACAATAGTCAGGGCACGGGCAGTTATAGTTAAAGACCTATATAACTTAGTATTATATACAAAATATGCAAATAATAAAATAGTGGTTACAAATATCTTATTAAACACGGCACACCGATATTCCTGCTTGAATCTAAGACGATTCTACGATTCTTTGATTTAAAATGATATGAAGCTATGGTTTCCCGCGACGATGGGAGTGGCGGCCATACCACCGGTGCTGAAACTCCTGCAGACAATGATAAGCTTCTTTGTGTTTTCGGAATCAGTGAACTACCCAAAACATGCCTATGTTGAAGGTTAGTAATATTTTTTTAACTGTCTCATTTTCCAGTAAATTTACTCCATGCTGCCTGATGGTAAGAAATTTATCGTATAATCATATTAAGTATATTAATGAGTAAATGCTACTATTTTGGTTATTGATATCCCATGAGTAGCATGCTAGTATTCACGTCCCTCTGAAACAATCAATTCAATCCATCAAAAGAGAAAATGAGTATCCTTTGTTTTTTTTTTTTTTTTTTTTTTTTTTTTTTTTTTTTTTTACGTGGGGAAATGCGCCTAAGCTAAGACAGATGACACTATACATATCTGCAACTACAAACTCTTGAATTTAAACTTTATCGAACATGATTGATGTTTAGTGTTGGCATTAATATAGTAGCACTGCGTATTCGGGTTATTATTATATATATATATTATACCAACAAATATAAAGTTAATTATTTCAGAGAAATTACGACTTTAGGTAACAAGCTCTATACAACGACTCTTTTCATTTATTTATTTATATTTTACTCAATACAACTATCATTACAGGACTAGCCTAATACAATAGTGTAGCTATCTTATATATAGGTAAGTACGATTATATTTGTGAATATCATTATACCTATACCTACTAATTGCTTATTATAACAAATTACAACATTACTTGACTGCAGTGTGTGACTCAGTGCGACGCGACGCAACTTAGAATTCTGTGTCAGCATTGCTATAACTACAGATTTTTATGATAAAGGGTGGCTAGCTTTAGGTAATGCCGAGGCACAGCGAGGTACCAAATTTGGTAAAATGGGTGGCTCCTATGCTTGTATAGTGGATCGAACGATCCACGCGTTTTGTATAATTTCGTTCACAAGGCGTACAGTACGTCAATTATGAGTTTACAATAGTTAATTAAAGTTGTCAGTATATTTGTATTAAAATTTGCTTAGCAATTTAATTTACAAATCGTACACGTTCAGTGATTACTCTGTGCTATCAGTATAAATACGCAAACAACCAAAATAAAAGTCTAAATACCTAAGAATTGGAATTTCTATTTGAAAAGAAATCATATATCCACAACATTTGGCTGAGAGTGTCTATACGGTAGACTTCTCCAGTTTTCCTGCTCTAAGTTTAAAAGGAGACACCACTATATAAAGATACTTCCGATTCGGTCGATCGTATCGATTTCGGTCACGGACTGCTTCATATTCGTATAGACAGATGTTATTTGTGTGCTCTCCAGTGATTGCTATAGTCAATCTCTTGAGAGAAGGTATGCATTGCGGACATGTGTACATGATATTTGACTTTATCTCGATGATGTTATAGATCTTCAGAGCTTCGACTTCATAATAGTTGGAGCGGGTTCAGCTGGCTGCGTGCTTGCTAACCGACTTACTGAGGTTTCCGATTGGTCAGTGCTGCTCATTGAAGCTGGCGGAGATCCGCCTATATCGTCAAACGTTAGTATGAATTTATATTACTTTTACAATATATTTCAAACTGAAACTTATCTATTTTAATATAAACTCAGCTCTTCTGGTTTTTTAAAACGCATACAGTGTATACGATTATGAAACACACACAAAATTAGGCAAGAAGGTCATGGTCACTTTTTAGAATGACCATTTTTTATAGTATACTATTAACTTTTCATTTATATTGATTTAGAATGCTGACTGCATAATGATAATTAAGAAAAGAAAAGTTCTGAAGATAAATCTATATCATAGATTTCTTTAATATATCGGACGTTTAGTGAATCTTGAAATGTAATATTGTTATGTTGGTTTTGCTATAAAAAAATAATCAAAATAATGTAACTAACAAGCAAACGGTCTACCTGATGGTAAACAGCTCTCACAACTCTAGGGTGCTTGCTTTAACGTATAGCTGAGTGCAAAAAAATAAGTTGCTGTACATGATTACTGAAAGATAGACAATTGGTAGCACCACGCTGCTTTAAAAGTTATTTGGCTGCGATCTTCTGTAAGGTAACTTTACTAGTTGGATTTTAAGTTTGATCAGTGGTTTCTATATGCTAGCTTTTGTAAAATATAATTAATAGTTAGCCTTCTAATACTAACAAATTTTACCGTTATCAAAATATCCAGTTGCTATTGAATAAAACATTAGTATTATCGATTTGTGAAAATATATACATACATATAATGTATGTGATTCTAACTATATACATTATTCACGAAATGTAACATTTCAGCTTCCAGGTCTTTTAATGTTAGTCGACTACTCCCCAGCAGATTGGAACTACTACACTGAAAATGATGGCTACAGCAGTCAAGCTCATAAAACTAAAAACATTCATCTCACTAGAGGTAAAATGCTCGGTGGCTCCAGCGGCGCTAACTATATGTTATACTTAAGAGGAAACAAAGCTGACTATGAAAGCTGGGTGGAACAAGGCAACGAAGGTTGGGACTGGGACAACGTTACCGCCTACTTCAAGAAAAGCGAACGTCTTAACGATAAAACTATTCTAGAAAGTCAAACAGCTGACTTGCATGGCACCAAAGGTTACCTTGGCGTTACAAGACCAGTGTCGGATGATCTTACTAAAACATACTTTGAAGCATTTAAAGAAAACGGGCATGAAATATTCGATGACACCAACGGATATCAACATCTGGGTTATTCTACTGCATCGTTCACTATCGACAACCATATTCGACAGAGCACAGCCAATGCATTTCTCAGTCCAATCAGAACTCGTCCGAATTTGCATGTTTTAAAAAATACCTTTGCCAGAAAAATAATATTTGATGACGATAAAAAGGCAATCGGTGTTGAAGTCACTTTACCCAACGGTGAAATAATATCATTGTTAGCCCGCAAAGAAGTCCTAGTATCAGCAGGCGCTATCAACAGTCCTCAGTTATTAATGTTATCCGGAATAGGTCCAAAGGAGCACTTAGAAGAAAACAAAATTAGTGTGCTATTAGATTCACCAAACGTTGGCAGTAATCTTCAAGATCATATGACAACATTAGTCGGGATTACTGCATAACAAGATTTTTCTACAGCAATTCGCAATCTAGAATCTCTCGTCAATATCGACATGTTTCCAGAACCGATTATGTTGGGTCATGTAGCTCTTAACAAAACTCAGACGTATCCTGATTATCAAACGGCAGTATTGGCACAACCAGCTTCGTCAATTACATCAATAGCAATCTGCTCCGTGGTAATGGGGTTGGAGGATGATATTTGTGGCGTATTTGCTAATGATATGCAAGACAGGGAATCTCTGCTTGGATTCATTACTTTATTATTGCCTGAGTCTAGAGGTCAAATAAAACTAAAAAGTAATGATCCAACAGAAAAAGTTCTAATTTTTAGTGCTTATTACGCTAATTAAATTGACTTGGATGTGCATGCTAGATCAATTGCAGACTACATTAGCATAGTGAATACACCTACCATGAAGAGAGTCGGTGCAAAAGTTATCGATGTAAATTTAAAACAGTGTAATAAATTTGTATTCGGTAGTCATGAGTATTGGAAATGTTATGTTCTAAATATGGCTTCAACTCTGTGGCACCCTGTAGGAACTTGTGCGATGGGTCCAGAAGGTAAAGGAGTTGTAGATGAAAGGTTACGTGTCAGAGGAGTGACGGGCTTGCGAGTGGTGGACGCTAGTATAATGCCTACCATAGTGCGCGGGAATACCAATGCGCCTGTAATCATGATTGCTGAAAAAGCAGCCGATATGATTAAGCTTGACAATGGAATCGATATAGAACTTTGACACACTTTTGGAAAAGTCTCGGAGTATTATGTGGCATGATTCCTTAAATATTAATAAAGCGTTAAAGATTTAAGAACTACTAAACACCTTAGAGGCTTAGAATATATTTTTCTTTGAAGACATCCATAAATCCGTCCCATCAAATAAATAATAATAAAAATCTAAAAGTAATGTATCAAGGGAGGCCTCGTTATTATAAAAAGTTTATTGATTACAGTGGTAAAACATGAATACAGTCCATAAAGTTCTTATTATAGGTTATTTAATATAGGTGCCTGTACCAGGGTTATTTATATGTTGCAAAATGTGTCAGGCAGTATAGGAGTAAAAAAATTAAATGACGTGTGTAATTTAATAAATAAAATGTATTTGTATATTTCATTCATGTTCAGCCTTATGTCGTAGCTTACAAGTAAAAAATGTTAATTATTGGAATTAAACTAATTTGAAATGTCCAAATATTTTATTATAATAAAAATGTCGACTGCGGTCGCTTATTATAATTAACAAATTGAGGTAATATTTTTAACCTATAAGGAAGAATGGAGCGAAGATAAAAGGATCTTACAACGCTATCTAATGGCATGAAATGTTGCTACAGTATATATTTTTCCATTCTATCCACATTGATAGAGACCAAAGTCGCATGCACAATCTTAAAATTACATAAACGTGTCCAAAAGGTATAACTGCGAAATATCATCGTCACCTTACTAGACTCGAAGTTGTTATCTAACATACAATGCGTTACATGATTTATATATTGCAAACGGATTTTAACATCATCATGCTCGGTATTTACATACCCACCGAAAAGCTTAACGATTCGGCCAGCTTATACTGGCACATGTCACAAGCAGACAACTATATCTTTATCCCAGGTATATAGATAGATATATAGTTGTCTGCTTGTGACATGTACCAGTGCGTTTCATTTGATACGCAGCTAAAATCTTTAAGCTTTAACGTGGAATACTTTATTTTTAATCTATTATTCTTTGGATTCAGGTAAATAATATTTGCCTTAATCTACATAATAATTACATTTTCACTAAGTAATTTTATATTTATGGTTATTCTAATTTTATATAAACGAATAATGTCACGGTGATGCCACTGCGATAGTGAATGCACTTGGTACAAATGAGGTCTCGGGTTCGATTCGTCTGAAATGTTCAGTAGCAGCACGAAATCTGAAACTGTGCGAGAAACGCAAACTGGCTCGTGACTTTTAACTTGGGATCTAAAATCATAGCTGGCAAGATGTGGTTATAATATCTCTTCAGGGATATAAGGATGAGTATATGTATATAACTATAACCTATCACTAAGTTGCTGAAATGAAGGTGCTAAGGTGGATGTGTGGCGTGGCGTTACCAGGCGGGATAAGATCCGCAACGAGTACTTGCGAGAAAGCCTGGGTGTGACCGACGTCGCTGGTAAGATACGTCGGTGATTTAGCACTACATCTTTCACTCACAGGTCAAAGATCCAAAAGTAGACCTAAGGCAAGAGGGAAAGATGTAGTGCAAAAAGATATGAGTGAGTGCCAAGTGACTGAAGACGAGATCTAAGATAGGGCAAAGTGAAGGCAGAACATTAGGAAAGCTGACCCCATCGCACTAACATGTGAGACTTAAGCTAGGAGAAGAGAGGGAGAGAGTGTACAATATCACATGACACCTAATAGAAAATAGGTTCACGTTGTGAGCACGTGCTTCTAGAATCGACCAATATGCTCAGGTGCATCAGAAATTAACGTTCCGTTACCTTAAAAATTATCATTGTAAACAGAAACAAGATACATTTATTATTGCATTAAATTATATTTGTACATATGTAAAAAAGTCTGAGTTAATTATTTTCTTATGTATGTATTTTTTATAAGTCACTTAATTTTTCATACATTGGCGTAAAATTATTTACGCTCATAATTATGTATATACGTACACATACATATGTATGTGCCAAAGACGGACAATTATTGGCTTGGAGCCATTGCCGTAGCTGCTGCTGCAGTTCAAGGAGCTAAGAGAGTTTTTCTTCACAAATCTTTGTAGAATATGTTAAGTTTTGTTTGTTTAGTATTATACCCATATTTTGCCAGATTTGTTCTTAAGCACCAAGTTATATGAGGCTTTTACCGTTTACTGACCACAGTTTTACAGTCAGTGATGACACTGAGAATTCTTAACAAAATAAATTTATGATGCCTTGCTTAACTTGGAAATAAAACTTGAGACTAAAGGCGCGGTCAAACAGCCGGCGTGAGCGGGGCGTGCGCTTGTCCCGCCTGTGTTGTAATGTACCGAATTGTATGAGAGCGTTCACACTGCCGGCGGCAGCGGGGCGGGCACGCGCTGCCGCCGGCGGGTGTCAAGCTTCGCTTTGCTGACGCATGCGTGATACGAACGACATTATATATAAAACCGCGGTCACAGGCATAGAAATGTGTACGCGTCTTGATGGCCGTTACGACAACCAGCGACGACTTTCTACTAGACTATCGGCACATAGATATTTCTAGAGCAATTGAAATAAAGATGAGATTTATTTTCCATATAATAGGCACGAGCAATGTGTTATCACTATTGCACAAGGCTATTGCAAGTGATCGTAAGTTTCCATGACCAGTTACCATAAGGCGCGCCATATGCTTGCTAGCCTTCATAGTAGCTAGCCAAATAATAGTGAGTTTGAAGAGAAGTTGAGTTTTGTATTATATATATTGTATTGAGTGAAGTATTAATAAACTCTATTTTAGTATTAATTTCATTCTTTAATTCAATATTATTATTCGGTGATTATAAATACTTTGTTATTATAAGTTTAGCTTCTTATATTATTTATGTTTTACGAGATCTATTATATGCCATAAAATTTATTTCCAATGTTAATTGGATATGCCTACTAATATTTTAAAGCCATAACAACTACTCTGTAGTATACTAACCATAGAATACATATTTACATAAATAAGCATATATTTCTTTATAGAAATTGACATTCAGAATACGTCACAATGATGTCAAAAAAAATGAATATAAAAATATGTCAAATATAATATAATATATACCTATATATTTAAATATGTCGCTCTATAGATGGAGCGTTTCGGTTACACGTCTGGAATTTAAAGGTGCAAACAGTTGACATACAATATCACAGTGTCAGAAAAATATATAAAGAACTATTTTCTTATTTATTGCTAAACAGTCTTGAGGATGCTTTAAGTGGAGGCGAACACAGTTCAATGCATATTGTTTGTTTAAAGCCTATGTCGAGTTGGAGTACTATATTGTAATTATTTTATTATTTTACTATAATATAATATAAAATTCTACACATACACACAACACCATCTAGCCCAAACTAAGCAGAGCTTGTACTATGGGTACTAGACAATGGATAAACATATTTACATATATACATATATACTATATTTTTTTGTAAATACATACATATTATACATAGAAACAACCAGACCAAGTCAAACATCCATGTTCATACACACAAATGTTTGACTTGTGCGGGAATCGAACCCGCGACCTCAGGCAGTCGGTTACACTAACCACTACATCATCGAGGCTATACTATATTGTATTAGGTTCTTACAAAGATGTGTCAAGTCTTTTGCGTTAATTAAGCTGTTATATTTAGAATTAACTTATTTTTTTATTGTAAATATTATTATTAAAATGTCTTAGCTCAGACAAATTGCCAGCCTTTCTCTTGAACCAATAGCGTCTCCAATTTGTGTCAAGTTTATTTATTTTCGCTTCTATTAAGCCATGTATATGCTCAAAACAATGTTGAAATATCCTAAAATAGGCATAAAATGTGTCCTCATGTGTTTATAACTCTTGACACAGCGTATGATATTTTCCTTACATATGACGTGATTGATTCAATCCTGAATCCATATCCATTTGCGCTTTTTAAAATTAGCTATTGCAAACATAAGCAGAGCCGCGTCCAAGTCTGAATCGCTCGACATCAATAATTAAAATAGGTACTAGGCTTTCTATCGCTGTCCTTTCTCACGCTCACTTAGGCTCTCGCGCTGTGATAATTATGTGTTTGTGGACTAAAAGTCTTGCCTGGATTTTGAGTAGGTCAGCGCGACGTGTATACACTTCGATGACTGTGACAGCGGCTTTATATTATAGTATTCTAGGTCGTACTGCGCTTGCGTTAAACCACGCCAAGCATGGCGTGAGCGGGGCGGGAGTGACGTCACCGAAACGCGGCGGGCCGGCGGCGTGCCTGCCGCCGGCCCGACGCGTTTTGGTGACGTCACGCGTGTGCCTTCAATAAATATAAAGCTACTAACCCACAGCGACCGCGATTACTGAAATAATATCTTTAATGATAATATTATGTAATGAAGGCCGAAATAGAAATATAGATAAAATAGAGTTTATTGATCAAATCTTAAATATATATGTTTGTTAAATTATGCTCATCATCTCATTTTGTCTGGGCCGGGAATATGTTCGGTTTATTAACCTCATACCTTACCGCGTCAGCAACATATTGCGCCCGCGTCAGCGCATTACAATACATGTACATTTATTTGTTTGAATTATTCTCTTTTTAATAAGTCATTATCAAGATAAACCCGTGAATCAAGAAAGTCATATTCAAAATCATCAAGGATTTTTTATTTAACAAGATATCAGGTTTGCCGTTCGGCAACAACAAGGCAACCGCACGACACTCTTATTCTATGAGTGTAAATATCTAATACATATATATAAATGTATGGCTGTACGCCATATTGGTTCAAATGGGTTATCTGGACACTCACATACCTAAGTTTTGCATCCCTGTTCCTTTGTTCCATAAATACATTGTAGTCCAATAATTCCAAAGTACAAAATAAGTAAATTTACTGATATTTACACAGTTGTGAATGATGATCATGGGGAAAAAACAGGAAGCATTAAAAATAATACTTCTTTTTAATTCATGATACTGCTATATAACCGACAGTATAATACGACCCTCACACATGCCCACCCATTAATGTTACATGCTATGTTTCATACAGAATAAAAGTTTACATTTCATATTAATATATATTTTATGGAGGTAATATTTCTTTATTTGTGTATAAATCTCATAGTAGTGAAAAATGTCAAATAAAATGTTATTATTTTCAATTGACACGGTATTATATTTTCATTTCATACTATTTACAATTAGTTTATAGCGATACAGTGTGTTGAAAGCTTTATACCACGCATGCGTAATACGCGCGCCGAACGCGCGCCCGCACCGCGCCGCGCTGCGCCGGTCCCGCGCCCGCCCCGCGCTCGCTCTAGCGCTGGCTGTGTGAACGCTTTCATATAGTTCAGTACATTACAACACGGCGGGACACGCGCACGCCCCGCGCACGCCGGCTGTTTGACTGCACCTTAAATACGCAGCTAGCGAAATGTGCATGTTTAATATTCTAATGCCTCCGCTTTAGAGGTACAGTCGTGAGGCTAGATGTATGGATGTATATGCTTCCCGCAGGACAGGCTTAGCCTAGTGCGGATAATTTAATTGAATCAGAAAAATGTTGAACATTGTACACGAATTCTTGATTTTTGAAACCTATTCTGTATTATTTGTAATTAATATGGCAATGAAAAATAAAATATATATATATTTATGTTTGTTTGTTTAGTTGTTTGGTTGAACGCGCTAATCTCAGGAACTACTGGCTCGAATTGAAAAAAATTGTGTTGGTTAGCCTATTTATCGAGGCATGTTATAGGTTATATAACATCACACTATCCCGTTAGGGTGTCAACCTAACCTACATTTGCGCGAGTGAAGTCGCGGGTAAAAGCTAGTTTTATTATAAGTAGAACTGCGTCTTGCAACTGCATATTAATTATATTTTTGTCTGTATCCTTATTTGTACAGTTGTGTTGATACAGTGACAAATTATTTCCTCGTACAGCTTATTGGCAAAAACTAAATAAACATCCATTTTATATAAATACGCCTATAAGAGCGAATAGCTCACCAGCTATTTCGAACTATTCGAGCTACTACAGTCGTACTTAACAAGACAATATTTATATATAGTTCATCATAAAAGCCGTTGCGTTTTTAATTATTCTTGCTGTAAGTATACCAAGCGGAAGCTTCGTGATAGATTCAATTAAAATAATTTAAAGTATAGTGATTATTGTGTCAGTTTCTTCTACATAATTTTCAGCTAAGCTTTTGGTAAAGGTATACGTGTTCGGCGAACCCCCTGAAAAAAGAAATTGCCATCAGTAAATAATGTTGTTGATTATTACAGAATAATTCAGATAATTACTATAATCGATTAGTCATATCTTATCCATTTGTTAGAAATTTAGTCAAGATTACACTAAATACCAGTAATGTTGATAATTACGAGATATTAACTTTATAACAAAGTTAGGTATGTATGTAAGTTCAATTCTTGGGTCCATTCCAAATACAAGTGATTACGAAAAATTATATAATATATCACCTGATAAACTAATCCACTCGTTCTACAATAAAAAGAAAACAACCTCACATTACAGTTTTAGTAGTTTCCAACGTGGATTTTTAAAGGAACGCTCAATAACATCTAATCTTGTACTTCTGAATGAATACATATACGAAGCCATGAGTAAGGGGAGCCAGGTCGATGTCATTTACACCGAATATTTTAAATGCTTTGATAGATTTGATCACAACATGCTGATTTACAAGTTAGAACACATTGGCAAACAAGGAGACTTACTAATATGGTATTCTTCTTACATATCTAACCGCTCTCAAGCAGTTGTAGTTAATAATTACATTTCTAGTTAGGTTATGGTGCCTAGTGGGGTTCCTCAGGGTTCATTGCCAGGACCTTTGTTATTCCTAATATTTTTGAATGACATAGGCAATGCTTCCGTTACTCACAATTATTGTGCTTTGCGGATGACATGAAGATTTTCTCATCCATCATAAATATTGCTGATGTTCATGAACTCCAAAGGGATTTGTATCAGCTATCTGATTACTATACCTTAAACAAACTAGACCTCAACCTATCTAAATGCTCAGTTATTACTTTCAGCAGAAAAATTAATATATCTCAGACTAAATATTTTTTAAATGGAATGCAACTTCAAAGATGTTCTTCAATACGGAGAATTCCTTGGAGTTATTCATGATTCCAAATTGCTTTTTCAGGACCATATAGAACAGATTACAAGTAAGGATTTTCAAGCATTGGGATTTGTTATGCGGACGTCATATAGCTTCACTCAGGTTAAAACCTTCAAGATCTTATACTGCACATTTGTACGCAGCATATTAGAATATGCTAGTCAAGTATGGAATACTAGGTATGTCACTTACATATCCCGCATTGTAAATGTTCAAAAGAAATTTATTAAATATTTTTGTTACCGATTAAGACTCGATTATAGTTCCGACAACTATCTAGAACTATGTGCTAAGTTTCACATGCTTCCTTTAGTTACGTGTAGAGAGATAGCCGATATCACTTATATTTTAAACATACTGAATGGCAGGGTTGACTGCCCGGATTTTTTGTCCAAAATTACTTTCAATGTGCCTAATAAAGTTACAAGACACTACAATCCCATTCATCTACCTCTAGAGTCAACCAATTACCGGCAAAATGCGTTTATGTGGCAACCGAGTAGTTCACTTAATAAAAAATGTAAAGAATGTAACGGTGATATAATTAACTGTAAACTGGACCCAATGAGACGGGTGCTTAGTTTTAATTTTTCTCAAAGCTTAGCTTTTAATTGATGTTTAGTTTAAATATTATGTAATATTCTTTATGTTCACATGTCTTATTAGTATTTTATGACTTTTTCGTAAAGACTTGTAATTGGTCCTTGTGTCTTATTGTGTTTATTTCGAAAGTTGTACGTGCTGTTGGTCAATGGTCATTCTTTCTTGTAAGACTTTATGTTCCGTGTTACAGTACGCTGTTGATACATGAACAAAGCCTGGAAGTCAAAGAACTAGTACTGTATACAATGTTTTGAAAACTTGTTGATTAAATTTCATTCGATGCTGAATGTCAATGCAAAATATTTAAACAGCTTACAAAAAGAATGAGATACCTATATAAAAATATGTTAATGTATTACATTTCCATGTTTTTATATAGGTATAATGTAAAGGCCAATAAACTATTTTGTAAAAATGATGTCCATGTACTTTGACAGCTTTATAAACCAGAATCTATAAGTATCGTTAAACTCTAAGGCAATATGTATTTTTAATCACATGCAGGTCATAATAGCTTGAGAAATCCTACGCACCTATATAGACCAATAGGTTATATCTTCTGCAGATGGAAAGTCGCGAGGTACTGTTACAGGGCAAGTCAGAGATGGCTTTTTAAAAAAAAACTCAAGGTTCTAAAATATACTAATTTTAATAAAACAGTATAAAATGTTATAAAAACCCTAGTGCCCACAATGAAGTCTAGAATAGAATTAATTTACTTAGCAACAAATAATAACACTTGGATCAATTTCTATGACGCACATCGCTCATGCCTACCGCTGATCTAAGCATTATTATTTTATATGTGCATTACACAATATAATATTATAACATCCCCCCCGTTAAGATTGATCATACCGGGTTAAGGGATGATCAATAGAAATAAAATCAAGAATGAACTTTAAAAGATTTCATTGGGGCTTACATTTTAAGAGTATAATTAGATTTGATTTATAAACTAAGACATAGCAACTACAACAGTAAACTAGGAAAATATAAAACTCATGAAAGTTTATATATTACAAAAAAAATTGCACAAGAATAAAATTTAATATCAAACAACTTTAAACCATGTTTACTTTTAACTCATAGATTAAGAACTAAAGCTTATCATTACTTCCTAAAAGAAAATAGTTTGACAGTAAAATAACTAAGTAGTTAACATATAAGGTTAACATTTAACTTTATACCTATAATGGATATTAAAACAGGTAAACGTTAAATGAAGTTTATGTATTTGATTATGATATAACATTTCTTTTTAAATTTGGCAACGACCTTGTAGAAAGCTTTACATCATACTCAAGGTCATCGGCTGACGAGTCAGACGTTAAGTCCTTTGTGTTAACAATGGTTGACACATTTTGACGAATAGCAGGAACAGGATTTCGGTCTGCGTAGTTTTTATTATAAATTCTTATACAACATCCCTGTCTCGGGCAAATAACCCTCCTAGTTTTAAGCAATAAATATATCAACATTATTATAGATAATATATAAGTGAGAGAGAGATAACTCGTAGAATACTTTTCAAAGTGTGACGGTTCAGAGATCTTATTTAACTGTTTCTCAAAATCACTCATTTGCACACTAGCTTTTACTAATGAGTCTAAATTGTTTAATTCATTTAATTTAACTAGCGGAATGTCACTTTTATTGAAATTTTTAGTATCACAACAATCACTAACTATACTAAAGTTAGATAAACTAGTAGTAATATTGGAGGTGTAAGTGTCACTCGCGAGAAACGTTAGTGTTTTAAAGTAAGCTTTGCAAGATTTAGGTAAATGTAATATACCAGAACCGAACAAGATTTCATCAGAACTATTAATGTTCTCGTTACAAACAATGTGACATTTACCAGGATCTGATTGAACAAAAATCCAACGGTTATAAGTGATCTTTTGAAATATGTCTATTGAGCCGCGCAGGACTCTGGTTTTTTTTCAACTTTTTGGTAGCTTAACAGATGCTTCTGTCAACAACGTAGTTTCACACGTCGGGTTTGCCATCTTGGAATACACGTTACCTAGAGGACACACATAGCACTGACCTTTCACTTGTTTGCACGCACTGACACTCACGAGCTGTGAGTAGAATAGTCTGTCCAGAGTTATTGCCAAGTATTGTTTGTTCGGTGCTATTAAAACATAAGTATCTGGCGTACTCAAGTCCAATGGGACTGGAAATGGAATAACATGATATAAATTATAGAATTGCGAAAGAACGAGCGGAATCTGCAAAATAAATACTAACTTATTGTCTTGGTAATAACATACAATATCACTGACAGTAATTATTTCATTTACGTTCACTAGCGATAAAGGTATAGGCAGCTCAGAGTGTTTAGGCATGTAGTTGACATGTAACTCGAGCTCTTTATGCAACTGCACAGGACTTAGTACAGTCGGGTGCAAAACGTTCATTTTACTGAACAATATTGCGTTATTAATGTCATCTATATCAAAAGATAGGGTCATTATAATACTTTCTACTGAATTTAATATGAGAGACAACTGGGACCTTGATTCTAATTTATCAGTGGTTTGACTCAACCTTTCGAATGCACTTTCTATAGTAACTAAATTTTGGTTCAAACGATGTTCGTTTTCTTTTACTTTAGACATAGTGCTGTTAAACGTAGATATAGTGGATTTAATTACATGTATATTATCGCGCATTAATACTGTGAGCTCTTTTTCGTCTGACTGTACCTTATTTATAGCATCTGTGAACTTTATAGCGTCGTCAATATCTAAAGTACCGAAAAATGTTTTTAATAAAGAACCACCGGCGTCAATTAGACCTCGTTTTGTGCGTTTGGTTTCTTTAACCTGAGTTAGATATGAAATTGATGAGAACTTATGAATATTACTACTCTGCAGGGCTCTCAAGGAACTTAACGAATTGTAGCATTCGGTTTTAAGTTTAGAGGATTGGACTATACTGCAATGTTTCGTAATGCGTTCAAGCAAGAGCTCTATACTGTCTAAATGAGGTTGAATGTGACTCAAATCTACAGAGGTAACAACGTTCCAATTATCGTTAGAGAATTTTAAGTCTAATAATTGATCATAGTATAATCCGGGACTTCCGACCAGCTTTGATACGAACTGGTTACCGGACACGGTCGTGAGGAACCTGGGGACAATAGAGATGGGTATGTTTATTTCTAAAAAGCGGGTTTGATTTCGTCATAGTGATAGCGTATATGTTTCCTTCCTACTTGTATTGTTACAGTATGATTGCCGTTTATTTTTATAATTTTATAGGGACCTTTCCACACCGGTGATAACGCTTTGTTTTGTTTATGATGGCATCGTAAGTATACCATGTCACCGGAGTTGTATGTTATCGGACGCGCGTGTGAATCGTAATATCGTTTTGAACGTTCTTTGGACGTTTGTATGTTTTGTAAAGCTTTTTGTCTACTATAATATAACCTGTGATTAAGAGCTCGTACGTAATCGGTGTATGTGTTATTTTCGAGAGTATCTATAGACTTTGGAATATAAGGCTTGTGACCAAATAAAAGTTCGAACGGAGCGAAGCCAGTAGTAGAATGGACATTCGAGTTATAGGCTAACATTGCTGTGTTTAGATACAAATCCCAAGTGTGGGTATTGTCGTCAATGTATGATCGTAAATATTCTTTCAGCGTTGAATGACTACGCTCTAACGCGCCACACGTTTGTGGGTGGTAAGGTGATGCGTATATATGTTTTATACCAAATAACTTTTCTAACCGTTTAAACACATCCGAACAGAAATTTGTACCTTGATCAGACACGATTTGTCGTGGAATACCCACGTGTGAAATGAAATGAACAAAACGTTGAGCGGTTTCTTGAGCAGAACAAGACTGCATGGCATATGCTTGCGAATATTTGGTCAAATCATCTTGGAGAGTTAGGATGAATTTATATTTATCAATTCGTGTTTCTGGAAGAGGCCCTACAATGTCAAGGTATACTCTATCGTTAGGCCGAGTCGCAGTCGATGTGATTATCATTGGCGCTTTATTTGTGCAGCGCAAAGGTTTATTTATTTGACAAGATTTACAGTTTTTAACGTAATTCTCTATATCCTGCCTCATGCTTTTCCACCAATATAGGGATTTGAGTCTGTCATACATACGAGATACACCTGGGTGACCAGCAGAGGGTAAGTCATGATTATCTTTTAATATGAGCGGGACCTCGGATGGTGTTGGAAATAGGATATTATTATGATAAACATGTATTTTAATGCCTGTATTATGAAATAGGAATGCAAGGATGTTGTAAATTTTTGTGAATGATAATTTGTTAAAAGAATCTTTAAAGTCAGAAATTGCAAATTCTTTTTCTTCCATGTACCAAGTTGTAATCATATCGCGATAGTCTCTCAACATGTTGAATATGTCTTTATACGTCATTTCATCATAATGATGGACTCGTAAGTATAGGTGAGTAAAAACATGTTTATCATTTGAGGTACTTTGGAAAGTGAACAGTTCACGTTCTAAGTTGCGTATATCAGGTAAGGTATCGTCAAATTTAGATAACTGAAGGATTTCGGAGCAGTAAGGAACAGAGTCGTCGAGATCGATTGCGGAAGGGTAAGTTATCATTCTACACTTCGCTTTTAGCAGAGAGTCGTTATGCTCTTCTATTGTCGTATCACAGTTAGGAGCTTGTTGACTAATTTTTAAATATTTTTCATATGTTTCAGATGTAGAGGGAGACTCGGGGTCGATGGCGAGAACCGGATTGCGAGATAAAGAATCAGCGTTACAGTTTATTTTGCCCTTTTTATAAGAAATCTCATAATCGAATTCTTCGAGTTTGAGACGCCATCTTACCAATTTCGAACTGGGGCACTTATATTGAAAAGCCATTCTAAAGGTTTATGATCGGTTACGATTTTGAACCGCCGCCCGTATAAATACGGACGGAAGGTTTTAGTCCCGAATATTATAGCTAAGCACTCTTTTTCTGTAGTTGAATAATTTCCTTCAGATTTATTCAACGTACGGGATGCATACGCGATTGGGAGATCATTATTTATTTCGCCTTGGGATAAGATAGCGGATATGGCATAGTTGGAAGCATCGGTAGTTAAAATAAAAGGTTTAGTAAAATCGGGATATTGTAGAATAGGTGCTGTAGTGATCTTATCCTTCAAAGTATCGAAGGCTGACTGTTGTGGAGAGAGCCAATTAAATTTAACGTCCTTTTTTAACAAACTTGTTAACGGTTTAGTGATATGGGAAAAGTTCTCTATAAACCGTCTATAATAACCAACTAGACCGAGGAAGGATTTGATATCGCGGGGATTTTTGGGAACTGGAAATTTTTGGACACATTCTACTTTCTTAGGATCGGGTTTGACGCCTTTGTCTGTTGTAAGAACTCACTCTTATCGGGCTGTAATTTTAGGTTATGTTCGCGAAGTTTTTCAAACACTTTGCTAAGGTTAGAGATACTGTCAGAGAGCTGATTACCAAATATGACGATATCATCCATATATGTAAAACAATGAAGACCTTGGAGACCAGATAAAACAACATTCATCAGCCTTTGGAACGTAGAAGGTGAATTTTTAAGTCCGAAAGGCATTCTATTAAATTGATAGTGACCTGCTAGGCCAGGTACACCCGGGACGCTGAAAGCTGTCTTTTCAGCGTCAGATTCTTTCATACAGACCTGATGAAATGAAGAGGCTAAATCTAAAGTCGTGAAATATTTACTGTATCCAAGCTGATCAAGGATGTCCGTGATATTAGGTATAGGATAGGCGTCACCGATAGTTATTTCATTTAATTTCCGGTAATCGATAACGATGCGCCACTTGGGCTTACCAGAAGCGTCTGTTTTTTTTGGCACTACCCATATCGGTGCTGACCAAGGAGATGTAGAAGGGCTAATAATGCCCTGGTCTAACATGCCCTTGACTTGCTTACTGACTTCTTCCTTATGACATTCAGGGAAACGATAGGTTTTGGCATGGATGGGAGTCTGAGATGTAGTACGAATTTCGTGTTGAACTGTCCTAGTAGCTGTCAGCATGTCGCCTTCTAGATAAAATATGTCATTATATTCAGAACATAGTTCACGTAACACACGTTCTTCCTCTTGAGTCATATGTTCGCATCTTAAGGCTTTTTGGACTTTATAATCGCGGTCTAAGTCAGATGTAGTAGTTTGGAAACAGGGAAGCGATCCTTCTATTGGACTAGAGGTAGTGGGAATAGTATGATTAGGCTCTAGAATATAGGACACAGGCTCTAACGTCAACTTTATTGGGTTAAGAACAACTTCGCTTTCGGATATATTTAATACAGAGACAGTGACTTTATTATTAGAATTCACTCGTGTTAGACATTTAGAAAATATAAGTTTTGGATATTGATCCATTTTACCACACATAATCAGACCCTCTTTTAGCTCGGGATTCGTAACTAAGCACTCGATTAACATTTCGGTACGCGACGGAATTGTATATGTTATGTTCGTAGTTTTTAAATCAAAACATACAGAACTTTCATCCAGAATCTTTAACTTCGACTCTGGATATATAATTGAGGCGTTGTGAGCAGACAAAAAATTTGTTCCTATGATACCATCGTAATCAAGATTAACATTAGACACAACGTGGAAAGGGAACGGAAATGAAAACTTGCTTGAGGCATTGGGTTTAATTGACAGAACATACGACCCGATGTCGTTAATCCCCTTAAACTTCACTATATTTTGGTCAAGATGTGGGCTCTGTGAAAGACTAGTGTCCTTTATGAGGCAAATGGAACTCCCGGTGTCAACTAAAAGTCGCAACGGTACTTCGGAATGGGACGTAAAAACTTCTATAAATGGTAAAGAAGCTTTCTTATTTTGCGATATATCGTATACCATCGGACACTCTATAGGCTCATTCGCGAATTCGTCTAATAACATTTCGGCTGGTCTAGACTCCAGACTAGAATATTTTTTACTTTTGGTTGAATACCAAGTTGTTTGAGGCGTAACTTTATTCTTCAAAGGATTAGAACTATTATTATCGACGAAACTTACAGCCGAACTAGTATACAAAAACTGCTCATTACCGTTATCAGTGGGCTTATAAGCCGAAATAGAAGATAACGGTGATTTAGACTCAGTGGAATTAGAATTAGACTTAGTATTAATAGCACGGCATTCATTAGAACTAGGACCCGGTTTGCATGAAACAATGGACTTATAAGTATAGTTGTCAGGCTTAGAAACAGTGGATTTTGGAATAGAACTAGAATTTCTAGTACCTAAAGTTTGGGACTTGCAACGGTACTCATTTGCAGGCCCAAGTTCTAGTTTAAAGAGTTTTCTATTTCGAGAATCTGTGGAGGCGATGATGTTTCGGAAGCCGACTCTATGAAATTTTGTTGAAAACTCGTAGAGTTATTTGGCAAGTTATTATTATTCGAATTATTATTAAATGTTCTAGAGTTATTATATTGACGTTTACGGCACTGCGAAATATCATGGCCTATATTCTTACAATATCGACAAACGATCGGTGTCGTATTATTCTGAGAACTGTGGAAAGAATTATTTTGCACACGCGGCTGATAATGTAAGCGCGGCGTTTTGTCACGTTTCAATTTACTATAACACTCTGATTCTAAATGACCTAATTTATTACAAATTTTACACGTCTTTGATTTCAATGTAGAACTTTTACTTAGATTTAAGATTTTCTCTTCCTCGAAAGCGATATTTACCGCTTCGTTTAAAGTCCGAGGGTTTCTGCATCGTACGATATTACCAAGAGCTGAATGTAAACCTAGAGTAAATGTATATAAAGCTAGATCTTCCGTCATAGCAATACGACCCGCTAGCTCTTTCTTTAGAGAATCCGAGTTATGGATTTCAGACTGAAGGGAAGTGAGACACGTGTCAATTCTTAAGGCATACTGTGCAACTGTTTCACTGGCTTGTTGTTTGCATGACTGGAGATCTAATAAAAGGTGGCTGTAATGTTTTCTCTCACCAAAATGTTGCTTGAGAAAATCTTTCAGCTCCTCAAAAGTCTCAAATATTTTATTTGAACATGCTATTTGAGCTTTACCGTTTAACTTGGATATTATAAATTTTAGTAAAATACTTTTCTGAGACTCAGATGCGAGATCTAACGCATTTCTACAATTAGTTAAGAATCCGGGTAGAGTTTCTCTTTCCCCGCTATATGAGTGAACAAAATCACATAAAACTTTAAGTGGAACTTGTTCCGAGAGCAAGATTTGAGACTTTTCCCCTTTCGACATTATAATGAGACTAGTGTATAAAGAAAATATTCAAACACGCGAGTGGCAACAACAGTGGGCAAAATATGGTACTCACAGACAAATCACGCACTGGACGAACATAATCGGCGGATACGGCGAGCAGTCGGTTTTGGCTAGTGCGCTGATGTTGTCAGCAACGACGATCTTCTTGCAGCAGGCGAGCGGTCACAGCGATTTTCAGGGCAACACCACGTCCTCAGGACGACGTGCCGGTTCTCTTAGGATGCGTTGAAACGGCGCGACTCAGCGAGATACTGCGCAATGCGGCGAAACAGAGCCAGGACCCAACAGGACAAGGTGCGGCCCCGACAGGACACGGCGAGATACGGCGAGATACGGCGAGATACGGCGAGGTACGGCGAGATACGGCGAGATACGGCGAGATACGGCGAGATACGGCGAGATACGGCGAGATACAGCGAGATATAGTTTGGTTCAGAGAATTGTACTTCGTTTGGATTGAACTTCCGAAACGCGGTGAAAAGTGGGCACTGAGCAACGATATTTCGAGGAATACCGGGCTTATTGAACTGGTATAAACTCACCCGGTATCCCACTTCTGACACCACTGTTACAGGGCAAGTCAGAGATGGCTTTTTAAAAAAAAACTCAAAGTTCTAAAATATACTAATTTTAATAAAACAGTATAAAATGTTATAAAAACCCTAGTGCCCACAATGAAGTCTAGAATAGAATTAATTTACTTAGCAACAAATAATAACACTTGGATCAATTTCTATGACGCACATCGCTCATGCCTACCGCTGATCTAAGCATTATTATTTTATATGTGCATTACACAATATAATATTATAACAGTACCACGAGGTACGTCACTGTGTCCTACGTCACATAAAGTTACCTTAGTACTCTATTCATTACTATACCTTTATGTTCTTTATTTGTTGACAAAGATTTACTACGTGTTCTGTCCCTTTGAGGTTAATATTCACAGCTTCGTCTAGTGGCTCGTTAAACCTGACCGTTGCTGCCACATGGAATACCACTGACACCTGTAAATTGATATTTAATCAAACATCAAGTTAAAACAAGAGATAGTGCTCTACATTATATATTTTGATATTTTCATCATATTTTATTTTGGTATTTTTCGTCAGTCACCTTTTCTATGAGTGTTTTCTCATCAGCGGAAGACATGCCAAAGCTAGGTTGAGTGATGTCACCTATGATAGGTACTATTTTCTTATAATCGTGAGGTCTATTGCTAATTAATCTTGTGAAAACCTGGAAAATTAATATTGTTTATTTGTTAAAAATAAAATTATATACAACTAACCACTTTTATAATTTTACGTTGCATGATTTATATATCTGGAAACGGGTAGCAAGTAACTGGTAATCAGGCTCATTGTGTATCGAGCATGTGTTTACCTATTTTCAGGTATTTTTTATTAAATATGAATGATATAGACTATGTACGCCTGAAAATTATTTGTGATAACATATATTATTTTGGAAATGCTTAAAAAGGAGTGGCAATATTGTGTTTGTCTGTAATGACCTATTTTGGTCGAAGTTTCTCAACACGCAATGGTAGGTTTAAGCAGTAGAAACTATGTGATAAAATTATAATAATAATGATAAAAATGTACAATATCTAACGTCACCGTGGAACTGTATGAGACAACGTAGAGAGAGTATAGCTACTTACTGGCTTATTAATCATCCGCTGAAGTCGTTCTTCTACACTGACGCCGTTTTTGTTTCGGATCAAGACGAATATGTTGTTAATGTTCCTACAGCTATATAGCAATTTCTCGATAAGAACCTAAAATAAACTCATAATGAAAGACCAACAAGTATAGTATTCTTGTAATAATTATAATATTCAAGAGTACCTATGCTGCTCTAGTCTCATATACTTTTGAACTTCCTAAAGAGTAGTTCTGTTCTGCTCGATTGACATTATTGCATCTACAATCAGAATTTATTTTTATATATTGGTAGGTACACTACATTACATTGGTCTGGATCATAATATTCTTTGCGAACTTTGTGTGTTAAACTTGTTTGTTGTTTGGTTAGACAATCAACCAATTAGCAAATAAAAAAAATACATTTATGACTTTAGTAGATAGACCAAACATTGATTCACATCAATGTTTGGTTGGTAAAGGCCTTAGTTAATGTTACCTTGCCGAGAAACCCGGTACCGCCTGTGACGAAGACTGACTTGCCGGCATAGAAGTCGCTGACCGACTCGTAGCTGCCTGTAGACTTCACTGAGACAAAGTCAACAGGCTTTATCTCGTGATGTTTATTATTAATTATATTCGGTTGTTTATCTAAAATTAACAAGATAATAGCTTGAGAGTTTCGTATCAGCCTATCTGGTATAAAACGGCAATTCGAAATATATTCCCCAAAGACAACATTATTCGTAAAGTCATTTACGGAAAAATTTGTATTACCTATGCTTTTGAAGATATGATATGCCTATGTAACTTAGAAATAAGTTCACGAGTTTAAACAGGAGAGTATTTTAAGTTGCGCTACATTTTAGCAGCACATGATAGGTGTAAGACCATATTATTATTTCGCAAAAAGTGCATATCAAAATTCACCTTATGGGCATTATGACAAAATCTTGTCTGACCTTTGTCTTTACTGTTCGTATTATATGAGGTCTAATATAATATATACTCGTATGTTTTGATGTTAAATCTTGATTGGAAACTAATTCACCAATGTATATATCTAAGACTGCCTGTAAGAGATCTCGGTCTTATATATATATATATATATATATATATATACATATATAGTACTCTAGTCTTTAATTTTTATTTCTTTTATCACAATTTTATTTACAAATACTTTTTAGAAGAGTTATGTATCTATCCGTTCCATTAGCATGTCACAGGCTCATATTATACAAACATATTAAATTCGTGTTTATGCCGAATAAATTGAAATTGATTTATTTATAATATGCTTAGGTATATAATAACTAAATTATTTATATTATGTTAATATTTTATATTAAAAAGGGAATGCAAGGAATCAAACCTATAGCATACATCGTAGAACGCCATCTCAACACTGTCGGCGGGTTGCATGCCAAGAAGAATGAAGACAGCATTGCGATATGCGACGCTGAATGATAATGCTGCAAAAATATTGATGTATATATAGATTTAGATGCAATTTAAGGAAGGCTTTGGCAAAGTGTTGCTTTTTTAAAATTTCTTTACAGAAAAGCCCAATAATCATTTAGCCAAACTCATATTAAAAAAGAAAACATGTACTGTTCTCACTACTACTGCTTTATTGCCACGGCTGGTCTTTAAAGAAGAAGAACTAGTTACAGTATATTTATATCAGTTCTGTATTAAACTATCTCTACTGATAGACACTTCTCAGTGAGAGAAGGGTTAGACTAATCCACGCCACGATCGTGGCGGTAAGTCCCGTGTTTGAGGAGTGGCTGGAGAGGCGGCATGGCGCCCTCACCTTCCGGCTGACACAGGTAATGACTGGCCACGGTTGTTTTGGTCAGTTCCTGTGTCGTATACGCCGCCAAGAGACGCCCGGTTGTCACCACTGTGGCGACTGCCGCGACGTTGTTGAGGACACGGCGCTGCACACTTTGGCGGTTTGCCCCGCCTGGGCATTGCAGCGCCGTGAGTTGATCGCGGTAGTCGGCTCGGTTGCCATCTCGCTCCCGGCCCTAGTTCAGTCTATGGTCCGGAGTGAGAGGTCGTGGAAGTCATTTCCATCAAGGAGGTGGCGGAGCGGGAGAGGGAGCGTTTAAACCCTCTCCCCAACCGCAGAACCGGGCGCCGGAGGCCGCGAGATGACCTCCAGCCGCCCTAAGGTTTGACCTGGGGATGGTGGGTTTTGTGGGCTTACCCGCTATTCGTTCAGCACCAGGTCCGAGAGGCGGCGTGCGTGTTTCGAGTCCGTCTACCCTCTAGGGGGGAGACAGTAGGGTATATTATTGAGTGAGTGCCTTTGGGTAGGTCTCTTCGTGTAGTGGCCTGCCGTCTCATACGGCGGGCCGAAACCTCGGTGGGGTCGCGACCGCATGCGCAAGTGATTCGCGCGGCCCCGTCGATAGCGGTTTTGTCGAGGAACACCGTGGTAGGTTTAGTCGGTATTCCAGGAGGTACATTATCTTTTCAACATCGTTTTTTTACCCCGGTGAGTCCGACATAATCACTCCGCCCCCCCCGCGGAGGGGTATGCGTCAATGCATTCCACCACGTAAAAAAAAAAGGCCACCACGCTGGCTCAGTGCTGGTCACTAGACTTTATATATCTTTGAAGCACATTATGCAGAACTCTCAGATATGCAGGTTTCCTCAGGAAGTTTCGTTCGCTGTTAAAGCGATAGATAATTAACTATTTAATATGCACATAACTTTGAAAAGTCAGAGATGCGTGCTTTGGGATCGAACCCGAGACCTTCGCGTGGCTATCCAACGGTTTCTCACCATGCTATTGCTGGTTATACTTACAGTGTTCAGCATTATTTGATGTGGGTTTATACAAAATGGCGACGATACCAAAAATATGTAACTTATGTTTGCAATATCAACAACACATTTACTCTGATGGACTAGCTTTATGAAGTTTTATATTTATACCTGAGATCACGGATATACTTTTTATGCAGTTTGACTAACAAAAAACTTATCTGAATAAGATATTATCTGAGGTAGTTAAACAAATAACACATTTTCACACAAATTATTTTTATGAGTTTTTGATATTTGAATTCTTGCAAATTTTTGTATTATAGACACAACGAGACAAGCCTTAAATTAACAATTGAGAAATTGTCCGTCCAATCCCAATCGTTGAGTCATCGATTGAAAATTCTGCGAATTGTGGAATGCGGGACATAATTAAAAACCTATTGTGTCTGGTCGCCGGTGTGCTGCTGCGTCTCAATGTATATTGTACGAATTATGTTGTACCTTGTGTATACATACGATCTATATCTATGTCAAATTATTCGAACACGCAAAGCAATTCGACTCTCTTCTGTAGACTGCACTCGACCCCTTAATCGCGGATTCAACTGGCTTGTACACTGCGAATTGAAGTTGAGACACTTGGTGAGGTCTGTGAAGTTTAAGAGCGCGTGTTGGTCCACGGGCTCTTAAATTCAGTTCCTTCATTCGTCTACTCATCCTACTTTTACTAACTTTAGGTTATGTGTAGGTGTGTATAGGGTTACCTTTTATATTTTGTATTGTTAAATGAAAAGAATATACGTGTTCACGTAAACTGTCTTTAATCTCGACTAACTTACACGGCGGGCGCAGCCGCCTTTACACAAACATGCTTACGCTGCACAATCGCACACTTATATCTAAAATACATGCGATCCTACACCATTTCCACCTTTTTTGAAAAAAAGGAAACACAATAATCACATAATTGCACGGAACAAACTTCATTACATATATGCAGCGGTCGCTGCCGCTTGTTGCTGCGGTACCGCTTGCACAGCGACCAAATTTGGGTTACCAGTAACGTGCTGCTTGCACACCCATGCCCTCGCCGCTTTCTTACAGCGACGCCACGCCATACATCCCATGGCAATGGAGAACATAGCAGTCAATGCTATTATAATAATACTATCCAGACAACATTGTCCAATTTCTGGTTGAAGTTATTATTGGTTACACTTTGCACAATTAAACTATTACTGGAATTGTGCTCTTCCTTAATTTGAAAAAAGCCCATTGTCTTTATACCGATGCGTACTTAATGAAAGAATGTGAAAGAATTAATAACATTTGGTTCCAGGAATACATAATTTATAAATTGTTCAATTGAAACAAACATTGGTTAATACATATGCTTACTTGCTAATTTACCTAGTATAGTCTTAATGTTAAAATTATAAAATTCACGAAATTTACCTAATTGTGTGTTACTGCTTATCGAGCAACATCGTGTTGCAATAGTGTTTATACAAAAGTCCATTTGCGTCATTATACTAATACTGTTTTTAATTGCCTGAACTGCAAGTTTGTTATTTGACACTAGCAACGCTCGTTGCAGATACTCGTCACTGTTTTGTTTTTCTGCTAATTCTGCATAATCTAGTACCGTGGGACAACTTATTGTTTCTATCCGAGACAAAGCATCTGCTACTATATGAAATCGTTAATACGTGGGATAGGATAACGATCGGCCTTCGTTATTGCGTTCAATCTTCGATAGTACCCGCAAGGTCGAATTTCTCCATTTTTCTTGGGCACTACGTGTAAGGTAAATAGTGCAGTGCAACGCGTGTATAACTTACTTTTCCATTCAGTCAGCGTTTTCGCCATCCTGTTGGTTTCCATAGCTAATTACGTCAGTGTGAATTTGAACGGCTTCACGGACACGTTTATATATCAATATTGTTAAAATTGTAATAAATATTCTTTCAGTTTTATAAATCATTTGTTTTTTTTTTTTAAATCGAATCTCGGCCCTCCCCGTAACGATAGTGTAGCAATCGTTTGGCTGATATCCCGTATTCAAACACGCGGCGTGCGTTTCTGAACTATTTGCGAATTTTACAAAATCTTTACAAACTCTTGGTGTGTGAAATCACGAACTCTGTATCCTGCTGTATGTTGGTGGAACTGCGACAGTAAGTCTTACCAACTAGTGAGCCTGCCATCCTCCATAGCGTGTAGCCGCCACGTGGTCATCGCCCCGTGTCTCTCGCCACGTTTTATTGCCAAGTGCTATCGCAACGTGGTCGCTCCTGTTCCTGATTCTTAACTGACTGTGTAGTCGGGTCCTGCTGCTGCAATCCTGTGCGACTAACTACTTACCTGGTGCCCTGCTGTCGGTGTCGTTGCTGCGCGTACTGTCTGTGTGCCACATGATCGACCTTGCTGCTGCCTAGGCCCTGTTGACGTACTGTTGTACGTCTGGTGCCCCGCGGTTACCTGAATCGTGATTTGCATGAAATCTGCGATGTACGCCACACTCCGACTCGCAGTGTCGCTGTGAGTTGAATATTTTATCTTGTATTATTGCAAATCCTAATTTCATTTTACTCCAAATATCATTATATTTCATCCTTGCTTAAAATTCTATACTTCTTTGTTTGATCGTAATTTAATTTTACTTTTAAAAATGTCTGAAGGTGAGATTACTCTTAGCGAACAATATCCTATTAAAATTCGTTGCGATTTCATCGATAAATTTAAAGGAGATCGTGAAATCCTATTCGGCCAAACGACCACGGGTATCCATCCATCGGGTAACCAGCCCCAAACCGTAGGCAACTCTCTATCTCTAATAACCAATCGACAGGGTAGCCAGTCCCAAACCGAAGGCTTTTCTGAATCAAGTGTAGCCATACAACAGGGTAGCCAGTCCCAAACCGAAGGCTTGTCGAAATCAAGTGTAGCCATGCGTCAGAGTAGCCAGTCCCAAACCGGAGGCTTGTCTAAATCAAGTGTAGTCATGCGACAGGGTAGCCAGTCCAAAATTGAAGGCGAACACATCTAAAGTAAAACTCAAAATACTCCGCCAGGAATCTCTGAATCGTTAAATTTTAATATCTCACAGAATCAAGAACCTGCCATCCCAATTTACGAAATCAAATCTTACAAGATCCCTTTACCTCACGTATTCCTTAATATTAATTACTCGAACAAACCTCTGTGTTTTCTAATCGACACTAGAGCTAGTGTAAGCATAGAAACTTCAGAATTTTAACTCGACGCCATCTTTATCCAATGATACGATCAAACTCGACTGAAGATGCAGTGATAGCTATAACTTCTCTTTTTATTAAGCAACTTGATCAAGGTAAAAAATGCCTCTCGGTATTTCTAGACTTAAATAAGGCGTTTGACACTGTATCTGTACCAATTCTCGTACGCAAACTAGAATCTGTAGGGATTAGAGGTACAGCTCTACAGTTATTAGAAGATTACCTGTCTGATCGAACACAGATGGTTAAGATTGGTCAGTATATTACCAGGCAGTCCAATATCGCACACGAAGTCCCACAAGGGAGTGTTCTTGGGTCCACACTGTTTCTGATTTACATTTATAATCTATGTAAACTAGAGTCAAGTGGTGCCCGAGAATTTTCCTATGCAGATGATACTGCTATTGTTTTTACTGGTGATAACTGGGCAGATGTACGAAAAAACACGGACTTAGGAATGTCTAAAATACGCCTTTGGTTAAGAAATAATTTGTTAACACTTAATACCGAAAAGACAAACTATATGTCTTTTTCTTTAAGCAAAACATCTCAACCCGACAATAACTTTAACGTAAAAATTCATCAATGTAATAATGTTTATCCTTTTAATTGTGCATGTCCGATAATTAAACAAGTTCACAAAACTAAATATTTAGGTGTTATACTAGATCATCAACTATCTTGGAATAATCACATTGAATTAGTAAGTGAACGAACTAGAAAATTAATCTGTATTTTTAAGCAACTAAGGCACGTAGCTACAACTTGTCTACTTAAACAAATATATATTGCTCTCGCTCAGTCTGTTTTAAGTTATTGCGTTCCTGTATGGGGCGGTGCAACAAAAACAAAATTTTTAGAAATTGAAAGGTCTCAGCGTGCTCTTCTGAAAACCATGTTTTCAAACCATATCGTTACAGTACAGATGCTCTTTACAAACTATGCGACCTTTTAACAGTAAGAAAACTATATGTTTTGAATGCTTTATTAAAAATGCACAAATCTACAGAATTTGACCAAAATGTATTAACAAATAGAAGATATGCTACTGTGATGATAAATAGAGTGAAAACTTAATTTGCTAGATACCAATTTGTCACCCAAGCTTCCTTTCTTTATAACGCAGTTAATAAAATGTATGCTATTTACAGAAAACCATATTATGAATGCAAAATATCCTTACTTTGTGGTTAAAGGAACTCACCTACACAGAAACGGAAGCACTTCTTCAACCTTTAAAATAGGCAGTAGTTTATGAGTAAGATTACATTCACACACAGACCACATACCGCATCCACACAACAGCAGCTACACACACACACACACACACACACACACACACACACACACACACACACACCACACACACACCACACACACACACACACACACACACATTCACACGCGCGTACACACACACACACACATTCACACGCGCGCACACACACACACACACACACACACACACACACACACACTTTTATATTATCTCTTTTTAATATTCTGTTTTTATGTTTCTTTATGTTTTCCCTTTTTAAATACATTTTTTCATATTGTTTTTAAAATATTAAGATTGTTATTTTTACTTTAGTCACAGGCTATGTCTAAATTTTAATCTTCTGTCACAAGTATTTATATAATTAAAAGAAGGCCTCTACAACTTTTGTGTTTTAACCTGTTGATAAAGAAATAAAGTATTTTATTATTTTTATTATTTATTATTAACTCAAGGGTCTGAGCGAAGACGACTCCCATTACGAAACATTAGGGTCATTCGAAATCGAATTTCAATATACTTTACAGTCAAATTCTAAGCTTAATTTTAAATATATTTTACATGCTGTCACAATAAGGTTAGACTTAACTACAACGGAATTCTAGGTAATAATTTCTTAAAAGCAGTAGATTGCGATGTTAAATATTCCCAAAATTCACTATTCATTAAAGGTCACCTTATTCCATTAAATTTTAGTTACCGAACGATCCCTTCCGAGCGAGGTGGAATAACGTATATAGCGTTATTCCACCTCGCTCGGAAGGGATCGTTGAATGTTCCATATCAAATTCTTTAGACGAAATATAATCCATACAGGAAGGATTAATTCTAGACCACAGGTATTCAGAAGGCGTTTATTTATAAAATTTTATAGTTTAGTTGAAGCCTAATAAACGTATTAATATTTTGGTACTTAATACCATTGAATCAGAGATTATTTTTAAAAATTACTTTGTTTATTTAATTTCTTACGAGACGGTTACGTTACAATCCCATCTTAATAATTACGAAAATCCTCTATATATTAATAGTCTTAATAGTACCCCTCTTAATAGGACGCAACAAGTATTGGATCTCATACTAACTGTGCCCCTGTTCCCATGACAAAGTGTATTCAAAATTTCATGATGCTTGGTCGAGTAGTTAAGGCGTTAAAGCATAACAAGCAAACTCACATAACTTACTCATTAACTTTAATATTATAAACTAGCTGTCCCGATGACAGACGTTGTCCTGAACACACGAAAAAAAATTAAAAATACCCAATCTAAACCATTCTCGAATCCATTTGAACACACACAAAAAATTTCATCAAAATCGGGCCAGCCGTTTAGGAGGAGTTTAATTACAAACAAACGCACAGAACATTTATTTATATAAAGATAAGAATTTGTAATATTGAAGTTAGGATGCAATCAAGGCTCACTGCTAAAAATACATTAATCAAAAGGTCAAAAGCAAATTATATACGTACCATTAAAAAAAACGGGTTAAGAGAGAACCGGCCTTGTATTTTGGCTCTTGCATTGCATTGAAGGTGAACATAAGAAACGCATTTAATGAATCTGTTCAGTAATTACATTTTTTATTAAATGGTATTGCGAACCAGCGGGTCACATGAGGGCCAATTCTCGTCATGACAAATGTCATTGTATAAAATCGCAGCCAAAGTTATAAAAACTATCAGTCACGTGAAGACTTTTGTCAGTGGTAGTTATTAGTAAAAAGTATATGTATATTTTTATAGAGTCACGGTGTTTCCCAGAGGGGAAAGCAGGTAGCCACGGAGATTTCGATTTTATATAAGTGGTGTGTGCTAGCTTCTGGCTGAGACTTCGTAAAAGCGGAATTTGGAAGTAGGTACCGATGTTTTACTTTCTTTGCATGTAAGAAGAAGCGAATCTGCATATATAATACATGATTTTTAGACGGCTTATGAAGGTGAAATATACACCAGATTTTAAGTTAGTTAATTTACTTTAATATAAAAATCTAAATAAACTAATAGTCGCAGCAACTCATATTTTCAATGGACTTAATAATATTATTAGATAGCCTGTGAGTAAAAGCAACATTCCAAGCATTTTTGTTTTCTATATAGTTTGTGACCGAGTAATAACCTTTTGAATATAATTTATATTGCACTGCTGTATTAAATTTATTAAAAGTCAGATTTTTAAAGTTCACTCAGGAGTTTATAATAAAAACGCAAATGTTGATCTTTAAACGACTTATTTTTTTTTAAGACGGTTCGCAGCTTCTGCTATTTTATTCTTATTTCTTGTATTGATATTATGTATATCGCTTTTCTTATAGTACAAGTCTATGTTCTTATATACATAAATTAGATTTATATACATATGTATTAGCTGGCTACTGTTAATATGTTTATTTCTATGAATTTATTTCTTAATGAATGTCTTGTTTTTCCTTTTCATTTTGTAAATTTTGTTTAGACTGATGTTTTGGTAAACTTTCATACGGGCCACCTGATGGTAAGTGGTCACCGTTTGCTCGAATAGCCCTTTTCTACTGTATAAAGATAGTGTGAATGACAGCAGTACTCCTCCACAATAGAATACCATACGTTACACTGTGAAAGTATCTATGATAAACGAGCCTAGCGGTATCTATGTCACCAAGATGGCGAATTTTCTAACTGCGTACGCTGCATAGTTGAGTCTATTCGACAATTTACTAATTTGCGGGCCCCACTGCAGCTTGAATCTATGGTAGTTCCTAGAAATTGAGTGGTGGATCCACAAGGTCCAACACGTCTTCCTTGATTCCTATAAGTAGATGTTTCACTTGTTTACCATTAATTGGGGTTAAAAATCATATACATTTAGTCTCACTCACATTTAAAAGCAGGTTGTTAACACCAAACCTTTAGAGATATCAATGTTTATATGGTCCAGAACCGTTCCTTGGTATTTTAATTTAAATAATAATAAAGTATCATCCATAAAAAGTACTATCTCATGTTTATCCCTCACAAGGTGGGTAAGTCATTAATATAAACTAAAAACAAGAACGGACCGAGGATTGAAACCTGAGGAACCTCCATTTTGACCACACACCCCAGCGACCAAAATAATTTAGAGAATATCCAGCTCTGAACAGCTACTTAATTATTACTGAATATGACTTTTTTATTACTTAACTGCATGGTTGACCGAGTGTTGTAGGTTCGATCCCTACACGGGACAATAACTTGTGTGATCCACAATACAATATTTGTTACGAATCTGGATCTTCTTTGGTTCTTTGTGTCCGTCATTTCAATGTTTGTAAAGTCCTCCATAACACACGAATATCACATAGTGTGGGAGGAAAATCTCTCAAATTGTATTCCAGTGCGAGGACCAATGCGAGAAGAATATTATTATGTTCAACGACGTTTATTCTCAAAAAAGACAAACTTACTTAGATGAGAACAACAATAAAACATAATTAGTGAACATTGATTAAAAATGTTATATGCTACCAAGGCTCATAAAGATGCCTAAATAAAAAGAAATATATAACACAATAGCAAAAAATAAATGACTAACGTGCCATTAAAATAAAACTGGTTAAGATAGAACCGGTCTTGCACATTGCAGGCTTCGTATGTGAACATAAAGGGATTTTACATTTAATGAATCGGTTTAGTAAATTAAGTACATTCTTTGTTTATCTGGAACACCGGACTAGGGGCTTAACTAAGAGCCAATTCTCATAATAAAAATGCCATCGAATAAACCCTGAACGATTATTTGTTTTTAATTTTAGTGGAATCGCTTTTATTGCCTTGGTAATTGTAAGAAACCGTTACCTGACCGCTGCGCTCTGTGGAGATACGTCAGCGTCAAATCGCAAGAGGCGTGATTGTTAGTAAGCGCAGGATGAGTAGACGAATGGAGGAACTGAATTTAAGAGCCCATAGACAAGCACGCGGTCCTAAACTTCGCAGACCTCACCAAGTATCTCAACTTCAATTCGCAGTGAACAAACCAATTGGACCCGCGAGTAATGGGCTCGAGTGCAGTCTACAGAAGAGAGTCGAATTGCTTTGCGTGTTCGAATAATTTGACATAGATATAGATCATATGTATACATTAGGTACAACATAATTCGTACAATATACATTGAGACGCAGCAGCACACCGGCGGCCAGACATAATAGGTTTTTAATTATGTACCGCATTCCACAATTCGCAGACTTTTCAATCGATGACTCAACGATTGGGATTGGACGGACAAACAGCGTTTCTCAATTGTTAATTTAAGGCTTTGTGTCTGAAATATAAAAACTAGCACGCATTCGAAAAAAGAAAAAGAAATAATAATTAATAATAATAATAATAAAATGTATCACCAGTGAAATTAAACACTTTATACGGATTTTATCGCGTTGTTTATTTTACTTTAAACACTGTTATTACATGATTTTGAAAACTCTAACACTACTATTATTGAATTTTACTACTATTTAAGCTATATATTTTTTCCTAATTAAAACTATTTGTATTTAAGTTAACACTTTGCCCCGACGTTTCGGTTGCTTTACAGCAGCCATGTTCACGGGGAGACTAAGATGGTAGTTGTCCCAACGTTCTGAAGTGTAGCTAGTTATTTTAAAAGTACCCGAACATAATTTAATCTTTGGTGTTCCTATTTACGCAGAATGAGCTCAAAGTATCATGAAGTCTAGCTGTGTTTTGCTTCTTCTTGGGTTTGACTATTTGAATGACTGGATCCCAAGCTGGTGGTACATTCCAACCATCCTCTCTATTGAAATTAGGATGTTTTTTAATTTCAATAGCCTCGCGAAGCATCCTTGGTAGGAATCGGTGTGTGAACATGTGCAACAGGGGACCAACCACTACCTACGATTTGACAAACCACATATACTCGCAAAAGAACACAAATAGTTTTAATTAGGAAAAAATATATAGCTTAAATAGTAGAAAAAATTCAATAATAGTAGTGTTAGAGTTTTCAAAATCATGTAATAACAGTGTTTAAAGTAAAATAAACAACGCGATAAAATCCGTATAAAGTGTTTAATTTCAATGTATAACATTCGCGTAAACATAAGACAATATTATGTATCACCAGGTTAAATTAAAGCGCACAAACTGCAGGGCAGCTTGTGGCGAGCTGAATGTGAGTGGCGACACTGCGGTCCTGAATGCCTCAGAGAATTGGTTAGGGCCTCGTCCCCGGCTTGCCGTTACTGGTTAGCTGGGGTGGAACTTCAAGAGCGCCCGTAGGACTCTCAACTCTGGCTTGCCTTGGTCGGCCGGTCAGAGGGAGGCCGCTAGAGCTATATGCTTGGGGGTGGAAGTGTCATTTTCAAGGGCATAACTACGGGGAAACCCGCTCCGGGTCTCCGCTGTCACGAGACCCGTGATGGTGAAACCGGCGCCGCACCGCTCGACACCCCTAGCCACTCGCACCGGTGTTGCCCTCTGCTGCTGGCTTGTATGCCTATAGTGGCTTATCAGGGGGCCCATCTAGTGAGTTGGCGAGTCACCGTCTGCCCATTGCATTGATGCTATTAGAGTATTCAGGGCAGACGCCGTTTTTCATCCATAGTTAGCAATATACCGGTCCACCAAATACCCATACCTATAGCCCATATATTAGAATCCATACGTAGCAATAGTCCTATGCCTGCTGCGGCAAGTGCCGCTGTAGGTGTTCCATCCCACCTTTGATTAAAACTCTCGAAGGGCCTCTTCACGTTGGACCCATGTCTCCGTGTAAGCCTCCCAAAGGGCCAGGTATTTTCTAATATAATATGTTAGAAAGTACCTGTGATAAGAGAAACATAATAATAATAATATTCTACTACATACACACAACACTATCTGGCCCAAACTAAACAGAGCTTGAACTATGGGTGCTAGACAATGGATAAACATACATATATACTTTTTTTTGTAAATAATTAATAATAATTAATTTGTATGAGAATGTGTATAAGGCAAAGATCTCAGATAATATCTTATTCAGATTAGTTTTTTGTTTACGTCAAACTACACAAAAAGGTATTATCCGTGCGCTCAGGTATAAACATAAAACCTCATAAAGCTTGTCTCGTTGTGTCTATAATACAAAAATTTGCAAGAATTCAAATATCAAAAACTCATAAAAATAATTTGTGTGAAAATGTGTTATTTGTTTAACTACCTCAGATAATATCTTTTATTCAGATAAGTTTTTTGTTAATGTCAAACTGCATAAAACGTATATCCGTGATCTCAGGTATAAATATAAAACCTCATAAAGCTAGTCCATCAGAGTAAATGTGTTGTTGATATTGCAAACATAAGTTATATATTTTTGGTATCGTCGCCATTTTGTATAAACCCACATCAAATAATGCTGAACACTGTAAGTATAACCAGCAATAGCATAGTGAGAAACCGATGGATTGCCACGCAAAGATCTCAGGTTCGATCCCTAAGTACGCATCTCTGACTTTTCAAAGTTATGTGCATATTAAATAGTTAATTATCTATCGCTTTAACAGCGAACGAAACTGCGTGAGGAAACCTGCATATCTGAGAGTTCTGCATAATATACTTCAAAGATATGTGAAGTCTAGTGACAAGCACTGAGCCAGCGTGGTGGACTAGTCTAACCCTTCTCTCAGTGAGAAGTGTCTAGCAGTAGAGATAGTTTAATACAGGACTGATATAAATACACTGTAACTAGTTCTTCTTCTTTAAAGACCAGCCGTGGCAATAAAGTGATATAGTAGTGGGAGCAGTGCATGATGTTTTTAATATGGGTTCGACTAAATATTTATTGGGCTTTTCTGTAAAGAAATTTTAAAAAAGCAACACTTTGCCGAAGCCTTTCTTAAATGTATCTAAATCTATATTTACATAAATATTTTTGCAGCATTATCATTCAGTGTCGCATATCGCAATGCTGTCTTCATTCTTCTTGGCACGCAACCCGCCGACAGTGTTGAGATGGCGTTCTACGATGTCTGCTATAGGTTTGATTCCTTGCATTCCCTTTTTAATATAAAATATTAAAATAATATAAATCATTTAGTTATTATATACTTCAGCATATTATAAATAAATCAATTTATTCTGAATAAACTCGAATTTAACATATTTGTATAATATGAGCCTGTGACATGCTAATGGAACGGATAGATACATAACTCTTCTAAAAAGTATTTGTAAATAAAATTGTGATAAAAGAAATAAAAATTAAAGACTAGAGTACTATATACATATGTGTATGTATACTATTGGCAGTCTTATCGCTAAGACCGAGATCTCTTACAGGCAGTCTTAGATATATACATTGGTGAATTAGTTTCCAATCAAGATTTAACATCACAACATACGAGTATATATTATATTAGACCTCATATAATACGAACAGTAAAGACAAAGGTCAGACAAGATTTTGTCATAATGCCCATAAGGTGAATTTTGATATGCAGTTTTTGCGAAATAATAATATGGTCTTACACCTATCATGTGCTGCTAAAATGAAGCGCAACTTAAAAAACTCTTCCTTTGAACGAGTTTAAAGAGGAGAGTATTTTAAGTCAACTTCTTTCTAAGTTACATAGGTATATCTTACCTTCAAAAGCATAGGTAATACAAAATTTTTCGTAAATGACTTTACAAATAATGTTGTCTTTGGTGATTTTATTTCGAATTGCCGTTTTATACCAGATAGACTGGTACGAAACTCCCAAGCTATTATCTTGTTAATTTCAGATAAACAACCGAATATAATTAATAATAAACATCACGAGATAAAGCCTGTTGACTTTGTCTCAGTGAAGTCTACAGGCAGCTACGAGTCGGTCAGCGACTTCTATGCCGGCAAGTCAGTCTTCGTCACAGGCGGTACCGGGTTTCTCGGCAAGGTAACATTAACTAAGGACTTTACCAACCAAACATAGATGTGAATCAATGTTTGGTCTATCTACTAAAGTCATAAATGTATTTTTTTTATTTGCTAATTGGTTGATTGTCTAACCAAACAACAAACAAGTTTAACACACAAAGTTCGCAAAGAATATTATGATCCAGACCAATGTAATGTAGTGTACCTACCAATATATAAAAATAAATTCTGATTGTAGATGCAATAATGTCAATCGAGCAGAACAGAACTACTCTTTAGGAATTGAAATTAAACTACTATATACGGATTTTATCGCGTTGTTTATTTAACACTCTATTACATAATTTAGAAACTGTTACACTACTATACTATACTAATAAACTTTACTAATTTTAAGTTAATTAAACTATTAAAACTATCAAATCTATTTACCCGAACATAAATATTTACTTTGAAATAACTACAGTGGAACATTGAGACAACTACCATCTTAGTCTCCCTGTGACCATGGCTGTTGAAAAGCAACCGAAACGTCGGGGAAAGTGTAAACTTAAAAACAGAATTAGTAAAGTTTAATAGTATAGTATAGTAGTGTAACAGTTTCTAAATTATGTAATAGAGTGTTAAATAAACAACGTGATAAAATCCGTATATAGTAGTTTAATTTCAATGAATAACATTCGCGTAAACAGAAGATAATATTATACTCTTTAGGAAGTTCAAAAGTATATGAGACTAGAGCAGCATAGGTACTCTTGAATATTATAATTATTACAAGAATACTATACTTGTTGGTCTTTCATTATGAGTTTATTTTAGGTTCTTATCGAGAAATTGCTATATAGCTGTAGTAACATTAACAACATATTCGTCTTGATCCGAAACAAAAACGGCGTCAGTGTAGAAGAACGACTTCAGCGGATGATTAATAAGCCAGTAAGTAGCTATACTCTCTCTACGTTGTCTCATACAGTTCCACGGTGACGTTAGATATTGTACATTTTTATCATTATTATTATAATTTTATCACATAGTTTCTACTGCTTAAACCTACCATTGCGTGTTGAGAAACTTCGAGCAAAATAGCTCATTTCAAACAAACACAATATTGTCACTCCTTTTTAAGCATTTCCAAAATAATATATGTTATCATAAATAATCTTCAGGCGTACGTAGTCTATATAATTCATATTTTATAAAAAATACCTGAAAATAGGTAAACAATATCATGCTCGATGCACAATGAGCTTTATTACCAGTTACTTGCTACCCATTTACAGTTGTATAAATCATGCAACGTGAAAGTATAAAGTGATTAGTTGTATATCATTAAATTTTTAACAAATAAACAATATTAAATTTTCAGATTTTCACAAGATTAATTGGCAATAGACCTGACGATTTAAAGAAAATAGTACCTATCATAGGTGACATCACTCAACCTAGCTTTGGCATGTGTTCCGCTGATGAGAAAACACTCATAGAAAAGGTGACTGACGAAAAATACCAAAATAAAATATGAATCTCTTTCACTTTTTAAAATGTAGAGCACTATGTCTTACTTTAACTTGATGCAAGATTAAATATCAATTTACAGGTGTCAGTGGTATTCCATGTGGCAGCAACGGTCAGGTTTAACGAGCCACTAGACGAAGCTGTGAATATTAACCTCAAAGGGACAGAACATGTAGTAAATCTTTGTCAACAAATAAAGAACATAAAGGTATAGTAATGGATAGAGTACAGAGATAAGTTTATGTGACGTAGGACGCGGTGACGTACCTCGTGGTACCACGCGACTTTCCATCTGCAGAAGATATAACCTATTGGTCTATATAAGTGCGTAGGTATTCTCAAATTTTGTTCTTTAATTTTTCATTTAAAAATACATTTTGCCTTAGAGTTTAACGATTCTTATAGATTCCGGTTTATAAAGCTGTCAAAGTACATCGACATCATTTTTACAAAATGGTATTGGCAATAGCCAATAAAATATTTAATTTGCTAATAAAAATAATGAGATACCTATATAAAAATATGGAAATGTAATACATTAACATATTGTTATATAGGTATCTCATTATTTTTATAAGCTGTTTAAATATTTTGCATTGACATTCAGCATCGAATGAGATTTAATCAACAAGTTTTCAAAACATTGTATACAGTACTAGTTATTTGATTTCCAGGCATTTGTTCATGTATCAACAGCGTACTGTAACACGGAACATAAAGTCTTACAAGAAAGAGTGTACCCACGCAGAGCGGACCACAGCGAAGTACTCAAGTATGTAAGACAGCCGTACAAGAATACAAAATACAATGAAAAACGGTTTTTACGTTAGTATTACTGGAGTATATGCATTTTGTCTATATATTTATTTATCTATCTTTGGAAGACCAACAGCACGTACAACTTTCGAAATAAACACAATAAGACACAAAAGGCCAATTACAGGTCTTCACGAAAAAGTAATTGCACGAGCAAACCCGTACATATTAATAGTTACAGTTTTATGCTGACATCGATGCGCAGCGAAACACATATTACATATAAATTAGTACATCAACAATATATCAGTAGTAGTTGCAAACAGCTTTCCGGGCGATCTATCGCACAATTTACTCTTTCGCCGCGTATCGATCATTATCAAATTCGCTGTAAATCTGTTTATTTCAATATAATTATTTTTATTCTATCAGTTTATCTTTCATTTATCATACGAAACCGTAAATTTTGGTCCTTCGAGCCTTCACTTGGGACATAAGTGCAGTGTTTTAGTCAGATATTGTACAGTGTTTCGTGAGTGAAGTGAACTGAACTAGTTCTGTGGGTGTTTGTACTGCCAGCAAGCGTGCAGTACAGGATTGTAGCAGCATCAATCATCAAGGATCAACAAGGATCCCCAGTTGGTGAGCAACAAGGCTCTCCGTTTGGACATTCAAGTAAGAGCGTTCCATTTATTTTTTAACAATATGTCGTCTACAGAAGACATTTTAGCAAATCAGCAACAACTACTCGGTGCGATAGAGCAGATTTACACCAATTTCAAAAATAATGGCTTCGATCGTAAAACTTCGGACTACATACGCCGAAAATTGGAGACTTTGGATGCGTACTGGCAAGATTACCAATCTAACCATATGCGAATGCGCAGCATAGAATATGCCGAAACTCATAGTTATTTTACTTCCAAACAATACGAGGGCGTGAAAGAGAAATATGAGAAAATCCGAGGAGTGATTCAACAGTATCAGCGACCAGACGACAGACCGTCAATGCCATCATTAAGACCTTCTACTCCTTTAGCGGTACCAGGCCCCGCGCAACAATCAACCTGGCCTATCTCAAAAGCAGCCAGGAAGGTTTTTTTTTTTGGCGCTCAAAAGCACAAAGCTCAAATAGCAAAACCGACGAAATGGTGAGGAAACAGTTAAGCAATTTCAAGGCCTTTGAACATACTGTTTCCAAGATCAATTTAGAAGTTGTCTCAGAGAAATGGGAATTTGAACACCTATTGAAGACAGTACAGGATCGTTGGTCAAGAATAGAAACCCAACATTGGGAATTGGACAGCGAGTTGGGAGACAGAAATCAAGAATACTATAGCACGTACCTCAAATATGAGAATACATATAATGACGCAATAAAGGCTATCAACAAGAAAATGTGGTCAGTGTCACACCGACAACAAGCCACTCCGAAAATAGATATTCCGACGTTCGGAGGCAGTTATCATCAGTGGACATCCTTCAAGGATCTCTTCACTGAATCGATCCACAGCAACCCAGGACTCCTTGGCGCTCAAAAGATGCTGTTCCTAAAGACGAAATTCAAAAGTGAAGCGGAACGTCTTATACATCACCTTCCAATTACCTCTGACAATTACATAATTAGTTGGGATATATTAAATCATAGATAGGACAACAAAAGAATGATTTTTACATCTCATATTAATATTTTGTTAAATCTTCCAATATCACAGCAAGTATCCATCAACCATATAAAACGTATACATGACACCACACAGGAAACCTTAAATGCCATCAAGAACTTAGGAGTGGATGTTACATCCTGGGATCCTTTGGTAGTGCACATCTTATGTCAAAAATTAGATTCAGAGACGTTTACTGAATATAATACGTCTATGAAACAACCCCGAGAATTACCCGATTTGAACGAATTTTTGATGTTTTTAGAAGGTAAATTCACTAGCATGGAGGTCAGCAGGCGAAAACAAGAAAATTTCAATCAAAAACCCATTCCTACAGGCAGCAAATCAATGGAAATTAGCCATACAAATCATTCAAAATCATATAATTTTAAACAAACATACTCTGGTAATAAACATATTTCGCAACCGCAAAGCGGCAGGAAATTGCAATTTGATACTCAAAATTGCCCAGTCTGCAATGACACACATGCCTTGTATTTTTGCAAACAATTCTTGGAAATGACACCTATGAAGAAAAAACAATATGTTTCGAACCTAAATTTCTGTCAAAATTGCTTATATGACCATAATGGTAAGGCATGTTTATCGAAAAAGCGTTGTCGTCAATGCAATGAATTTCACAATACATTATTGCATGAATCGTATCACCAGCAGAATAATATTGCAAGACCGTCTATGAGCACGCAGCAAGATAATATGCGTTCAAATCCCGACCGTGTGCAAAAAGGCAACAATCACGTGGCCCAACAACACATGTTATCTGAAATCCTATTATCAACTGCACTTTTAAAGGTTCAAAAGGCAGACGGAACTTATCAAACAATGCGAGCTCTTATTGATCAGGGGTCTCAAACATCCCTTATTACGGAAAACGGTGCACAGCTGTTAGGTTTGCCACGACATAGATGTCAGAATATTATTACGTGTATAGGACATAGCGAAAACATTTGCAAGGGAACCATGACATTGCATTGTATGTCAACAATTAGCACTTATTCATTTAATATCGATGTGTATATCATGAAAAATCTCACAAAATACTTACCATCATACACCTTCCCTAAGATGGCACGTCCATTTTTGGACAATTTAGAATTAGCCGATCCCGATTACAACGTCGGTCGCCCTATAGACATGCTGCTGGGTGCCGATGTATATTCAAATATTATCTTAGGAGAGATGTGTAGACTCAGCGAGTCACTTCCTATTGTACAACAAACTCGTCTGGGTTGGATATTATGTGGAGGCATGAAATCTCTCTCATGTAATGTCGTTCAGATAGATCTTGATGAAATACAGCAGTTTTGGGAGATAGAAGATATCACAGACGATAAAACATTATCGTCTGAAGATATAGCATGCATTCAGTCATATAAGGCAACAACTACACGTTTGGAAGACGGGAGATACCAGGTGAGACTCCCAATGAAACCAGATTATCAAGAATATTTAGGTAAATCTAAGAATAAAGCCATAGCCCAATTCCTACAGCTGGAGAAAAGATTACATAATAACATACGTATCTTTAACGAATATAAATCATTCATTGACGAGTACAAACAATTAGGTCACATGAAACCGGCATTGTGTAATCAGACTCTTGAATGCTTTTTACCGCATCATTGCGTATTACGCAATGATTCTACAACTACGGCACTACGTGTTGTTTACAATGCATCATCAAAAACTTCTACTAATAAAACATTGAATGATTTAATGTATACTGGACCCAACTTGCAGCATGATCTTCAATTTTTGATCTTAAAATGGAGACAATATCGGTATGCGTTTACCGCAGACATTGAGAAGATGTTCAGACAAATTTGGATCCATCCGGATGACCAACTCCTACAAAAAATAGTGTGGCGAGACGATCCATATCAAGAGCTAAATAAATATCAATTTACTACTGTGACGTACGGAACAAAAGCCGCGCCATTCCTCGCAATGATGACTTTGAGACAATTAGCAATGGAGGAAGGACACAAGTTTCCTGAAGCAGCCAAGGTCATCAAGGAATCGTTCTATATGGACGATGTCGTTCACGGTAGCCATTTTCTAGCATCAGCTAAACAATTACAAAAAGATTTATTCGATTTACTCAAATTAGGAGGCTTTAACCTAAGAAAGTGGATCTCTAATGATGGTCGACTACTGCAACAACAAAAATAAAACTATTACGATCAGGAAGGTTTGAACTTTAAACAACTAGGTACAACTAAAACTTTAGGTCTCCGTTGGAATCCCACCGAAGATAACTTTAAGAATAAGTTTGTATCAAGCATATAGTACTCTAAGATAGTATAATACCTACCACCGAATTGGGGTTTGGGTCTGTTACTCCTTATTACAGGTTATTCCATAACCTAGCTAGGAGAACAGTGCTTTAACCACAGATTGTATGCACTATAATATTGTACTTGAATTCTGTGAAAACTTATTATGTACTACAATTGCTTTATGAAATAAAAAATATTATTATTATTATTATTATTAACTTTACATTTTTATCACAAATCATATCATTAAACTCTAAAATTACCAAACGGATTATATTGTCCAATATGTCAAAGATATTCGACCCACTTGGATGGATTGTACCTGTAACTACAAAATTAAAGATTCTCTTCCAACAGACATGGCTATTAAAGATTCAGTGGGACGAACCAGTGCCTGAAAACATTAGTAAGGAATGGACCAAACTCAAGGCTGACCTAGAAAACATCAACCAATTTGACATACCAAGATGGTACGGTACACAATCAACAAGTAATGTAAAACTGCATGGTTTTTGTGATGCCTCGACAAAGTCGTATGCCTGTGTTATATACTGCAGAGTAAGTAATTCAGAAAAAACAATCACTTTAGTTGCTGGGAAATCTAAACTAGTCCCGAGCAGCAAACAAATATCGTTGCCCCGATTGGAGTTGTGTGGAGCGCTATTACTTGGCAAACTAATGGCAAAAGTCAAACAATGCTTAACCGGTTACAACATAGATACATTTGGATGGTGCGATTCCACTGCGGTGCTGGGGTGGCTTCAGGGAGAGCCTAGCCGGTGGAAGTTGTTTGTGGCGAATAGAACGAAGCAAATTACTGAAGTCATACCACCACAATGCTGGCGGTATGTTAAGTCGCAAGAAAATCCCGCTGATTGTGCGAGCAGGGGCTTGACAGTATCCCAGTTAAAAAAGCACTCTCTGTGGTGGCACGGCCCTGCCTGGTTACAGACGTTTGACGCAAAGAGAGAAAACCATACGATATATACAACGGAAGAGGAGATAACTAGCAAATATATACCCAAACAAGTGCATACCATTATCAAACAAGAATCAAGCATTATCATTAATTTATTACAAAAATGCAATTCAATCAATAAGATTTTGCGTATCCAAGGATGGATTTTAAGATTTATTTCTATAAATAAAGAAAGAAAGCATGGGCAATATTTAACATTAGCAGAAATTAATAAAGCAAAGCAAAAAATCATTAAGCAAGTTCAGCATGATGAGTTTTGGAAAGATATAAGCGAATTAAAGCAAAATGGCAAACTGAATTTTAAAAGCAAATTGTTAAACTTAAACCCATTCCTAGATAAACAAGATATCTTGAGAGTTGGAGGCAGATTAAGTAAAGCAAACATGAGCATTGACAAGCAGCATCCCATCATTCTTCCACACAATGGACGCTTGACAGAATTAGTAATAGAAAATGCACACCAAACAATGCTTCACGCCGGAGCACGATTAACACTGAGTTTCATTCGCCAGAAGTACTGGATCTTGGACGGTAACACTGCTACAAAAAAGCAGATCAAAAGTTATGTAGTCTGTAGAAAACAAAACCCGTATTTTCAACCTCAGATAATGGGAGATTTAACCGAATCAAGGATCAATCCGTCGCGACCTTTTACTCATACAGGCGTAGATTTTACCGGCCACATCTATGTTAAAGCTAGTAAAGGTAGAGGTATAAGAACTACCAAAGGATACGTAGCTGTCTTCATATGCATGGTCACGAAAGCGGTTCACCTCGAACTCGTCAGTGACCTAACTACCTCGGCTTTTCTCGCAGCATTGAAAAGGATGGCAGCTTTAAGAGGAACGCCCAGTGAAATCTACAGCGATAATGGACGGAACTTTGTAGGCGCTAACAAAACATTGCAACAAGAATATCAAGAGCTACTACATATCATGCAAAACAAAGAATTATCATCAGAGGTATTAAAAATGGAAATAAAATGGAATTTCAATGCACCATCATGGCCTTCTGTCGGTGGTCTATGGGAAGCAGCTGTAAAAAGCTTCAAGTACCATTTTAAACGAGTAATTGGCGAGCAAGTTTTAACGTACGAAGAGCTGTACACAGTACTTACTCAAATAGAAGGCTGTCTCAATGCGAGACCTTTGTGCCCGATATCAGAAGATCCCGACGATTTGGATTTCTTAACGCCCGCTCATTTTCTCACCGGTGGTTCAAACGTCACTTTGTATGATACTGAAACAGATTCAAGGACGCGGTGGCAGCTGACACAAAGAATAGTACAAGATCTCTGGAAGAAATGGAAAAATGAATATTTAGTACAAATTAGTGCACGGAGCAAGTGTCGACAAGTAATAAATAACGTCAAGATCAACGACGTAGTCATGATTCACGATGACAATCAAAAATGGTTGATGGGAAGAATCGTTGAACTATATCCTGGCTCCGACGGGCGAGTTCGAGTCGCAATGCTAAAAACCAAAAATGGCAACTTAAAACGTCCCATAACAAAGTTATCTTTGCTACCCGTTACCGAGAAAATCCAAACAATACAGACGACAAACATTGTATCAAACACTTATCACGCCAAACAAAATCCCAAGTCATTCAAAGTAAAAAGATTAAACATCGCCTCTGTGTTTATATCTATCATATTATTTTTCACTATGTTAGCAACTTCCCAAGTCGCCCTTAATATTAGCAAGTTCAGAAACAATCAACATATTTATTTTGACAAATTAACAAACATGAAAATCATAAGAGACGATTGGAAATTGATAATATATTACAATATGGAACCTTATTGGGAAGGTATTACAGCTCTAAACAAAAGCATACAATCCATTGACCAATCATGTATTATGATATCTGAGCGTACACCTTGTGATATAATATTACTACAATTGCGACACGGGTACGATGAACTCGAGTACAACAATCACAGGTTACTGAGTCAGCACTTTGACACGCGACCGAACAGGTGGCGACGTGGTCTTATCGATGGTGTCGGTTACATCGCAAACAGCCTGTTCGGCGTACTGGATACTAGATTCGCGGAACAGTACGAGAGAGATATATTACGCTTCTCCGCAATAATCAAAAACATATAGCGTCATTTTGGCTAAATCAAACGTCAATTATAGAAGCAGAATTTTGTCTATTGAAACGTACTGAGTCTGCTATGCATCGACAACATAAATTAATACACCAGCAGTTAGCCAACATGGAAAACTCTTTAACAAACTTGAAATCGGAAATTCAAAATATAAGCTTAACAAGTAAAGCTTTTATGGGTGGTGTTATCGCAAGTAATTTGTTACATAATCTAAAGGACTTGCAAAATGCCTTAATTGACACAATTACTGACGTATACCATGGTCGTTTTAATCCCCATCTTATAACAGCGCAACAATTACAAGATCAACTTCGTACAATAGCGAGTCATCTGTCAAATGATGTTATGCTACCCTTCGAAAGCATTCATACAGATTTAATTCAAATTTACAAACTTCTACGCGTTAAAGTAAGGTTGCTCAAGAATTATTCCATATTTGAGGTACAAATTCCGTTAATAAGTCGAGATACTTACGAGGTCTTCAAGCTTGTCCCTATACCGCTAGAAAAGGATCACAACACTATGATAGTCGTTCAACCTGTCTCTGATTTCGTGGCGGTCAATATAAAAAAGGATGCATACATAACTATGACAGAAAATAAATTGAATTCTTGCCTGTTGACCGATGTGCATTTATGCCATATTCACACACCCATATATAAATTAAGCCGAGATAAAGACTTCTGTCAAACGAGAGAAGTAGAGTGCAAAGTTAGTATTGAACCTTGCAAAAACATATGGTTGGAAACCTATTCTATTAATTATTATATTTATTTTTGTTGCGGTCAATGTCGCGTACGGACTTTATGCGAAGATCAAATAACCGCATATCAGTTGACTCACTCCGGTCTAATTTAAATCGAGCCTGGCTGCACAATGAAGTCGGACAATTTTGAAATAATCACACATGAACAGAGATCGAGCGATGTTGATATCACAGCTAATATATATTCACCAGTAATCCCATCCATAAATTTCTTCGTGAATGTGTCTATTCCACGTGATAACTGGAATGAATCCAGTACAGAAAACGATCAAGCCGAGTTGGAAGCTCTTCACGATAAGATAAAGATCTTGAAGGAAATCGAGCATTAGCAGAGAGCCTATCCAAGCATGATATTCATCATTACACGTTGATGTACAGCGTGATAAGCATAGTAGCTGTAGTACTCGGCGTGTACATTTGGCGGCGTGTGCGCACGCGCCGCGCTGCCGCCACTGCGCGTTCGCCGGCCGCGCGCCCCCGGGCAGCGCCAGCGCCTGCGTCCGCGCCCACGCTCGCGCCCGCGCACTCGCCCACGCCCGGCGCCCTCGTGGCTCAAGGAGTCACCGGGAGTGACAGTGAAGTGCAGTGTGTAAGTGAGAGGGTTAAGGTGGCAAGTGTACGACTCTCGGATAAAGTCACCTCCCCTATTTTAGGCTCGTATACTAACATTTCTAAGTTGTAAGTGATTTTACAATCATTAGAGACACTAAGCATTTGGATATAGGTACTTTACAATATTATTGTTTTCTTTCTCTTACATTGAATTTTGTTAATTTTTATTTGCTTCTTTTTGTGGGGGAGCATGTACGAGCAAACCCGTACATATTAATAGTTACAATTTTATGCTGACATCGATGCGCAGCGAAACACATATTACATATAAATTAGTACATCAACAATATATCAACAGCTTTCCGGGCGATCTATCGCACAATTTACTCTTTCGCCGCGTATCGATCATTATCAAATTCGTTGTAAATCTGTTTATTTCAATATAATTATTTTTATTCTATCAGTTTATCTTTCATTTATCATACGAAACCGTACAGTAATAAAATACTAATAAGACATGTGAACATATAGTTACTTTGAAATTAAACTACTATATACTAAGCTATGAGAAAAAATTTAAACTAACAACCCGTTTCATTGGTTCCAGTTTACAGTTTAATATATCAACGTTACATTCTTTACATTTTTTATTAAGTGAACTACGCGGTCGCCACATAAATGCATTTTGCCGGTAATTGGTTGACACTAGAGGTTGTAGTGTCTTGTAACTTTACCAGGCACATTGAAAGCAATTTTGGACAAAAGATCCGGGCAGTCAACCCTGCCATTCAGTATATTTAAAATATAAGTGATATCGGCTATCTCTCTACGTGTAACTGAAGGAAGCATGTGAAACTTAGCACATAGTTCTAGATAGTTGTCTGAACTATAATTAAGTCTTAATCGGTAACAAAAATATTTCATAAATTTCTTTTGAACATTTACAATGCGGGATATGTAAGTGACATACCTAGGGTTCCATACTTGACTAGCATATTCTAATATGCTGCGTACAAATGTGCAGTATAAGATCTTTAAGGTTTTAACCAGAGAAAGCTATATGACGTCCGCATAACAAATCCCAATGCTTGAAAAGCCTTACTTGTAATCTGTTCTATATGGTCCTGAAAAAGCAATTTGGAGGCATGAATAACTCCAAGATCTCGTATTGAAGAATATCTTTGAAGTTGCATTCCATTTAAAAAATATTCATACGGAGATATATTAATTTTTCTGCAGAAAGTAATAACTGAGCATTTAGATAGGTTGAGGTCTAGTTTGTTTAAGGTATAGTAATCAGATAGCCGATACAAATCACTTTGGAGTTCATGAACATCAGCAATATTTATGATGGATGAGAAAATCTTCATGTCATCCGCAAAGCACAATAATTGTGAGTAACGGAAGCATTGCCTATGTCATTCAAAAATATTAGGAATAACAAAGGTCCTAGCAATGAACCCTGAGGAACCCCACTAGGCACCATAACCTAACTAGAAATGTAATTATTAACTACAACTGCTTGAGAGCGGTTAGGTATGTAAGAAGAGTGCCATCTTAGTAAGTCTCCTTGTATGCCAATGTGTTCTAACTTGTAAATTAGCATGTTATGATCAATTCTATCAAAACATTTAGAATAATCGGTGTAAATGACATCGACCTGGCTCCCCTTACTCATGGCTTCGTATATGTATTCATTCAGAAGTACAGGATTAGATGTTGTTGAGCGTCCCTTTAAAAATCCATGTTGGAAACTAGTAAAACTATAATGTGAGGTTGTTTTCTTTTTATCGTAGAACGAGTGGATTAGTTTATCAGGTGCTATATATAATGTTTCGTAATCACTTGTATTTGGAAAGGACCCAAGGAATTGAACTTTGTGGCATTCCTAACTTTGTTATTAAGTTATTATATATATACTCGTAATTATCAACATTAAACTGGTATTTAGTGTAATCTTTCCTTAATTTCTAACATATGGATAAGATATGACTAATAAATTTTAGTAATTATCTGAATTATTCTGTAATAATCAACAACATTATTTACTGATGGCAATTTCTTATTTCAGGGGGTTCGCCGAACACGTATACCTTTACCAAAAGCTTAGCTGAAAATTATGTAGAAGAAAATTGTAGAAATATACCTACAGTTATCATAAGACCTTCAATAAGTACGTAATATCTTTAAGAATATTCATAATACAATCAGACTTCATATTTTGAAGATAATGACTAGTTGAATAATTAAATAGACAGGTGTAGAACAATGTTTCTTGCTGTTACATTCTAGTGGTTCATAACCGCACTTGCATCATTCCTAACCCTAGCGTTAAACCTTTCTGGTACTAGTAATTTAAAATCGCCATTTTTTGTACCTACTCTTAAATGTATATTTTACATATTCTGAAACGCAATAAAATACGCTGCTTTTAAAATTTACCTGTATTAGTTACGTTGACCGATCGTCGACTAGCTAATTGCACTATCATTAAATATGTACACAAAAAGATTATTATTAAAAAGCTTAGTGTGAGAACAAATATTGACGAGTTCGTTATTCTTTTATTATATTTATTATTCCGTAATGGTTGTGTGCTTCTTAAAATGTTTATGCATCTTCGAGTATACCAATCATCATTACAATTATTATAATATCATTAGCTTGTTAATCCTTTACCATTGTTTCTTCTTCGAAATTTTCAAAATTTTCTTTCCAATGAGAAGTACAAGGTATATAGATTTTCATATTTGATTTGTTTCATGCCACAGTTTCTTTTTTTGTTTCTTTTTCTGATTGTACGTGAAGCCTTTATTAATAATACACCCTTAAAATAATATATTCGTACTTTACTGATACACGCTTTTTATATTTTTATCTTCACTTCGATTTTGTTTAGTGTATTGCTGTATCACTTCAATTTGCCTTCAGTAAGATTTATATAGTGTTTGTTCTAATAATTAAGCGAAATTTAATATTATCTTATAATTGTTTCAGTTTCGCCTGCACGTCGCGAGCCTCTAGCAGGCTATACAGACAGTTGGGTTGGAGGCCCCGGCCTAGTATTTGCCTCAGTTATGGGATTCAACAGAGTTGTGTTAGGCAATGGTAGTAATATCATGGACGTTATTCCTGTGGACTATGTGTCTAATGCTGCTATTGTAGCTGCTGCTAAATGTTTTAGGTATAAATTTAATATACGTAATTATAATACAAGCAGCGATAGACTAGTGGAAAACTGTTGGACTGCCACGCAGAGGTCTCGAGTTCGATCCCAACGCGCGCATTTCTAACTTTTCGAAGTTATATGCGTATTAAATAGTCAATTATCGCTTACTTTAACGGTGTAGAAAAACATCCTGAGGAAACATGCATGTCTAAGAGTTCTCAATAATGTTCTCGAAGATATGTGAAGTCTGCCAACCCGCACTGGGCCAGCGTGGTGGACTATGGCATAACCCTTCTGACACTGAGAAGAGGCCCGTGCCCAGCAGTGGGACAATTTAATACAGGGCTGATATATTATAATACAGTAGACCTATATCTCCATAGTTGAGTTATAGCAAATATTGTAAAGTATTGTGCTATTGTTGATAATATTTACTTAATCATTCTAATATTATACATTAACCTGTAACAACTGTACTCACCATAACACATACACTCAACTATATAGTAGTTACATCACCAACAATCCCCATAAGGGGAACATACACATACCCTTGCTCTTACATACATCTATTATTTAGCTTATACGCATACAAGGAAGTCACTAATAAAGTCATACAATCTGTCATACCGTCTAAATCCCCAATCGTGACTAAATAGTATAATAAAATTCGGTAACTTAGAGTTACATAATAATATAGATAGCTTTTCTATCTCTGAATCGGCCAAATGCGACATTGATGACTGCCACAGACTTGTTAACAAACCGGAAAGTTTTCTAAAATTGGTAAATCAAAACATCAAGAGCGTGTCTTGTAATTTCGCCGGACTGGAAGTCCTATTAGCAAGATCTCAAATAAATTAGGATGTTATTGTATTGACTGAGTGTTGGCTATTAGGAAACTCTAACTTACCCATGCTGCAAGGATACAACATTTTTTACACAACCTTAAATATATTACAAAATGATGGCATAGTAATGTACATTAAAGACTACATCCCTTCAATAATCGAAGAACCAACACTTACAGATGCAAATAGTCTTGTAGCCAAAATTTGTTTTGACACTATAATAATAGTCATATACCGTCCGTTCATATACCGTTATAATATTTTAACAAAATATTCTAGCTTTAAAACTGTCATACTAACTGGAGACACCAATCTTAACATTAGGGGTGAAACTTTAGACGATAACTCTCGGGAGTATTTAAACCTAACATACCATGGCCTACTCCCGGCCCATACTCTACCTACGCGACTAAACAACTGTCTTTATTATGTTCTTATGAAATTCAAGGCCCAAGCTCTCACTTATGTTGCACAAACATCTTTGACAGACCACGAAATAGTTTTATTATTCATAAAAACTAAATACAGCAGTAATAATGATATAAAAAGTTCTACAAAAGTTATAGATCACACGGGACTTGCGCTAAGCTTCAAAAATATGGATCTAGATCCGCTTTTCAATACAAATGACGCAATTTTTGCTACCAATTTTTTGACAGCATCTATAGCTAAATCCATTATGTGCAATTTTAAATGATCACACATTCAAAGAGGATAGTTATTATCAAACCCTGGATTACCCCTGGTCTGTTGAGGTGCATACGCAAGAGAGATAACATATATAAAAAGGCAAAAATATATCCTAAATAAAAGTTACCGTAATTTCTGTTATAATTTACTAAAAAATATTAAACTAAATTATGAAAAAAATGAACTCAGTAAGGCTAAACATAACTCTGAGCTTTTATGGAAATCTATAAATAATTTTACAAATAGACAGAAAGCTAAAATCACTGCAAATGCCTTAGTTAACAATAAATCTAATCCCGAGGATCAAGTAAATAGCGTGAACGAATTTTTTGTTAATGTCGGTAAGGATCTAACCGAAAATATAACAACAAAGCATATTTCTGGTTCTGTCATAAACGACAAACTTGTCCCTAATAATAACCATAGCTCTCTTGTGCTCTTGCCAACCGATGAACGTGAGGTAGATAATCTTATCACATCATTAAAAAGCGATGCCTCAGGTTGTGATGATATTAGCGCTAAGTTCCGCAGGTTGCATAGGGATTTTCTTGTGCCCCCTCTCACTTATATATGCAATCTAGCTCTCAGTAATAGCACATTTCCAAATTCATTTAAAAAAACCCTAATTATCCCAATTCATAAAGGAGGACCTAGAGACCGTGTTGACAACTATAGACCTATATCGATACTTCCGTCGATGTCTAAAATCTTGGAAAAAGTCATGAATACACGACTCATTAAGTATTTAGAAACAAATAAGCTATTGTCTTCTTGCCAGTACGGTTTCCGCACTGAAAAATCCACCGCACATGTAGTTCATGCTCTTACCGATTGTGTTTTTAGTAGTCTTGATGGGAACATGAAATGCATAGCCATCTTTCTTGACTTCTTGACTGTATTAATGTTTAAGGCCCCAACACGAGAAGAAGTTTTCATCCACGCTCAAACTGGCTTTAAGACTGTCACGGAATGGATTCACGGCAATATACTGACATTAAATGTAGGGAAAACCAAATTCATGACTTTCACAAAACGAGGTAGTCCACCAAACCTCCCGTGGAGTACTGTGGTAAATTACTGCGCAAAATCCCGTATCTTGAACTGCCAGTGTGTTTGTCCAAAGTTGCAGAGTGTAAATAGTATAAAGTATCTTGGCGTACTTATCGATCACAACCTAAGTTTTAACGGACATATTGATCTTCTTTCTTCACGAATGCGTAAAGTTATGTATGTTTTTAAAAGCCTGCGGGGAATAGCTAACAGTGCTACTATTAAAATGGTGTATATGGCGCTTTGCCAATCACTGTTATTGTTGTTGATATACCTATAAGACTGCTCTCATAAAGTTAGAGAGAGTACAAAGAGCAGTACTGAAAACTGCATTCTCTCTCCCATTTCGTTTTCCCCTAGTGGAACTATACATAAAATGCTCCGTGTTTTCAGTTCGTCAGCTATTTATACTGTTACCGTCTCTTAAGCAGCACGTCAAATTATATTTCGACCTTTCCGTATTGGCCAAACGACGGAAGTATAGTGTATGCACGACCGCAACTTACTCATCTTTCTCTAAATTAAATAAATTAACAATAATATACTTCTATATATATATATATATTTTCTGTGTGGTGACGGAGTAAGAATACTACATCTCACCACCCCATTTCATCCCGTGGGTGTCGTAAGAGCCGACAAAGGGAGCACATTAAGCAGACAACAGCTCTGCAAAGAGAGGGAAAACTCGAAACAAACCCTATACCAACCCGTCTGGCCAGCGTGGTATATAGTAGGCTAAAATTCTCTCATGAACACAAAACCACAAAAATGGCCCCCAGTTCCCGGCAGTCCCGCTATTCCCAGCCACGGCAGCGGTCGCGGTAACGGCGGGATGGGGGGTGCGAAGAATCTCCGGGCTACGGAAGGCTGCCAAAAACAAATACACCTGGCGACGTATAACGGCAGGTCACTTCGGCTCGACCAACACCTCACCGAACTCGAGGTAGAACTAAGTCGCCTTAACTGGCGTATATTGGGGTTATCTGAGGTCCGAAGACAGGGGCAGGACACGATAACCCTTGAATCAGGCAACTTGTTCTACTTTCGAGAAGGTGATCGGCTCTCCCAGGGTGGTGTCGGTTTCCTGGTCAATAAGGCCCTCGTAAGCAGCGTTGTGGAAGTTAGTAGTGTGTCGACACGGGTAGCGTACCTTGTACTAAAGCTCACCGCTAGGTGTACCCTGAAGGTAATACAGGTATATGCGCCGACCTCGACTCACTCTGACGAGACAGTCGAGGCCATGTACGAAGATATTGCAAAAGCAATTCATGGTACGGCCAAGGCTCACTACAACGTTGTGATGGGGGACTTTAATGCCAAAGTGGGAGTACAAGAACGCGGCGAAACGATACTCGGAGTCCATGGCCTGGGGCGTAGAAATCACAGGGGGCAAATGCTAGTCAACTTTCTAGAATCGCAGGGGCTCTACTTAATGAATTCGTTCTTTGAGAAGAAGCCTCAACGAAAGTGGACTTGGCAAAGCCCCGATACTGTGACAAGGAACGAAATAGATTTCATCATTACGGACTGGAAGCATATATTTAGAGATGTCTCCGTGATCAATAGGTTCAATACCGGCAGTGATCATCGACTTGTCCGAGGCACTCTAAATATAGACTTCAAAGTAGAGAGGGTCCAAATGGTGAAATCTGCTCTCCGACCTACCTCGCTCCAAATAGCTTTGGGCTCTAAAAAGTTTCAATTGGAACTTCAAAGTCGTTTCGATTCGCTGGAAACTACAGGCAATGTTAACAAGAAAACCGACACAGTGGTCAGAACGCTACAAGAGCTGTCTCGGAGGTGGATGCCCGCAAAGTGTAAGAACAGGGAGTCTAAGCTCTCGCTCGAGACTCTCGAACTTATGAGGAAACGACGAGAAATGCCATCCACTGAGTCGTCTTCGTCAGATAGGAGAGTTTTAAACCTACGCATCCGAAAGCTGATGCGACGTGACCTTCGTCGCTCTAACTCTCGCCTCATCGAGGCAGCGATTGAGCGAAATAGAGGGTCAAAAGTTTCCGCTCAGCAGTTAGGGAGACCCCATCTGACGAAACTCAAGGCTACTGATGGCAGAGTCATAACCTCAAAGTTCGAGATACTCAACGAAGACGCGAGTTTTTACAGACACCTGTACGCATCACGGATGGCGAGCCCTTCGGAATATAGCGGCGATGACCACAGAGCCCCACTTACGCGCCAATTCACCGAGGACATCCCGGATATCGACCAGAGCGAGGTTAGAGCGGCTCTCGGGCAGCTTAAGGATAATAAATCTCTCGGTGATGACGGAATTACAACAGAGCTCTTAAAAGCGGGCGGGATCGCAATCCTGAAGGAGCTAACTAGCCTGTTTAATTCCGTCATCCAACAGGGCTTAACACCACAGGCGTGGAGTGGGAGTGCGGTGGTTTTGTTCTTTAAGAAAGGTGATAAAACCTTACTTAAGAACTATAGACCCATCTCACTCCTAAGCCACGTCTACAAGTTGTTCTCGAGAGTCCTCACAAACCGTCTCGCCAGAAAACTTGACGAGTTCCAGCCTCCAGAACAAGCCGGGTTTCGAAAAGGCTTCAGCACCGTGGACCACATCCATACTGTTCGGCAGATTGTACAGAAGACCGAAGAGTACAATCAGCCGCTGTGTATGGCTTTTGTGGACTACGAGAAAGCCTTCGACTCCATCGAAACTTGGGCGGTTCTGGAAGCTCTGCAACGATGTCGCATTGACTGGCGCTATATAGAAGTGTTGAGATGCCTGTATGACACCGCCACAATGACCGTCCAGCTTCAGGACCAGAAGACAAACCCGATAGAGCTGCGTCGAGGAGTGAGACAGGGAGATGTAATATCTCCCAAATTGTTCACCAACGCGCTCGAGGATGTTTTTAAAACAATGGCCTGGGCCGGACGGGGAATCAATGTGAATGGTGAGAACATCTCACACCTACGGTTCGCCGATGACATCGTCATTATAGCAGAGTCGCTGGAACAGCTTAGCGGGATGCTGCATAGCCTAAATGGAGCCTCGCGACGGGTTGGTCTTGGCATGAACTTGGATAAAACCAAGATCATGTTTAATAGACACGTTATGCCGAGACCGATTTACGTCGATGGGTCGATGCTCGAAGTTGTTGAAGAGTATGTCTACCTTGGACAAGTGATTCGACTTGGTAGGAACAACTTCGAGAAAGAAATCGATAGGAGAATCCAGTTGGGGTGGGCAGCGTTTCGTAAGCTTCGTCAGGTTTTCTCATCACCTTTACCGCAATGCTTGAAGACCAAAGTCTTTGACCAGTGCGTCCTACCTGTTATGACCTACGGTGCCGAAACGTGGACACTCACGGTAGGCTAGTCCAAAAATTTAAAGTCACCCAGCGGGCTATGGAGTGAGCTATGCTAGGAGTTACTTTGAGGGATAAACTTAGAAATGAGGTTATCCGTCAAAGAACCAAGGTTACCGACATAGCTTGCAGAATAAGCAAGCTGAAGTGGTAATGGGCTGGCCATATCTGTAGAAGGACCGATGGCCGTTGGAGCAAACGAGTCCTAGAGTGGAGACCGCGACTTGGTAAACGTAAGGTAGGACGCCCCCCGGCCAGGTGGACCGATGACCTGAAAAAGGTAGCTGGGTCAGACTGGATGCGGAAGGCGGAAGACCGGATGTTTTGGCGTAAAATGGGAGAGGCCTATGTCCAGCAGTGGACTGCGGTGGGCTGATTGATTGATATATATATAACTAAAATAAGTGCAAAAGAGGCTGTGTCATAATTCTTACTTACCTTATGTTATGAACACACCGAAAATTACAATCACACACACACACACACACACACACACACACACATACACACACATATACACACACACCTTTATTCTATTGTTTGTTTTCTTTTTTTTGGTTCTCTTTATTTTCATTCTCCATAACTGTAAATTTTGCAACATCAATGTAAATTTGAAATGGGGCCTGGTTATTCATCACACAGGTTTTTAACCTAGTTTGGAAACCAGTCTCCCACTACTATGTCGTCAAAACAGTGTATACTTATTTTTGTCAACTGGAAGAAATAAATAAATATTATTATTGTACTCTTTATTCAAATGTTTTATTATTATTATTATATAAATAAATAAAAAATAATTAATAATAATAATTTTAATACTAATTTGTTTTATTTTCATTAAACAGATTTACATTTTTTTGTGTAGTGATCGAAGTCACCTAGTAAGCAAACAATGCCAGTGACAAGTGACTACGCTCTTCCATAGCTAATAAAAACTAAAACATTAAAATAATAATATTACTTAAAATAATAATTATAATTTGTACTTAATACGTGAACTTAATTCTTAAGTACTGCGAACATACTTAATTACAGAATAATTCAGTATAGTAACTTAACGTTTATAATCATTCTCACTATAATGTGTGTATGTGTGTGTGTGTGTGTGTGTGTGTGTGTGTGTGTTTGTGTGTGTATGTGTATGTATGCGCGTGTATAAGTTAGTGTTGTTGTTATAGAGTGTGTTGTAATAAAGACTCCGTTTCCTCATAACTTAAAGGTAGTAGAAAGTTAGTTATTGCATTTTTATTTTCTTGAAAGGTTTTAGTGTAAATATCTACGTTATTATTAATTTTATTGTATAAAGTCTCAGAACGACTGTTATATTGTCTATTGGCAAATGATGTTTTTATTAGAGTACGAGCAATTATATATTTTCTTCTTTTTGATCTAGTGGTTGGGGTAAAGTTAGTGGTTACATGTTTTTTCAAAAGAGTATAGAGAATATAAAGTTTTCTTACTGACAGGACTTTACTGATGGAGTATAGACTGCTAGTAGAAAATCTTCTTTGTTTAAAATGCATTACTTTTAGCAAGGCACGTTGAGCACGTTCTAGCTCCAACATTTTTGTTTTACCCGCTCCTCCCCAGACAGGTAAGCAGTAGGTTAGTATGGACTGCGCCAATGCTGTATAGATTTACTTAAGAATATTCCTTGAGGTGTTTTAAACATAGAGCTGCTCCCTTGGTACCACATGTCTTAAGGTTTTAAAAATCCAGATAAGTTTTCTTATTCTAGCAGTGACTTGATCAATATGGGAATGCCAGGACAGTCTCTGGTCAACCATGATTCCTAAATATTTTGCGTTCTCAATTTTATCTATAGCAGGACAGTCACAAGCGTCTGTATTAGTAGTGAATCTTTTACATGAGTGTATTTTAAGTTTAAAGTCGGTATTAGGTTGTGTGTGGTTTTGGATACTGTAGCAGATAAAGTTAGTTTTTAGTATATTCAGTGTAAGAAGATTATGATTTAACCAATTTGCAACTAAGCACAGGCCATGTTCTGTATTTTCTTTTACAGCAGCCCATGTTTTACCAGTAAAGACCAGCGCAGTGTCATCAGCATGAGAAAAAGTATGTGAGTTAGTAATGTTTAGATTACAGAGGTCGTTTAGCCAGCACAGCACACTTCCCTGTGGAACCCCATAAGACATTGTAACGTCTTCACTCGTGTACTGATTCAGTCTCACAGTTTGCTTCCTTTCAGAAAGGTAACTGCTGAAGAGAGACAGCGCCATAGATCTTAAACCAATTTTTTCTAGTTTGTAGATTAGAATAGGGACAGAGACGGTATCGAAGGCTTTTTTCAGGTCTAAAAATACCGATATGCATTTTTGACCCTTATCAACTTGTTCGGTGACAATTTGAGTTAGGGCTATAACTGCGTCTTCGGTTGACTTACCACGCCTGAAGCCATATTGTGAGGGTGATAGAAGTTGGTATCTATTTAGGTAACTTATAAGTCTAGAGTTTAATAGTTTCTCTAATATTTTCGAGATGGCTGGAAGTACAGCAATTGGCCTATAATTACCGATGTCGCCTCTGTCACCACCCTTGTACACAGGGGTAATAAAAGACATTTTTAAGGGAGCTGGGAATAATCCTTGTTGAAAGCAGAGGTTAACTAGGTGCGTAATTACGGGAACAAGTTCATCCTTTGCAAACTTTAGGAAAGCCATAGGAATGTTATCCCAGCCGGGAGCACTATTAGATTTTAAATTCATAAGGGTTCTTTCGACTTCATTAGTATCTGTTTCCTGTAAAACAAAGGAGTTGGCCTGAGGGAAGTTACTGTTAGTAAGCGTATTTTTAGTTAATTTGATGTTGGTTTGTATGTGATCGGCAAGATGTTTTCCTATGTTTGCAAAGTAACTATTTATAAAATTGACAGACTCAGAAGGATTACTTTTAAGGTTGATCAGCTCTTTATTATTATCTCGTGGTTTATTAAAGTAAGTTATATATTTTATATTCTTCCACAATAATTTGCTATTTTTCACTGACTTAGCCAGTAACTCTCTTTCATATTTTCGTTTGAGCTTTTTAATAAGGTTGTTGCAATAGTTTCTATAACGAAAGTAGGTCACTTTTAGAACCTCATTGTGACTCTCTTTCTTAAGTTGCTTTTGTAATTTATTCCTATTTCTAATGCAACGTAAAATACCAGGAGTAATCCATGGCTTTAGTGTGCGTTGACTTTTAGGAATAGTTTTATTAGTGGTGCTGGCTTTTATGCATTCAGTAATTTGAGCTATCAGGTTCTGTGTCACAGTGGTAGGGTCGTTACAGAGTAGTAATGCAGAGAGGTTTTTTTGTTGAAGTTTCTTAAGAGCCTCTGAATAGTTTGTATATGTTTTTGTTTTATTTATGGTGCGTTCGAATTTGGTTTTAGATAGAGACAGAAGTGTAGTAAAATGGTCTATCACTGAGGTTTGCAAGATTGCAATAAATGCGGAGTATTTATTGTTATTAATCTTTATCATAATGTGATCCAAACAGTTTCTTTCTCTTGTAGGTAAAGTGTGTCCAGCCAGTATACCATAACCGGAAAGAGTGCTTAAGTAGTTAACTCTGTTATTATATTCGTGAGTTGGTTCGTTCGTTTTGGGTGCAATGTAAATGTTTATGTCTCCTACTATGATTATATTGTTTTGAGCTGTTAGAGTATCAATGTGCGATGAAAGTGAGTCTATGAAACTAGTAGCATTTACATTAGATGGAGATCGGTATAAACATAGTATTGTGTTAGTGAATAAATCCAGCTGAAGACAGGAAGCATGTGTAACAATAATTTCTTTTACTTTGTGTTGTAGAGATTTTTTAATATATGCAACTACCCCGTCGTTCTGGTTCAGCTGACAAGTAGTAAAATAGGAGTTATAGTTTTCAATTTGTGGTAAAGATTTATTAGAGTTAAGTCTACATTCATTTAGGATCAAAATTTTGGGGTCAAATGAAAGAGTAGATAATGTCACTAAAAAATCATCGAAGTTGCGATATATGCTACGTATATTTTGGGATACTATAGTGAGATCGTCTTTATTAATTAGCTTGTAAGATGAGAGATTAGCACAGTCACATTCAACTACGTGGGCAAATTCAACATCATCTATCACGTTCATGTTATAAAGTGTATCTCCCATTTTGTGTTAATAAAAGATAAATATGTTATTACAGGAGTAGAGGTAGGTTTGAGTTTCAATTTATCTGTTCGAGTATGTTTAAGGTTTGAGGCGTAAATGTGTATTCTTTTGATAGCTTGTAAGTGTAGAGTTTTATAGGTAAATTAGCGTAGAATGATTTGTGTGAATTCGTGTGTGTTTGTTTGTGATTGAGATGTATGTGAGTTGTGGTGCGAGTTGATTATTTTAGTATTCAAATATTTTAAAATACCGTAAACAGTTTGTATTTTACAATTTAGAAATAGTAGAAATGCAGACAATATGTATAATGAACAAAATAAAGACGTATCTTTAAGTTGAGTAAGAAAAACATGCGTTGAGGGAATTTTATATAATGTCGATGGGTTACCTTGGACAGTCGGGTGAGGTTCAGATAGTCAGATTCCTTGTGGGTCACGATGATGGTCATCCAGGAGGTGACGTATTTGGTTCTCATTAGTAATCATAATAATCGAAGAATATTCATTCTCTCGTAAGTACACCTTTCCATAAGCGGTCCAGCAGAATTTAAAGTTCTTTGATTTAGCTAGATCACGTGCTAAGAAGTACAAGCGCGCGGCCTTTGGAGAGAGGTGCTCGGATATGTATATTGGGGTGTCCTCTTGTGTCTTAAAGCCAAGGTGTTTGGCGCATAGCTTACTTTTATGTCTGATATTAAAAGATTTTGCTGCTTTTAAAACATCATTCTTCAGTAATGTCGAGTTAGTTTCCACTACAATGGGTGAGTTTTTATTAGTGGCAGACTTTGGCCTCACTCGGTAAATATCATTGATGTCCGATTTAGAAATGTTGCTGTTCACAGACTTGGAGAGATTAATAACCATCTGGATGAGGTCCTCTTTGTTTTCAGTAGGCAATTTTGGGACATTTTTAATTTCAAAGCTTGATTTACGGCGTCCTATTTGGATTTCTTCTATTTTATTTTCCAGTATAGCATGTGTACTATATAGATATACTTTCTTTTTTATTTACAGTTTAAATTCAAAACAAACAAGAAAACAAAATAAAAATTCAAGCAGTGTATACTTATTTTTGTCAACTGGGAGAAATAAATAAATATTATTATTATACTCTTTATTCAAATGTATTATTATTATTATTGTATAACATGTGTACTATATAGATATACTTGTTTTTTATTTACAGTTCAAATTCTGTGACTGTATACAATTGCTGCACAAGCTCCTGTAATCCTATCGTAATTAATGAACTTTACGATGGCGTGAGAAAAAATGCATTTGAAACCGGACTCAGTAAGTTCCTGTATTGGATGACTGACTAACGACTGACGACTGTCTGACTGATGACTGTCACTAACTAATGGTATTTTATTCATGAATACAATTGAGTTAGACTGTCAACAACACATGGGATATAAAAGACTGGAGAATACTACAGTCATTTAACGATGGCACCAATGATATAAAAGAATAGTTGTCAGTTTTAAAGAAATTAATACTAAACGCTGCCTGTATAACTTAGACATCTCGCTCACAGTAAACAGTTATTTTCATGTTAGAAACTGTAAATTCATGAATGCTTTTCTAAAATATTCAATAATGGTAATGGTCAAATTTTAACTATTGGGCGAACACAATTTTTTTTAATTCAACATTGGCCGCATTCCAAATAGTGACTCTTCTTCAATCGTTTCCCTAATTTTACAATATAGCGTTAAACATAAGCCTGTAATATTAGTTGTAAGTATTTCTAGTACTAATAATTAATTGTGCTTTCTTCCTACAGTTGCCAGTCCCGTTAAGCGTACGATTCTTACAAATAACAAATTATTGCTGCATACTCGCACGTTCCTGTTACAAATAATTCCTGCTTACATAGCAGATATTTATAGATGGGTCATAGGGAAAAAACCTAAGTAAGTCAAATATAGCTTACACATTTTTTAAATCAAGTACCTAACTGAATATAATATATTTTACAATAATCAATATAAACAAGAACTAATGTGACAATAACGCAGTTGACTCACTATTTATATTATTTAAGTCAATGGTTAGCTAACTCAAAACGCAAATATAAAAATTATATTTGAAATTTACTTAAAATAAAAAACCCTAATTGTTCTTATACCTACACTTTAAATATAAATTACTCTTTTATTTTACAACCAATTTTGATGCTGTTTTCACAAAAAGGTTTTGATCAGGTTCTTTTAATTACAATTTGACCATGTGTGTAAATTAATCTACAATAATACATACAGGCAACTACCCTGTTGTGAAACCAGTTGACCTGGTGAACATTATATTTCAAGAAAATTTCGTGGTGCATTTTATACAGAAATATCAATTTCTGAAGCGTAAGTTTAATGTAAAATCTTATAGTAGCACAAAACACATTTCTTAGAGCAACTATAAGAAGCACTTCAAGCGGCAAAAATGGGAAATAAACATAAAGGATGAGCTGTTCATAAACAGCTAACACTACTGTACTGAGAATTTTCACCCTTTAAATAAGTTTCTTGCCCGTTTTTCTCATGAGCCCTACACCCTTGGTTTGCTGAACGTGGCAGTAAATGTAAATTCACAGGAAAAAATTACGTGTAACTTTGATATTCATAAGTGTTAGCTTGTAACCTAACTTGAATAAATTTATTTTGATTTTGATTGACTTTAACAGCCTTAGTTATAAATATGTATGTACATATATCGCTGACAAATTTTTAGCTACCTCTCTGCTAAATAGCTCTCAAGTCCTTAAATGATTAGCTATTGATCAACAGCTCACTGTTACTTTAATATTACTTAACTAACATTGAACACCGAGTTTATAGATGTTATTTATTCTGATTAGTCGGTAATTAATAAGTATAATTTAATAGTAGCAACTATTAAATATTTTAAGAGTGGTTTATAAAAAGTGTTCCTTTTTATTTACAGATATGTGGAATTACAATCCATTGTGATACTCGGACGGGATCTGATCGGATATTTTAGCTCCAGATCTTGGGAGATGAAAGCAGAGAATGTCAAATCGCTACACGCCGGTCTATCGAACTCTGACAAAAACCAATTTCCATGCGATCCTTCAGACATTCAATGGGATGAATATACAGCTGTATTCCTGAACCACGCTCCTCGATCACGCCAACGCGCCGCGAAGGCTTAACTGTCATGTTTTAGAGATCTTTTTGCGAGAGAGCGTGATTATCGATTGCAAATACTATTTATTCGAAACGTCTAGCAAATCGAAATATTTGGCAATTTAACAAATATTCGAATGTCAATGCCGCAGTAAACACTGGCATAAGGCGTAAAACAGAATCATTACTGTCATATGATGCCATACATCAATCAATCACAATATTCAAATAATTATCAAATTAAAAGATTAGAATTATCAAGCCAAAAGATTAAAATTTTCAATTATGATTAGAGTCGAATCGATCAAAATTCAAATTTTCAACGTTCAATTCGAATGCAGATTTACAAAATTGATAAATATTCCTTGAAAGATTTCATCTCGATGATCCGCTTCTTGACAATTAATAGTAATCGTTTTTCATTTATTATACCACATTTAATAAACTTGTCTTTTTATCGTGGAATTTACCCAGAAGCTCTTAAATTATCCACCGAGAAACCATTATTCAAAAACAATGATAAATGTGACATAAATAATTATAGTCCGGTAACTCTGAATCCTGTAATAGCCACTCAAGTATATGAAAAGTGAATAAATAGCAGATTAATGCACAAACAAAACGGTTTTCAAAAACAAAAGTCGACTACGTCAGTTGTCTTCTCTCATATAAATGTAATAATGACAAATATAAATACTTGCAATAAAAAAGATATTACCATTAATCATCCAGAAACATAAATTATAATTATATTATAATAGATAAATTAATAAAGTGGAAAATAGATCTTGACAAATCAATGTATATACAATTTAATAAATCTCATAATATTAATTTCAATATTAAGCTAAACATACCTCAACTGAAAAAAGTTAACACATCTAAATATCCTCGGAGTAATACTAGACGAAAATTTAAATTGGGAAACTCATGTAGAAAATGTGTCAAATATAATTAATTAATTTGTATTTGGCGTCAAACAAATCAGACATATAACTAGTATAAAAGCAGCTGTTACTTGTTGCCACGCATATGTCGAATCAATATTGCGCTATTGACTTGTAATGTGGGGTAATAGTGTTGATTAAAATCAAGCATTTATTGTACAAAAGAAATGCATTAGAGCCTTATATGGTATTAGACCTAAACAATCCTGTCGACAGATATTTAAAGATCTTAAAGTCAACGTCAAAATAATTTATTCATTTAGGTCACAAAGTAACACTTATGAACGTCAATCTTGGTTTGATACCGCTACTATCACTCTATATTTACAAGATGTATATGTTTGTATAGAAGAACAAACAGTTATTTGAGACTGTATATGATGTAAACCCGAGAAATAAACGAGATCCACATAGACACGTACTTAGTGATATCCCTAGGCTTACAAAATATAATAAGAGCCGCTTAGCAATGTGTGTCCGCATATTTAATAAGCAACCTAATAACTTTAAATCCTTAAATTCTTTAATTTTTAAAATAAAATTACATGAATGGCTAAATTTTAATAATGATTATAATATAAATTATTTATACAAATTATAATAATAATAATAAGCCCCCTAAAAACCAACCACACGTCCTGATCGACCATCTGATCACGTGGGGGGCGGACACACGATAATATAAACTTTACTAGCGTGGCTAACGTGGCACTGGTAGGTGAGTAGTTAGGAGTAGGACCCAAGCTAAGGTGGAACAGCATACGCCGAGAGCTGCGTGGCTAAGGGGGAGCTTAGTCGCTAGTATGCGAACTCTGGAGACCAGGGAATCTTTAGTTTTATTTGCCTTTACCACGGTGAATGCAGGGCTCTGCCGTGGCTGACCGTTTCGTCTCTTGCTACTCGTGGGAAAATGATGAAGAAGTACAACACAAGAAAATATAACCTTAGAACGCTTCCCGGGGGTCGCCAGGGCTCAATTAGTGATGATGATACCACGTCTTTATTTTCATCTGTGCCATCTACTCGCCCTTCGTATATGACTAGGAGCACAACTACATCATCCACTACTAGTAAGCTCGATAGTGTTGTGCAAGAGGTCAATCCTGACATAGAACTTGCACCTACCTCGGGCACAACGCGCAAAAGATGGACTCCTGAAATGAATAAATTCATAATGCGCACCTATCTTCAACTAACAGCATTAGATACTGATACAAAAACTTATTTAGAACCTCTCCACCTTAAATTTATTGAAAAATATCCCAATATGCAAGTAAGCCGACAAAGAGTAGGAGATCAACGTAGAGCTATTATCCGGAACAAATTACTACCACAAATAACAATAGATCAGATACGAGACGAAATAACGGAAGAACTAAATCAACTGCAAACAAACTCCCAATCTCAAACCATACAAATTCATCTCAATCAAACACAAGAACACCAATTAAATAATTTTAAACATACACAACCCATAGGTATAGATAAACAAAAATCCTTAATAATAACACAAACCCGTATGCGATGGACTAAAGAACAGAACGAAGCAATAATGCGGTCATATTATCGAATGACAAACTTGGGCACCAACGAAACTGCATACCGAAAACATATGTATGACGATTTTATTAGCAAATTTCCTTCACTGGGACATTTAAGTGAACAGCGTATAGCTGATCAAAGGAGAGCAATAATAAATAATAAATATATTAGCAAAGACCGACTAATCGCTTTAAAACAAGAAATATCTGAAGAAATAGGAGTAAACGTTAATTACCTAAGCAACGGATCAATTGAACACTTGCTAAGTACAGAAGTAAACATCACATCATCACCACATCATACCCAACACCATACTGAAGTCAATAGACATAATAACGATAACTTTCAAACGCAAACCTCGAACATTAGTTATGTACAAGAGTTACCACAGTTTACAGATACAGACACTTTAGAGAGAAACGCGTATATAGATTTAATTTTCCAGCAGGCATTTCTATTTTACAAACATACGGAACCGACAAATAGAGGCTACATTCCAAAAGAAAAACCGTCTAAAAAACTAGCTAACATAATTCAATATATAAATAAAATTACTCTTCCTGAGAACACTAACACAAACACAGATTTTCAGACATTACAAACTATTATATATTGTGCAGCTTGGACAGCTGCTAAAGTTAATGGAGCGAAAATAGGTCTTCAAAATAATGAGGGGCGACAACGAACAAAAACAGAATATAAGCCAAACTGGCAAAAAAGACTAGAACGGAAACTAGAAAACCTACGAACCGAAATAGGGCGATTAACACAATTCATAAACGGCAACAGGAGTAGAAACGTAGTAAAACACGCCAACATAATTATAGAAAAATATAAAACTCATACCGTACACGAAGAGCCAAATTCACAACCCACACATACACTAGACACACTCAAACAAAAACTCTCAGTTGTAACAGGGCGACTACAAAGATATAAATCATGTACACTTAGAAAGAAACAAAATACTCAATTCATTTACAACGAAAAACTTTTCTATTGCAACATCCGACACGAAACTGCTAATAGCCCAGACAACGTCACAAATGATACGCCGAATTACCCCACACCAGAGATTATAGAAAATTTTTGGGCAAGAATATGGACAGACTCTATTCAACATAACACTGAAGCCAAATGGATTCAAACAGAAATTACAAATAATAACATGTATATACAACCAATGACCTTTGAGCATATATCCCCTCAAATCTTTCAAAAAGTACTAAGTAATTTACACAACTGGAAATCACCAGGATCAGACTTCGTTCATAGTTATTGGTATAAGAAATTTACTTACATTCACAGCTACTTACACAACTACATTAATATTTTCATCCAGGACCCCAACACTATACCACCATTTCTAACATTAGGTAAAACATATATGATTCCTAAAGACCGCAATGATCCCTCTGATCCTGCCAAATATAGACCTATCACTTGCCTACAGACCTTATACAAGATAATCACATCCTGCTTGTCAGAATTCATATATGAACATGTCGAAGCGATCTCCGTGTGTGAACAACGCGCGCACACATACATAACACATACCGTGCCGCACCGCCGCCGCGCCGCGCTCCTCACTCTCGCTCTCATCACTGACCGTAATACACGTACCAAGCATCGTATACCTATCTACCTAGTTAGTATATATATGTATGTAGTACTTACCAATAAACGGCATCAAAGAAGAACGAGCGTCTATTCAATCAAACAAACCCAAATACACCACCTCCGATAACTTCTCGCCGCAACATTTGGTCCATCGAGCCGGATTCGCCAGCAGCGAAGAAACGAACCAGCAGCGACGTTGAAGTTGGCGCGAAGAGGTGGACATTCATATATTCAGAAGCATTCTAACTGGACAACATTGCAACTTGCGAGTGGCGAACTGGGGAGACTGTATAAAGATAAGGCCAATCCTTTCTATTACCTACTTACCCTTCATATTAATATTCTCCATTTATTTGCGTCATTTGTGTCAGTGTTGTCTAAAATCTATATACTTATTGCTACAAAAAACACATACAAGCCTAAACATAGTCACAATTTGCAAAATTTGCGTCATATAATTCATTTCACAATTATTTTAATCTATCTACCTACCTACTTGATATTATCTATTTATATCTAGCCCATTTATTGCTTAGAATGTATAGTAAATTATCATTTTTGTAAGGTAAAACTATATACATAACACTATCTAACCATACATAAAGACGTAAATTCTAAACACTTATACATAATATAAGTACTCAAATGCAATACATTAATACATTGATATGCTTAAATACTTACATTTCAAAAAATACATAAAACAAACATTAAATAGTTAACAATAACCAATTATTGCCAAAACATTTATTACACAAATCATTTTATATATTTGCCTAATAATGAACAAACTACCATAGTCCACTGCTGGACATAGAAGTATCTTAACAAAATTATTTATCTAATAGGTATAACAACTAGCCTAATTATATCCTTTCGTTATATGAGTAATTCAATAAAGTAAACGGATTAACGTTCATTCAAATCATTAACTTAAATAAAATAAAGTTAATATCACCTAAAAAATAAAATAAAGGAGGTAGTAGTGAGACTATACATTGCTGCAGCTCGGTATCGGTTCGCATTCCAGCGAATAGTCGCGCGCTACATTACAGTGCGTTATTTTAAAAGATAGAACACTTGTATTCATTTCATTTAATAAAATTATTCTTGTTTACTAGCGTTTAATTCTTTTGTAAACAATGTCTGACGAGCAGCTTTTGGTAAAGAAACGAGCCAGTATAAAAGGTCGTTTAACGGTGTTCAGTAATTTCATAAATAACTTACCAAAAACTTTAAGTAACGAAGATAAGTTAGAACTCGAATTACGGATATCAAAATTAGAGCTATTATTGGATAGTTACAACGAGATTCAAACCGAAATAGAATGTATTGCATCCAATTCGACCGAACAATTTAAAGAGCGCGATTCATTCGAGTGTACGTACTATAAGACATTAGCGCTTGCAAAGTCAAAGTTAGATGTAATACGCGAGCATGATGTTGCAGTTCGGAGGAAGGCAGTGTGGTGCAGCACAACAAAGCAAGTGTCAAGCGTCCTATAATACAACTCGCTAAGTTTAACGGAACTTACGGTTCTTGGCTCGAGTTTCGAGATACATACTCGTCACTTATTCACGATAATCCTGATTTGAGTCCTATTAATAAGTTTCATTATTTACGATCTTCGTTGGAGGGCAGTGCTTTATTAGTGATTAAATCGGTAGAATTTTCATCAAGCATCTATTCAATTGCATGGAAACTTATCTGTGATAGGTATGACAACAAAAAAATGCTTATCGCTAATCACGTAAAATCCCTTTTTAATGTATACTCAATACAAAAGGTTACATCATTTAATTTAAAAAGATTAGTAGACAGTTTTGTAAAAAATCTTCGATCTTTGGAAACATTAGGTGAACCCACCGACAAGTGGGACACTTTATTAATATATATGCTATCGAGTAAATTTGACTCACAAACTTTATTAGAATGGGAAAAATTTAAGTCATTATATGAAAAACAAGATTTACTTTTTGAGGACTTATTAAAATTTACAAGAAATAGGTCTGAATTATTAGAAACTTTAGAACAAAGTAAAAATAAATACCCTAAACAGTTAGGATCGCACAGCTTAGTTAGTATTAATGATACAAAAAGGAAATGTCCTGTATGTCAGTCCGATCATTACATTTACTACTGTAAAACATTTTTAAATGTATCAAATAAACAAAGGGAAGCAAAGGCCAATGAATTAAAATTGTGTTTGAATTGTTTAAAGAAAGGACATCATACAAAAAACTGTAGTGCAAGAACATGCAAAAAATGCAATAAAAAACATAATACTTTAATATGTCCACAACTATTATGTACAGAAAATGCAAACGAACAGGTAGCATTATCAACCGCTGTCATATCGCCCTGCGGATTGTTATCCACTGCATGTGTGAGTGTGCGCACAGCTGACGATCGGAGTAGATGGGGGAGACTAAGATGGTAGTTGTCCCAACGTTCTGAAGTATAGGACAACTACCATCTTAGTCTCCCCGTGAACATGGCTGCTGTAAAGCAACCGAAACGTCGGGGCAAAGTGTAAACTGAAATACAATAGTTTTAATTAGAAAAAAAAATATATAGCTTAAATAGTAGTAAAATTCAATAATAGTAGTATTAGAGTTTTCAAAATTATGTAATAACAGTGTTTAAAGTAAAATAAACAACGCGATAAAATCCGTATAAAGTGTTTAATTTCAATGTATAACATTCGCGTAAACATAAGACAATATTAAGAAATCGAATGTGAAAAACATTTTGTAGACACAACCACTCGTCTTTCTGATGGTAGGTTTAGTGTTACCATACCTTTAAAGTTATCACCGAGTGTTTTGGGAGACTCATATAAATTAAGAAGATCTCGATTTATGCACTTAGAAAAGAAGTTTTGTATTAATCCAGAATTTAAAAATCAGTACGTAAGTTTTATACAGGAGTACAAAGATTTAGGCCATTTGAGAGAATCGAAGAGTTATAACAGTGATCAAATTTGTTATTATGCACCTCATCATGGTGTCGAACGTCAAGACAGCTTAACAACAAAACTCAGAGTTGTTTTTGATTGTTCTGCTAAGTCATTATCAGGTTATTCATTTAACGAGTTGCAGAAAGTAGGTCCAACTATACAGGATGACTTATTTTCCATATTATTAATAATGTATCGCCAAATAAACGTCAATGAATCACAGCGTTGTTTGCAGCAAATACTTTGGCGCGATGATCCTGATCAGCCCCTGAAGGCCTACGAACTCAACACAGTGACATACGGTACTGCTTCAGCTCCATTCCTAGCGATTCGATGCTTGAAGCAATTAGCCAATGAGTGCACTGATCCATTTATTAGTGAAATTATTGCTAAAGACTTTTATTGCGATGATATTCTTACCGGTGCTTTAAATAACGATCAGGCTTTATATATTTATTCAGCTGTCAATAAACAACTAAAAACCGGTTGTTTTCTCTTACGGAAATGGTGCTCAAACAGCTTAGAAGTATTAGACAAAATAAAAACATCTAATGATATCTTAAACGATCGTTTTGATCTATGTCCTGGAACTGTTTCAAAAACGCTGGGCATTAACTGGGACCATAAAGCTGACAGCATTTGTTTTAAAATACAGTTGAAAACACACAATAAAATTACAAAAAGGAATATTCTATCCACTATTTCACAGTTGTTTGACCCATTAGGCTTGGTAAATCCTGTCACATTACAAGCAAAAATAATTTTACAAAATTTATGGCTGTGTAAGCTTTCATGGGACGAGAAGGTACCGGAAACTACACAAAAAGCATGGACACAATTAACTAAATCATTACCACAGTTAAATAATCTCAATGTTCCTAGGCATGTAATATGTAACAAATATGTAAGTTTACAATTGCACATATTTACTGACGCCTCAGAACAGGCTTACGGAGCCTGTGCTTACGTGAGGTCTATCACAGAAAATGATGAAGTTTTTGTCTATCTATTATGTTCTAAAAGCAAGGTTGCACCTCTAAAACCACTAACAATACCGCGTTTAGAATTATGTGGGGCTTTGTTAGGAGCTAGGTTAAGTGAAAAAATAATTAAATCATTAAGATTAAAATTTGATGAATTGTTCTACTGGACAGATTCTACCATCGTCCTTGGTTGGCTCAGCACCCCAACGAATAAACTACAAACATTTGTAAGGAACAGAGTAGCCGAAATACAGTCCACTACTAATACCAATTCATGGCAGTACGTTCCGACAAACTTAAATCCGTCCGATATTCTAACGCGTAGTGTAAACGTTGAGGTGTTGTTAGACTGTGAGCAGTGGTGGAGAGGTCCACAATTCTTAAAACAAAATAAATCATTATGGCCAACATTAAATGTAAATAATAATAATCAGTCGTTCCCTGACTTAAAAGCAGAAGTTACATGCATGGTTTCTCAACCAACCGAGTCACTGTTTCCATTTGATAAACATTCCATGTTTTGGTGTATGCAAAAGTCAATGATATACGTCTTACGTTTTATTCAAAATACAAAAGATAAAAATAATAAAGTTCTATTTATTAGACAGTATAAGTAATTTATTTAAGACGGATACTATTTAAGCTATTATATATACACAAATTATTTACAAGAAAAATATAAACTAAACACAAAAATAAAACAGTAAGCTTGGGCGGCCTCGGCATTCGAAAAATTACTGATGTAAGTTTACCAGCGTTCCTATCTTCGATCCATAGCACGGAGGAATTGACCAGGAAAATCTTGGCACCTACACTGGTTAATTCTGAAGTGCTGTGCATGACCGACGCCGTGAACGCTTGGAGACTTGCTTGCCCAAGCACTGAGTTACCCGAAAACCGCCTCTCTCAGAGACAGTGGGATGGGCCGTTATGCAGCATAGTTCGAGAAAATCTCATAAATACATCGTCTTGTGCTGCTGAACGTGCTCGCTTGCTGGCTGTGGGAGAGTGGGAGTCGGGCCTTTGGCTTCAGGCGCTCCCGTCGTCCAACATAGGTACTATGATGGACGATACGACCTTCCGCATTGCTTCTTGTTTGCGCTTAGGTTCTCCTTGTGTTTCTCCGCATCGGTGTCTTTGTGGAGAAGCCGTCGACAGTCTTGGTCACCATGGCCTATCATGCAGCAGGAGTGCTGGTCGTATATCACGACACGCCAACCTGAATAACATACTCCGTCGAGCTCTTGTCACCGCTGGCGTCCCGGCTCAGCTTGAACCTCACGGCTTGGTACGCGACGATGGCAAGAGACCAGATGGTATGTCATTACTGCCATGGAAAATGGGTAGGCCTTTGGTGTGGGACGCAACTTGTGTCGACACCCTTGCGCCATCATATCTTTCTAGCACAGTGGGTTGCGCTGGTGCTGCTGCTGCATCAGCGGAGACGCTCAAATGGCGTAAATATCAAAACCTTATTGGTGAGTACATATTTGAGCCGTTTGGTGTCGACACGCTGGGGCCATGGGATCCAAGTGCTAGGTCTGTTTATAGAGACCTAGCTAAGCGGCTCATCGACACTTAGCGTGACCAGAGGGCTGGTATTTTCTTCTGGGCACGTTGCCAATTGACGACGATGCGGAGGAATATTATGACGCTTTTTGATTTTGCAGTTTTATTTATGTGTTTAGTTTATATTTTTCTTGTAAAAATAATAAATACATTGGACCATTTGAGGTTTCAGAAGTACAGTTAGCAACATATAGATTAGTAAGTTTATCGCAACAGGAATGTTTTCCTGACGAATATAAAACCTTAAAATCAAATAATTCACTAAAATCTGGTAATTCATTGCAACATCTTAATCCATTTTTTGACCATAAATTTAAAGTAATGAGAGTAGGCGGTCGTTTTCAAAATTCAAATTATCAATATAATAAAAACATCCAATGTTAATACATAAAAAACATATATTTACAAAACTTCTATTTGAGTACGAACACAAGGTACTAATGCATGCAGGGCCGCAGCATTTATTATATTCTACTCGTGAAAATTATTGGACGATAGGAGGACGAGACTTGGCGAGGTATGTCTCTCGAAACTGCAAAACATGTAACCGTGATCGTGGCAAAACAGTAGTCCCCATTATGGGAAATTTGCCTAAAGAGAGGTTTAGCACTACATTTGCATTTCAATCCACAGCATTAGATTACGCAGGGCCTGTAATGATTGCTAACAGAGAAGGGCGAGGATGTAGGCTTATAAAATCCTACATATGCGTTTTCGTATGCTTCACCACAAAAGCCGTCCATATCGAATTGGTCAGCAATATGTCTACTGCAAATTTTCTTTTAGCCTTGAAACGATTCATCAGCCGTAGAGGGAAACCCTCATATATCTATAGCGATAATGGTTCTAATTTTGTAGGTGCAAATAACGAATTAAATAAAATAATATCTTGCGATTCAGACACAATTGTTGATGCACTTGCACAACAATCAATTAAGTTTTCTTTTTGTCCTCCTCATTCACCACACTTTGGCGGTTTACACGAAGCCGGTGTCAAATCAATAAAACATCACCTAAGACGTGTAATAGGTAACTCAAATTAAACTTTTGAACAGTTGTACACAACTCTGACACAAATAGAGGCGGTACTAAATTCTAGACCCCTAAGCCCATTATCCTCTGATCCACATGACCTGTTACCGCTTACCCCCGGTCATTTCCTTGTTGGCAAACAACTGACGTCATTACCAGAGCCACACTACGCAGATGCTCCTACTACTCGTCTTGATCGATATCAACACATTGAGCAGCTTCGCCAACAGTTTCGGTCGAAATGGCACAAGGAATATATATCGGACCTCCAAACTCGCGCAAAATGGAAACAGTCAGAAGGATCACTACACGTCGGAGACTTAGTGCTCATAAAAAACGAGCAAATGCCTCCCATGAAATGGCCCTTAGGAAGAATCATCAGCATATACCCTGGAACTGACGGAATTGCCAGAGTTGCGGACATCAGAACATCATCGGGGGTATTAAGAAGATCGTTCTCCAGAATATGTCCGTTGCCAATGCCAGACAAGGATTGAAGCAGCAACGCTTCAATGAAGGGCGGCATGTCGAAGCGATCTCCGTGTGTGAACAACGCGCGCACACATACATAACACATACCGTGCCGCACCGCCGCCGCGCCGCGCCGCGCTCCACACTCTCGCTCTCCTCACTGATCGTAATACACGTACCAAGCATCGTATACCTATCTACCTAGTTAGTATATATATGTATGTAGTACTTACCAATAAACGGCATCAAAGAAGAACGAGCGTCTATTCAATCAAACAAACCCAAATACACCACCTCCGATAACTTCTCGCCGCAACAAACATATTGATGTCAATAATATCCTGGCCGAACAACAGAAAGGATGCCGTAAGTTTAGTCAAGGATGCAAGGAACAATTAATTATAGATTCAGTTATCCTTAAAAAAGTTCAGAAAACACAATCAGATATTTTTAGCATGTACATAGATTACAAAAAAGCATATGACTCAGTACCTCATTCGTGGCTGTTAAAAGTTTTGGATATCTACAAAATACATCCCACAATAACTGCGTTTTTAAAAAACATCATGACAAAATGGTCAACTGTACTTACACTCACTACCCCAACGGACACAATAGAAACAAACCCGATCCGGATACAGAGAGGTATTTTTCAAGGAGATGCGCTAAGCCCACTACGGTTTTGCCTTGCTTTAAATCCTCTCTCTAACATATTAAATTCAACTACAGTAGGATACCCTTTAAAAGACACAGAAACACTCAGACACACTACTACAGAGAAAAATATAATAAATCATTTGCTTTATATGGATGATATTAAACTTTACGCTAATACTGAGAATGAATTATTTAATCTAGCTAATCTAGTAGAGAAATTTACAAATGACATTAAGATGCAATTTGGGATAGATAAATGTAAAATAAACTCAGTTAAAGCAGGCCAGACTTATCATGACACTTACAAATATCTCGGATATAAACAATCACTACAAATACATCACAAAGACACCAAACAAAAATTGACATTACAATTTCAACACAGACTTAACACGATACTAAAAACGCAACTTAACTCTAGAAACACAATAAAAGCCATCAACACTTTCGTCATTCCTCTACTCACATACTCTTTTGGAGTAATAAATTGGACCAAAACCGAACTCAAGGATGTACAGAGAAAATTAAACACTACAATGACCAAATTTCGAAAACATCACCCAAGATCTTGTTTACAAAGATTGACATTGCCCAGAAAAGAAGGAGGCAGAGGCCTCATAGACATTCTAAACTTGCATAATAGGCAAATAACGACCCTTAGGCAATATTTCTTCAGCAAATCTCAAATATCTACACTCCACAAGTCAATAGTACAAATGGATCAGAAGTTAACCCCACTTAACCTAAAGGACCCCGCTAAACAAAATAATGAAATGCTGACAGACGAAAAAACCAAGCTATCAGAATGGATCCATAAATCTCTGCATGGAAGACATCGTACAGACTTATGCCAACAAAACGTCGACAAAGAAGCATCGAACGCGTGGCTGAGCCAAGGAGAACTTTTCCCAGAAACTGAAGGATTCATGATCGCTATACAAGACCAGATAATCGAAACCAAAAACTACAGAAAGCATATAATCAAGAATTTAACAACTGACAGCTGCCGCAAATGCAATAGTTCTCCAGAAACAATCCAACACATCACAGGAGCCTGCAAATCAATTGTCCAAACTGACTATAAGTATAGACATGACCAAGTAGCCAATATTATACACCAAAATCTTGCAAATCAATATAAACTCATAGAAACCTCTACAGCATTATAAATATAGCCCACAAACTGTTTTAGAGAATTCCACAACAAAACTATATTATGACCGAGCCATTCTTACTGATCGAACCATCCATTATAATCGACCAGACATAACTGTGATAAACAAGGTAACTAAAACAGGATATTTAATAGACATTGCCGTACCAAACACACACAACATACAAACTACAATAGCAGAAAAACTTAGCAAATATACAGAATTAAAAGATGAAATTACTCGACTCTGGCATCTACAAAAAGTAACTATAGTCCCTATTGTTCTTTCTACTACTGGAGTCATACCCAAACAACTACACCAATCACTCAAAACTTTAAAACTACCACTTGCAGAATAGTAAGGAAATTTCTACAATGTGAATCAGACAACTCACACCATGTAACACACACAACCACTCTATTCACAACTCAATCACAAACTATTGCTGATGTACACTTGGCTTAGGCCCGTACCATCAGTTTTCTCTCCGGTTAGCCGAGAGAATAAAAGCAAAACAAAAAAATAATAATAATAATGTATTTATTTTGCTTCAAATGTGGTACACAAAGATGTTACAAAATATAAATTAGAACAATATACATTTCACCTGTAATACAGGTATGCAAAATTATATGTCAATTAAGCTACTTAATAAAATTTTGTTAACCAAATTAGGTACATGATAATATTGAATTTGAGATTAATTATTATAGTAAATAAATTCATTAAACCTAGTTCATTTCAATAAAAATAATATAATATTTTAATCAAATTAAATGTAAAATTTAAAATTTTTCATTTTCGTTTACATGTCAAAATTAATTGAATTAAGTGAGTAGAAATAATTAATAAAAACAAAACATGCATAACATTAAATTAGGCATTTTAAAACACCGAGTTTTAGTCGTAATACAATGTCTCTTAATAAGTGCAGTAACGACAAGAACTATTACTTAAATAGTCTTTGATGGAATAAAAGTTTTCCTGGATAAGCCATTCCCGCAAAGCACAACAAAAGTTCTTATTCAGTAAATTAACTATCCTCTTGGGCAAGGAGTTAAAAATGAGTGGTGCCATATAGACAAAACTTTTTCTAAATAATTCCAACTTGGGCACAGTCATTCTTATGGATAAGTGGGTGACATGTCGCTTATTCGTATTGTCGATTTTTTCAAACAGGTAATTGTGAGATTTGACAAATTTAGCCACTTCATAAATATAGATGCTGGGAACAGTTAGTAGTTTATTCGATTTGAAAATAGGTTTATAGGACTCCGACCATTTCATACCGAACAATGCGCGAATACTTTTTTTGCGCTATAAAAACTCTTAAAACTTCACTCGGGTTCCCCATACAACTATGCCATAACGTATTATAGAGCAAATGTATGAGTGGTAAATCATTATGGCAGTTTGCCTGGATGTAAAATGAGCGTCTAAAGTTATTCCTAAGAAAGTTGTACTTTGTATTTGCTGAACTTCTGTATTTTTATAACTGATATTTAATTGAATAGGTTTACTTTTGTAGGTTTTAAATTGGAAGAGTTTAGTTTTGTAATGTTAATTTTAATTTATTTGCATCAAGCCATTTTATGACGTCTTTTAATGTTCTATTACTATAAGATTCATAGGAATTTTCATTTTTACAATTGATGATGATTGATGTGTCATCAGCAAACAAGACACATTCGTGAGAAAGTGTGCGTGGTAAATCGTTGACAAATCAGGAATAACAAAGGCCCCAAAATGCTGCCCTGTGGCACACCAGAATAATTAGTTTTAAGCTCAGAATCATGATGTTCTAAGCTGTTAGTAATATTGTTAAATTTAGTTACTCTTGTGAACTGTCTTCTGTTGTTCAGGTATGATTGAAACCATAGTAAAGCTGGACCTCTTATTCCAGATTTGTCAAATTTTTTAATAAGTATCTATCAAATGCTTTACTAAGGTCCAATAATAGAGCAGATGTAGGGATTTAAGCGTTAATGTTATTAACTATAGATTTTACGAACTTGAACGTGGCCAGTTGAGTCGATTTGCCTTTCCTAAATCCGTATTGTTCTTGTGCTAAGAGGTCATATTTATCTATAAATTTTAGTAACCTAGAATACATGGCTCTTTCAAAGATTTTTGAGAGCACTGGAGTCAGAGCAATGGGTCTGTAATTATTAATGTCAGATCTAGATCCTATTTTGTGCAAAGGTTTAATCACGGATAACGTGAGTTTATCAAGAAAACAACCTTCTTCTAGAGATAAGTTAACAATATGTGATAATGGATTTGATATATACTTTGCAATACTTTTAATAATGTCTATATTAATGTTGTCATACCCTGCAGACTTAGTATTTTTTAAAGACTTGACATAATCAAGTCTTTACAGACTTCGATAGAATGAGTGGGATCTAAAAAAAATGCTTGTTGTATTACTTCTAAGGCCGTAGTCGGCTTGAAAAGTTTCATTGGTAGAATTGCAAATTAAATCATTTTGTGTTATGTCAATAAAGAAATTATTAAATAAATTGGCTCAGGTCCAGATGTCGCTGTGTTACCATTGTCAGTTATATTATCGATATACTCGTACATATGAGCTTTAGCATCCTCCACACAGCGCTTAACAACATCCCATGAAGCCTTGCCTTTGTTTTTGGATGTTGATATGTGCTTTAAGTGACACAATGACTGCATATTATTAACACATTTTCACATAATTTCGAGTATGTTAAAAATTTTCTTTACTGTCATTATTCTTATTTAAATAATATTTATATCTTAGTTCCCGTTTAATTTTAGAACTAACTTTAAGGCCCTTTGTCACCCATGATAATTTACCAGCTTCACAGCGATTCTTTATTCGTATAAGAGGGAAACAAAGTTTAAAAAACAATGTTAATTCGTTGTGAAACATATTAAAGGCATCATTTGTGTTTGAGATATTATAAATTTCAGAAAAAGAAAGTCTACTAATACACTCAATAAACTTGTGTAAATTATTTTTGCTAAGATCATAAATCGTTGAAAAAAAATACCTTGCTAAAGCATCTTTCTGGTAGTTTTCAAATTCTATAGATTGCGCTGTGTTATGATCTGATAAACAGAAATTGTGAGTCTTTCCTTTTGCCGTTGGGATGTTACTTATAATGTTGTCAATGCATTTATTTAATCTTATATGATAAGTAAATTTGAAATTTTGCGTGCAAGTTTTAACAAAACATGTATGAACAATATTATACCGTAACATCCTTTTACACCGTGTTTTAAGGAAATAAATGTATTACTATTATTATTATTATTATATAGTCAGGCACAAGTATGCAGTAGAGCCGGAAGCGGCAGTCGTGTCCTCGCAACCACTAAGTTAGGTCGTAGCTCAACATGTATTTCTATTATTTATACCTGGTTCCAAAGCATTTCATTTGAACAACCACAACAACACACCTGATAACTTCTACACTCCCATTTCTCCAGCCATAGTTTTATGGTTTAGGGCCCTTGTAACAGGGCCTATTGCCGGTTACCATGCACAATTTTATACTGAACTGTCAAGATCTTGACAGTAAAAACGAATAACACTTTGCCTCTTGATAAAGCAGTATCATACAATACTGCTCCGCCGAGCAGAAATATTACAAAAAGAAAATCTAAATATGCAAGTGATCTATCAAAGGGCGCATAATATCAATATACCAATCAGTTCCGTTGGAACCGGGCGATGCTGCTATGAGTATCATGGCACGGCTGAGATCCGCTATGAGTGAAAGTTCTCTGGCATATTATATCTCTTATCTATGCGAAACTGACGGATCTGAAAGAGGTTGTCTTGCCCGAATAAAAAAAGAGCCTAGAACTCGATCAAAGGGCCATGGGGTCCAATTGTAAACATCCAAAATATCATTGAAATTGATCAAGCCGTTAAGGAGGAATTTAATGAAAGACAAAATATGTTTTGGTTACTATATTTGGTTACTTTATATAAGTATATGGTAATAATGGGTTTGCGTTGATATTGGGAGAAAACGTAATCCACGACCTCTGGATCGCAATCCCAGTCCTTTATCCGTTCAAAACCGATACACAAAGCTTTTAACTACTATGACGTCTACTAACTATGTACTACTAGTACTAAGTACGTCAATAGAAACTGAAATATTAAAGTTGGGTATTTAATTTTTATCGTTTAATTATGCAATGCTCAATCCAAATATTCTTAGTCATAATAAAAGAAGAATGTTTTTTATTTATTCTAACAATACAGTCTAAAGACTGGTTGCTGAGATAGCATATGAATCACTTTAGTTGCGTAATCAATCTTCGAGTTCATGAACCATTGTTGCGGTTCTGAAAAATAGCCCTAGATACTGCAATATAGGTATGTATATTACATTATATGAATATGGTAATGTGCGAGCGATATAATAATTATATGGATCTAAAGGTATGGTATAGAAATATAACCCAAATATTCTGACGCTGTATGAATATTTAATTATCTATCTAACATTTTGATATCTGTAAGTATAATATATAATCATATACAAATTGTCTGATATTATAGAATAATCAATAAAAACTCAACACATAAACATACACAATATTTATTTTTAATTCTTATATATTTGTTTAATAACTGATTCGTAATTATAAGATTACTCGACGAATAATATAATATCAGAGACGTGGAACGTTCTAGAATCCAGTTCCAAGCAGACTAGGATGGCTGTAGAGACAGCACTAATTGTAGCTTTCTTCTTTAGATTAGCTTTTATCAACACCTCCTAGTCGTAGTTGTGGCTTGATGCAAGTCTGAAAATTTATTTTATTATAGATTTAACACGATCATATATTTAAATTTTGATTGGGAAGTTGGTTTAGCTTGCATAGAACGACGCCCAGATAGATAGAGGTAGATGAAAAAAAATATCTCTCTCATCTTATGTAGCAGGCTAGCAATCTGTGCTTAGTAGCTGTTTAGAATTAATGTGGATCCAGTTTATTCCGGCCATCGAGGCCAAGTCATCTATACAAATGTAATATAGCTGAAATGTTTATTTGTTTGAGCGTGCTTAGCTCCAGAACCACCATTCGGATTAAAATGGGGAAGGTTATAGATTCTATTACTATATGCGCGTGCCACGGGAGCAAAGCAGTAATCATATGCATTAGTAAAACTACCGGGGGACAACTATTCTATTGCACAAAATTAGTAGTTAATTAGCACAAAACAAATAATAAAAACTAATTACACACCAGCAGTGGAAGTGAATGCGACTGCTGTGCATGAGGTCTCAGGTTCGAATCCCGGGTCGGGAGAGAAAAGAAAAGGTTATTGGGATTTACTGTTAAGAAGTCTCAATAGCAGCCCGGAGTTAGGAAGTTGGCGGTGTAAGACAGCCCCGTGCCTCGGAAAGCACGTAAAGCCGTTGGTCCTGCGCCTGATCTCTCTCCGGACTTGTCGGATTATCGTCCCATCGGATCATGGGAATGAGGGGAATAGAGAGTGCACTTGTGTTTGCGCAGACGCTTGTGCACTATAATATCTCCTGCGCAGATGGCCAGTCTTGCCAGATTGGCCGCCGTGACCAAAAATTCGGTCTAGAGGATATTATTATTATTATTACTATTAAATTAACAAATAAGTGACAAAATTGATAAATACTTAAATGATACAGGCAATTCAATAATTTAAGCAGTTAAATTATCCCGCCAAAGAAAAATCTTGAAACTGAATTGCACGGTAAATTTTTTTTATCGTTTACATGTTTTAATCTCTTATCCCTCTATAGTGCTTGTAAAAAATATAACGCTACATTCTTCATTATTTCGTTGCAACATTAATTTACATTATATCTTGCGAATACTTACTTGCTTTTCATCTCAATTGATGCAGCTGTCAAAGTCTAACATAGTGCTTCTTTCATTTTTCAAATAATAGTATCTATGCCAGACATTCTTGACGTTTTTTTAAATGTTCAGTGTTCATGTGCAGTTTTTCACAACAACACCTAATATGTTAGACGATGTATATAGGTAGTGCTGAAACCACTTCACTTTTTTCTACTCGGAATCCTAAAAGCGATGTTTAGCTTTTGGTTTTTGAACGGTTGATTCTGCCAATCCTCATTTTCATTGTAGTCTCTTTTTAATGTTCTATAAAACGTTTTTTATATATTCGTCGCAGAATTTTGCTGTTATATAATATATTATAATCTTTTATTTTTTGACGATAAGACGAAGCCGGGTCAGTCGATATCATGTTGATTAAATTTGCATTACAATTTTGTTATGTTGTTGTTGTATTAGACGAACTTGTCGTATCATTTTCCTCCGATGATGTAGTATCACTGATGCTTGAAATCGAATCACTGGAGCTTGAACTCGAATCACTGGAGCTTGAACTCGAATCACTGGAGCTTGAACTCGAATCACTGGAGCTTGAACTCGAATCACTGGAGCTTGAACTCGAATCACTGGAGCTTTAACTCGAATCACTGGAGCTTGAATTCTCGTAAACGGAGCTTGTACTCGTAGCACTGGTGCTAGTACTCGTATCACCGGTGCTTGAACTCGGTTTACTGTTGCTTCTACTCGAATCACCGATTGAAACACTTAATAAGTCACCTAACAGGTCTATAGATACAATTTTGGCCTCTGTGGAGAAAAAGGCATTCATTGTAATTGAACCATTTTTTAGTATTTCATAGCAAATTTTGTTTGTATTTATAGAAAAAAATACTGATGCTTATTTATTCACTCATCACTATCTTGTGTCTCCATGAATATGGTTGCTGAAAGCAACTGAAATGTGGGGTAAATTGTTTTTATTACATATAATTTTAATACCTAGTTCATAATATAAAAATATATTAAGAAAAAACGATTGGCTCATAAAAAATGCTGATGTAGTGGATATCGTATCACACCAGATCAGCTAATATGTATTAATTTGATGTTCTTGAGGGCGATGGATTAAAATATCCAAACATGTCCAAATAATAAAACTGAATTATTGAAATTGACATGCAAACGTAACAAATCTTAGTCTCCCAATGAATATGGTTGCTGAAAGTAACTGAATGTGGGATAAATTGTTAATCTACATTTAAATAAGTAGTTAAAAGTAGTAATGAAATATATCAAAAAACAAACTGCGGTAAATTCGAATAAAGTATACTAGTTTCAATATGTAACGCGTCGACGTAAAACTAAATAGTTTATTTATATAGGTACAGGAGATATGTTAATTATTGAAAACTGTCCCTCTAACTAATAAATTAGCATTTGGATGCCTGCGTCCAGACGCGAGTGATTTAATCATTATGTTTCGATATCGTTAAGCTGACAGGTTAATCTACAGGTAAACTTTAGAATTATTATTTGTTTACCTAAAAGACAGAAAACGAATGTGATCTGTTTTGCAACATCAAAAATATGCAATACAATACGCTAAGTACAAAAAATGTACGAAATACTTACGTACTGACTGGTAAGTAGCAGCCACCTGAAAAACACAATAACAATTTGATGCATACTGATGATAGATAATGCGACGAAAAAGTTAATCTGTATAATGGAAAATTTATTGATTGGTTGTCACTACATAATTCGAATGTAAGTATATACGAAAAATTATTTGACGATGGGTTTATTGATCGTGTTTCGACATTTATTTTGTATATTTTCATTTTTATAGAATAGTCCCGCAATAGGATTAAGTCCTGTGTCACAGGGGACTTTACAAACATTCAAACAATGAACAAAGAAACGAAAGAAAGAAAAATGATTATTTGATACATACTACAAACACATAATATCAAATATAAAATAAAAAGAACACCCAGACTCAGAACAACAATTTGTGGATCCCACAACTTATTGTCTCGTGTCCACTCACTTGTCGTAAGAACAGCGGCAAGCTAACCACCAAGTCTCTATATTCAAGAAATGAGCCGATTTACCTAAGGGCAGTTAATTTTGTCACATATCCTATGAAACATATGGCTAAATATAATTGTTCGCAGTCACACTGGGCACGGGCCTGTTCTAAGTGTGGAAGGGATAGGCGATAGTACACGACGCGGGTCCAGTACGGACTGACCAGACTTCACATGTCTTCGAGAACATTATGGAAAATTCACAGGCACGCAGGTTTTCTCACGATCTATTGCTTCACCGTTAAAGCGAGCGATAATTTACTAATTAATACGCACATCATTTCGAAGATTCAGAGTTGCGTGCCTTAGGATCTAACTTGGTACCTATGTGTAGCAGTCTAACGATCTCCTTCTTGACTATCGCTGCTACGCAATTGAAATATAGTACAATAAATGCATATACTATTGATACACTGCGAGTCTACGTAATATAAACTTCTATTAACTTTAAAATTATGAAAAAAGTATACTTACAACAAGAATAATTAAAAACGCAACGGCTTTCATGATGAGGGATTGTATTGTTGAGTACAACTGTAGTAGCTCGAATAGTTCGAAGTAGCTGGTGACCTAATTGCACTTATAGGCGTATTTATATCAAATGGATGTTTGTTTAGTTTGTACCAATAAGCTGAACGAGAAAATAATTCGTCACTATATCAACACAACTGTACAAATAAGGATACAGACAAAAATATAATTAATATGCAGTTGCAAGATGCAGTTCTCCCTATAATTAAACTAGCTTTTGCCCACGACTTCACTCCTCGCGCAAATGTAGATTAGGTTTACACCCTAACGGGGTAGCGTGATGTTATATAACCTATAGCCTTCTTCGATAAATAGGCTATCCAACACTATTTTTTTTTAAATATATTTTATAATATCTATATATATATATATAATTGCCATAAAAATTACAAATAATACAGAATAGGTTCAAAACATCAAAAATTTCTGTACAGCGTTCTGAATCAATTAAATTCCCCACACTAGGCTAAGCCTGTCCTGCGTGAAGCATATACATCTGACTGTATCTCCAAAGCGGAGGCATAAGAATATTACACATGCACATTTCGCTAGGTGCGCATTAAGTCTCAAGTTTTATTTCCAAGTTAAGCAAAGCATCATTGTTAACTTTAATTGTTAAGAAATTCTCAGTAGCATCACGGACTGTAACACTGTGGTCAGTAAACGGTAAAAGCCTCCTATAATTTGGGACTTAAGAGCAAATCTGGCAAAATGTGGGTATAATACTAAGCAAACAAAAATAAACATATTCCACAGGGATTTGCGAAGTAGAACTCTCTTAGCTCCTTGAACTGCAGCAACAGCTACGCCAGTGGTTCCAAGCCAATTGTCCGTCTTTGGCACATACATAATAATATGTATGTGTACGTATATACATAATTATGAGTGTAAATAATTTTACACCCATGTGTATGAAAAATTAAAGGTGACCTATAAAAAATACATATATAAGAAAATAATTAACTCAGACTTTTTTACATCTGTACAAATATAATTTAATGCAATAATAAATGTATCTTGTTTCTGTCTACAACGATAATTTTCAAGGTAACGGAACGGTAATTTTTGAAGCACCTGTGCATATTGGTCGATTCTAGAAGCACGTGCTCACAACGTGAACCTAATTTCTATTAGGTGTCATGTGATACTGTATACTCTCTCCCTTTCTTCTCCTAGCTTAAGTCTCACATGGTGGTGTGGTGGGGTCAGCCTTCCTAATGTTCTGCCTCCACTTCACCCTATCTTTGACCTCGTCTTCAGTCACTTGGCACTCACTCATATCTTCTTGCACTACATCTTTCCCTCTTGCCTTAGGTCTGCTTTTGGATCTTTGACCTGTGAATGAAAGATGTAGTGCTAAATCACCGACGTATCTTACCAGCGATGTCGCTCACACCCAGGCTTTCTCGCAAGTACTCGTTGCGGATTTTATCCCGCCTGGTAACGCCGCACATCCACCTTAGCATCTTCATTTCAACAACTTAATGATAGGTTATACTTATATACATATACTCATCCTTATATCCCTGAATAGATATTATAACCACATCTTGCCAGCTATTATTTTAGATCCTAAGTTAAAAGTCACTAGCCAGTTTGCGTTTCGCACACAGTTTCAGATTTCGTGCTGCTACTGAAAATTTCAGACCAATCGAACCCGAGACCTCATTTGTACCAAGTGCATTCACTATCGCAGTGGCATCACCATGATATTAAACGTTTATATAAAATTAGAATAACCATAAATATAAAATTACTTAGTGAAAATGTAAGTATTATGTAGATATATAAAGGCAAATATTATTTACCTGAATCCAAAGAATAATAGATTAAAAATAAAGTATACCACGATAAACTAGATGTACTTAAATATCAATTAAAATTAACATTGATTATATTTATATTTTTAAATGAAGGGAATTATATATAAAAACTATTTAATAAAGTGCATGACACAATAAAGTCAGTGTGGCCATGTCGATGAGCAAAATAAAAATAATTAAAAAAAAAGTATAATTAATTTGTAATAGGCATTGATAAAAACATTTAATAGTTATTATAATAAAATCACCAACTAGCAAATGTACATATATGCGGCATTTTCGTCCATTTGCATGCAACCCTGCATCGTAGGCTACTATACAAATAGTCAAATAACGGACCCAAACAATACCCGAACTTGTAACAACTGTTTGTTGATCACACAAATTTTATTGTTTGTCTAGTGTGTGGATCAAAACCACAATACTCGGCGAAGTGGCAATTGCAAGTTGATCTCTTGAACCAAACTTCATAGTAGATTTATTTCATTCAGCCAGACGTATCAAACAGATAATGTTATGATCAGGTGCAAATCTGTTTCGCAATATTAACAATTTCGTTGGATACAAAATACTACTAAATACTAGTTGGAAAATAACTGGGATAAAATTTTGCGCTCTCAATTTTATTTGGTTATTTTTATATTTGTACCTATTAATCAACTGCACTTTAGCTGACTAATAGCAGTCAAGCAAAATACCGTTAAACTGGCAATGGTGGAAATACAATGTGTTGTTTTTATAATTTCTATCTCTCTGGTTTGTCCTGCAACCTAAGACTCGTTTCACCTCATTTCACTCAGTGAATTGCATGTATGATGTATAGAATCTTAGAAATCTTAAAATTAATATTTACACTTTCTTCGATGATTCGGTTGCTTTTTACTATAAAATAATGTATCCGACCGACGTTATCCAGCCCGATCGAACTAATCGCAACCGTAGTACAGGGTTCAATTAATTGTGACTCTAAACCAACCAGGGATCCAAAAAATTGCATCAAAATTGGTCTATGCGTTGAGGATGTGTTCATAATTATACACTTGTATAGAAGAATCCTAATCCTAACTACTATCATAAATGCGAATGTGAGTTTGTTTGTTTGTTATGCTTACACGCCTTATTTACTCGACTGATCATCTTGAAATTTCGCATACTCGTAGTCAGGTGTACAGAAAAGGACACAGGGTACCTTTTATCCAGGAAAAGTATATCTTTGTGTTCCTTGACATAACCGCAAACGGCGGGGCCGCGCGAATCGCTTTCACATGCATTCGCGACCCCGCCGAGGTTTCGGCCCGCCGTGTGAAATGGCAGGCCACTACACAATTAGACCTACCAAAGTTGCCCAAAGGGGCACCACTAATTTTATCCCTACTGTCGCCCTGAGGGGAGAGGGGGACACACACGATACAGAGGCGCGCGTGGGAACACGCACGCCGTCTCTCGGACCTGGTGCTGAATGGGTGGCGGGCAGGCCCACGAAGCCCACCACCGCCAGGTCAAACCTCAGGGTGGCTGGAGGTCACCTCGCGCCCTCCGGCGCCCGGCTCTGCGCTTGCATCCAGGAAAAGTGCTGTAACTAAACCTAACTTACATTAAACGCAAAGTAAGCCGCGGGCAAATTTAGTTATGTATAAAAAGTTATATACGCGTATAATAGTTAATCGCGGATAACGTCACTGGTCAAGTCAAAGTCAAAAATCATTTATGCCGTTAGGTCACAAAGTAACATTTATGAACGTCAAAATATATAGGTTAGTGAGCTTACTAAGTTACCTTTTATTTAGTTGCTAGGTTCAGACAAAGCCTATGAGAAGAAACCTGCAAGAAACTCATGGCCACTCTTTTAATAACTCACAAGTGTACGTAAAAACAAACTTGTCTCCATATATAAGTACCAAATTGCATTACAATATCTCATTTCGTTTAAAGATTTGAAGTTTCGGGCTGATATTCAGGTACCACTATCACAGGAGTAAAGTTCCTTTTGACTTCTTACGGAACCTCAAGGGTAAGAAATCAAAGAAAGTGACTTGAATATTAACAAAACCCATGAGAATTTTATGTGAATTCTCACATATTTTATCACGCTTTACTTACTTTTAATAAATATATACAGGTTGTATCATGAAGGTATGGTTTTATTTTGGGATCGTATAGTATAGTTCATAATTAATAGTTATGAGATTATTTTATATATTGCCTGCCCTGTCATAAGTGCTAGAACAGATCATGAACGACAGGTTGGTTGATTATCTAGAAAAGCATAATCTCCTTTCTCCTACACAATTTGGCATTCGCGCTGGAAAATCTACCGCTGATTCGGTACATGAGCTTACCAATTATGTAACTACCAAAATAGATGACGGGCCAAAGTCTTGGAAATAGCCAAGGCATTTAATACAGTATCTGTACCTATACTTATACTAATTAAATCTCTTTCAGGACCATCTGAGCAAGCGCACCCAGAGAGTTAGAATAGGTGACTTCATTAGTGAAGAGCGCACGTTAACTTATGTCACCTCTCAGGGCAGCGTCATTGGTCCAACAATATTCCTGATATACATTAACGATCTGGGTGCGCTTGCCCTCCCCAGGGGTAAAATAATAACTTTCGCGGATGACACAGCTCTCCTGTTCAGCGATAACTCGTGGAGGGAGGTATATAAACATGCACAAACAGGTTTCAGTAGAGTGACTGAGTGGCTTTTAAACAACAAACTCACCCTTAATGCAGACAAAACGACTTACATTGCCCTTTCTATGAGAAACCATGGACCATCTGCCCCAGCACCTTGACATTTTATTGTAGCTCACACTTGCTCGAAACCACATAATGATGGATGTAACTGTATTCACCTACGCAAGTCACTTATGGTTAAATATATAGGTGTAACAATTGACAATACGCTAAAGTTCACACAGCACACACACATGTACATACACACATCCACACATCCACGCACACCAGACATATGTACTTTCACTCATAACCTAACTACTAATAATTTCTTGCTAGTTATTCTCTTGTTTTTACCCGAATGCGACAGAAGGAGGGTAATGTTTTTCGAGCGTATGTATATACCTATACGTATGTAAACAATGCTTTGTTACCTACGGGCAAAGAAAGATCTATCAAAACTACGTTTGTCACCGCATGCGGCACCATAAAGTATTTAGTTTCTTACCATAAAGTACTCCCTTTGCCTGTACCTAGCAACTAACCTAAATGTAGCTTCAGTAACTTAGTAAACTCACTAACCCATATATTTTGACGTTCATAAGGTTACTTTGTGACCTAAATGAATAAATTATTTTTGACTTTGACTTTGAATTTTATATAGATATTGTGATACTTGTTTTTCTCTTTTCAGTTCATTACTTTTAAGCAGTCGGGTTTTTTGTTTTTATAATAATAATTTTATTAAATGAGTTTTCCAAATATAAATAGTTTCCAAGTAAAAAAGATAGTGCTTTTTGTATGCATATAAGTAAATGTCGGCGCGTCATCGCCGTTGTTGTCACGATCACACATAATGAGCACCAAAATTCACGCACAAATATTTTGCAGAGGATAGTAGTGATTTAAAAAAAGAACTTTCTCCAATTTCAGGTTCATTCATTCAGGTTCACTGGTGAACCAACAAGGAATCAATCTAGAAGTCACATTACAGCTCTGTTTATACTGATTTCTCGTAACAGTCCAACATAACAAAAAGCGGAAGTGATAACAGAAAAATTTAAATACAACTTGTCCTGCCTTTGAGGACATTGAGATGTGTGGTCCACGTTAGTAGGCTATCCAAATGAATTCCTAGATATTTTATTGTGTCAATTTGGTCTATTAAAGGACAGTTACATTTATTGGTCGTCGAGCAAGAGTGTAGTCTCAGGATCATTGTGCATCTAGGAGCAGAGCGTTTTGACACGTAGAAGTAAATTGCTTTTGTTTTGTCTATGTTTAGGGTCAGTAAATTCATCCGGACCCTGTGAGCAACTGTTTGCAAGCCCTCTTCCACTGTAGTCTGTTATTCATCCCAGCTTTTACCGAAGAAGACAATTGCAGTGTCATCAGCGTACGTTACTATTTTTGCTTAAAACAAGTCCAGGGCACACAAGCTATTTATATAAATAATAAATAGCGTCGGGCCGAGGACGCTTCCCTGTAGGATTCCAAAATTAACGGTTGAGAGTTCACTGCAACAGTCTGCCGTGATCACTTTTTGTCTTCTGTCAGACAGATATGAGGAAAACTATGCCAAAACATCGCCTCGGATTCCCAAGAGCTCCATTTTTCTGATAAGTATTGTCCGAGACACAGTATCAAAAGCCTTAGCTAGGTCCAGGAAGACACCAGTACATGCCATACCTTGATCAAGTTTTTGTGAAATAAAGTCGACTATATTTATTACTGCATCCTCCGTGGACCTGCCAATGCGGAAACCAAGCTGACTATCAAATAGAAGGTTGTTCTTTTCTAAATATGCCAGTAATCTCTTATTGACAACCCTCTCCAAACCTTGGAGAGCGTTGTCAACAAAGAGATCGAGTGATAATTAGATGGGGCTTTTGGGTCACCACTTTTGTATATGGGGCAAACGTTTGCAGTCTCGAAACAGGCAGGGACAGTGCCAGTTGCTAAACTCAAGTTACACAGAAAAGTAATAGGTTTTACCAAAACGTGGGCACAGCTTTTAAGTAACTTGTTACTTATATTATCATAGCCAGAACTAGAGGCTGGTTTAAGGTTAGTGATTAATTTGTATATTTCATTTACATCTGTGGGGGCTAGAAAGAAAGAGTCTGAATCTTTATCAACTGAGGAGTATCTCCCAGTATCACTAGCAAGCTCACTTTCGGTAAGATTTAGTTGCGACATCGTATAAAAGTCCCGCTTTATCTGACCTCTCACCCTAGACTTGTCCGGTATGAGTAACTCTACCTGGCATAGCCCTAGCGCTCATTAAGGCGCGCAAGCCCCACCACGACGGCAACGTAGTGATACATCGGGGGGTTATTATTATTATTATTATACTATAAGTAGGTATATTTAAAAATATTAAAGCTTATATTTACACATTTACACTTTCCTCGATGATTCGATCGCTTTTTATTCTAAGCTAACGGATCCGATCAACTTTATCCTGCTTGATCGAGCCGACCGCAACCGCAGTGTCACCTACAGGGTCCAATGCTGAATCTAAACCAATCAGGGACACACGAAAAATGTCATCCACATTGGTCCAGTCGTTGAGTTTTCAGTGATATACACAAGTACTGAAGAATCCTAATACTAATTAATAATATTATAAATGCGATCTGAGTTTGTTTTTGTTATGCTTTCACAGGTTATCGACTCAATCGATCATCATGAAATTCCACATACACGTTGTCAGAGGTACAGAAAAGAACTTAGGGTACCTTTTATTCAGAAAAAAGAACTCACACCTAACCTAACATACTTCATAATTCTAATCTACATGACTACGTTTACGCAGAATAAGCCGCGGGTAAAATATAGTTATGTATGTATATAGATTTATTTATTTATTTATTTATTATAGTTAATTAAAACGGCAGTACACCAATTACATTAATTAACATAGAGACAATAAAAATCATATTACAAACATAAAACATAAAAAGAAAGAAATACAATAAAAGACTATAATAATTACAACAAAAACAGAAACATAACATAAAAATTAATATGGAATTGTTGATTCCCTCTCATACCTCTTCTCGCAGAAAATTAAGCACTCTCGCATAAGCTTCTTCCATTCATCCGCAAACACATCACATTTAGGGCAGGCAGTCATGAGGGCGTTAAGCACCTCCAGGGAACGGCACACTGGCGACTGAGCTCTAGCAACAGTGCGGCATTTCGGTTTGGCGAATAATTTGGGCCGGCAGCTTTCACGGTGCCTGACGTATTTATCAGGCACATATAACCTAAGCAACAAAGTAAGGAGCTCAGGGCTGTCGATTCGTCCATGAAAGACTTTATTAGCCATCGTGAGTTGATTAAAGCCTCGTCTGACCTCTAAAGAATTGAAGCCTAACATCCCTAAAAGGTAGTTAGTAGGGTACATATACGGAAAGAAATTATAAATCTTTTTAAAAAGAAATCTGAGGAAGGTCTTTTGAATTTTTTCGAGCATGAGAGTCTGGGACGCTGTATAAGGATTCCAGACACATGAATTGGCCTCTAATTTGCTTCTTACTAAGGAGGTATATAAAAGACATATGACCTGAGGGTTCTGGAAGTCTGTAACATTTCTCAGAACAAAACCTAGTCGCCTATAACACTCCTTAGCAAGCTCGAACACGTGATTTTTAAATGTCATGCTACGGTCGAAGATTACGCCTAAATCCTTAATGTTGTGGACTCTGGTTATGCATGTACCATCTCATGTGTATTCGTAGTGGATCGGTCTCAACCCCCGGCCATAGCTCATCACATAGCATTTATTCGTGTTAAAATTAAGTTTATTAATAATGCTCCACTGATAAAGCTTGTCGATATCTTTTTGTAGGGCGATGCAGTCCGCAGTTGTTTTGATCTCCAGAGCTATTTTCAGGTCATCGGCATATAACAGGCATTTTGCCGATTTTACCTCATTAGTGAGATCATTTAGCATAATAAGAAACAAAAGCGGACCCAACACAGACCCTTGACTCACGCCTGAACTGGTGTCATAAGCCTTAGACTCGAAGCAACCATGCCTGACAAACTGTCTACGGTCCTTTAAATAGCTGGCGAAGAAGTTGAGAAGGCCTGGCGTAAACCCAATATTTCCCAACTTCTGTAAAAGGACATCATTGTCAACTCTATCAAACGCTTTGCGGAAGTCAAAATAGAGAACGTCAACTTGACCTCCCGTATCCAAGCTTAGATAGATATAGTCCGTGTGGATCAGAAGATTTGAGTCTACAGAGCGTCCACGTCGAAAGCCATGCTGTGCGTCAGATAGGTGTTCCTCTATCTGTTTATAAATAATTGTGTGGAGAATAATTTCAAATACCTTGGCAACAGTTGGGAGGATGGCGATCGGTCGATGCTCCTCAACAGATATTTTGTCACTACTTTTAGGTATAGGTGTAACTCGCGATAGTTTCCACTGCGTAGGATACACGCCAGTCTGAAGGGCTTGATTAAATACGTGACACAGTGGAACAGCCAAAATTGCCTTGCAGTCCTTCAAGATGAAGCCGGGTATGTTATCAGGACCAATCGAATTACCAGGTTTGAGCTTCCTAATCGCTTTAACTACGTCCTGTTCTGTTATGACGGGAAGTGCAACGTTACCTCCACCGGCACATGGTCTAAGACTGCTAGGATCCAATTCAGGTTTGTCGGGCAAGAAGACGCTGGAAAAATACTGAGCAAATGCTTCAGCAGCTCTGACTCCTGAACTAGCGACACCGTTGTACGTAACATTTGGTTCAAACCCACCTTTCGATCGTAAGTTTTTCACGTGTTGCCAAAATTGTAGTGGATTTCTTTTAATATCGTTCTCCACAGTACAACAATATAAGCTGTAAGCATGCCTAGCTCGAGTCTTTAATTGCGAACGTAAAATATTAAACTCTACATGTGCCTGTTCACAAAGTGAGACCTTCCATTTTTTGTGGAGTTGGTTTTTGCGTCTCACGTCGTGAATTAGATCTTTAGTGAACCAAACAGGATAACGTATATTTCGAGATGCCAATCGTTTTTTCTTCTGGATATAGGAATTAAAAATACTATATATGATTGAATAAAACATATCAATACCAGAGCAAGGATCATTGACACTAAGAACATCCTGCCAATGGGCTGTACGAATTTGCTCGTATATTAGTGAAAAGTCTGCTTTACTGAAATTCCAGTCCTTGCTTTTCTCAATATTACTGGGGTCTAATGTGTCATTACACTTAGGTGTAGAAATATTAAGTGTAATATCTAGTGCAGGATGGTAAAGATCGATTGGCACTAGTTCCAAGCCCACGCCTTGTTCGCATTTTACACTAAGACTCGCTCGCACCAGTACCACATCCAACTTACTTCCACGCATGTTCATAACTTCATTGATCTCAACCAGGTTACAAAAACTCAAAAAATAACAAAAATAATTATTAATATTGACAGAGGCACTCTTTAAATTAAGGTCGCCTAATATTATAACCGATCCACTCAAGTTCGAAATAAAGCTCTCGACTTTGCAAAACCATGTCATGTAGTCCTCATCAGTAGCAGAGGGCTTGATGTAGACAACGCAGATATTTACATTAATTGTACCGCGTGTAGTAAGTGCTGCCCACATGTCCTCCCCGTTGTTTGTCTCATATTCCTTTCGTCTAATCAGAGAAGTACCAGGGCGTGCGGCTAACAGAACTCCGCCACCTGCAGTTGATCGGTCTCTACGCAGGATGCTCCATTGTCCATATGATAATTCCGAGTCTTCAACTGAGTTATCAAGGTTTGTTTCAGTAACTGCCACCAAATCGTGTTCAGTGAGCAACAAGTTCGATCGCCAAGTGGGTAATTTGGTTTTCAATCCACGTACATTTTGATACAATATATGCAGGTGGCTGTAGCTTTTGTTTATAGCGGGAGTAACAAGTCTAAGTGGTTTATTGAAGTTCGTCATTTTTAGGACGAAAGTTACGGCGCCATGGTTTTACACATATATCTTCTGCCCAGTTTTTAGCCGCCATTACTTGGTCAGCGAGCCTCGACGGTACACCCAGCTTGAATGACGCGTAATTTCCACGAGCTTTAAGTAAATCTACAGTGCAGATATCGCTTCCACAGATATTAGATAGATGATCACGTACCTGGTTAACAGTTGTACCTTGTTTGACATAAAATAGGTGAAGATACTTCCATCTTTCTGAAGCTTCTAGGCCAGTAGAACCTGGTGCGGCTGTACCACGCAATACAGTGAGAGTGGAGAGCCGTGAGTGTCTTTTTCGCCGAACCTCTGTCCAACTGTTTGCTGTCTGATCTTCATCCCCCGTAACTGTGTCAGTCACAGAGTCAACAGAGACCGGCACTGGCAAGGAAGTGCAGGAGTTCGATGCTTGTGGTTGTTGGAAGGCGGCTGACGTTTGAGACTCCGATGTCGCAGTGGTAACGATGGATGTAGACAGTGGTCCTCTACTATTCCTTTTCCCCGTGGAATTTGGCACCGCGACGGCATTCATCCTAGACGCCATTGAATTAGCAATCGGTTGTGATGTTGTAGCAAGGGATGGCGAAGTCCGGATATTGCTGTCAGCAGTTTTTACACGCTTAGCATTCTTGGGTATAGGATTTGGAGTCTTCCGAGACGGCGATAACTCAGTCACAATTATGGATTCAATTTTCTTGTTAATTGCATGCATTCCTTCATTCAGCTGTTGAATTGTCTGAGATATATTGCTCTCTGTGTGGTGATTGTCTAGAAGTCGACTTATAATACTTGGAAGCCTATCATCAACCACCTTTTCCAGTTCTTCCCGAATAATAGTCCGGATACTCTCTAGTGTGACTGATTGGGCACAATCAGCTGATTGTCGGCCTTTGCGAACTCCGCCGCGGAAGGTCGTTACGTTTTCGAAACTGTTAGGTGATGCTGTTGCTGGTTTCACAAATAAGGGCAGTTCGCCTGGGAGAACATTACGCACGGCCAAGCGTACAGGAGTGTTTGTATTATAGCCCTTAGGTAGTTTGGAGCGACACCCTATACACATCCAGGTTGATATGAATTCATTGTTTGAATTCCTAAACGCTTCTATTGTAACATTGGCACATAGCAAGTCATAGACGCCTCCACATTTCGAACAGTCTATTTTAATGTCCTCAATTTTGTTTCGACATCCAGTACAAATGTGCGACTGAGAGGATGACATTATAACAGTGTCAAAGTAACGGCAATTGTCACGGTTATGTCGTCCACATAACCGTGAAAATCCGATGCACTAACTCCAAAGTCACAATGAATTGCACTTAAAAAGTTTAGTTTAGATATTTTATTTGTTTTGTATATACACTTTGATAACTTATTACGATTGTTATATTAGATTATGTAGCGTCTCCACTTAACTTTATATGCGTTTTCAAAGTTCTATTACGACTATTTATAGTCCTTTGAGATTTTCGTTCACTATTATTGCGCACCCGATGATACGATGTATTTGATATCGTTTCCTGGAATTTGCGCGGAGGAGCGGGCGGGTGGCGGGCGGCAGAGTGCAGTGCAGGTGTGCGCTCGGTGGCACGGGCGATGTTTGACGTCACAGCGAGCGATCCACGGGTTGGGGTAGGTCAGGGACCGGCGAATATTATAAAAACTTTTTATCTTAAAATTGTGATAACTTTTTAGTTTGGTTGAATTATCAAATTTGGTTTTCACTAATAGTTAGATAACACAATAAACTTTAAGTAAATGATAAAACAAATGTTAATATGTTAAATTTAACACTTAAAACTGATATATTTTGCGGAGCAAAATAAAACGTGACTACTCGGTTCAAAAGCGAAAGACTAAAAAACTAAAAAGATGAAGTCGGGGCGAACAATAGTCAGTCGCGGATGACGTCACTGGTGTTCAATAATTCAGAAGTGTACGTAAAAAGCAGTCTCGTCTGCATGTATAAGTACTAAATTGAATTACAATATTTCATTTTGTTTAAAAGATTTGAAGCTTCGGGCTGATATTCAGGTACCACATCGCAGGAGTCAAGTTCCCTTTGATTTATTACGGAATCTCAAGGGTAAGAAATCAATTGTGACTTTAATATTAACAAAGCCCATGAGAATTTTATGTGAATTCTCACATATTTTATCACGCTTTACGGACTTTTAATAAATATATAAACCGGTGTGGTTTTATTTTGGGATCGTATAGTATTATACTCGTAGTATTGTTCATAATTAATAGTTATGAGATGTTTAGCCAAATTGCTTTATCTACTTTTATCTGTAAAGATAGAAGACAACTCTGAACACAGTTTAATATGTTTGCCATGTCAATGTAAGTTATTTGGGGTATTTTTTAATATCAATTCAATTTTCTTTTTTTTTATTATATTTGTCGATCTAGTCTAGTAAACGTTAAATGTGAAATGCAATATAAGTTGACTTTTACTTTGTTGATAAATCTACTGCATAGCACATTTTACCCGGTACATATTCTTAAAATGACTTGATCGTTAAGCATAATATGTAGTTATATATAGTTTTTTAGGTAAAAAGCATCCGCACTTTCTTGTAGCACACTGTATATGCTCATGTATATATAAAGCCTTTAAAAGCTAGTGCGTAAGAGTAATTGCGTAGTGAGCACAGTTTATATATTAAAGTATAGTAGCCTTTCGTGTTGTATTAAACCTTACGGTGTAAGAATTCAAGCAACAGAGCAGGACATACAAATATTTCTAGGTACCGTAAGTCCAGTCAATGGATTAAGTTGTATGTCTGTACATAAACGTTACAAATCTACTATTCGAATGCAGATTCACAAGATTTATAAATATTCGTTAAAAGATTTCATCTCAATGATCCGCTTCTTGACAATTAATAGTAACTGTCTATTATTAACGTGGTTATCATAGCAATAGTACATACATATGTACATGGTCTTATGCCTATATATCCAAAGAGATTTATTATACCCCTGTAGCGACACTGCTGATGCTTTAGTTATATACCTATACATTTAGCAAACTAGTCTTTTTATCGTAGAATTTACCTAGAAGCTCTTAAATCATCCACCGTGAATGGATTATTCAAAAATAATGATAAATGTGACATAAATAATTATCGTCCGATGACTCTGTATCCTGTAATAGCCGCCAAAGTATATGAAAAGTGTATATAGCAGATTAATTCACAAACAATACGGTTTTGAAAAACAAAAATCGACTACGTCAGTTTTCTTCTGTCATATGAATATAATAATGAGAAAAATAAATAATTGCAACTTGACAACTGGATTGTTCTTTGATTTCTCAAAAGCATTCGATCTGGTCGCGCATGACATACTGCTTCAGAAACTCCAGATAGTTGGAATCAGGGGACATACACTAAAATGTATATCGTCATATCTTACTAATAGTCGACATTGCATTGTTATTATTACAGTTAATAAAACAGGTGAAACGATGCCATACTCTTTCCAATATGGTCATAATGAACTCAGCGTCCCACAAGTGTATTAGGCCCAACTTTATTCTTACTATATACATATAAATCACATCGTAAATATAATTAATCATAAAATAACATTATTTGCAGATGGCATCTCTATGATTGTAACATCTAATAAAAAGGATAATACCATTAATGATCAAGAAATATAAATTATACTTATATTATAATAGATAAATTAATAAAGTGGCTTGTCATAAACAATTTAAAAATAGATCTTGACAAATTAGTATATATTCAATTTAATAAATCTAACAATAATAAACTCAATATTAAGCTAAATATACCTAAACTCAAAGAAGTAACACATAAATTTCCTCGGAATAATACTAGACGAAAATATAATAAATTAGAAATCGCATGTAAAATAATGTGTCAAATAGAATTACACTTAAACAAATCAGACATAAACCTGGTATAAAAACAGCTGCTACTTGTTGCCATGTATATGTCAAATCAATATTGCGCTATAGACTTATAATATGGGATAATACCGTTGATCAAAATCGAGCATTTATTCCACAAAAGAAATGCATCAGAGCTTTATATGGTATTAGACCTGACCAATCCTGTCGACAGATATTTAAATATCTTGGTTTGTTACCGCTACCATCTCTCTATATTTATAAGATATGTATGTTTTTATGAAAGAATAATCATTTATTTGAGACTGCATATGATGTAAACCCGAGAGATAGACGAGATCCACATAGACTAGTACTTAGTGCTATCCCAAAGCTTACAAAATATGCAGCAATAAGAGCCGCTTAGCAATGTGTGTCAGCATATTTAATTAGCTACCTAATAACTTCAATTCCTTAAAATAAAATTACATAAATGGCTAAATTTTAATAATTATTATAATATCAATGATTTGTACAAATTAAATGCTAAGTAACTTTGAAATTTTGCATGCTATATGTATTATCAAAACACTTATATTAACAATATTGCACCGTAACATCTTTTTACACCGTGTTTTAAGCAAATAAATGTATTATTATTATGTTTCTCTTATCACAGGTACTTTCTAACATATTATATTAGAAAATACCTGGCCCTTTGGGAGGCTTACACGGAGACATGGGTCCAACGTGAAGAGGCCCTTCGAGAGTTTTAATCAAAGGTGTGATGGAACACCTACAACGGCACTAGCCGCAGCAGGCGTAGGACTATTGCTACGTATAGATTCTAATATATGGGCTATAGGTATGGGTGTTTGGTGGACCGGTATATTGCTAACTATAGATGAAAAACGGCGTCTGCCCTGAATACTCTAATGCAATGGGCAGACGGTGACTCGCCAACTCACTAGATGGGCCCCCTGATAAGCCACTATAGGCATACAAGCCAGCAGCAGAGGACAACACCGGTGCGAGTGGCTAGGTGTGTCGAGCGGTGCGGCGCCGGTTTCACCATCACGGGTCTCGTGACAACGGAGACCCGGAGCGGGTTTCCCCGTAGTTATGCCCTTGAAAATGACACTTCCACCCCCAAGCATATAGCTCTAGCAGCCCCCCTCTGACCGGCCGACCAAGGCAAGCCAGAGTTGAGAGTCCTACGGACGCTCTTGAAGTTCCACCCCAGCCAACCAGTAACGGCAAGCCGGGGACGAGGCCCTAACCAACTCTCTGAGGCATTCAGGACCGCAGTGTCGCCACTCACATTCAGCCCGCCACAAGCTGCCCTGCGGTTTGTGCGCTTTAATTTAACCTGGTGATACATTTTTTGTTTATATCACAAGGCGAAGGTGATAGTTTTAAAGCTAGTTATTATTATTATTATTATGATATAGTCAGGAGCAAGTATGGAGTAGGACCGGATGCGGTAGTCGTCTCCTCGTAACCACTAAGTTAGGTCGTAGCTCAACATGTATTTCTATTATTTATACCTGGTTCCAAAGCATTTCATTTGAACAACCACAACAACACACCTGATTACTCCTACACTCCCATTTCGCCAGCCATAGTTTTATGGTTTAGGGCCCTTTTAACAGGGTCTATTGTAATAGTCGGTTATCATGCACAATTTCACACTGAACTACTAAGATCTTGACAGTAAAAACGAATAACACTTTGCCTCTTGGTACAACAGTATCATACAATATAATCTACCAAAGGCCGCATAATATCAATATACCAATCAGTTCCGTTGGAACCGGGTGATGCTGCTATGAGTATCAAGGCACGGCTGAGGTGACGCTATGGGTGAAAGAAGTTCTCTGGCATATTATATCTCTTATCTATGCAAAACTAACGGATCTGAAAGAGGTTGTCTTGCCCGAACGAAAAAAGTGCCTAGTACTCGATCCTTCGAAGGGCCATCGGGTCCAATTGTAAACATCCAAAATATCATTGAAATTGATCAAGCCGTTTAGGAGGAATTTAATGAAATATGTTTTAGGTTACCATACAGTGTGTATAATAAACCCTATCCGATCCATTAAGGGCTCGTTTCTCTCTTAATAAATATGCTAAGAAAAATAAGAACAAAGGCTATATCATCGTAAAACGTCTTCATAATATTTTTAAGTACAATATTGATCAGCATTTTACCCTTAAATTACTGAAATTTCGCACAGTCTAGCAACACTCCACGAAACTTGACAAGGACGCGGAGCGTGGCATACTTTTGGCGACATTTATCTAAGGCGTAGGTAAGTAGGCGCGGCGTAGCGCGGCGCAGCATCGGTGAAACTTTATGAACGTGAGTGATACCTAGGTATTATGATTAATAAGTTGTCGATTTTGCCATGGTAGTCTATTAACATATTATTTTAAATAAATTAAATTTACTGGGGTAATTTTTTGGTCGATTTTTATAAAAGGATGTCACTTACGTACTCATAATAAGCTACTGTATAACACCTTTAAAGATCGGACAGGGTTTATTATACACACCGTATAGTTACTACCAACCGCTAACCACTTCATATACGTATATGGTAATTATGGTTTTGCGTTGATATTGGGTGGAAACCGAATCCACGACCTCTCGATCATAATCCCAGTCCTTTATCCGTTCAAAACCGATACAGAATGCTTTTAACTTTTTTTTTTTTTTTTTTTTTTTTTTTTTTACTTGGGGGAATGCTATGACGCATATCCCTCCGCGGGGGCGGGCGGAGGGATTATGTCGGACTCGCCGGGGTAAAGAAAGATGTTGAAAAGATAATGTACCTCCCGGAATACCGACTAAACCTACCACAGTGTTCCTCGACACAACCACTATCGACGGGGCCGCGCGAATCGCTTTCGCATGCGGTCGCGACCCCGCCAAGGTTACGGCCCGCCGTATGAAACGGCAGGCCACTACACAAAAGACCTACCCAAAGGTACTTACTTCTAGTAAAACCCTACTGTCTGCCCCCTAGGGGGGAGACGGACTCGACACAGAGGCGCGCGTGGGAACACGCACGCCGCCTCTCGGGCCTGGTGCTGAACGGATGGCGGGCAGGCCCACAAAGCCCGCCACCCCCAGGTCAAACCCCAGGGTGGCTGGAGGTCATCGCGCGCCCTCCGGCGCCCGGCTCTGCGGTTGGGGAGAGGATTCAAACGCTCCCTCTCCCGCTCCGCCGCCTCCTTGATGGAAATTACTTCCTCACAAAAGGAGGCGACGGCGTTCCACGACCTCTCACTCCGGACCATAGACTGAACTACGGTCGGGAGCGAGAGGGCAATCGATCCGACTGCCGCGATCAACTCACGGCGCTGCGATGCCCAGGCGGGGCAAACCGCCAGAGTGTGCAGCGCCGTGTCCTCTACAACGTCGCGGCAGTCGCCGCAGTGGTGACAACCGGGCGTCTCTTGCCGGCGTATACGACACAGGAACTGGCCAAAACAACCGTGGCCAGTCAATACCTGTGTCAGCCGGAAGGTGAGGGCGCCATGCCGCCTCTCCAGCCACTCCTCAAACACGGGACTTACCGCCACGATTGTGGCGTGCCCGGCACTGGGGTGCACAAGTCGCTCCTTCCATTTCGCCACTAGGACCTGGCGGAGCTCGGACCTTGCCGCTTTGATAGCGGGAAGATCCGGTCCGATCCTGGCGCCAGCGATAGAGCGACGCCAGGAGCGCCGCTTCCAGGTCCCATGGCAAGAATGCTTTTAACTACTATGACGTCTACTAACTATGTACTACTAGTACTAAGTACGTCAATAGAAACTGAAATATTAAACTTGGGTATTTAATTTTTATCGTTTAATTATGCAATGCTCAATCCAAATATTCTTAGTCATAATAAAAGGAGAATGTTTTTTTATTTATTCTAACAATACAGTCTAAAGACTGGTTGCTGACATAGCATATAAATCACTTTAGTTGCGTAATTGATCTTCGAGTTCATGAACCATTGTTGCGGCTCTGAAAAATAGCCCCAGATACTGCAATGTAGGTATGTATATTACATGAAGACTTATTAAATATGAATATGGTAATGTGCGAGCGATATAATAATTATGTGGATGTAAAGGTATGGTACAGAAATATAACCCAAATACTCTGACGCTGTATGAATATTTAATTATCTATCTAACATTTTGATATCTGTAAGTATAATATATAATCATATACAAATTGTCTGATATTATGGAATAATCAATAAAAACTCAACACATAAAAATACACAATATTTATTTTAAATTCTTATATATTTGTTTAATAACTGATTCGTAATTATAAGATTACTCGACGAATAATATAATATCAGAGACGTGGAACGTTCTAGAATCCAGTTCCAAGCAGACTAGGCTGGCTGTAGAGACAGCACTAATTGTAGCTCTCTTCTTTAGATTAGCTTTTATCAACACCTCCTAGTCGTAGTTGTGGCTTGATGCAGGTCTGAAAATATATTTTATTTTAGATTTAACACGATCATATATTTAAATTTTGATTGGGAAGTTTGTTTAGCTTGCATAGAACGACGCGCAGATAGATAGAGGTAGATGAAAAAGAATATCTCTCTCATCCTATGTAGCAGGCTAGCATTCTGTGCTTAATAGCTGTTTAGAATTAATGTGGATCCAGTTTATTCCGGCCAATCAGTCATCTATACAAATGTAATAAAGCTGAAATGTTTATTTGTTTGAGCGTGTTTAGCTCCAGAACCACCACTCGGATTTGAGAATGGGGAAGGTTATAGATTCTATGACTATACGCGCGTGCCACGGGAGCGAAACAGTAATCATATGCATTAGTAAAATTACCGGGGGACAACTATTCTATTGACAAACACACCAGCAGCGGAAGTGAATGCGACTGCTGTGCATGAGGTCTCGGGTTCGAATCCCGGGTGGGGCTAACAAAAGGTAATTGAGATTTTCTGTTAAGAAATCTCAATGGCAGCCCGGAGTTAGGAAGTTGGCGGTGTTAGACAGCCCCGTGCCTCGGAAAGCACGTAAAGCCGTTGGTCCTGCGCCTGATCTCTCTCCGGTCGTGTCGGATTACCGTTCCATCGGATCATGAGAATGAGGGAATAGAGAGTCCACTTGTGTTTGCGCATACGCTTGTGCACTATAATATCTCCTGCGCAGATGGCCAGTCTTACCAGATTGGTCACCGTGACCAAAAATTCGGTCTGGAGGACATTATTATTATTATTACTATTAAATTCACAAATTAGTGACAAAATTGATGAATACTTAAATGATACAGGCAATTCAATAATTTAAGCAGTTAAATTATCGCGCCAAAGAAAAATCTTGAAACTGAATTGCACGGTAAATAATTTTTATCGTTTACATGTTTTAATCTCTTATTTCCATATAGTGCTTGTAAAAAATATAACGCTACATTCTTCATTATTTCGTTGCAACATTAAATTAGATTACATCTCGCGATTACTTACTTGCTTTCCATCTCAATTGATGCAGCTGTCAAAGTCTAACATAGAGCTTCTTTCATTTTTCAAAATAGTGGTATCTATGCCAGATATTCTTGACATTTTTGTAAATATTCAGTGTACCTGTGCAGTTTTTAACAACCACACCTAATATGTTAGACGATGTATATAGGTAGTGTTGAAACGTCTTGACTTTTTTCTACTTGGAATCCTAAAAGCGATGTTTTGCTTTTGGTTTTTCAACGGTTGATTCTGCCAATCCTCATTTTCATTGTAGTCTCTTTTTAATGTTCTATAAAACGTTTGTTTATATATATTTTTTATATATTCGTCGCAGAATTTTGCTGTTTTATAATATATTATAATCTTTTATTCTTTGCCGTTAAGTCGAAGCCGGGTCAGTTGATATCATGTTGATTAAAGGTGCATTACAATCGTGTTATGTTGTTACTGTTGCATTACTCTCCTCCGATAACGTAGTACCACTGGTGCTTGAACTCGTTTTACTGTTGCTTGTACACGAATCACCGATTGAAACACTTAATAAGTCATCTAACAGGTCTAAAGATAAAATATTGGCCTCTGTGGAGAAAAAGGCATTCATTGTAATTTAACCATTTCTTAAGTATTTTATAGCAAATTTTGTTTGTGTTTATAGAAAAAAATACTGATGCTTATTTATTCACTCATCACTATCTTGTCTCTCCATGAATATGGTTGCTAAAAGCAACTGAAATGTGGGGTAAATTGTTTTTATTACATATAATTTTAATACCTAGTTCATAATACAAAAATATATTAAGAAAAAACGATTGGCTCATAAAAAATGCTGATGTAGTGGATATCGTATCACATCAGATCAGCTAATATGTATTAATTTGAGGTTCTTGAGGGCGATGCATTAAAATATCCAAACATGTCCAAATAATAAAACTGAATTATTGAAATTGACATGCAAACGTAACAAATCTTAGTCTCCCAATGAATATGGTTGCTGAAAGCAACTGAATGTGGGATAAATTGTTAATCTAAATTTGAATAAGTAGTTAAAAGTAGTAATGAAATATATCAAAAAACAAACTGCGGTAAACTCGAATAAAGTATACTAGTTTCAATATGTAACGCGTCGACGTAAGACTAAATAGTTTATTTATATAAATTAGCATTTGGATGCCTGCGTCCAGACGCGAGTGATTTAATCATTATGTTTCGATATCGTTAAGCTGACAGGTTAATCTACAGGTAAACTTTAGAATTATTATTTGTTTACCTAAAAGACAGAAAACGAATGTGATCTGTTTTGCAACATCAAAAATATGCAATACAATACGCTAAGTACAAAAAATGTACGAAATACTTACGTACTGACTGGTAAGTAGCAGCCACCTGAAAAACACAATAACAATTTGATGCATACTGATGATAGATAATGCGACGAAAAAGTTAATCTGTATAATGGAAAATTTATTGATTGGTTGTCACTACATAATTCGAATGTAAGTATATACGAAAAATTATTTGACGATGGGTTTATTGATCGTGTTTCGACATTTATTTTGTATATTTTCATTTTTATAGAATAGTCCCGCAATAGGATTAAGTCCTGTGTCACAGGGGACTTTACAAACATTCAAACAATGAACAAAGAAACGAAAGAAAGAAAAATGATTATTTGATACATACTACAAACACATAATATCAAATATAAAATAAAAAGAACACCCAGACTCAGAACAACAATTTGTGGATCCCACAACTTATTGTCTCGTGTCCACTCACTTGTCGTAAGAACAGCGGCAAGCTAACCACCAAGTCTCTATATTCAAGAAATGAGCCGATTTACCTAAGGGCAGTTAATTTTGTCACATATCCTATGAAACATATGGCTAAATATAATTGTTCGCAGTCACACTGGGCACGGGCCTGTTCTAAGTGTGGAAGGGATAGGCGATAGTACACGACGCGGGTCCAGTACGGACTGACCAGACTTCACATGTCTTCGAGAACATTATGGAAAATTCACAGGCACGCAGGTTTTCTCACGATCTATTGCTTCACCGTTAAAGCGAGCGATAATTTACTAATTAATACGCACATCATTTCGAAGATTCAGAGTTGCGTGCCTTAGGATCTAACTTGGTACCTATGTGTAGCAGTCTAACGATCTCCTTCTTGACTATCGCTGCTACGCAATTGAAATATAGTACAATAAATGCATATACTATTGATACACTGCGAGTCTACGTAATATAAACTTCTATTAACTTTAAAATTATGAAAAAAGTATACTTACAACAAGAATAATTAAAAACGCAACGGCTTTCATGATGAGGGATTGTATTGTTGAGTACAACTGTAGTAGCTCGAATAGTTCGAAGTAGCTGGTGACCTAATTGCACTTATAGGCGTATTTATATCAAATGGATGTTTGTTTAGTTTGTACCAATAAGCTGAACGAGAAAATAATTCGTCACTATATCAACACAACTGTACAAATAAGGATACAGACAAAAATATAATTAATATGCAGTTGCAAGATGCAGTTCTCCCTATAATTAAACTAGCTTTTGCCCACGACTTCACTCCTCGCGCAAATGTAGATTAGGTTTACACCCTAACGGGGTAGCGTGATGTTATATAACCTATAGCCTTCTTCGATAAATAGGCTATCCAACACTATTTTTTTTTAAATATATTTTATAATATCTATATATATATATATAATTGCCATAAAAATTACAAATAATACAGAATAGGTTCAAAACATCAAAAATTTCTGTACAGCGTTCTGAATCAATTAAATTCCCCACACTAGGCTAAGCCTGTCCTGCGTGAAGCATATACATCTGACTGTATCTCCAAAGCGGAGGCATAAGAATATTACACATGCACATTTCGCTAGGTGCGCATTAAGTCTCAAGTTTTATTTCCAAGTTAAGCAAAGCATCATTGTTAACTTTAATTGTTAAGAAATTCTCAGTAGCATCACGGACTGTAACACTGTGGTCAGTAAACGGTAAAAGCCTCCTATAATTTGGGACTTAAGAGCAAATCTGGCAAAATGTGGGTATAATACTAAGCAAACAAAAATAAACATATTCCACAGGGATTTGCGAAGTAGAACTCTCTTAGCTCCTTGAACTGCAGCAACAGCTACGCCAGTGGTTCCAAGCCAATTGTCCGTCTTTGGCACATACATAATAATATGTATGTGTACGTATATACATAATTATGAGTGTAAATAATTTTACACCCATGTGTATGAAAAATTAAAGGTGACCTATAAAAAATACATATATAAGAAAATAATTAACTCAGACTTTTTTACATCTGTACAAATATAATTTAATGCAATAATAAATGTATCTTGTTTCTGTCTACAACGATAATTTTCAAGGTAACGGAACGGTAATTTTTGAAGCACCTGTGCATATTGGTCGATTCTAGAAGCACGTGCTCACAACGTGAACCTAATTTCTATTAGGTGTCATGTGATACTGTATACTCTCTCCCTTTCTTCTCCTAGCTTAAGTCTCACATGGTGGTGTGGTGGGGTCAGCCTTCCTAATGTTCTGCCTCCACTTCACCCTATCTTTGACCTCGTCTTCAGTCACTTGGCACTCACTCATATCTTCTTGCACTACATCTTTCCCTCTTGCCTTAGGTCTGCTTTTGGATCTTTGACCTGTGAATGAAAGATGTAGTGCTAAATCACCGACGTATCTTACCAGCGATGTCGCTCACACCCAGGCTTTCTCGCAAGTACTCGTTGCGGATTTTATCCCGCCTGGTAACGCCGCACATCCACCTTAGCATCTTCATTTCAACAACTTAATGATAGGTTATACTTATATACATATACTCATCCTTATATCCCTGAATAGATATTATAACCACATCTTGCCAGCTATTATTTTAGATCCTAAGTTAAAAGTCACTAGCCAGTTTGCGTTTCGCACACAGTTTCAGATTTCGTGCTGCTACTGAAAATTTCAGACCAATCGAACCCGAGACCTCATTTGTACCAAGTGCATTCACTATCGCAGTGGCATCACCATGATATTAAACGTTTATATAAAATTAGAATAACCATAAATATAAAATTACTTAGTGAAAATGTAAGTATTATGTAGATATATAAAGGCAAATATTATTTACCTGAATCCAAAGAATAATAGATTAAAAATAAAGTATACCACGATAAACTAGATGTACTTAAATATCAATTAAAATTAACATTGATTATATTTATATTTTTAAATGAAGGGAATTATATATAAAAACTATTTAATAAAGTGCATGACACAATAAAGTCAGTGTGGCCATGTCGATGAGCAAAATAAAAATAATTAAAAAAAAAAGTATAATTAATTTGTAATAGGCATTGATAAAAACATTTAATAGTTATTATAATAAAATCACCAACTAGCAAATGTACATATATGCGGCATTTTCGTCCATTTGCATGCAACCCTGCATCGTAGGCTACTATACAAATAGTCAAATAACGGACCCAAACAATACCCGAACTTGTAACAACTGTTTGTTGATCACACAAATTTTATTGTTTGTCTAGTGTGTGGATCAAAACCACAATACTCGGCGAAGTGGCAATTGCAAGTTGATCTCTTGAACCAAACTTCATAGTAGATTTATTTCATTCAGCCAGACGTATCAAACAGATAATGTTATGATCAGGTGCAAATCTGTTTCGCAATATTAACAATTTCGTTGGATACAAAATACTACTAAATACTAGTTGGAAAATAACTGGGATAAAATTTTGCGCTCTCAATTTTATTTGGTTATTTTTATATTTGTACCTATTAATCAACTGCACTTTAGCTGACTAATAGCAGTCAAGCAAAATACCGTTAAACTGGCAATGGTGGAAATACAATGTGTTGTTTTTATAATTTCTATCTCTCTGGTTTGTCCTGCAACCTAAGACTCGTTTCACCTCATTTCACTCAGTGAATTGCATGTATGATGTATAGAATCTTAGAAATCTTAAAATTAATATTTACACTTTCTTCGATGATTCGGTTGCTTTTTACTATAAAATAATGTATCCGACCGACGTTATCCAGCCCGATCGAACTAATCGCAACCGTAGTACAGGGTTCAATTAATTGTGACTCTAAACCAACCAGGGATCCAAAAAATTGCATCAAAATTGGTCTATGCGTTGAGGATGTGTTCATAATTATACACTTGTATAGAAGAATCCTAATCCTAACTACTATCATAAATGCGAATGTGAGTTTGTTTGTTTGTTATGCTTACACGCCTTATTTACTCGACTGATCATCTTGAAATTTCGCATACTCGTAGTCAGGTGTACAGAAAAGGACACAGGGTACCTTTTATCCAGGAAAAGTATATCTTTGTGTTCCTTGACATAACCGCAAACGGCGGGGCCGCGCGAATCGCTTTCACATGCATTCGCGACCCCGCCGAGGTTTCGGCCCGCCGTGTGAAATGGCAGGCCACTACACAATTAGACCTACCAAAGTTGCCCAAAGGGGCACCACTAATTTTATCCCTACTGTCGCCCTGAGGGGAGAGGGGGACACACACGATACAGAGGCGCGCGTGGGAACACGCACGCCGTCTCTCGGACCTGGTGCTGAATGGGTGGCGGGCAGGCCCACGAAGCCCACCACCGCCAGGTCAAACCTCAGGGTGGCTGGAGGTCACCTCGCGCCCTCCGGCGCCCGGCTCTGCGCTTGCATCCAGGAAAAGTGCTGTAACTAAACCTAACTTACATTAAACGCAAAGTAAGCCGCGGGCAAATTTAGTTATGTATAAAAAGTTATATACGCGTATAATAGTTAATCGCGGATAACGTCACTGGTCAAGTCAAAGTCAAAAATCATTTATGCCGTTAGGTCACAAAGTAACATTTATGAACGTCAAAATATATAGGTTAGTGAGCTTACTAAGTTACCTTTTATTTAGTTGCTAGGTTCAGACAAAGCCTATGAGAAGAAACCTGCAAGAAACTCATGGCCACTCTTTTAATAACTCACAAGTGTACGTAAAAACAAACTTGTCTCCATATATAAGTACCAAATTGCATTACAATATCTCATTTCGTTTAAAGATTTGAAGTTTCGGGCTGATATTCAGGTACCACTATCACAGGAGTAAAGTTCCTTTTGACTTCTTACGGAACCTCAAGGGTAAGAAATCAAAGAAAGTGACTTGAATATTAACAAAACCCATGAGAATTTTATGTGAATTCTCACATATTTTATCACGCTTTACTTACTTTTAATAAATATATACAGGTTGTATCATGAAGGTATGGTTTTATTTTGGGATCGTATAGTATAGTTCATAATTAATAGTTATGAGATTATTTTATATATTGCCTGCCCTGTCATAAGTGCTAGAACAGATCATGAACGACAGGTTGGTTGATTATCTAGAAAAGCATAATCTCCTTTCTCCTACACAATTTGGCATTCGCGCTGGAAAATCTACCGCTGATTCGGTACATGAGCTTACCAATTATGTAACTACCAAAATAGATGACGGGCCAAAGTCTTGGAAATAGCCAAGGCATTTAATACAGTATCTGTACCTATACTTATACTAATTAAATCTCTTTCAGGACCATCTGAGCAAGCGCACCCAGAGAGTTAGAATAGGTGACTTCATTAGTGAAGAGCGCACGTTAACTTATGTCACCTCTCAGGGCAGCGTCATTGGTCCAACAATATTCCTGATATACCATTAACGATCTGGGTGCGCTTGCCCTCCCCAGGGGTAAAATAATAACTTTCGCGGATGACACAGCTCTCCTGTTCAGCGATAACTCGTGGAGGGAGGTATATAAACATGCACAAACAGGTTTCAGTAGAGTGACTGAGTGGCTTTTAAACAACAAACTCACCCTTAATGCAGACAAAACGACTTACATTGCCCTTTCTATGAGAAACCATGGACCATCTGCCCCAGCACCTTGACATTTTATTGTAGCTCACACTTGCTCGAAACCACATAATGATGGATGTAACTGTATTCACCTACGCAAGTCACTTATGGTTAAATATATAGGTGTAACAATTGACAATACGCTAAAGTTCACACAGCACACACACATGTACATACACACATCCACACATCCACGCACACCAGACATATGTACTTTCACTCATAACCTAACTACTAATAATTTCTTGCTAGTTATTCTCTTGTTTTTACCCGAATGCGACAGAAGGAGGGTAATGTTTTTCGAGCGTATGTATATACCTATACGTATGTAAACAATGCTTTGTTACCTACGGGCAAAGAAAGATCTATCAAAACTACGTTTGTCACCGCATGCGGCACCATAAAGTATTTAGTTTCTTACCATAAAGTACTCCCTTTGCCTGTACCTAGCAACTAACCTAAATGTAGCTTCAGTAACTTAGTAAACTCACTAACCCATATATTTTGACGTTCATAAGGTTACTTTGTGACCTAAATGAATAAATTATTTTTGACTTTGACTTTGAATTTTATATAGATATTGTGATACTTGTTTTTCTCTTTTCAGTTCATTACTTTTAAGCAGTCGGGTTTTTTGTTTTTATAATAATAATTTTATTAAATGAGTTTTCCAAATATAAATAGTTTCCAAGTAAAAAAGATAGTGCTTTTTGTATGCATATAAGTAAATGTCGGCGCGTCATCGCCGTTGTTGTCACGATCACACATAATGAGCACCAAAATTCACGCACAAATATTTTGCAGAGGATAGTAGTGATTTAAAAAAAGAACTTTCTCCAATTTCAGGTTCATTCATTCAGGTTCACTGGTGAACCAACAAGGAATCAATCTAGAAGTCACATTACAGCTCTGTTTATACTGATTTCTCGTAACAGTCCAACATAACAAAAAGCGGAAGTGATAACAGAAAAATTTAAATACAACTTGTCCTGCCTTTGAGGACATTGAGATGTGTGGTCCACGTTAGTAGGCTATCCAAATGAATTCCTAGATATTTTATTGTGTCAATTTGGTCTATTAAAGGACAGTTACATTTATTGGTCGTCGAGCAAGAGTGTAGTCTCAGGATCATTGTGCATCTAGGAGCAGAGCGTTTTGACACGTAGAAGTAAATTGCTTTTGTTTTGTCTATGTTTAGGGTCAGTAAATTCATCCGGACCCTGTGAGCAACTGTTTGCAAGCCCTCTTCCACTGTAGTCTGTTATTCATCCCAGCTTTTACCGAAGAAGACAATTGCAGTGTCATCAGCGTACGTTACTATTTTTGCTTAAAACAAGTCCAGGGCACACAAGCTATTTATATAAATAATAAATAGCGTCGGGCCGAGGACGCTTCCCTGTAGGATTCCAAAATTAACGGTTGAGAGTTCACTGCAACAGTCTGCCGTGATCACTTTTTGTCTTCTGTCAGACAGATATGAGGAAAACTATGCCAAAACATCGCCTCGGATTCCCAAGAGCTCCATTTTTCTGATAAGTATTGTCCGAGACACAGTATCAAAAGCCTTAGCTAGGTCCAGGAAGACACCAGTACATGCCATACCTTGATCAAGTTTTTGTGAAATAAAGTCGACTATATTTATTACTGCATCCTCCGTGGACCTGCCAATGCGGAAACCAAGCTGACTATCAAATAGAAGGTTGTTCTTTTCTAAATATGCCAGTAATCTCTTATTGACAACCCTCTCCAAACCTTGGAGAGCGTTGTCAACAAAGAGATCGAGTGATAATTAGATGGGGCTTTTGGGTCACCACTTTTGTATATGGGGCAAACGTTTGCAGTCTCGAAACAGGCAGGGACAGTGCCAGTTGCTAAACTCAAGTTACACAGAAAAGTAATAGGTTTTACCAAAACGTGGGCACAGCTTTTAAGTAACTTGTTACTTATATTATCATAGCCAGAACTAGAGGCTGGTTTAAGGTTAGTGATTAATTTGTATATTTCATTTACATCTGTGGGGGCTAGAAAGAAAGAGTCTGAATCTTTATCAACTGAGGAGTATCTCCCAGTATCACTAGCAAGCTCACTTTCGGTAAGATTTAGTTGCGACATCGTATAAAAGTCCCGCTTTATCTGACCTCTCACCCTAGACTTGTCCGGTATGAGTAACTCTACCTGGCATAGCCCTAGCGCTCATTAAGGCGCGCAAGCCCCACCACGACGGCAACGTAGTGATACATCGGGGGGTTATTATTATTATTATTATACTATAAGTAGGTATATTTAAAAATATTAAAGCTTATATTTACACATTTACACTTTCCTCGATGATTCGATCGCTTTTTATTCTAAGCTAACGGATCCGATCAACTTTATCCTGCTTGATCGAGCCGACCGCAACCGCAGTGTCACCTACAGGGTCCAATGCTGAATCTAAACCAATCAGGGACACACGAAAAATGTCATCCACATTGGTCCAGTCGTTGAGTTTTCAGTGATATACACAAGTACTGAAGAATCCTAATACTAATTAATAATATTATAAATGCGATCTGAGTTTGTTTTTGTTATGCTTTCACAGGTTATCGACTCAATCGATCATCATGAAATTCCACATACACGTTGTCAGAGGTACAGAAAAGAACTTAGGGTACCTTTTATTCAGAAAAAAGAACTCACACCTAACCTAACATACTTCATAATTCTAATCTACATG